>CM075689.1:38857711-39543961 GCA_037954015.1 Psophocarpus tetragonolobus
ACACACACACACACACACAGACACACACACACACAGACACACACACACACAGACACACACACAGACACACACAGACACACACACACACACACACAGACACACACACACACACACACACAGACACACACACACACACACACACAGACACACACACACACACACACACACACACACACACACACACACACACACACACACACACACACACACACACACACACACACACACACACACACACACACACACACAGATATAACTTTTGTTTATCTTTTTTTATTTTCATAAAACATTTTATTCCTTTGTATAATGTTTATTATGAAGATAATAATAATAATAATTTTCTTTTTAAAGATGATATATTCTTTTTCAAAGGTTTTCCTTTTATAATCTATTATTAACATTTTAAAAGTTATAAATAATTGAATTTCCAATAAATATTCTTTTTTTCTATCATTGTAATTGTCATTTACTTCGTTTTTTTTTTTTGGCATTTTTTCTTATTATAATTTTTATAGTAATTCCCTGTTGTGTTTTTGGCATTACACATACAAGTCCAAACATATAAGTGTACTATTCCAAACGACTTAAATAAACGATGTATTCTAGTGGATTGTAATTGGCAGAATGACCCTACTGTAATAATCCACTGATATTCAGTCATTATCATTTTGATTTGTTTAAATTTAACTTAAAATACAAAATACTAATGTATAACCTAGTTATTATTTTTTGATTCTTATAATTGATTTACTTCTTCAAATATAATAATTATAAGGGTTTAATTGGTATATACTGTCAGTGTAAAGATTTTTATAACATTTAATCACAATCCTTCTTTCATGGTAAATTTATTGACTTTACTTGTTATTACTTTAAAAGTCATATAAATAAAAAATTATGATTGAATATAACAGTGTATACTAATTAAATTCTAATTATAATACATAACTAATATAAACTAATAATAAATAGCATATTTATCCATTTGACTCATATTATATCTGACTTGAAAATTACTTATAAAAATGGAGATAAAATATTATTTATAAAATCTAATTTTACAATACGTATTTTATTTTATAAATATATTTTTATTAAATTATAAAAATAATAGTTTATCAATAATTTTTAGCTTCAAAATAGTTTTTCAAATTAAAAATTATTTTTTATGAGTTTACAAGTCCCAAACGAGTTAAATTGCAGTAAAATCGGAAGAGTAGTAAACTCAGTAAAATCGGAGTAAACTCGTGAACAAACTTCTTAAGTGATATTTTTCTATGTTGACTCTAATTTTGAGTGTTTTAAATATAATTTGTTCTCATGTCTAAAAAAGTTTTGAAATTTTAAGTGTTTCAACTTTAATTTCTACTTATTTGGAGTAATTTAAATTTATTATGTGGATTTAAACTTATTATGTATTGAAAACTTCCAATTTTTATGTGATTTATAGTCATATTTTTAATGAAATAAACTCTTACGATTTTACGAATCGAGTTTACTACATTCTCATGAGTTTACGTAAACTCTCAATTTTGATAATCTTGAAAATACCAATAAAGGATGAAGGTAAGAAGATGAGGAATAGAGGTTGGAGGCACCACTTTTAAAAAGATAAGCCAATAGGAAGTTTGCCACAAGGGAAAAAACCCTTGAGAAAAGCCATTAGAAGGTTCTCTCTATAGAGAAGAAGACACTCAAATTTCGAAACCCACAAAGAGAAAGGTTCTAGCATTCAAGTGTAAAATGTTACATGAAGGAAGAGGTGCCTATTTATAAGAGAAAACACAAGGCTATGGGCCTTGAGTTGGACGTCCAACTCAAGGGTGATTAGGAGAGGGTTAGCTAACTTAATTAAGTGTTAATTGAGATAATAGCCAATTAGCACTTAATTAGTTTAGCTAGATCCAAACATGGCCTTGAAAATGTGGATCTATATGTTCCGTCTAGATTCAAATTTGAATTTAAAAGCTAAGTAGGCACCACCTAGGAAAGAGGAAGTGGTTGGCCCCACTTGGAGGAACATGGGGGCCCCACTTGTCTCTCACGATTTATGTGTGTATTAGAAGGATGTGGGACAAAACTAGGGGGTGTGGTTGACAAAAACCACATGACCAAGGCTCCCAAAAAGACCCAAACTAATAAAACGCACTCCATATAAAGGACTAGTTACACCTCCTAACTAAAATTAAAAGAATAGCCCACAAAGAATAGCTCATTTATTTACAAAATATAGATTATGGCCTAAAATAATATCTTCATGCCCTATCAAGTCATGTTTACTCTTCAATCCTCCTAACTAAAAAACCTTGCTAAGTGACACTGCATTAGAAAGATTACTAAAAAATATTGAAAAGAGAAAGATTAATCACAAAAACCAATCACAGTTTAGGAACAGGAATGAGATACATGAAGAAAAATTTGGCTTGCAACAAGTAACTAGTTGGGCGGTATCGATGATATCATTGAGATCCATTTGCCTCTTTTATAACATTTGTTTGCCATTTTGATTTTGTACTCCTTTATATGCTGCTATATGTACTCCATTGTAGTCATATGACAACAAGGGGTCAAAAGGTTAAATTAAAACAATAATTCCATGTGTTCATATAATATCCAGTTAAGAAGAGAGACGATTATCTCTCAGTCAAATAACACAAATTCCACAAACCTAAATGGCAAGGCTGATCGACCCAAGTGAGTTTATTTTTTTAAAAAATTACCAGTATGGGTCTCTTTTGAAAAATATTACCAGCATGGGTCTGTTTTGGTAGTTGACTCGGTCAAACCGCTACTCCGAATTGCGGTTTTGTTGCCACGTTAGCAACGTGATTACGTGGAAGTCAGCGTGGAAAAACGAGTATGAAACCGCAAGTGAGAATTGCGGTTTGACTGGTCTTTGACCAGCACCGCCTTGTTGTCCAATGGGTTAAAAAACACAGAAAATGATGCCTGTAAAATCGCAAGTCAGAGTTGCAGTTTTACTGGGGTTTAACCAGTCCCCTTTTACCCAACGGTTACAAAAAAAAATACAAATTTCTACTCATATAAAACCGCAAGTCGCATCTGCGGTTTAAATTAAATATTATTTTTAATATAAACCGCAAGTGCGAACTGCTATTTATATTAAATATTATTTTTTTTAATCCGTTGTTAAAGCGCAAGTGGTACATATATGATCAAACAGATCCGTATCCATTTCTGTTACTCGTACGTCGTACATATACTACCCACCGCGTGGTCCTCTTTTTCTTCTTTCATTTGTCCTCTACATTGCACTCTACACACATGTACACCCAAAAAATATATCTTTCATACTCTAAACTTTTTCTCATAAAAAAACATCAGCTTCACCTCATAATTCATTAACCTCCACCATACTAAACCAAAAGTGGTAGATATTCTAATTAACAAACAACATAGGTTCAATTCTTAATCCGTAAAAATTATTTCCATTCAAATTTACAGCCTAATAACTATGATTCGTCAAATCTGTCCTTTTATGTGGTCAAAAAATCCCAATAGGGTGGTATAGGGGGCGGTAGAATTAGCAATGGTGTGATAAATGAAAGGGTTGGATGATTATTGATAGCAGTATCTGTATCTGTATTTTGCTTTGCAGCTGTAAGAAAATTGAAATTCAAATAGTAACAGCGAGATGGAATGCCAAACAGGTTTTGAACTCAGCAGTGAGCAGACAGAGCATTTCTTTTCCCAAAACAAAGAAAAGCCAATAAGGAGAATTGTACTTTGGCAGCATTGAAACCGCGTGGGGACAGCTGTAATTAAGGGTATTAACCGAGTATCTTTGACCGTAAAAAATATAATATTTAATATAAACCACAGTTCGCAATTGCGGTATATGTTAAAAATAATATTTAATTTAAACCGCAGATGCGACTTGCGGTTTTATGTGAGTATAAATTTGTATTTTTTTTTTTAATCGTCGGGTAAAAGGGGGACCGGTTAAACCCCAGTAAAACCGCAACTCTGACTTGCGGTTTTACAGGCATTGTTTTCTGTGTTTTTTTACCCATTAGACAACAAGGTGGTGCTGGTAAAAAACCAGTCAAACCGCAATTCCCACTTGCGGTTTCATACTCGTTTTTCCACACTGGCTTCCACGTAATCACGTTGCTGACGTGGCAACGAAACCGCAATTCGAAGTAGCGGTTTGACCGAGTCAACTACCAAAACAGACCCATGCTGGTAATATTTTTCAAAAGAGACCCATACTAGTAATTTTTTTAAAAAATAAACCTACTTAGGTAAACCAGCCAAATGGCAAACCCCTATTTCAAAGCCAACAACTGTAACCCTAGCCAAAACCCACCAATCCCACTGCATCTATGAAAAAAAATCACATAATGACAACCCTCAAGCACTGAACATTCGTCTTCTTCTTTTCCTCTAACCACAATTAAAATCAATGTCTCTCACCTAATTTGTGGAATCATCGAGTGCAACCTACAACCACTGCTCCTGTCGCTGTCCATTCCCCTCTTTTTCCCACTTTCCTGAAACTACCACTATGGACAAAGCTGCCACTAGAGTTCCAGAGATGGTGGCATCACGACTCCCTTTTCCGATTCCCTCCTCCATTGCATGCAAATGAGTAAAGTCTCTCTTCTTCTCCTTCTCAATTCAGAACATTGTCACTACCACTCCACGAAGGTGGCGTCAGAAATCATTTCCAGCATGACGTTCCTCCCGTCACCATCGTGTCTCACCCTTCACCTCTCTTTTCACCATTTCTTTAAAAAGACATATTAAAACCTTTAATTCTAATATTTGACACAAATTGATGAATAAAAATAATAGGTAACAAATCATAGAATTAATATGAAAATAATGTCCCTTTTGGTTTACGTAAAGTATGGGTTTAATAATAATAATAATAATAATAATTTTAATCACTTTGGATATATTTTTAATTTGACTATTTCAAAAGATTTATAAAAGATAAATAATAATCCCTTTGGATACATTTCTAATTAGGTTGTCATAAAAATTCTAGTCATTACTATTAAATTATTTAATTTAAAAAATAAAATTTAATAACAAAATGTAATAATAATCAATTTAGATGCGCTTCTAATTTGGTTGTGATAAAAATTTTAGTATTATAATTAAATTATTTAATTTATAAAAATAAAATTTAATAACAAAATTTAATAATAACCACTTTAGATGTGTTTCTAATTTGGTTGTTATAAAAACTATAGTCATTGTAATTTCTAATTTTGTCATCATAAAAATATTTTCTAAAATGAAATAAGGAATATTAATTAAAATTAAAAAAACAAATAAAAAATTTTTAATATTCAAATTACTTTAAAGAACTACGTAAAAACTCTTATTCTCCATTGTACTTGGAGTTACGTAGTGTTCACTCCTGCAAAATCATAAAAACATAAATTAATGAGAATACAATAATAATAATAATTTTTATAAAAAAAATTCTCGATATTAAAATTCTTCATGTTAAAATATTAAAACTAATAAATAAATAAAAAATAATTTTATGTCTTAAGAGGTGAAATAAATACTTTAAAGTTATTTAATTTTATACTTTTAATTAAAGATATTTTTTTGTCTTTATGATGAACATTGTAGAATACTAATACATTCTCTACAGATACAAATAATCAACTCCTGAGCTTCAAGTTTGATTTCACAAAGCTCTTTTTTTGTTTTAAAGGATTTTTTAATGTTTTTCTTAATAAATGTAGATAACGACTCTTTTATTTTTCAAATCATTTTTCGTATGTTTCAACACTATTTAACTTAGATAAATTAATTAAAGTTCAAAACTATTTCAGTACATGCTTTAAACATAAATCCTAAACAAGTTGAAATTAAATATGTTGAGAAACTATATATATTTGAAATTATACTTTATGGTTATCTTTTTTTGTAAATTTAGAAGAATAATCTTCAATTAAATTGTCGTCCCCCAATTATAGAATAACCCATGTAATTTGGCATGCTTGATGTATTTGTATGCTAGTAAGAAACAAGCACTAAGATGGATCAACTATCAAATTTGTTTTTTATGTTTTTAATTAAAAATAAAAAATTGAAGAGTTTTTTTATAACTCTATTTAAGTAGTTGTTTTAACAAGTAGCTGAGCCAAATATATTAAAAATTTTAAAAACCCTATTTTTCTAATTAGTTAAAAAATAAAAAATAATTAAAGGATAAAATGGTATAATATATATATAGAGTAAAAACATTTTTACACTGTTAGTGTAAAAAAATTTTACACAACAATTAATCACAACCTTTTATATATAAAAAATTTGTTGATTTTATCACTTAATACTTTAAAAATTATGTAATCAAAAGGTTATGATTAACCGTCAATATAAAACTCTTTTAAACTATTAAAACTTTATATATATAGACACACACTAAAAGAGGGTATTCCTTTGTACATAACACAAAGCAGAGAATATTCGTAAATGAAATGAATAATAGAACTCCTTAATAAAACTCCATAGATCGATCCTTTTGCCTATTATGATGATAAAAGCAGAGAACATATACTTTGTTCATTGAATTAGTGTATCCGTACTCTTCAAGGAAAGTATATGGAAACAAACGCTACAAAATCTATATAAATCATGAACGTACCATTCTCATCTCATTTTCATAACCTGTTTCTGACTATGGATTACCAAGGTAACATTGTGTCTCTCATAGCTTCACTATATTTTTTGGGTATATATAGTATCTTTGAAAATTCTGCTATAGTATGTGTCTTTCTTTATATGTACGCATTGGATGCGTCTATCGAACATTATAATATTCAAACGGAATATATCATGGTAGTAGGAAAAGTATTTATATTTTTTTTACACTCAATACCTGCTCATATTTTGAGCAAAAATTGTCTATGGAAACCAAAACTTTGTTAGTTACCTATTTTTTAGTTAAAGCAATGAATTATTACTAAACAATATTTTTTAGTTATCTATTTATGTTATTATTTATTGTTGTAAAATAATACATATATTACAAAAAGCAAAGTCCCACCTTGATTGGATTAGTTACATGAGAAGTATTTATATAAAAACAAATAAACAATGCTTGGTAAAAATACTTGCAATAGGAAAAAGTCTCACCTAATCAAGGCTTGAATCAATAAATTCATTTTTTTTATAATAAAAACTATCTCATCTGTTTTAGAAATTTTAATGTGCATGTGGTTGGGAAGGAGAGTCAAACCTTTCTACTCTTATTTTTCTAAACTCTCTAATATAAGAAGGATTTTTTTTTTAATTCATAAGAACTGAGATAGTATATATCAATAATGGTTTTTTTTTCTGACTTAAGTATTTTGTGATATTAATTATATATTAAATATTCCATCTATTGGTTATTGTATACTTAGATTGTATGTAATAATAGAACAAAATAATATATTATTATTATTATTTTTCTTTCCCTTCTAATTCAATCATGAGATTCTATTTCAAAAGTTACTAGAATAGATTTCCTTACATCCTATTTAGTGGGAATGAAATGCGATAAGGGAGCTATTTTGAAGAAACTAAAGTCTATTCGGAGTGTTTTTTGGTTTTTAATTTTGAAATTTATAAAAATGAAAACTAGTTTTACTTTTAAGTTTTAAAATTTTAAAAGCATCATTGTTTTTCTTTTTAAATCTTAACTAAAATACTAGTTCGAGGTAGTGGTTGAGATAACCATTGAAGGTGACAGTTCGTGATTGACGATCAAAGGTGGTGGTCGGTGACACTGGCTATCAGAGATGGTGGTTGGTGATTGGTGGTTAAAGGTAGCGGTGGACGATGATCAATGATCGGAGGTGGCAGTCGGTGATTGTTAGTCGAAGGTGGAGGCCAATGACTGCTAGTGGGAGGTGGCGACCAGTGATCGTCGGTCGGAGGTGGCGACTGGTGATCGCTGGTAAAAAATGGTGGCTGGTAACTGCCGATTGGAGGTGACGGTTGATGATTGCCGATCGGAGGTGGCAACCAGTGGCCGCCAGTCGGAGGTCACCACTGGTCGGAGGTGGGAGCTTGTGACCGTCGATCGGAGGTGACTACTGGTCGGATGGGGGCTGGTGACCGTCGGTCAAAACTGATGGCCGGTGACTTCTGGTCAGAGGTGGTAACTAGTGAATGTCAGTCAAAGGTGATGGTCAATGATAACAAGTGACGTCAAGTAATTAATTTAAATAAAAACAGAAACAGAGATCTGAAAGCCAAATTTTATTGTTTTAGAAATTGAGTGAAAACTGTTTTAAAAATGAGTAAAAAACCAAAATAGAATCATTTTTGCAGAACACGTTTATGTTTTCAAAATACATTTCAAAACCAAAAACTAGAAACTCATTAGAACCACCCCGACCAGAGCCTAAATAATTCAATTTTTAAGAGAGATCAGAAGGAGAGCAAAATCTTTCCTTACTCAATTTTTGTTTGCGTGAGTATAGAGAAAAAGTTAATTAATAAATTTTATGTAATTTTATTAAATTACTCTTAATTTCTTTTAACTTTTTATAATTATACGCGAGTTTTTACTAAATTGTTTATAATTAATAATTTTAATCTTTTTAATAAATTTTATGGTTTTACTAAATTGTTTACTCTCTTCTCCGTTGAACTAATCCTAATACATAATGAAATTTTTTTTCCTCCCATCCCTTCTCATATGTTGAATGAAACAAAGCCTTAAGTAATTAAGGTCTCAGGCTCCAAATTTGTGAATGAAAAAAACGAGATGAGATCTTCACTAAATTAAAGTCATTTAAGTATTAGTCATTAGTAATATGGGCAAAAGAAAAATAAAAAATAAAAATTAGGAGATGCTCCTTTCTCTATCATATATTTGTTAATATGCTTCATTATGATTATAGTTGCTAGAACAAAACAAGGCTAAGTTTTATAGGAAGAAATATAGTATCATTTTATCTTATTCTGTGTGATGTGCATATACTGCAGGCATCTTACGATTTATATCAGAAGCTCCACCAACTCATTACACAGTTAAAATACAGTTATTTTCACTCCTTACAAAGAACTCGATAGAGAGATATGAATCTGGAGAATTTGAAGCTGGAGGCTACAAGTGGTATGCGCAAATTCTTTATTTACTATTGTTAATTGTAGGCTCAAACATCTTGTGAATTTTTTTTATGTTTCTAGCAAATTTTTGCTTTGTCTTGAATCTCTAATAATTTTGATTTTATTTTAAATCCTTAAATTATTATTTAAATTATTTTTAATATATTTTAAAATAATTTTAAATATGAGTTTAATTGGTATACACTGTCAATATGGAAAAAACTTTTCCACTAAACCCTTACACTAACGGTCAATCATAACTTTCTATTTATTGTGGTCTTTAATAATTAATAAAGTCAACAAACTTAAGGGTTGTGATTAAATGTCAGTGCAAAAATCTTTACCCTGACAGTATATACCAATTAAACTTTTTAAATACTATCTAATGTGTTTTAGAGACTTCCAATAAAATAATAAATTTATTTGAAATGTGAAAAAAGAAATTATTGGAGACCTTACAAACAAGGGACCCAAAATATATTTTACGTATGAATTATATTCTGATGTTAAACTTAAGAATTTATCGAAGTCTTGATATTATTTAGGTGTTGAATATAATATTTAAATTTTTAATTATAGTTCCAAACCATTAAAACTATGCATCAGTAGAAGTCACTTCTTGTTTCAAAAGCTTTTTCATAATCTAATGAGGAAAATAGGTTTAAAAATTAAAGCTAATTTTGTATTTCCCACTACATTTTCTTTTTATAAGAACCCTGAAAATTTCTTCCTCTTTCTTTGAAAGCTGTCCATCTCCTTATTCTCCTTTGGTTTTAACCATTTTTCTTTTCTTCGTTTATTCCTCTTTAGCCTCCATAAATATTTTCACAACGAAAGCTATTGTTGTACAATGTTTTGAAATTTTTTAGGTTTAAGCAAGATGGTGATAGAATGTAAAATTTTCTAGAACAATAATTCTGATGAATATACATTAGTAATACATTTTTTTTAAATACATTATCTACCTACTACGGTTAGATTTTATTAAAAAAATTAAAAGTTGTAGATTAAATTTATGATTTTATAATTTTTAATAGATTTATTGAGAAATATATAGTTGGATTTAACCTTTCTATCATTTCCCTAAATATTTAATATCCATTTTCCCCCAATATCAATCCTATCGAGCAATCCTTGATCCACTAACATCATATACAGACAAAGAGAATCATATGTTAAAATTCTCAAGTAAATAGAAAGAAAATGAAAAACAAAAGTAAGGAGAAGAAGGAAATACACATTTCAAAGTTTATTCAAAAAGTGCTTTGTTCATAGATCTAATTTCATTATGTTACAAACTCAATTAGAAGACATATTTCTGTGTATATATATGCTCTTGCAGGAAGTTGGTTTTTTACCCTAGTGGAAACAAAAGCAAGAATGTAAAGGACCATATTTCTCTATACTTGGCTTTGCATGAAGCAAATGCACTTCATCCTGATAAAGAAATCTATGTCAATTTCCGATTCTTTATGCTTGATCAGAACAATGACAATTACTTAGTGATGGAAGGTACTTCTGAATTTTACTCTTTTGCTTTTATTATGTTTGCATAACAATGTGTTGTAAAGTATTAATCATAAATATAAATTTGCATCATTTCGTTTGTAAATGTTAATATTTTAAGGAAACAGTTTGGCTTAATTTTATTACAACAAAAATATATTGATTTTTCATATTATATACCTAAAGCAACTTTAATTATTTTTTTTAAGTAAAAGCAGCTTTAAATAGAAATCTTAAGACAATTTGTAGTTTAAGATCAATTCTTTTCAAGATCTTTTACTACAGAGTCCAGACAAAATTCCAAAAGTAAAAGTCAATTATTCACCCATAATAGCTAGCTAGCATGTCCCATTTCACTGAAATACACAGGGTAACATTCTTGGGACAAATTTAAATTAATAATAAAATTACTAATTTACTTAATTACTTCTATTACAAAATTGCCTTTTCATATAATATAATACTTAGAACAACCTTAGTAATAAATCTTAAGACAATTCTTAATTTAAGAATTCATAGATGGATGTGCATGTTTGCAATGGTGAATCCTCATAGCCCAATATGTTTTAACAACAGCTTCTTAATATCTTAATATATGGTGGAATATATGCCTTTATCAAATATATGTTTCCTATATAGTGTAGTTTTTTACATGGAACAAGGTCTCTTACAATTTAAAGAACATTACATTTGATGATTGATAGATACTTTTGGAAAGGAAAGGAGATTTACTAAAGCAAAGGTTGAATGGGGATTTGATCAATTTATTTCTCTCAAAGATTTCAACGACGGTTCCAATGGATATCTAGTGGATGATGTATGCACATTTGGAGCAGAAGTCTTTGTTTGTAGAGAAAAAAAGCCATGCTAATGGAGAATCTTTAGTAATGAAGGATGGCATTACGTACAAGCATGTTTGGAGAATTGAAAACTTCTCCAAATTGGATTCAGAATGCTTTGTGTCCAAGCCGTTCAACACCGGAATGTATATGTGGTACTAACAATCAACCCTATTTTTCTTCCTTAAAATTATCTAGAATCAATTATAGTAGTAATTGTGATAATTATACATGTACTTTCTACTTCTTTTTTTAACTATTATTTTTACGTTTTTAATAAGTGTAAATCTAAGGTTTGAAAAAAATATTAGTGTAATGTTTTAAAAAATATAGACGTACAACTGTAGTGAGTACATAAAAGTGGAGCTTATGTATAGTTTAAAAAAGGAATGTATAAATAATTTTACTAAATCTATGAGATGTATTAATAATTTTACTAAATCTAAGGAATGCATCCCATAATTTGCTGTATAATGGTTTTCTCAAAAAATACTTTATTTTTTACAGGATTATGAAACTATATCCCAACGGAAAAGTTGTTGGATTAGAAAGTAATTACCTTTCTCTTTATATGGCTTTAGCTACCTCAACAACCTTTCCTCAAGGTTCCAAAATATATGCACAAGTAATTTTACGCATCCTTGACCAAAAGCAAAGCAACCATTACTTTGGAAAAGGTAAAAGTTTTTTATCTTCATCTATTGGATGCAATTCTTCAAAACGAAATTTAGTATGCAATTTTTTTTAATTATCATATTCGGAAATCATGTTTCATAAGCATCATATTTCTTTGGAATAATGACTTTTGGATATTCTATAAGTATACTACTACTAGGTATGTTTAAAGTAATCTTAGGAGTTCATGTTTGATTTGTATATTACCTTCTCATTAATCTCCTTTTCATGGATTATTTTATCGTGAAACATGATTTTTAAAATATTTCTAAAAATGTTTTAAAAAAATTGCACTAGAAGACATGTCACTTTTAGCAATATTTTTTTGTCTAACCTTTAATAAAAAAAGTTTTTAAAATGTTAAATTGTGAATAAACGATAGATTTTGCAATATTTTATGAAATGTTGTATATATTTCCATGTTGCTATATATAAAACTTATAATGTTATTGTGCATAATATTTAATAGAATATTCATTCATTCATGATAAAGTCAAGCATGTTAGTGCCATTTCAGATACGAAAATCTACCATTTTCAACATATATATCATAAAACTTATTAATAATCTTCCTATTAAATACCCACAAATTGTTATAGCCATATATAATGATACTCATATATGAATAATCGATGTAAAGACATGTAATATTTTAATTAAGAATAACCCTTTTTATTGATCCTCCTGTTGCAGCTAATTATTGGATTAGTGACTCAAATAGGGAAGTTGGTTATTCAAGGTTTGTTTTGCTTAGTAATATCAGGAATTACTATAGTCCGTACTTAATGAATGACATTTGCTTGGTGGAAGCAGAGGTTACAATTCTCGGAATAGTTAACATGTCTTAGTATTGTTCAGATTCAAGTAATGAAAATTCAACTTTGGTATATATGTTACCGAATGGATAATGAGCCGGATCTTAAGTCATTATTGTATACTTTATTTATATAATCTAAAATGGCAAGATAATATGCACATTTGTCAGAGTTGATAAATTTGATTTATAAATATGTAAGAGTCTATTTTATATAATAATAAAAAAATATCTATAAATAATATATAATATATTAAATATTTTAACAATATAATCTATCAAAATAGTAATTATAAATCTCACAATACTTAAAAACTTTATTTGAGGGACCAAGATAATTTTCTTTTATAAAACATATTATTTTATATGAATTAAAAAATTTGACATAATATAAACATCTAAATATTATATATATTTCTTTAATATCAATAATTGTTTTATCTTTTCTTTATCAATCATGTTACTTACATTTTTTTATTTTACTCTTTTTATATGTTAATTAACATTGATTTTTATATATAGTTTATTTTATTTTGAATATTAAAAAATTTATATAGTATTTATATAAAAATTTAAACCAATTTTATAAATTTGGGGGCACCATGGCCCCAGTCAATCCTCCTCTCCCTCTACCATTGATGTTAGAGGATTCTCATCGATGTTTGGTATTGTTAGAAACTGAAAGTTTGATATTCTTAGAGACATTTTTTTTTCGATTTAAGAATGACACAATAGATGAAAAGTATGTCGAATTCTAGACAAGTATAAAACAATTTAATTTGTTGACTTGATGACTCAATATTAAACTCGATAGTTTACCAAATTTGTATAGAACCCACAAGTTTACTAAAAAGATAATTTGTATACAAGTTAACTCTAAAGAGTAAATAGACTTATAAACTCGTAACGATAGATATTTAACTCAAGAATTTCATAACCATGACTAAAGTAAAAGTAATGTGTATGTGTATTATTATGAATAGAAATGAAAAAAAAAAAAGAAAACATCAGCTATTATCTTATGTCTCTCTACCCTTATGCGTTTTCATATTCATAATCTTTCTTTAATTCACTGATTCACAAGAAGGTATTTATGGGCGTTGTTTAAAGGTTTTTTTTTTTGAAAAGCTAAGATTTTATTTAAAAGAGAAGCCAAGAGTTTCTTATAATACAAAGAATGATCAACATCCTTCTCCAAATTCTATTGGAGCATGCTAATAAACACTTATCCGCCTAAGACATATGTAATAAACACTCTCTCGGGTTAGCATACCAATCCGAGAATACACATCCCCTATTAAACCCGAAGGAATATGACAACCATTTCCACGAGATTACCTTTATAGTCAGCAGAATGTCTACTGACTCCACTTGTATTCTATAAAAAACAATCTGATTTCTAGTAATCCAGATGCCCCAACAACCAGCCAGCAAGAAAACATACTTGCACTTCTTCTTTCTCTTTCCAACCACCCATGTTGACGATGAAAGAAAAAGTTGATTCAGATCCCCCGAAATAGGTCCCTGGATTCCCAGCCAGCTAATTATATTGCTCCACACTGATTAGGCTTTGGCACACGTTAAGAACAGATGATTCCTGTTTTCCATATTGGTTCTACAAAGGACACATAGAGCCCCATCTCCTGGAATCTCGACGCCTCTCTTCAGTAGATTATCAATGGTTGGTAATCTATCCAGCAATAATCTCCATAAGAAAGCAATTACCTTGGAGGGGAGACTATCTTCCCACATTCGTCTCAATTGGTTCGGTTTCACCTCGGAGAGTGTCGGTGAGTTTTGTTGCGTGCTCAGTACCACATAAGCCTCAGCAACTGAGAAACCTCCATCCCTACTAGACCTCCAGGTCCATCTATCCAACCTGTAATCCACAATTACCACTGGCTGTAGCACACTTTGTAAGAGACGAAGCTGATCTTCTTCCCAAACAAATAGTTTCCTCCTCCATACCCAACTCCACCCCTCAGATGCTTGCTTTTTCTGGTTAATAGTGGTACCTTTATCAGCCGCTAACCCATATGACCTGGGGAACTTTAAGCTGAGAGGACCCTCTCCAATCCAATTCTGTTCCCAAAACAACGTATCCTTTCCGTTCCCGACTTTTTTCATGATGTTATCCACGAACCAGTCTGGTTTCACTGCTTTCGGCCCGTCAATGTCCCATAAATCCCGCCACCACTGTGACGCTGTAGATAAATTCTGCTGTCTTTGATTAGATTTGTATGTCTGTCCATATCTACTCTCCAGCAAACTCGCCCAAATTGCATTTGGCTCTGATAATAACCTCCACCTCCACTTTGCAAGCAAACTCAGACTAAAGTTCCACAGAAACTTTACCCCCAAACCCCTTTCTTCCTTAGGCTGACACACCTGTTTCCAGCTAACCCACGCAATTTTGTTCTCCTGGTCAGTCCCTCCCCACAGAAAGGAGCGCTGTAGACCGGTGATGACTTTTAGGACTTTCTTGGGCACCTTGTAAAAGGAGAAGAGGTATAGTGGAAGGCTAGACAATACTGAATTTATCATAACTAACCTTCCTGCGAACGTCATTTGTTTTGCCCTCCACAATGCCAATTTCCTCTGAAATTGTTCAATGATTGGTGCCCACATTTGTACCCTCCTTGGGTTCGCTCCCACCGGAACCCCCAAAAACTTAAATGGCGGTGATGATACAGCATAATTCAAGAGATTTTTTACAGCTCGTGTAAATGAATCATCTACATTTAAACCAAAAAATTGGCTTTTACTGTAATTCACCTTTAGCCCCGATGACAGCTCAAATCCACGGAGAATGACCTTCAAATACCATACTGATTGCAGATCAGCTTCCCCCATCATTATAACATCATCTGCGTATTGCAGAATTGAAAATTTTGCCTCGGCACCAATGTTGAGCTCTTTAAACATTCCTTTCCCTACCGTTGTCCTGAACAAACCAGCTAAAGCTTCGGCTATCAGAAGAAACAAAAAAGGAGAGAGTGGGTCTCCCTGCTTCAAGCCTCTCCCCGGCTTAAACTCCTCCGTAGGACTTCCATTAACTAAAATTGAGACTTGGTTATTCCTTACAATACTAAACATCCACTTTCTCCATGTACTGCCAAATTCCATCCTAGCCAATATATAATCCAAAAAATCCAAATTTACCAAATTGTATGCCTTCTAGAAATCCACCTTAAACAGAAAACATGGTTTCTTTTTCCTTTTCGCCCAATCCACTATTTCATTTGCTGCCAGTACCCCATCTAGGATCGATCTACCTTGCAAAAATGTTGACTGACACTTTGAGATTAAGTACCCCATGACTTTCTTCATTTTCAATGCCAGTAGCTTAGATACAATCTTTTGAATGCTTGAAATTAAGGAGATTGGTCTATACTGTTCTAACCTGTCCGGCTTTGCCACCTTGGGAATGAGTGTAAGAAAAGAAGATGTCGCTGTTCTTGGTAGGGCGTTGTTTAAAGGTATAAAAATCAATATAAAGTAGAACGGTCCCTCATTTTTAATGGAAATAAAAATAATAAATTAAAGACTTGCTTATTTTTTCACTATTATTTTAATAGATTCAATATCATTCCTAACTATTTTATAACTTTAATATTTTTAATTTTAATTTTAATTTAAATAATGATAGTTTAAAGCGGTCACTAATTAAAAGCAGTTTTTAATGATAAATCATCACTAATTGTAAACATTAATGCTATTATTGTGTTAGCTTCAATTTGATGAAAAATGTTTTATTGAAGCTATTAAAAAATTATAGGAAAAAGTTGTATCTAAATATAACCGTAGATAACATTGAGACTATTTAAAAATAATTAAATAAGTTTTTAGTATCCAATTTATTGTAATTAAAATTTGTAGTACCTTATTATTTGATACATAGAGAGAATACCCAATTCTTTTGGTTACCAGAGTGCACTTCTATTAAGTGTGAGTAAATTTGTTCATTAAATTATAATTAGGACTAATCCTAAAAGCGGAAAATAATTGAAGACTATCCTTAGACATCAAAATTTGGCTTTAACGGGCAAGGTGAGGGTATATTCTTGGGCCCATTTTCAATAAAATTCCTTACATATAAGCAAATTTCTATGAAAAAAAAGATAAAAACAAACAAGAAAAAAAAAAAAAAGAAAAAAAAAAAAAAGAAAAAAAAAGTAAAACTGGATCACGTGCCCTGCTACGCTCAATTGTCGTTTTGTTCCTCGAGCTAGTGCTGCTGCCACCTATGTGCACCTAATACATTTGTGCATCATAGTGGACCAAGCCAAATTAAAATAAAAAATCTTTTAAAAAAAATAGAAAATCAATAAAAAATTAAAATTGATTGGTTTGTTTAGTTTAAAAAATTTATAATTCATGTATGATTCGGTTCTTGCAGTTTAAAATTTGAAAACCAACTCAAATTATAATATATATAATTTTTATATTTTTTTCTCCCAAATAATATCTAATTTAAAAAATATGACATATTAATATATTTTTTCTGACGTATAGTATATTTTATGTAATTTTAATAAATAAAAATAAAATTTACAAGAAATTCAGTTATTTATAATAACTCTTAATAAAATTATAATTTTGGTAAAAGACAACATAGATTTATATAGAATTATAAAAAAATTTAAAAAGTATTTTATAATTTTTCTATATTTAATATAAATATAAAAACTTAATAAAAATAGTAATACTTAATATTTTGTTTTTATAGAAGGGTACCTTTGAAAAATCAAAACATCATTTTTCATCAATTTGCTAAAACAATTTCATTTCAAATTAGAGAGAAAAGAAAACTTGTCGGTTCGACCAGCATGATTTAATCAGATTGCATCTTCCATTCTTTCACTAGATCGAGTTGGTGTGTTGCAGGTTTTTTTTGTCGTACTAATTCAATCAATCCGTGTGATCCATTATTAATAATACTAACTATTACATTAGATTTTAGATTTTTAAAAATCTAAATAAGTACCAAATTTATATTGGATGCAATCTAAAAAAATAGATTTGGACATAATACCCATTAAATGGATTTAAATTTTTCGCATATTGATTTATTTTATATATCCAAATTTTTTTAACACCTTTATTCTCTCAACCAATTTTGAGCGTTTAGGAAAATGAAAAATTAGAATATTTCAACAATTGATTTATAATAAGTTGTAATCATAATTAATTTTTGTTATGTAAATTTACGGAAAAGTAGTTTGAAAATAATTAATGTTATTGTTTGAATACTATGCAAAATAATTTTTAGAGTATGAGTGTGTAAATATTTGAAATAAAAATTAAGTTATTGAAAAATAATCATATAAATTACTAATTTCTAACTGCTTTGAAATAACATTATTTTAAGATACTTTTTTTCTAAATTTAAGGTAATTCTCAGGCATACAACCTATTTATTGAAAATATTATAATTGATAAATTTTTTTCATCTTGCATTGTATACTTTATGATTAACTTTTACATATCTATAATTTATAAAACCTATGACTTTTAAATTAAGAAATTTTTATCTCAACTTTTAAAATTTTACAATTGGATGTCAGACTAATTGCATTTGAATATCAACAATTAATATATTAAAAATTTGTTATTGACCTTCTGAGTATCAATTGGAAATTTTTAATTAAAAATTTTAATTTAAATATCTTAATTTAAAAATTGGATAAAATTATAAATTACGTATTTGTAAAAGTTTCAACGCAATTAATCGTGGTATATTAATGGGGAAGAAAATTTCATTTAAGACTTCATCTATTGAAAAGATATAAAATTGGGCTATCTAAATTTGGGTAATCTATGAAATACATGTGTTATAGGTATGACCGCTCTAGAAGTAAGGTACAAAATTTAAGTGATCATGTATTATTTCAAATGAATGTTGCCGTGTAGTGGGGTTGTCACTCATTTAAGGTAAAGGTTTTGAACATGGATCAGACTATCAATATAATTTGATTTACAGGTGAATTTGATTAAAAAAAAGGAGTGAGGAAAGAGGTTGACTATAACTTATTAGAATGTCCAAATATTAATGGGAGCGGAAGTTATATTTTGTGATTCTATCAAACAATTTTAATAGTAAAAATCAGAGGAATTAAAATTAAATATGGATAAAATATTTCAGATGAATACATGTTTTACTTTAATAATTTTCTTGAAAATTCAATATTATAAACTCATAGTTTTCCTACCAAAATAAATAACAATTAAAATTCTTATAAAATCATTATTACGAAAATGACAATCAAATCCTTATAATAAACAAATTTCATACAAATAAAAATAAATAAATATTCTAATAGCTCACTCCCTCGATGTCACATATATATTAGAACAATCCAATAACTCAAGTCTCTCCCTCAATACCAGCTCCTACTTCTTCTATTGCCTTTTGACTTATGGGAGTTCAACCCCCAAAAGAAAACAAACAACATAATAAGCAAAGGGATGAGAACTTGACTAGCGTATACTAATAAACACATGAAATGACATCACCCCTCACATGCCACATCTCATATGATTACATGGCCACTTACAACTTCTCAATCACACACACACACACATAATAACATATGGGGACATGTTAACAACACTTTCATACAATTTAATGTTTGCATATTAAAAATATTCATTTCATTTTTATCCTAACTGTGTCACAATCATGCACATGTTGTCTCATGCAGGTTCGTCCTAGGTATACATTTCTTCTATGCCAACCACGCGTAGGTTCCAATATGCATAAGCTTTTTCTACACTAGCCACGTGTAGGTGCCAAATAGCAAAAGCCCTCATCTACGTCAGCCACGTTTAGGTTCCAATAGACATAAGTCTCTTCTACACCAGCCACGTGTAGGTACCAATAGGCAAAAACCTCTTCTACGCCAACCACTTATAGGTTCCAATACGAAAAAACTCTCATCTACGTCAACCACGCATAGATTTGCGTAGATTTCAATAGGCATATGTCTCTTCTAAACCAGTAACATGTAGGTTTCAATAGGTGAAAGCCTCTTCTATGCTAGCCATGTGTAATTTCCAAGAGGCATAAGTCTCTTATATACCAGTCACATGTAGGTTCCACACAACTTAAGAAGAACTAGTTCAAAATGATGCACAATGAGCAGACCTTACAGAACCCCCTAAGTCGCCACTATGCAATATGTTCATTCATGCTCACGTCACACTCATAAAAACAATATCTCATACCTTTGACTCTTACCATCAATCACACTATCTCAAAACATGTTCATGTTCAACCATACATCACACACATTTATGAATCATACACCTTTATAAATTACACACATCATCTTAACATTATGTTCACATCCTCACCATATCACATGTATTTATAAATTAAATAAAAACATTTCACCTTATACTCATTTGATAACATTAATTCACCACACTACAAGACACCCTTAATACATCCATCAATAAAAGCATTTTTAACATATATTATGACTAATAACAAAATTCATCATTAATACTCACAACCTAAGTCAACATGATACTATCCTAAATCAAGAGAACCATACATTTAAAATCCACAAGTAACATGAAATCCTAAAACTTAGTTAATTACTCGCATTTTAGTATATCTCACTTCAGATATTATTTCATCGATCCAACAATTGAAAATAAATATTAGTATCTTTGAAACTAAATTTCCAAAAGTAAACCAAATCCAATTGTGAACGAATTCTATAGACACTCCTCACGAAGTCTGCCACGGGTGTAAGATCCTAGAAACATAACTCTTACTCTGATTCTATCATCTCTCCCTCCATACATTATTTTGATGATCTCACCATTAAAAACAAATATTACTATCTTAAGAATCTACTATCCAAAACTAAATAAAATCCAACGGTTAACAAATTCCTATAGATGTTCTAGACAAAATCTGTCACAGTTGTAAGATTCTAAAAATACAATTCTTACTCTAACTCTATTATTCCATACACTATTTTGACTATTCCATTGTTGAAAATAAAATCAATTTCTTAGAAACCTACTATTCAAAATAAACTAAATCCAACGGTTCACAAATTCTAAAGAGGCTCTAGATGAAGTTAGATGCAATATCATCTAACCATACCAAAACATCATCATTTAACCCACTAAAACTTAAGATTAAATACATCGTTTACTCATTTAATTTACCACAATTTACATGCCAATTAACAAGACCCAAGAACACCTCAAAGAAACATAACTCAACACACATAAAATATTTATATCACTTAATCGAAACATAAGATTAACCAATAATCATCCAATGTTTACACAATCATCTTACTATATCAAAACA
Organism: Psophocarpus tetragonolobus; assembly: GCA_037954015.1. NCBI lineage: Eukaryota > Viridiplantae > Streptophyta > Magnoliopsida > Fabales > Fabaceae > Psophocarpus > Psophocarpus tetragonolobus. The sequence goes on from CM075689.1 coordinate 38,878,971, forward strand.
TCACTCAACCTATCGAAACATAAGATTGACTATATTGTTTATTCATGTAATTTAACATAATTTACATACTAATAAACAAAACCCATGAACACCTCAAAGAAATATAAATACATATAAATAATACAAATCCAACCATCAAATAACTCAAGAATCATATGGAAGTTCATAAAATCATCAACATCAATTATGGTACATAATCAAATGATTACGAAAACAGAACATCAGCTACATGGGGACTTAGGGTTTGTCCCCACTATCCACATCCCTTAACGTGAATATAGCAAGGTAATCTCACCCCATTACCTCAATGAAGAAACAAAAACAAACAACGATTTTTCTTTTTTGATCTGAAGAACCCTTGCTAAAATAGAACTTCTACTACACTGCCATTTTCTCCTAAACTAGAACTCAAAATGAAGATCCTAACAATCAAAATGGAGAACCACTCGTCTAAAACCTTCTGCCCAATTTCCAACCTAATCCAATGGTTAACAAATTTACAATGGTGATATTACGAAAACTGTATAAGGTTTTTTATGGGAATGACTTTCTCTCTTTTTTTTCTCTTTATGGACTTTCTTTTTCTTTTGCCAAGTTTCAAGATACTTTAAGGTAAAAATGAGGCAAGAGTGGTCATGTTTCTTCCTTTCTTTCTCACATAACAACCCTAATGGTCTAGCACATCTAACCCTTTACCTTCTAACTTAAGGATTTTAAATTAACACCTACTGTAATTTCATTTAACACCTACTGTTTTCAAATTTTTTTAAACACCAATTTTACCCTTTCACCAACCTTAAATTCTCTCCCTCATTTTTTTATCATTATGGATAGTTCATTCTCTCTCCACCATTCCTTCTCTCTTTCTTCTTTCCAATTCTCATCTTTTGCTTTCATCCCTCCCTCTATGCCATTCTTCTTTGCTCATTGTTCTCTTTCTTCTTGTATAGTATGTATCTCCTATGCAAATCTCTACTTTTCACTTATGCAGTTGACAACTCTAGTAAGTCTTTGGCTAGATCTTGCCGAAGAGCAATTCTTTTTTATGAAATAGTTACTTTGTTTGTATATATTTTTTGATTGTTTGTATATCGTTTAAATTTAGGGTTTGTATATATATTCTTTTTCAAATTGTTTAATTCATACTATACACACAAATAAATTAACTAAATTAGACAAATTTAGGTTTAATTCATACTATATATTCAAGTAATTTATGGTTTAATTCAAATTTTAAATTTTAAATAATTTTTTAAAATTTGAATTTTGAAATTTAAAATAAATATTATTTTAAATAGCTAAAAAAATTGAAATTTGAAATAAATATTTTTTAAGATGTTTTTAAGTAAGAAAATGTTATTTATTTATTTTTTATATTATTTATAATACTTATAGATATGCCTGACATGTGGAACTATTTATAATTTTGATGTTGTTAATGAGTGTGTATGTCTAACTACATTTGCAGGTAGAAGGTGAATGCTGACACAAGATGAACCAATTGAAGACCAACGTTGTTGTACACAAAGAACTTGTGACAATGGGTTTTCTAGGAGGACTAGAACATACTAGTCTTTAATATCATATGGTGATCATGTAGTACATCACATCTGGAATGGCGAAGTAAGTCTACGTTATTTAATTTATTGATTTTTTATTATAATAATAACATATTTCTTATATTCATTTATTTAATAAATTACATGTTTGACATAGTTATTTAATTAAATATTTGGTTAGTATAGTCCATTACAAGTAGTATATTCATGTATTTAATTTATTATTATTTTAGTATAATAATTTAATTTCTTATTTTTTAGTATAGTGATTTAATTAATTTTTATTATACTAAATTTATTAATTTTTATTATAGTTATCATTTTAGTATAGTAATTTAATTACTTTTTAATGTACTTAATTTATTATTTTTAGTATATTTATTTAATTAATTATTATATTGTTTTGTATAATGAATAATTTACCTTTTTTTGTAGTTTCATGTTGACCTTAAATGCATAGTGCACAAACGGAAACTGTGGATGATTGGAGATCCTCATGCTAGAATTCAAGAGTATGTTAACAATTGCAAGTTATTACCGTTAGTTAGATGCACATATGAGACAGTCGACATAACCCTTATTTGTGTCTTTGTGGAGAGATAACACAAGAAAATATCTAGTTTTCATCTACCTATTAGGGAGATGACTATCACATTTGATTATGTGTCCTATTTGTTGCATCTACTTGTGATTGGTGTATTTTGCAACTACGAATACTAGAACATGGAAACGATAGTTCCCATTTTGATGTTGTTGTTGGGCACATCACTATAGGAAGCCTTTGACGAGGTTAACACTTGCAAATGTGGTTTGAATGTCTGTCTTGGCTAAGGGAGGTGTATGAAGAAAGATGTGCAAGCAGCATTTGGGACCAGGTTGCTCGAGAATATTTGTTGCACCTTGTTGGGTGCACCATATTTGGAGACAAGAACAACACCTCTATTTGCATAATGTATCTAAAGATGTTCAGTGACCTTCGACAGATAGCTGCATATTCTTAGGGTGTGACTGTATTGACACATATGTATCATCATCTTGATGAGGCAAGCTACTATGACACTAGATAATGCACGTATTATGCCACTTTGATTCAGGTTAGTACTTTTTATAACATGCAATATGTTCACACAATTTCTCATGCATTGCATATAACTTATATGAGTATGTTAATGTTTTATGCAGACTTAGGTCTACGAAAACTTTTTGATGATTGGGTCAAGATCATTCAGCTATTGGATACGATAAGGTAAATCCCTGTGTCTTGCTTTGAAATGTTGCTAAACCTAGACCATCAACTGTTGAATACAGACAACAATTGAACCAGCTAACCTTTGACGAGGTTATATGGTCACCGTATGATGAACAGAGAGATACATTTGAATTCCAACATATTAGCTTGTTCTCTAGCTAGATTCACACAGGTGAATATACACAATTGTATCTCCCTGAATAGGTTCATCGATAATTTAAGATTGTCTAAGGAATTCATAGATATCTTGTTTTTTTAGACTACAGGTAGCCACAACTGATGAAATGAACCAGCGATTGCTTAACTTTGGACAACATTTTGCGTATGTGGATACTGTGGTGGTTGACCTGTCAGACTGTTCCTATGACTATATGTCATGGTACTTTCAAGTGTCACATCCATATGTTTGTCCACCATCGGAAATTAATCCTCGGTGATTCCAAAACTGTCACGTGCTCGACAAAGTAGTAATAATACATGGTTGAGCAGTCACATAGCCAGCAACAGTCAAGATGTTGGGGATGATGTTTGATTTAATATAAATATTTACATCTATTCCATTCACATTACTCCAATAATTGTTAATTTTTTGTTAAATGATAATCATTTTAGGGCTTTCCATAGGAGATTGTTAGACATTTGTAACGTATGATTGGCCTTTAGACGGTACTACAAGAAACACCATCTTGGGAAGAGATCCAACAACTTCTAGAACTAGCATGTTGTTAGCTATGATTGTGCATTGACAACTTAATAATGACATGATTGTCTTATGTACTTTTTCTTAAACAAAATATATGTTATTGTGAAAGAAGACATTATAGGTTATTTCAAAATAATTTATTGATAATAATATTTTCATAGTCTTCATTTTATACATAGAAATTCAATCATCATCACGTAACATATAACAAATGTGAAAATTGTTGAATACGACTACCGTAATGTGTCAACCAATTGCATGCGATCGAATGACAATACATTTTCCACAACATATCTGCATCAACTTATTGGTCCAAGATTTAACAAATCTTTCCTTATGAGGGGTCAATCAAGTCTTCGACATAATCAATAAATAGAGGCTAATGTTGACAAATACATTTGAAGTTGCAAAGATATCCTTCCAAAGCATTTTCATTGTCACATTCTTTAAGATCATTGAATGACTGAATAACTTGATTTCATGCTTTTTGTGGATGGACATAAATTTTGAATTTAGCCTTCACATTTTTTTTAATATGGAACTTATACAACAAATTAAATGTTTCTAGAAAAACGATTTCGATTGCCTTCATAAGAGCTAAATCTTTATCTGTCACAAACACTTTTGGCACTGCATCATTTTTCAGAAAAAGGTCTCTAAGACGTTAAAGTGCCCAAACAAAGTTACTTCGTCATTCAAACTCTAAGTAGGCAAAGGCAATAGAAAATTTCATGTCAGTTGATGTCATACCAACAATTTCAAGTAAAGGTAGTTGATATTTATTTGTTTTATACATACTATCCAACAACAGAACAATGTTAAATATGTTAACCAATTTCACTGAATCAAGGTATGTCTAGAAGATATCACACAAAACTTTTGTCACTTCATCCATTCTATATCAATGAAGATACATATCACACTGTAGTAAATTCATTAAATGTTTTATTTCTGTTCTAGGACCTTTTTGAGATTTACGAAATGCATACCTTTCATTGTACACTTGACTAATGGTTGTAACATTATGTTCATTATGGTCCTTCAAGGTGAGAAGAATGTTTTTCGACTTGACCATATTTTTCATCAAATCACCAAGTAATGCTTTCTCCTCGTTTATCAAATGGCCGACATATGGATGATCAATTAATGTTTCCACCAATGCATTATTGTGAAACTCACATACTACCTTCAGCTTCTATGCATCTTGATTCTTTAGAGATCATTTTCTTAATCTGAATGAACAATTACACTTTATGGTCCCTATTGTTTTGTGAACATACTCGTCATACTTGTTGTAGCTTTATATGTACTACTTTGCTCACACCCTAAATCCATAAAAAATTTACCTACGGTTTACTTGACCTTAATATTACGATCACAAAGCAATTTTGAAACGCTACTCCTCTAAACCACTTTAATAACTCATCTCGAGTAAAAAACACCTAGTTCAATGAAAATTATTTTCAAATATTTTACTTAATTATTAAATAAAATTATACTAACAAAAATATCGATATGATTTGTATTTCCGTGCTAATGAATACATTCGTAAAATCAATGACATTCTCAATAATTTCTTGGCCTTGATCAATGTAGAGTTGTATACCATCATTCAAGTTTAATAGTTGTCTTCATTATTTATTTCGTTGGAAATATTTCTAAGAAAATCCATTACAACCTGCAACAATAATTTAAAATTCAATTAAAGTTTACAACTGCATATAAGTTAATTAAAAAGTTTAACTAAAAAATTTAATAAAAAAAATTAATTTAAAATATTTTTAAGAATAAATAATTGTGTTAATTCAAAAAACTATATTAACCAAAAAAATTATCACTAATTTTTTTTTTGGATATTTAATAAAACTTAATTAAAAATTTAATTAAATTGAATTACCCACAAAATAGATTAATTTTAATTACACACTAAGTATTATATGAAAAAAATGACGTTAACATTATGTAGTAAAAATTAATTAATTAAAAACTCTAATTAACATTGACATTATACAAAAAATTAAAAATTTTATACAAAAATAATTATATTATATATTTAATAATATCATAAATTTAAATATTTTAGTAACAATAAAACTACAAAATATTTAATACAAATGAGAAAGTTATGCTCATGAACATGAATTGATATGAAGAACGACACAAAAAAGAACATGCTAGAAATGAATAAATTTTGAAAATAACATCATATTGTGACACAAAAAGGTAAATTAAAATCAGAAATATTTAATATTATATTTAGTATCATGCTATGAACATTTAAATTATCTCAAAACATTTTGAATAAAATATCAAAATATGCATTTTTTCTTCAAAATATTTGCAACAGTTGGAGAGTAAAAAAGTTTGTAATTTGCATGCTCTATGACAAAAAAACTCACATATAAATCATTCACAATATAATTTTTGTCTAAAGTTATATTTTTACTATAGTTAATTATGTTATAAAAATATAAAGCTAAATTATATTTGGTGTCCCCGATTTTATTACTTATTAGCTTTTTGTCCCCCAAGTTTAAAAAATGTTAACAAATTACTCTTCCTAACGACAAAAAAGATCCCAACAAGTTTTGAATTTGAGATCACATAATAAAACACCACAACTCATACCACCAAACCAAGTGTTTAGTTTGAATTTATTTTGCATTTCAAATCTACTTAAGCTTTAACTGAAAACATGACAATCTTAATTTGAAAAATATCCAAAAAGGCCAAAGCAAGATTTGAACCAACATTTCAAAGGTAATGAATTACATTTCAAACCATTAGACCATATGTATAATTTAATTTTATTTTACAATTCAAATCTACTTCAACTATAATTCAAGATGTGACAATCTTAATTTGAAAAATATACAAAAGTAAAGACAACTCAAGATTCAAACTTGAGACTTCCAAATTATGGGTCATGCATCATACCACTTGACTAAATATCTCATTTGATTTTATTTTTGTATTCAAATTCAATTAAGCTTTAACTAATGTTAGTTTCAAAATTACTTAAAACATAAATGTAAATATACAACACTAAGGATTAAAACTAAAAGTTAAAATTAAAAACTAAAAATTTAATTATATTTATTAATAATAAATTACTAGGGATTATAAATTAAAAATTAAAACAAATTAAACATATAAATTAAAATTATTAAAAAATAAAACTAAGAATTAAAATTAAAATAATTTTAATTTAAATTGTAATTCTTAATTTTAATTTCTATTTTATTTTTAATTTTAGTTCTTATTTTTATTTAAATTAAAATTTAAATTAAAAGTTAAATTAAATACATTATTTTAATTTTTAAGTTAAATTAAATTTTAATTTTTAATTTAAATTAACTTAAGAACTGAAATTAAAAATAAAATATAAATAGAAATTAAAATTAAGAATTAAAATTTAAATTAAAAGTTAAAATAAAATGTAAATAGAAGTTAAATTAAAATTATAATTTAAATTAATAATTAAAATTATTAATAAAATTTAATTTAATTTTTAATTCTTAATTTTAATTTCTATTTTATTTTTAATTTTATTTCTTAGTTTTATTTTTTTATAATTTGAATTTATATTTTTAATTTCTAATTTATAATCCCTAGAAATTTATTATAATAAATAATTAATAAATATAAAATTAAATTTTTAGTTTTTAATTTTAACTTTTAGTTTTAATCCTTACTGTCGTATATTTAAATTTATGTTTAAAGTAATTTTAGAACTACCGTGAATTAAAGCTTAAGTAGATTTCAATTGTAAAATAAAACCAAATTAGACACTTGGTGTCGTGGTATGAGTTGTGGTGCGTTATTATGAGGTCTCAAGTTTGAAACTTGCTAGAAGATTTTCTTTTACATATTTTTGTAATTAAAACTGTCATGTCATCAGATTAATTAACTCTTAATTTCAAATCCTAACAATGCCATGTTACTAATTATAAAGTCAACGGTCTCATTTTGACGAAAGAACAATTTGTTAACATTTTTTAAACTTAGGGGACTGAAGCAAAAAGTTAACAAACACTAAAATTGGGGGGCACCAAATATAGTTTAATAAAAATAAACTTATTTGAGGAAGAGATGGTAAACAAATCTCCAAAAAAATAAAGTACGTATGATTATGGAGAAGAATAAAACAAGAAAGAGAAAAGGAACTACAACGAAAAAATATAAGAAAAAATGTTTACTTTTATAGGAGAGATAAACTTGGGGTATATTAGTAAATTTGAAAATTTTATTTAAAGATATTTGAAACTTTGGTAATTTTAAAAATTATGACATTTTGTTTTATTTTTTTTAATTCAAATTTCTTTATTTTTATTTTATATTTAATATAAATATTCAATATTCAGGTTTTAATAATTTATTTTGACATTAATTTTTAGTTTATTTTTAATGTTATGGTTTTTTACTACATATTTAACAGACAACACTATACCAATCAAATTTTTTTATTAAATAATATACATTCTTTATAAATAAGATTAACCTAAAGTTTATCTCAACAATATACATGTGCTAAAAAAACATGTTAAAAATTGTAGAACTTATTAAATAGCCTATTATGTGTTTCTAATTAAACAATAGAATAAAAGATGCTTACAGTACACAAATTATTTATTCTATAAAATATTATTGATTTTTTTCAATAAATTCAATAAATTAATATACTTTTAGAAGATAATAATTTATTTTAATAATTCAATAAATTAAATAAATGATATAAATTCAATATTCAATAATTTATTTACAAACATAATAAGTAAGTGATAAATCCTAAATGTATACAAATATAAACTCATGCAACGAATGGTGAAAACCGTAACATGCAATCAATAAAAACACGCATAAAAATTATAATAACTAACCATACAACCAATCGTTGCAAACCTAAAATTTACAATAACCAACCATGCAACCAATTGTTGCAAGCCCTAACATGCAACCAATTCTCAAACCACCTCAAACTTAACAGTCCCTCAAACTTCGCAGTCCACCTCAAATTTCACATTCCACCTTAAACTTATCCGTCAAACCACTTGAAAACTATGAAAATGTTTATGTTTTTACTTTTCAACGATGCATTGCCAGAGAGTAAAATAATTGAGGGTATATGTGTCTTTTACCCACCAGTAGGTAGGAATTAAAAGTATAGTAGGTGGAAATTGAAACTTAACCCGTAACTTATAACATGTAACTGTACTAACAATATAAATATATCATCTCCTTATCATTATTGTTTTCAAAAACATTTATTTTTATTAATCATAATAAATATCTAAATTTTTATTAACTAATTCAGTTAATTTAAAATAAACTAAAAAAACACTTATTTATGAAAATTGTGTTGTTACATATTTTGTTGGACATGGAAGAAAAAGAAAACAAAATGGTTCACGAGAGAGTGTTATTGCATTTCCCCTTTTTATCGCTATTCAAATGTTTTAATTAGGAGTAAATGTAAAGAATAAATGATAAATCATAAAGTTGGTGAAGAGTAAAAGATTCCTAAAAAACAGTATATTCCTTTTATTTATTTATTTATTTATTATTATTATTATTCATAATAATCATATATAATAAACAAATAATATACGTTAAAAATTCTAAAAGTAACGACACACTCATTTAAAAGAAAAAATAATTGTACACTCTCTTAAAAGTAATAAATAATATAATAAACACCGTTAACTTTAATCATATTGATTTGTCATTAATAGAGAAGAGAGAAAAAAAAGTGATAGATAATAAATGGTGGAAGAGAGAGAATGAGTGGTTGATCTTAACCATTACTTCTTATTTTAATGACCAAGATTTGCTCCTCTCACTTTCGTATAACTTTAGTTTTCTCACAAAATATGCCCCTTATATATACATACATACATATATACACATAGACAGACAAAAATGCAACTATCCACCCAACTCCTGACCCCCCTCCCTCCAACTCGCCCTCCTAGGGATGCCAATAGGTTGAGTTTAGGTAGGATACACTATAGTACCCTCCACATCATACTTGCATTTAAATCCTATACCTAGTCCTATAACCACCCAACTAGTAACTTGAATCCTCATCCATGTACTTGTTTGATACCTATATACTTGTACCCGCAATTTACATTATAGAGATCATAAATAAATATCTTTTAAATATAAGTAAAGATAATATAAAAAACAAGCTAATATAACATTAAACGTAGAATAAATTATGAAATACTCTTTAATGTTTTAGATGATTACACCTAAACCTATGTTTTTTTTATTACCATGACATTAAATAAAATTGTAAGTTTATTAAGATTGTAAACAACTAAACTTTTCATGTAAAATATATTTTTCTTATTAAATTTGCGTAAAATATATTATAGATTATAATGAAAATAATATTTTTAGCAATATTTTTCACTCAAAATTAATTATAGTTATGTAGTATTATATATTATAATTATATTAATTAATATTTATAAGGTGTTGGGTGGGATGAGTTAGATACTATAGTATCAATACCTGCCCTCATACCCACATAATTTTGTGGGTCTCGAAACATGGCGTATCGAGACTGATTTGCAACTATTATCTACTGTCAAGAGAGTATTTTTGTAGACGCCTATAGGGTTTGAGTACATTTTGTCATTCTATACTTACTTCACTCCACTTGCAGCCTTCTTATCCCATAGTGTTGATGAAGATCTGCAGCTTCATCTATATTGTAGTTGTACATATATGCAACAAAATTACATTACGAATCACATGACATGTAATGTGTTTTACATAACTTATAAAAAATAATAATTAATATGATAAGAAAGGAAAAAATGAAATATAAAAGAGAAAAGATAAATGTATTTCAAGTATTTTGTTGGATCGATGTTCACCAATGGTTTTTTATTACTTTTTATATAAGCATTTGACATTAACTTAATAGGGAAAAAATGTTATGTTGCATATATCTTTTGTATGCACCTACCTATGTTGCATATATCTTTTGTACGCATTTACCTTATTTTCTTTTATTCTATAAGCCATATTAATGGTGATTTGTGGTACCTTTGATCAAGCTGTTCAGGGAGATATTATAGGCACAATCTTAGGGATATTGCAGAGATATGTTTAGGAATCCTAATAATAAAATATGTCAGGATATCGTGTATATATGGAGACTTATTATATGTCAATAAGACACAAAATGCTCCCTTATTTCATTATGGTATCAGAGCAACCAAGTTCTGAGAAAAAGAAATATGTCGAAAGACCCGAGATGGTGGGAAAGATGCCATCTCCATATGATCTGAATTCAAATGATAATCCAGGAAGCATAATCACCCAAGATCAACTATGGGGTGAAAATTATGAAGAATGGGCAAAGGATGCTCAAACCTCGCTACGTGAACGACGCAAATGGTGGGTTGATAGGCCACGCCATGAAGGAAAAGGAGTTGCTCACATGAAAGGGCAACAACAAGGACGTGGTCCAAACCCTAGACATGGCATAAGGATAGAGATGAGCTAAAAATAAACAATGTGTTATATGTGCCTAAATTAAGTTGTAGTCTAACCTAATTAATAGATGAGATAAACTGCATAGTGCAGTTAGATAATTCTTTTTGTATGATTCAGGATCGTACTTTAAGGATGCTGATTGGATTAGGTGAACAAATAGATGGGCTTTACTATTTTAGAGGAATTCGTCATGAGAAAGATTTCAAGGTTGATAGTGTGATGTCACTTGATCTTTGGCATAGGAGAATGGGGCATCCATCTTTGAATATTACTGAGTTAGTTTCAAATACTGGTAGTAAGAATAATGACCATGGAAAGAAGGCATACGACGTGTGCCAAAGGGCTAAGCAGACTAGAGATAGTTTTTCTTTAAGCAATAGTAAAGTTTCTAATGTGCTTGAATTGGTTCATTGTGACTTATGAGGGCCCTATAAAACTCCTTCTTCTTGTGGTGCTCACTATTTTTTAACTATAATGGATTATTATTCTTGAGCAGTTTGGATATTTTTGTTGTTAGATAAAAAGGAAGCTTCTCGTGCCTTTAATGAACTTTATTGCATTAATAGAAAGACAATATGAAAAACAATTTAAGATGATTCGAAGTGGTAATAGAACAGAATTTACATGTTTAAGAACACAATTTCTTGAACATGGAATTGTGTTTCAAACATCATGCATGGGAATGCCTCAACAAAATGGATGATTCGAAAGGAAACATAGGCATATACTTAATGTGGCTTGAGCATTGAGGTTACAAGGTAATCTTCCTATTTCCTTCTGGGGTGAATGCATACTACAGGATATTTGATAAATAGGACACCAACACCATTGCTGGATGGAAAAAATCCTTATAAGGTGCTAAATAGGAAACCACCATCTTATGATCATCTTAGAGTCTTTGGGTCTCTCTGTTATGCTCATAATCAAGGAAGGAAGGGAGATAAATTTTCCACTAGAAGCAAGAAGTATGTTTTTGTGGGCTAATCACATGGAAAGAAAGGATGAAAATTATTTGACCTGGATACCAACACTTATTTTGTATCAAGAGATGTTGACTTTTTTTAGGTTGAATTCCCTTTTCAAGAAAACATTGTTAAGACTAGTAGTGAGATAACCATTAACATGCTATATGCAAAGAACAATTCTAAAACTGAAAATGATGATAATGAGCAGCTCGTGCCCATTTAAGTGATAGGCAGTAAAACACATGTTGACGTAAGGGGGGATGCTAACCTAGAGGATGCACAAATTGCTATAATTGATGCTGGAATTGATGCACAACAAGAAAATGAGGAGCAGTTTGGGCGAGACAAGCACATTAAAGTTCCCTCTGTAAAGCTTCGAGATTACATAACCAATATAGTGCACACATCAAGGAGCCTATTTCTTTGTTCACCCACACCACAGCAACAATAAAAGGTGCTATATCCTATTGCTAATTATGCTAATTGTGACAGATTTTCATGGAAGCATCGCAAGTTTCTTGCGTGTGTGACAATTGAGAAAGAACCTGTGGCATTTGTGGAAGCAACAAAAGATAGTAGATGGCGATCAGCAATGCAACATGAGATACAAGCACTTGAAGATAATAATACATGGACGGTATGCCCTCTACCAGTAAATAAATGGGCATTGGGATGCAAGTGGGTCTATAAAATTAAGTATCAATCTGATGGTATCATAGAACAATTTAAAGCTCAATTGGTTATTATTGGAAATCATTAAATTGAAGGCATTGATTACAATGAAACTTTCACTCCAGTGGCAAAAATGGTCACTGTGTGAATTGTTCTAGCGGTGGCTGCTGCAAAAAGCTGGGAACTTCACCAGATAGATATTCACAATCCCTTCTTACATGGTGATTTACAAGAAGAGGTCTACATGAAATTCCCACCTAGCTTTCACCCATCTAATTCAGGCATGTTTGTAAACTTCTTAAGTCACTGTATGGGTTAAAGCAAGCCCCTCGCTACTGGTTTGCCAAACTGTCATGGGCCCTCGAGGAATATGGGTTTCAACAATCTTACTCTGATTATTCTTTGTTCACCATTCACGATAAAGGTATACAATTTGTGATTCTAGCGTATGTTGATGATTTAATTATATATAGGATAGATAAATGCTCTATAATATTTGACATTCAATTAATTTGAGCTTCAGAATGAGTGACTATGAAAAAATTCAGAGACAAATACAAAATCAATAAATTCCCTACTTGGATGACATAGACACTAGTTTAAATAAAATAAGACTCGGATTATTGTGGCAACAAAATGTCGATTGAGCAAGTCACTTTGATAATTGGTCTAAACAAAAAATTAATAACTACTTCAATAATGCAAAATTGTACTCAATATGAGTACTATCATCATAAGCATTTTTACAAAGTAGAAAATCATACTCGATAGGAGTATTGTATTTACAATATACGTATAGATTTTGACCAAACAAAATCAGAAATTTTGGATAAATGAAAACTACAATACATAATTTCATGCCAAAAGGATTAATGTGCAATACCAAACAGAATGGCCTTAACAAATGTTAAAGATGTCTGTTAAGATACAATGGATTTTATGTATATTAACTATAATAGGAAAAAAATAAATAGTCAAGTCCTATAGAGTATGTCATATAATAATTAAATGTGCACAAGAAAATATGACAATACAAATAGGTAAATCTCGAGATATGATTATATACTTGTAAAATTTTGACCAATTAAAATATAAAATTCGGGTAAAAGAGACGCACAATACATAATTGCTAGCCAAAATGTATCTTAATCAAAATAGGACAAAAACAAATAGTCAAGTCCTTTCGAGTATATCATATCATAATTAAATGTGCACAAGAAAATATGACAATACAAATAGGTAAATCTCAATATATGATTATATACTTATAAAATTTTGACCAATTAAAATATGAAATTTGGGTAAAAGAGATGTACAATACATAATTGCAAGTTAAAATGTATCTTAATCAAAATAGGACAAAAATAAATAGTCAAGTCCTATAGAGTATGTCATATCTTAATTAAATATGCACGAGAAAAATGACAATAAAATAAATAAGTCTCAAGACAAGCGATAACACAAGGTTATATATTCCTACTAATCCTTAATATACAAAATAAAAGGATTATCATTAGGGTACATATTATTAAATGTTCTAGTGTTAGTGTGATTATGACTTTATAAGATAATGGTAAAAGTCAATTAAAATTCACTATTTTCTACAATAGATTAGAAAGTAGTAGAATAACAAATGATTAATAAGAGATGTGGTTTAAAAATGAGAGTATGAAACCCACAAATCCATATATAAGAATAAATAATTCTTACAAAATAGGTTCATAGTTAACCGTATATTAATCCTTTAAGAATATTGACCCTTATGAGGATCTCGAAAAAGTAATTACATGAGTGAGAAAAAGGGACCTCTTAATAATTTTTAGTAGAATATGAGATGATAAGAAAATTCTCTAATATTCATAAAAAAATAAAGTGCTACAATAAACAATATTCACACACTTGAGAAAAAAAATATGATTATATGCGGTAGAAGAATATGAGACCTATTCTTACAAATATTAAGGATTTAATAACAAATAGTTTTTAAATCTTACATAATAGTAATATATATAGAAAATTTGCACTACAAGAAAAATGCAATAATTTTTTTTGGAAGGAAAAAAGTCTAATTAAAAGTTATAAGTAAAGCTGTCAAAACAGGTTCGGGCCTGTGGGTTGGTCTGACAACCACGGGTTCGGAACGAGGCGAGTTCAAAAATAAAAATATGAGCTTATTGTATTGTTTATACAAGCTAACTCACTTACAACTTGGCTCACCCGGGTTGAACCTGTGGTTGGTCAGGTTGACCTACCAATCCATCTAAACTTTATTTCATTATTATGTGACTATCATTTTTTATTTTATTTTTAATTTTTAAATTTTTATGTTACTTATTTGCCTTATATTCAATTACAATATATTTTTTAGTTTGTTGGAATCATTTAATTCATATTTTATATGTTAAAACTAACATTTAATATGTTGTAAATGTAGAGTTTTGGTAGAAAATATCATTTAAGTATTTTTGTTTTATTTTTAAACTCATTAAATTTAAAATTAGTGCTATTATAAGTTATTTAAATTTAATATTTGTAAAAATAGTCAAAAACAATTTCTTAAATTGTTTTTTGTGGGTTGGTGGGTAGACCCGTTTAACCCATCAACTTGTGGGGGCCAGATTGGACTCACTTTTTTAACCATAAAAGAATGGTGAGTCGGGTTAAGTCAACCCATTTATTAAGTGAGTCAAGGTGGGCAAGGCTTAACAGGTCAAGATAGTCCACTTTGACAGCTCTAGTTATAAGTCATTATAAAATAACAAAAAAATGAGAGTATAAATTTTGATTCCATATAAATATAACCTAAACATGATATTTCAAAAATCATATACATCTTTTGAGAGGCTGATTTTTTAAGAGAAAATAGAGTTGAACTAACATCTTTGAAAACTAGCTTTAAGATTGAATCAAGAATTTGAAAAAACTGAAGAAGCTTAGTCATCACTTCTCTTACTTGTTGGTAACCTGATTTATTTCTATCTTTTGCATCAAGATTTTCAGGTGATATCAACCTTTTACTATCTTTTACTTGTTTTGATTGTAAAACTCATTTCTAGGTAGGTTTCCTAGAAAGTGCACTATTTGCAATAGGTTTTTGCATGCTTAGAATAATTTCTTGATAGATGTTCAAGAATAGTTCAAGTTGTGACTGCATGCGCTGGTGAGTTTGTGTTTAACTGAGTTGATTCTAGTGGATTTAATAGGTAGTCTTGTGCATTGAAAACTAGATGTAACAGTTTGGGTGAACTAGTATAAATTACAGTGTTCTTTCTCTATCTTTATCATTTCTTTATATGTTTTAATACCTTCTACATAATTTAGTAAAAATTCATGTAACTTCTATCTTAATTGATTTTTGTTCATTATTGTTGTTGTTTATTTTTTAATAAGCAAATTCATTAATAGGGGTATAAGAGATACCCAATAATTATATACAATAAGATGGTTAGTTAATGATTCAAGCACTTTCCAAGTATTAAGTGACCAGCTTCCTACTAAATCAGCTTCCTACTAATATAGTTACCTTGGTTAAGACTCCACATAAACAAGGAGTAGGAGAATGAAGGGTCAATAAGGATAGCTAAGACCAGACATGATAATTAATCTGGTACATAATGTTGTCCAGATCAAATGTTTCCCCTCTAAATATGCATGAATTTCTTTGATTCCGTACACATCAAATAGTAGCAATCCAAACCATTATCCATCTGAATTTGGTGGTTCCTGATAAACCCTAGCCAGCATGTTGAAGAAAATTTGTCCTAGTATCTTTACGCATTATATTTGCAACTCCTAGCCAAGAGTAGCACACTTACCATACTTGGGAAACTAGCCTACAATTAAAAAACAACTGAGGTATGCTCTCTTCATGAATATAATAGAATGGACATTTATTATTTTCCCTAGCCTAACATTCCTTTTCAATAGGTTGTTCTTCGTTGGTAGTCTTTCTATCAACGGCCTCCATATAAATATTAGAACTCTGTGTAGGGCCTTAGTAGACCATAATATAAAGAGATTGTTGTGTTTAATATAAAGAGATTGCTTTTTATTTATATCTAAAATGCTGTCAAGTCTTATTGATTCTAGTTTAAAATATCAAGGTCTTTATTTCTTGAAAATCAAGAAAACAATTTTTTTATACCCAATTCATCCCCCCGGGGTTGATCCATTACAACACTGTTTCTTATAATTTGTGGTCCTTTGGGATTTTTAGTTAATGCGCATTAGTTAATTAACAAATATTTTAGCAAGAATATTTGATTTAATTTCATCGGATACAAATTAACAAGTAAAATGCAAAGCTTAAATGAAATGATTGTTTATACTTTAACTTTAATAGTTGCTACTTTTATATATTTTTTTGAAATAAGATTTTTTAATGTATTTTTTAATACTTATTAATAGAAATTTTAAACCGCAAACCAAATCAAACCAAATAGCCAAACATTGGTTTGATTCAAATTTTATAATCAAAGCTATGCGGTTTTATTCATTTATTTTTTTAGTTTTGTTGAGACTAATTTTAGATTTAAAATTGTATTAAATCACATTGCAAACACCTCTATTTATCATCACTATTTATAGTACTTTAACTTCTTATAAATAAAACAAAGTACATACTTAAGACAATGATGATATGAAATCAATATAAATTATACATGATATTGAATAATGATAAATAAACATTTTGTATAATAACAATACATGTAAACTGAAATATCAACAACACACTCCTCCTAACACACACTCTATTATTGGTAAAAATTTATTAGAAATTATAAAATTATGAGAGATGGTCATTTAATAACAAATAAGATTGTATAATTTTTTGTAAGTTTTAATTAATTATTTGATAATACACATATTCACCTCACAAGGGCGCATGAGATTTTTTTTTAGCCTAAAACAAAGTAAAGTATGAGATATTTTTTAACTAAAACAATTTATTAAAATTATTATCATTTTATCTAGCATTTAATTTTTGAAGTTTTTTTTATGCAAAATTATGTATAAATTGTCGTAATTTAATCCCATTTAACATTTCCTTCTTAATAAACAAGGTCAATTCATTTAATCCTTGTTAAGACTTAAGTTTTTATTAATTTTAAGTTTGAAAATATCTTTAAGTTGAAGCAATTGATACCGAAATCATTCACATTATTCTATTTATATTTGGTACAATCCATTGGCTTGAAATAGACTAGTTGTTTGTCTAGATCAAACCCAATCAAGTAATTTGATTGTGCAAAGTTACCATAAATCCCCCCATCAGCACTGGTGTTGGTGAACCCTAAGCAGAAAACGTCCTTTTTAGGTGAAATGAATGTTTGAATTGGGTTTAATGTTACATCTGCACCTTCAAAATGTGCTTTTAGCACAGGACCAGGAAGATTCTTCTTTGTTCGATAACAAAGTTGGGGACCCAAATCCGGGTCATCGATAATGGGTGCCATTGCAACCTGCTTCCTCACTTGACTTCCTCACTTGATCCACCACTCGTTCATACAACTGGGTTGGTAAAATTGTTGGGGGTGTCCCTGAATCAAGGAACATGTTACCCTTTGAAACAATTTCTGAAGAACCATTAAAATGCAAATAAGTATTTCCCACACTAATGCCTAGCAAGGTAACAAAATAAGGGGTCTTATCTTCCTTAGCAACCAAAGGTGTAGAAATTACTCCTATTCCTGAAACCTCACTTCCTCTACCAAAACTCATTTTGCTAGAAACAGCAACATCAGTGTGAAATGGGACCAAACATTGGGAAAACCTCTTGCCTCCAAAGGAAGAATCTATTTGAGAAATGAGTGACACTGGCCCTCCTCCTAGGCCTATGATACCCATCTCATGGTCATTGAAACTACCTGTGTCGTTGTGTCCACAACCAAACACAATGCCTTTAAGAGGAACACTTTCCCCTGTGGTTGAGGTGAGTGTGATTGTTTCCTGTGCCAAACCGCCTTGTGTTATAGCAGCAGATGCATAGCCATAGGTGTAATTGCAACGCTTTTCAGGAGAACACACGCCTGTATCAAGTTTATGACACAACTTTGAGTCGCATGATATGTTTCTGTACGATGTGGATTTTCTAGGATCAAACATGGGGTTACGTTGCTTATAGCAGTTTTTGCATGGGACACATTGGGTCCACGTTAGATCACTGCCTGTGTCTGCAATACCATAAATTTTGAATGGTGGAGTGCCAATCGAGAGCTCCATGAGATAATGACCAAGGTAAGCATATGTTGGAGATTGTGGAGTTTTTTCCTTAGGTGACAACAACCCACTTAAAGGGAGAACATTGTGGTTATAATGGGGAGTGTTTTTTCGAATCAGGTTAACACTGAATCCCACATCGTTTTTGGCTGAGATAGATAAAGGAAGAAGCATGAGATAGATGATTGAACCAAATGATGTAGGATAGTAAACCATTTTGGAGAATAAATCAACAAGAAAGGTTTGTTTGACGAAGAAGTTTTGATAAAGCTCCGTGCTTTATATATGTGTCCTATTTAAAATAATTTTGAATTGTTTTTTTAATAATTGTTTGAATAAAATATTATTAAATATATAATAAAATATTATTAATTGTCATTAAATATATTATATATTTGTTATTGTTTTTAAATTAAAATATTATTAAATATTATAAATATTAAATTTATTTATTTTTAGTTAATTTATAGTAATTAATATTTTAATAAATAATAAAAAAATAAATTTATAATTTTAAATTAAAAAAATCTTAAATTAAAAACTATAAAATTGTTCTATCATAATAAAAATAAAGTATAATGAAAATAAAATAAAGTTACTTAATACTAACATGTCTCAATAATAACTACAAGACACAATTTTTATGAAACTAATAGAATTGCTGGAAAAGTTGTTTACAAAATTCTATGCTCAAACCTTTGATAGCTTTAACAGAAGCCGTGATAGGTTCAATATATATTAATTGACAGAAGCAATATTTATTTTCATACATTCAATTCTAAAATTAAGTTTTAAATTAATTCTTAACGCTTTTCAATCCGTTAACTATTATTTATGTCTATCTTTATTCTAAAAGAAACTTATTAATTACTTTTTTTAAAATATTTAATATATCAATCAATATATTATAAAATCAAGTTGTTGACTCGGACTGAATATACGCGTCCTCTAGTATGTTTATTTTTTCATTCAAAATTGAAATGTTTTCTGTCATATTGTATTGTGTAATAAATAGGAAAAATAATTATTTATTGCAATATATCATTTATTCCAACCATCTTATATTATTATATATTATATAAAATAAGGTTTTTACTTTGAATTTTGTGACATGAGACCTTCATGCTAATTTCTTTTCCTTTCAAAGTATATTTGATTATTAAATTACCTTTTTCATATTTCCAAACCCTTTCTAAAATACAAGTTTTGAAATTAAAAAATCAAATTTCAAACTTCAAAATATTTCTCCACTTTATTTTGATTTGATTTGTTTATTAAAAACCTTTTTCAAATTTCGAAACTCTTTTGAAAATACAAATTTTGAATTTCAAAAATTAAATTTCAAACTTCAAAACTGATGCATTAAAAATATTTTTCCCAGCCTGCTTTCCCTTTTCCATTTGAATACAAAAGTTTGTCTTCTTTGTTTTCCTTTCCTGCTTTTCATTTTTCCATTTGAACACAAAATTTTTTATTTGATATTTTTAATAAATTGTGTTTTTATTTTGAAAATTTATTAAAATCTGTAAATATTTATAATATTTTATAATCAAGTAATTGTAATATTTTATATTCAATGAATAGGCTAGTGAATTCATTCAATGTATCTTAAAATTTTAATTTATTAAAATTAGAACTATAAATATTTTTACATTATATGTAGGTATTTGTTCTCTCATTTTTTTCCTCATTTAAATTTGTTATATTTTTTATAGATGGTAACAAACATATATTGAGAACCACACTGAGACTCATTTAATTTATCAAATTTTTTATTTTTCTTTAATTTTTAAAAACTAAAATCATATTTTTTATTTGAAATTTTAATATTTTATATGAAAATATTCTATAAAATATAAGAACATACCAAATAAAATGAAAAGATAATAATAAAATAAATTATAGCACTATTATATTTTTTTAATTAATATTGAATTTAAATGACGTTGTTAAAGACTTTAAGTTGAAATTGGTTTATCCTTTTTAGCATTATTATATTTCACCATTTATTTAGCATTTTACTTTTCAAAATACCCATTCTATTTTAAAATTAAAAAAAAAATTACTTTGTCATAAGAGGAGCTTGAGCTCACAACCTCTCACTCTCCAAACATAAGTTTTACAAATAAACTAACCTTATAGCTTCAATAAAAAAAATTACTTTAAATCATAGATATCTAACCTACATAATTGTCTTACTATATCAATAGTTTATAATATATGATATTATATATATATATATATTATATATTATATAATGGGAATATGATCTTTTGGTTTTCACATTTTATGACTATTTTACCTTCTAACCATTCTATGATTGTTCCCATTGTTACAAATATAACTTCTCCCTATTAAACTAGAGAGTAACTAATTATTTTATATAAAATCATCCTTAAACTTTAAACACATTCAACTTGACTAAATTACATTTTTGTTCTTTGAAAAACTAATTAATATTTAATACACAATGCATTTGCATTTTAACCTTTTGATTTACTGTAGTATTGATAGGTTTATAAACAAACATTCAGCCAAGAACGAAAGGACTCAAGATAAACATTAATAGATGATGTAATGCTCTAAGATCATGTAATAATTTATCCTTCTTATCACTCTACCAATGATATATTAACAACGTTTGCAACTCCAATCCACCACCAAACCAAGATGGAGACTTTAATGTTGAGTTCGAGCATCTTTAATTTGATCCACTTTAGCATGTAAAAGGAAGGGTTTATTTGAGATGACAAGGTCTTCAAATGACAACAGTGGTCCAAGTTTCCAATACAAAACGCCTAAGCAGGTGCCTTTTGTTGTGGTTGTGTCTAAAGCAAAACATATGAAATTAAAAGTAATATTTTAAATTTATGTAAAATAATTTAATTAAAGAATAGTAAGAAAATATGTAAATTGTTCATGAAATTTTGGCTTCCTCATGTGTGCACAATTGTGTGATAAAACTGGAAAAATTATATTTTATTAACAATCAATTAAAAGTATAATATGTTTCTGTTTTGATACTATTGGGTTTCATTTGGTTATGTAATAAATCAGATCAAGGAAATTATGTCACGGTGATGAATTTTAATTCTTTGTGATACGTTGAGGGAAGGAATTTCTGTGCTGATAAGCTTATCAAATGGGATGATCTGCTTTTAGTGATGAAAGTTTAGTCCAGTGTGACAATTAGCTCATAACAGATCCTTGCTCCTTTGCTTAATTGCTAGCTGACACTGTTACGTTCTCTTTTCTAAAGTGTAATTGTTCTCTTTAATTTCAATCCAAATAAAAAATTATACATTAAACTTCCATATTTTAAAATAGAATTGGAACAAAAATACGAAGCAGTTGAATGCGATGCAGCTTCATTTTCAGATTTTCATTTGTGATAGAGACCTACAAAATTAATTAAGAAATGCTGGAAAGTCCAAACATTTATCATTTATTACTTTAGGTTTCAGAAAAATTAAACGAGAAAATACCTTAAGTTAAGATTTTCTTTACATTTGATTATAAAAAAAATAAAATAAAGATTACATAGATGTGGAAAATTCGATAGAGTGTATTGTGGGATTGAAATCTTCTTTTTTGGATTAGTGTTTTATTCTCGGTCTCAACCAATAAAGAAACACTACATCGTACATCATTTAATAAGTAATATAAAAAATAAAAAAAAAATTATAGAAGAAAACTTATTAAATAATATAAAATTTCTTGATTGGTTGGGATTTTGATGCATCTCTCTGCATATGTAAACTATTCCACCTGCTTAGATCACAAATCAGCGAAAAACCCAATAGAAGTCACAATACCTTCTATAGCTAATCTAGTCCAATTGCATAGATCACAAATCTGTGAATCTGCATGAAAGCTAGCTAGCTTAACTGCAATGAATTATATAAAGTGATTAATCATGGAACTTTTTATGTTTAAAATGACGAAGTGAAACTAACTAATGTTTCTATACTATTGGTAATCTGCTAGATTTTCTTAGGCATCATAAGAATACTAATAAATAATAAATTAGTAAAGTACAAGATGTATTAGACTACAAACAAAATCATAAGTTAATAAAGTTTATACAACCATTTAATAGAAATCATTAGAGTACGCATGCGTTTCACTGTTTTATGTGAAGATATTAAAGTTATTTGAAAGTATTAGGATGTGATACATTTGATTTTGTTTTTTAAGTTTATGTTTTTATGTGATGATAGCATCAAAGAGAAAGTCGGCCTGAAAATATTTGATCTTAGGTGCATTTTTCTTTGGAATCTTGCTACGACCGGACAAGCCTTTCTTAGTTTAGAATGTTGTTGTCAAATATATATCGTAATCAATCGGATCAGGGATTACTTAGATGTAAAACTTGCAGACCTTCATGGTGATCTTATGAGAAAACGAAATAAATAAAAAAGTTTTTAAAAATAATTTTTAAGAATTGATTTTGGAAAAAGAGAAAAAAACTTATTTGATAAATATTGTTTAAAATTGTTTTAGAGAGTGAAAATAAAAAACAATTATTTATATTTATAGAAATTCATTAATGACAAGCAAAAAATAGCATCTTGTATTTGTTGTATTTTGAATTTTCAAAATAAAAATACAAAATTAAAAAAAAATACTTACATTTATTCCTTTTTAGTTTTTAAAAACTAAAAAATAAAAATTCTTTTAAAACTATTTTAAAAAAATATCAATCAAACGAAATTTTTAATTTTTAAATAATAAATTACTAAAAATAGTTTTATAAAAATATTCTCAAGTAAACACTTATCATAACATTGTTATAATTTTATTTAAAAATATTGCTCTCGACATGTGGATCTCGATGGGACAACCACAAAAAATATTAATTGTCAAACAAGTACTTATCATAACATTGTCAAACAAAAAAGTCGCCACCGATGTTTATTAAGAAAGACATTGGAAAAACCTTATTTAAAAAGAACGATATGCAAAATCAAATTTTGAATTCAAGAGTCAATTGCGGGTAGAAAAAGTATTAGCATCTTACGACATCCATCGTAAAGACGGTATTGGACCTTTGATTAAACATGCAAAATATTATTAATTGATTTTATTTTATTAATTCATTTTAACAAGAAAATATTATTATAATTTTATTTTCTATAAAAAATATCATTAATATTATTTATATTTTTATCAAGGTTTACGTGGTTCTTTTAAGATTTGAGTATGGAAGACTTTTGATTTTTTTTATTAGATTTTAATATTCTTTTGTTTATTTTAAAATATTTTTATGATGATCAAATTAAAACTGCATCTGAAGTTGCCACTAACATTTTATATGATTTAACATATTTGTCAAATGAGAATGACATTCGAGGTAACAATTACAAAATCATGATACTTTTTATAATCACTAAATCAAAGTACATTCAAAGTAGTCAAAACTAAAGCTTTGTGTTTAGATTTTATATTTTAAAATTTTAATTTTAAAAGAGTTCAAAGTAATAAAATCAAAAGTGCATCCGTTAGTATTATAAACTCCTTTATAATTTTTACGATGGCCAAATTAGAAGTGTATCCAAAGTGAGTGATATTAAATTTTATTATCTTTAAAATTTAAATAATTTAAATAACATGATAATAATTATAACAACTAAGATTTTAAGAAAACCAAACTAGAAGTGCATCTAAAGTGGTTACTAGTAAGCTTATAATTTTTAATAGACAAATTAAAAGTATATCCAAAGTAACTATTAAAAAAAATATCATAATAAATTATGGTTGGAAATAAGTAAGGTAATCAATTTAGTATATAAAACTTTGATAATTTGTATTTTCAAACTTTGACTATATATATATATATATATAAAAGAGTTTAATTGGTATACACTGTTAGTGTAAACTGACATTCAATCATGACTTTTCATTTATGTAACTTTTTAAAATAGTAATAAGTAAAGTTAACAAATCTAACAAATCTAAATAAATGAAGGGTTGTGATTTACTGTCAATGTAAAAATCTTTATACTGACAGTATATACCAATTAAGCTTTATATATAATATCACATGTAATCAATATTTTGTTTTTGAGTTTAATTGGTATACACTATCAGTGTAAAGGATTTTTACACTAACATTCAATCATGACCCTTCATTCATGGTAGATTTGTTGACTTTACTCATTACTACTTTAAAAGTCATATAAATGAAAAGTCATAATTAAATATAAGTGTAAAAATCCTTTACACTGACAATGTATACCAATTAAACTCTTTGTTTTTTACTTTAAAAAAAAATTACATGAGCGGACTATTTTCTAACTAAATCCATAGAACTTGGATCGGCAGATTGAATGTGCAACTGAACTGGTAGGACTCAGTTAAACCAGTTAGTTTTGCAATGAACTGGTGATCCATTAACTTGATTGAACCAGTTTTATCAACAAAATATTAAAATTATGTAGTCTTAGCAAGTCTTGAATTCAGATTTGGGTGAATCCAAGAACTCAGTATTGCCAAAATGGGAAGGAGAGGTTGATGACCGGTCTATATCAGAAATCGGAGATACATTTGAAGGCATGGTGAACTGTGGTTGTCAGTTGATGGAGGAGAACTAGGAAGGTGAAGGGTTAGGAAGACAAAGGGCTGGGGAGCGTGTAACGCATGGCATGCTAGCATTAATTGCTTCTCAAAATAGAGGTAAAGTAGATGGAATGAGCAATGGAAATTTACTCCATGAAGAGCACGTGAGCAATAAAGACTTAAATGGCAATATGCTAATCAATGGGATGCCTCAACACATGGACAAGAACTACTCTACTTCTGGACTGTCAAATGCAATTGCGCAGCTCGGGAACTTACTGCATGAAAAACACGTGAATAGTAATGCATTAGCGAATGAGCTTCTCTACGTGTCACAATTCTGTTGCTGAACCAACAAATGAAGTGGTGCAATTCGGGGACTTTGAAGTTTAAACTTGATAGGCATGATTGGGGGTACATGTAGTAGTGATGCATTCTTGAAATACTCTCCCTAGGATTATGCTTTAAGAGGTTCCTTAGGTGAAGAAGATGGTAATGAATAAGAGAGAAAAGGTTGATGGAGACGCCACTCTTCTAGGAGATAAGCCTTGGATGTAGAAGTTTATTACAAGAGAAATAACCTTTAATAAAAGCTATAGAAGCACTCTTAAGTTTTGAGAGAAGAAGACACTCACAAGAGTTTTACAAATTTTAATTTGTATAAAATGATCAAAAGTAAGTACAAGAGTGGGTGAAAGGTTATTTATAAGGATTCTTATAGACTTGGACATCCAAACTAAGGCCAAGTGGAAAAAAAGAAGAAAAAATCAAATAAGTCTCTAAAAATTAGGATCTATGTTCCCTTTAGTTTGGATTTGAATTTTGGAAGAAAGTGAGATGATATTTCTAAAATTCAAATTCAAATAAAAAACAAAGGTCCCTTTAAGAGGAACAATGGTCTTACATGTCTCTTACATACTTTATGTGTTGGTTAGATGCGTTTTACATAATTTTGGGTGTAGAAAGGAGAAAACACATGTACAAATTCTTCTAAATCAAACTCAACTAATTAATACACTCCTTTAAAGGAACTAAACACATCTCTTAGAGAAAATAAAAACTATAGATCAACCTAAGAAGCCTAAAATTACTAAAATACACTCACTCAAAATACTACAAGGTCTTTATGAAGCTTCTTCCTAGTCATCTTCCTCTCTAATCTGCTAGCTAAAGTTCCTTACTAGAGAGGAATGCATCAAGTAAGGGTAAGGATTTGCTAGCTCAAGGATGATCTATCTGCAGCACCCAATTTGTCAAAAGTTGCAGCTTCACGTGGTCAATCAACAAGCTACGTTGGGTGGTGATTTGAATAGTGTGGTCGATCCACATGAGATGCCCCTGGTTAGTCCTCTTCTTCCTAATGCCACATCCCAAGCTGCTACTACTTCCCATTCGCAGCATATTGTTCTCGTAATTGGTGCTGAAGAATTAGAGGCATCATCCGAAGCCTCTCATGAGCAACACAAAGTCAGTGTATTGGAGAATGCTGCAGCAACAAGTGGAAATAAGAAGCCCAAAGCTGAAGCAGTGGAGAATGTTGTAACATTAGCAGCCTTGAATTTCTCCTGGCCTCGTCTGCTTCTGTTTCGAGATCAAAATCTGTCCATGATGATGCAGGGGGTTGAAGTTGAGGATGTTGTTCCCCATGCAGTTATGCTCTCAGCTACTGCACTTCACTCATGTTTGAATGTCAAGACGGTGGCATTTCCTTCTCTGTGAGAACCTCAGCAGAGCAGTATCATGAAAGGGGACTATTAACTCCTTGTTATTAGCTCATGCCAATCTTATGTCGGGTCATGACTCACCTAAACAAGCCTATGAGGAGGGGATGATAAATGTTCAAATTGAGTGGGGCCACTTTTGTATGAGTCTAGCACAACTTTCAGGAATGAGACGCACCGGTTATAGAGGTAGGGCAACAAAGGTATTTTCAAAGCTTAAATCTTGTGTTGCATTGAAAGAAGTTCTAGTTGGTATTGTGGAAAAAGGCGGAAAAGAATCTAACGGAAGTATATGGATACCAAAAGGAAACTTCAATGAATCGTATGTATTTCCTGTGGGTAGTTGGAAAGACTTTAGGTGCTTCTACTGGTTTCCCTGAAAAGGAAATTATAGAGAGATTGTTTGAGATGAAGGCAAGATATAGGATGAGGGCTTCCTATAATAGGTCATACCCTGAATGTAGGAAAGGCGAAATGGAGGTCAGTTATTAAACATGGTATGTGTATTCAAGAAACTAAGATAGTCAATATTGATAGGAATGTGTACTCTGCAATATGAGTTGATGATAATATTGGATGATATGCAATACTAGCAATCAATTTGTTGGGAGGCTTTTATGTGTATGGAATATTGAAGATTTCATAGTTTTTGAAACTTTTCAAGGATTAGGATTTCTTGGGATGAAAGGAAGATACGAGGCCGAGACAATTAAAAGGATATTCATTAACGTCTATGCTCACTTGCTGGAAATGTGGAATGTTCTAGTGGAATATATAATCTACTTATTAATTTTTCATTCTTATCATTGATTTACTTCTTTAAATATAATAATTATAATACATAACTAATGTATACTAATAATATCTGACTTGAAAATTACTTACAAAAATAAATTATTTATAAAATCTTATTTTACATTATGTATTTATTTTATAAATATATTTTTATTAAAATATAAAAATAATAGTTTATCGATAATTTTTAGCTTAAAAATAGTTTTACAAATTAAAAATAATTTTGGCAATCAATTTATACTATTTTTTTAATTTAATTTTTTTTCTAATTTGAAAGTAATTTTTAGGCAAAAAGTAAACCAGATCAAATAAAGTTTTATTCTAAAAATAAGTAGAGTTAGCCCCAAATGTATAAACGCATAAATGGACACTTAGGACTTGATTGGTTTGGTTTTGTTTTTTAGTTTTTGAAAAAAGTTTTAAAAAATAGTTTTTGAAAACTGTTTTCGGGAAGAAAAGGAAAAAAAAAACTTGTTTGGCAAGTGATATTTGAAAAATGTTTTGAAGATGTAAAAATGAAAAAAACTTATTAATGTTTATTAAAATTTCATTAATGAAAAGCAAAAAACAACATATCCTGCTTGTATTTTGAGTTTTCAAAACAAAAATTGAAAACTGAAAAGCAAAACTACTTTCAGCTATTCCAGTTTTTTAATTTTTAAAAAATGAAAAACCAGAACTGCTTTCAGAAAACATTACCTAAGCAAGTTTTTTAGTTTTTAAAAACTAAAATACTAAAAACAATTTTATAAAATTGTTGTTAAACAAACACTTAGTATAATATATAAAGTAACTACAAGAAATCTTAGTATTCTATAGAGATTTTTCTGTAGTTTTTCTTAAGAAAATCACAGAAAATACATGCATTTTCTGCTAATTTTGGTGGAAATTTTAATCTCCCTGTAAAGTTTCCATTGATTTCAAATCACAGGTAAGGTTGTCATAAACATTCTAGTTATTATAATTAAATTATTTAATTTAAAAAATAAAATTTAGTAACAAAATTTTAGATGTGCTTTTAATTTGATTGTCATAAAAATTCCCGTAATTATAATTAAATTATTTAATTTATAAAATAAAATTTAATAAAAAATTTAAGAATAGCTACTTTAGATGCGCTTCTAGGTTGTCATAAAAATTCCAGTTATTATAATTAGAAAACAAAACTTAGTAATAGTCAATTTGGATGCATTTTTAATTTAGTCATCTTAAATATATTTTTTAAAATGAATAAAAGAATATTAATTAAAATTAAAAAAAACAAATAAAAAATATCTAATACTTAAATCACCTTAAAGAACTACGGAAAAATTCTAATTCTTCATTATTCCTTGAGATACGTAGAACACATTCCTGTTGAGCCAAAAAACATAAAAACATAGTTAATAAAAACACAATATTAATAATAATTTTTATAAAAGAATTTCTCAATAATAAAATTTTTCATGTTAAAATATTAAAAACTAATAAATAAAATAAAAAATAATTTTTATGTATTAAGTGGTGAAATAAATACTTTAAAGCTATTTAATTTACACCTTTAATTAAAGTATCTTCTGTCTTTATAATGAATATTGTAGGGTAATACATTTTTTATACTAATCGACTCCCAAAGCTAAAGTATGATTTCGCAATACATTTTTTGTTTTAAAAATTTTTTCAATATTTTCCTTAATAAATATGGGTTATGACTTTTTTATTTTTCAAATCATTTTTCACTTTACTCTCAATATCTACGTTTCAACACTATTTAACTTAATTAATTGAATTTCAAAGCTATTTCAGTACATGATTTAAACATAAATCCTAAACAAGTTGAAATTAAGTATGTTGAGAGACTATATATATATTTGAAATTATATTTTATGGTTCTCTTCCTTTTGTAAATTAGAAGAATAACTTCCAATTAAATTGCTGTCCCCCAATTATAAAATAACGCATGTAATTTGGCAAGCTTGATGTCTTGTATGCTAGTAAGAAACAAGCACTAAGATGGATCAACTATCAATCTTTTTTTAAGTTTTTAATTAAAATAAAAAATTGAAGAGTTTTTAAATAACTCTATTTAAGTAGTTATTTTAAGAAGTAGCTGAGCCAAATATATGTTTTTTAAATCCATTTAAAAAAACTTATTTTTCTAATTAGTTAAAAAATAAAAAAGAATTAAAGGATAAAATAGTGTAATATATATATATATAGAGAGAGAGAAAATACTTATACAGTGATAGCGTAAAAAATTTTACACTACAGTTAATAACAACTAACAACTCTTTATATATGATAAATTTGTTAATTTTACCAATTAATACTTTAAAATTTTTTTTACATTCAATACATGTTCATGTTCTCAGCAAAAATCATCAAGGAACTAAAACTCTGTTAGAAATGTCATCAGTATTATAATTTATTCAATATTTTATGCAATCAAGATTAGTTAAAGCAATGAATTATTAATAAACAATATTTTTTAGTTATCTATTTATGTTATTATTTATTTAGTTTGAGGGGAATGAAGAAGAAAGAACACCAGAGCAGGAAGAGATTGATTGCTATTCTAATTTAATTTAAATATTTTCACTCAACTAAATTTAATTCTGCTCCATTAACCACACCCTTAATGTTACCTATCTCATCTAATTAAGGCTTGAATCAATAAATTTATTTTGATTATAACAAAAACTATCTGTCATCACTTTTAGAAATTTGAACGTGCATGTGATTGGGAAGAGGAGTCAAAACTTTCTGCCCTTATTTTTCTAAGCTCTCTAATATAAGAAGGATTTTTTTTTTTAATTCATAAGAATTGAGATAGTATCAATAATGTTATTTTTATTTTTTCTGAGTTAATTATCTCTTACTATTCCGTCTATTAGTTATTGTATACTTAGCTTTATGTATAAGAATAGAACAAAATAATATATTTTTATGGTTAAACCTCAATCGCCCCACAAATATAACTCTCAACAAGAAGTGAGTTCTCATCAACTGCTTGGGCCTTCCCCTCTCCACAATCTTTATTGATTAAAATGTCAGAAATAAAAAATGATGCATGTAAGTGTTATTACATATTTAGTGAGAAAAATAAAAAAAAATATAGAAATGATAGGATTTATGATATAATAAAATGAAAGATAAAAAAAAAATTGATAAAATGATAGGATTTATGATATAATAAAATGAAAGATAAAAAAAATTGATAAATTATATAAATTAGATATATATATATATATATATATATATATATATATATATATTATTTTTCATAAAAAGTCTTCGAATTTCGTGACCCACTTTACACTTGAATCCTCAGAACTTCCTTTCCATAACCTTCACCCACATAATAACCTTCCACATTCATTTCATCCTCCACCAATTTACCACAAACGATTGGATTCTTTGACTTTTCATCTGACATGCTTAAAATAAGGGAAGTAGGGTTCAGAATATTTTCTTCATTTAAAACCAACACTTCGCAAATCACTCCAAGATGTTTAATATTATGAATAGATATGAAAAAAAAAAAAAAAACAGCTGTTATCTTATGTATCTTTACCCTTATACGTTTTGATATTCATAATCCATTCTTTAATTCGTTGATTCACAAGAAGGTATTTGTGGTTGTTATTTGAAGGTATAAAAATCAATATAAACTAGAACGGTAAGTCATTTTTAATTAAAATAAAAATAATAAGTAATTATTTAGTGATAAATCATAAGTAATTATGAACATTAACAGTATTATTGTGTTAGTTTCAATTTGACAGAAAATGTAATATTCAAACTATTAAAAAAATATAGGAAAAGATTGGATCTAATCTAAATATGGGAACAAATTCTTCTGTTTAAGATTAATATCTTCTTTCCCATCTCAACCAATAAATAAATATAATGTCATTTAATTAGTTATATAAAATATAAAAAAATTATAAAAGAAAAATTGTTAAATAATGTTGCATTTATTTATTGATTGAAACATAGAATGGGACACCAATTTAGGACAGAAGAATTCGTTGCTTAAATATAATAGTAGGATGCCATTTAAACTATTTAAAATATAATTAAATAAATTTTTGGTACCAGCTTATTGTAGTTAAAATTTTTAGTATGATATAGTAGAATTTTGTTTAAAAAATGAAGAAAAAGAACTTTTATTCTTAATTTGTTTT
The DNA here is from genome assembly GCA_037954015.1 of Psophocarpus tetragonolobus. Taxonomy (NCBI): domain Eukaryota; kingdom Viridiplantae; phylum Streptophyta; class Magnoliopsida; order Fabales; family Fabaceae; genus Psophocarpus; species Psophocarpus tetragonolobus. The sequence continues at coordinate 38,911,090 of CM075689.1, forward strand.
TTTTAATTGTGCACCTTATTTGGGACAGATACGAACTCCAAAAGTTCATTTTTTGGTTGAGCTAACTTATCTGACCTATTTAATCATGGTTTCTCAGACTAAGTCTTAAATAGTTAAGACTATTTTGTCTACCCACCCTTAAGTATGGGAATATAACTACTCACAATGTACCTATACTTATACTTTCCCATTATAGTCAGAATAATTTTATAATAAATTTCAAATTATATATTTAATTATAATTGTTTTTATTATTTTTGTAGATTTTTTAAATTAAAATAATTTCAATAACTTAAGATATACTTTATTTGTTGATAAAGAAATAAATTAAAATTATTAAAATAATATAATAGATTATACACCAATATACCCAAATCCAAATACTTGGTGAAAAATGGATATGAATATTAAAATTTTATATTTATTTCTTTTATATACAAATTTGAACCCTCTTTGGATTTTTCAAAGATGGAATTACCAAGAACCAAATGGTCCTATCCTATTGTCATTCCTACAAGTTTGACCTACATATAAAATATAAATTAGGAGACATGATTGAATGACCTTTCATTGTCTTAAAAATTTAGTGGTAATAAAAAATATTACAATAAAAGTGATTTAGATATCATTTTAGGATCAAATTGTGCAGAAATAAAAACATGAGAAACTAATTTATTTAAAAAAAAAATTAAAAACTTAAGTACTTATACTTCTAACTTTCAAAGAATAAAATGGTATATCACTCCAAAATTATTACTAACTTATCTTCCATCAAATAGATATAACGACTGTTATGGGTTTAGGAGAAAACAAATGCATTTAAGGGTAAAAATATTTAAAAATTTAAAAAGACTAAAAATTAAAAAAATATATAATAGATATTAAATGAGCGTAATTATTTTTAGCTTAATGGGTATTTTTAAGTTAAAAGCCGTTAGAAAAATTATCTTTTTACTGTCAAATGAAAAATTATATTTATAAAATAAAAAATCGTATTATAAAATAAACTAGTTTGAAGTTAAGTATAAATATTGTCCACCTAATTTTTTTAAGGGACAAAATGTTAAAAATAAATTAGATTTAACATACATGAATAACATATATAGTGTGGTATCTATAAGAAGAGTTACAAACTTAAATTAATAATATCTCATTGTAAAACTCATAAGGTTGATATAGTAGTAAAGTTCATATGTTTCGAGAAGAAAAGGAAGAGGTCATGAGTTCAAATTCCTCCTCTAAAACAAACTAACATATTAACAACTAATTTTTATCCTAAAAAAAATAATATTGCTTGTAGATCCATATATAATGTCCCAAAATTAAAATCTGTTTTTTTAAGATTAAAGAGTAGATATAAAAAGATTACTTATTAAGTAAAATAATGGTTTAAAAATTTAATAGTTTTTAAAATCACAATAATCTAAATCTGTTTTTGTTATTTTAACATATTTTTTAGGAGATTGTTTTAAAAAAATATTATATATAATTTAATTAAATTTAGTAAATAAATAATTTGAGTACAACATACAAAAATGTAAGGCTAGCCAACTCAGTTATTGTTATAATGGTCTCTTCCGTTTCCTATAAATTGCTAAGTTGGGTCTTTGAACAATTCAAAGCTAAGGTTCTATCTACACCACAACTAAACCTCCCTTTTATTCCAAAACCATGTCTGTCAATGTATTATCAGTTCCAATTTTAATTCGCCAATGATGTAAAACCTTCCTCAAACATTGCTCGACCCCTTGCAAAATTTCATCCTTCCATTTGGAAGGATTATTTCCTTCCCTATTAATAATTATGAGCTACATGTTATCCACACATACATACATACATATATATATATATATATATATATATATATATATATATATATATATATATATATATATTTTGTATGTATATGTGTAGGGATTTCAAAAAAACATACAGAAATGGAGTGATAAAAAAAATATTTATTAAAATAATGTAATTTGACTACTCAACTTGCAACATATCAAACTGTTTGATATGTTCTTACATGGTTAAGTGTCATTCTTACTAACCATGACGGTTACACAGAGGGCTTTTGGTGTGTTAGCGACAAACCAAATGATTTGGCCTGTCCTGGAAAGACTCACATGAATACATGCACAACATGTCAAATGGTCCATATTAAAGACCTATCAGTCAAACTACATCATTTTTATAAATATTTCGTTCACCACCATTTCTATAATTTTTCTCTAAGAAATTATTCAAAAACACATATATATATATATATATATAGACACACACGTACGTATATAGTTGATGACATCGATCTTTATTAATTACATTTTTAAAGGTATTTTGGTAATTTAATATGTTTATCTAGTCTCTAGTAATTCTCTCATTTCTTTTATTTATTACTAGTATTAAATTTCTAATTGTTTTTCTCTTTTTGCTACTTATTACCATTAAATAGTAATATTTTTATGAATTATTTTTATTAAAATAATTAAAATATCACATTTAATCTAATCTAATTAAATTGCCTCATTTTTTTTAATAATCGAATCAATTAAATTTCACAATAGTAAAACACATTCTTGTACTAATAATAAATTAAATATGTTATTTTATTAACTAATAAAATCACATAAATCACCTTCACTAAAAATAACGTAAATTAATTTGTTTTATTAATATACATTATTATTATTAATTTATATGCATTTTTTATTAAAATAAACTATTTATTTCAAAGATTATATTTAATAAATTTTTATTACTATAAAAATCTCATTTTTTATTAAAAAACAAATAAATTATTTTATTTGATCTATTTCAAGTACCGTTAATTTTATTTTTATTTAATCACGAAACACAAAAAAGAAAGTAAATTTATAAATTCAATGGTAATAAAAGATAGATGACAGAATTTTAGGAATTTAATGATGATGATAAGAGAGGAGAAAGAAACTTTGAAATTTAATGATAATAATAAGTGAGAAGAAATTAAAAAATAGTAGAATTGAGATAATATATTAAATTAATGTGTATGTACGCCTGCATGCGTGAGTAGAATTTATTAAACAGATAATAGAACTTACATAATTATTTTTTAAAATTCTAAAGCATTTCGTCATTACTCTTTTGCATTATTTTATATTTTTAAGTTAGTAAATTTTTAACTTATTTTATATATTTATTGTTAACTTTGTATTGGGTTATTTTAATAGTTTAATTTGACTAATTTAATATATATGAAACGCTTGATATTTTTTTTTAAAATTATGAATTTAATAAACTAATGGATTTGGCTAGTTTGAGGTATAATTTTTTTTTATTGGTTTTTCTTGAAACCGAATTGAACAAACCCGATTATCATTGCTTCAGGTCAGGGGAAAAAATTCCATAAAACCAAATCAACACAACCCAATTAAAATTAATTGGCTTGGTTTTCATTTTTCTCGAAAATCAAACCAACCCAAATCGTGAACACCTACACATAGGATCAATCTCACAATCTCAAATCGTATTCATCTTAATCCATACATCACACACATTTATAATTGTACACCTTTATAAATCGCACACATCATCTTAGCATCATGTTCACATCCTTAGCACATCTAATCTATTTATAAATTTAATAAAAACATTTCATCTTATACCCCTTCACATAACATTAAGTCACTACAGTACAAGACACTCTTAATACATCCATTCATAAAAGCATTTTTAACATATATTATAACTAATAACAAAATTTATAATTAATACTCAACCTACGTCACCCTGGTACTATTTTAGAACAAGACAACTATCAATTTAAAATCCACAAGTAACATAAAATCCGAAAACATAGTTAATTACTTGCATTTTAGTATATCTCACTCCAAAGGTTATTTCTTCGATCCAACAGTTGAAAATAAAGATTGGTATCTTATAAACTAGTATAGGTTTTGTTTGATTAGATTTAATTTCAAAAAACTGAAAACTCTTCATTTACTGTTCTTTTGATCTTCTAGATTTACTGTCTTTCAATTAAAAATGGGTGAAAAAAAAACGAAGACCAAACATCCATTTTAGTCCTGAAAATTCTTCTACAATAATGAAGAAAATTCTTTTGCATCTTTCCATACTAAAACAGGTTTTGTCTGATTTGATTAAATTTCAGATAACTGAAAAATCTCCATTTCGTTTTCTTTTGATCTTCTAGCTTCACTATTTTTCAAATTAATGAAAATAAGGGAAGATGTTTTTATCTAGAAAAACATTACTTATTCACATTACAAGAAAATAACGTATTTCGGACTAGCCCTGGATATTCCCTTTCTAATCTCGCTAATTAGCGATTACAATTCGTCGCAACACACTCACTAATTCTTCACAATTATTTGCTCACTCGCAATTTCATAGTTTGTACCTTGCAAATATATCTCTAGCAAATATGCCCCTATTTTCTTGCTACATATACCTATAATATCTTTGACTATTTTCTAATTATCAGTAGCAATTTTCTAAAAATGTTCCTTGCTAAGGGTGGGCATGAATTGTATTATAAAAAAACCTAATCCAAATCGAGTATTATCAATTTAAATGATATAATAAATTAAATGGATTTAGATTTTTTTAACAATGGATTTTGATTTTTTGAAAATGGTTTTGGATTTTTTAAAATGGACTTGAATTTTTTTAATGGATTTAAAAAATTTTAAAACCAGCTTTTACTTTTAGGGCTTTACTTTGAAGCTACCTAAAACAACCTTTTAAGTCTTCTTGAGTCATTAAATTTCTCACTAAATACAAGAAAATTACTTGTCTTAAACAAAAAAAACATAACTTTGATATAAATTATAGATTATAAATTATAGATTATAGATTATAAATTATAAATACATTTTCGAAGTATACATGAATGTTACAAAAAGTACTTTCATTTAATATTCAATTTGCTCATTTGTGCTCATGTCACAGTCATAACAACGATATCTTACAATGGTAGTAAATTTCATTCCTAACCGCGGTTGGAGTAGCTCTCTGTCAAGCACCCTTGACTCATATGTAGGGTTATTCATGAGTTTGGGTCAACCCGACAAACATGGTAAGTTGAAACAAACAAATTAGTTTGGTTCAATTTTTTCACTTGATTGGGTATAGACTTGACTAAAACCAACTAGAGTCGACCATGTCCGATTCACGGTTTTCGCATTTCAAAACTCTGACTCAATCTAAACAACCCAAAAGTACATATATTATATTATTATTATATATTTATTTTTGTATTTAAGTTAGTAAATTTAGTACCATGTTTTAGTGTTTTGTTTAAGATTTCAGCATCTAAGGCATTTCGTCTTTTCTCTTTCGCATTATTTTATATTTTTAAGTTAGTAAATTTTTAACTTATTTTATATATTTATTGTTAACTTTGTATTGTGTTGTTTTAATAGTTTAATTTGACTAATTTAGTATATATGAAACACTTGATATTTTTTGTTAAAATTATGAATTTAATAAACTAATGGATTTAGCTAGTCTCAAGTATAAATTTTTTTTATTGGTTTTTCCTGAAACTGAACTGAACCAACCCGATTATCATTGCTTCAGGTCAGGGAAAAAAATTCCATAAAACCAAATCAACACAACCCAATTAAAATTAATTGGTTTGGTTTTCATTTTTCCCAAAAATTGAACCAACCCAAACTGTGAACATCTACACATAGGATCAATCACACAATCTCAAATCATATTCATCTTCATCAATACATCACACACATTTATAATCGTACACCTTTATCAATCGCACACATCATCTTAGCATCATGTTCACATCCTTAGCACATCTAATCTATTTATAAATTTAATAAAAACATTTCATCTTATATCCATTCACATAACATTAAGTCACCACAGTACAAGACACTCTTAATATATCCATTCATAAAAGCATTTTTAACATATATTATAACTGATAACCAAATTTATAATTAATACTCACAACCTAAGTCATCATGGTACTATTTTAGAACAAGACAACTATCAATTTAAAATCCACAAGTAACATAAAATCGTAAAACATAGTTAATTACTTGCATTTTAGTATATCTCACTCCAAAGGTTATTTCTCCAATCCAACAGTTGAAAATAAAGATTGGTATCTTAAGAACTAACTGCCCAAAAATAAATCAACGATTATCAAATTCTATACATGCTCCAAACGAAGTCTTCCATGGGTGTAAGATCCTAAATGTTAGTTTCTACTATGACTTATCATCTCTCAGTCCATACATTATTTCGAAGATCTTACCATTAAAAATAAATATTACCATCTTTAGAAGCTTTTATAAATTAAATTAAATCGAACAATTAAATAATTCTATAGACGCTCCAGAAGAAATCTGTCACTAGTGTAAAATCCTAAAAATGTAGTTCTTACTCTGACTCTATTATTTCTCACTCTATAGTGTATTTTGATGAAGTCAGATGCAATATCATCTTACCACATCAAAACATCGTCATTCAACCCATCAAAACATAAGATTAACCACATTGATTACTCATGTAATTTAATACAATTTACATATTAATCAACAAAATACAAGACCTCAAAGAAACATCACTCAACACACATTAAATATTTACATAGCTTAATCAAAACATAAGATTAATCAATAATCATCTAATGTTTACACAATCATCTTACCACATTAAAATATCACTCAACCCATCGAAATAACTAAATTTGTATCAACTAATTCAATTAAGTAAATCATCTTACCACATCTTTGAAATAATTAATTATAATAAATTTTATTAATTAATTCAATTAATTTAAAATAACTAATACACGTCATTTATAATTTTTTTTTTGTTACAAGTCAGGCCAACCTAACCTGTTTTATTGTGTGAGCCTAATAGCTAGGTTGGGCCAACCTGCCTATTTTGACAGGTCTACAAAATATGAATATGCTCACGGATTTTAAACATTGGTTTGTGGACCTTGGATTGTATACCCAACGTAAGACATGACATAATTAAGTGTAACTTAATCATTAAAGTTACAATAGGACTTTAACACTTCTTAAACAATTATTTCTTTTACTAGTGATTCCATTTTTTAGTCGGATTATATAGGTATTTTTTTGTGCATATTTGATCTAATCCAATTTGTTTAAATTTGATCATATTAGATTTATTTTACCTCAAATCTAATTTAATCAAATTCATGAATGCACCTAAATTTTAGTCCTTTTAATAAAAAAAATTAAATGGTATTGTTGAATAGTTATTAAAATTCAAATAGCCACAGAAAAACGGGTCATCTTGACTCATTTTCATCTGACCCGCTTGTGGCCTAAAACAAAAGTACAGAGCATATTAGTCCACCATACTAATGGTGGGCTAAACTGCTAGCCTTGCCCTGCCTATAGGTGAGTTGACGGACTAGCTCGTCAGTTTTTCCCAAGTTTTTTAATTTCAAATTTTGAGTTCTTATTTTTTGTAAACCAATTTTTTTGTTTGGTCCAAATATAAAAATATCTAAAATAAAAATAAAATTTTTTTATTTTAATATAAATTAAATTTTAATATATTTTAATTAAAGTTATTAATATTACACTTGATTTTATATATACATAACCCTGTTATTTTTATGTATTCATCACAATTGTACCTCCTATATGTTTAAAAACATAGCACTAGCAGTCCTATCAAACCTTACACAAACATTCCCTTAAAGGTTGCATAATTAATCGTTATAAAAAAGGGAGTTCATGTGTAATTACAGTAAATCTACAGGGTCATCCATAATTACTCTTAATTGAATCTAAATTTTAAAAAAATTAATTATCATAAATTTTAACCTATATTTTAGTCTTTTTTATTAAAAAATTTAAATTATATATGTTAAATAGTTATTAATGTCTAAAAATGTTTTAAAAATTAATAATAATAAATTTTTAAAAAAAAGTATATTGTATATATATATATATATATATAATTTTATGATTATTTTGATATTATTTATGTAAAATATCTAAAATACATATATTTTTTAACAATTTTGATTTAACCACCAACTCATTTTTTCTCGCCAAACATACTATGCAAAATGATGGTATAGATATCGACTGATTACTAGTAGTTGCTATTGAAACAATAAAATTTTTATTACATTAGTGACCTAATATTTTTGGTGACTATTCACAAAATTATTTTACATTAGTGACCGAAAGCATTAGAGTCGCTAAAATGAAATGGATTTAGTTGCTGAATCCATCACTATATTTAAAACATTATTTTTTATTCAAAATGTTGCTCTTTTGCGGCATAAATGGTGACCATGTGTTAGCCACCGAATCATTGGTCGCTAATGCCATTGCTAAATAACTCAACTTGCCATTTTTTTATTGTGTTTGGATTGGTTGCAATTAGCTACTAAATTATTTTGGTGGTTAAACTACATTTTTCTAGTAGTGAATGTTGTAACTACTTTGGGTATTTTGGGTATGGGAATGATGGATTTCGGTGTTTGGGTATGTGGAATAGGGGTGTTCATGGATTGGATCGGATCAGATTGGAAGTAAAATGAAATCTGATCCAATCAAATTTAACCCAAATTAAATTTGAAAAAAAAATTGTAATCCAATTTGATCTGATTCAATTAAGAACATATCAGATTAGATTGGATCCACAAATTACAAAGAAATTTTTTTAGAATTATTTTGGATTTTTTATAAAAATAGAAAATAAAATATTAAACATAAAAATGTGATCCTAAAAATAATATAAACTTACTTATAAAAGTGGTTTATAAATGATAAAATGTGATCCTAAGAAACTAAAAAATAATAAAATTTAATAACTGACACTCTTCATCACTGTAATATTTAATGGATTTCTTTTCCAGCTTTAAATTTTCCATCTGTAAATAATATTTAAACTTTAAATTGTATTGTCAATTTTCTATTTACACCCCTTCTATATATATATATATATAACACTACAAAAAAAGTGATCTATACCTATAGACACTTTTACCTACATATATGATTTAGTGTAGGTAAAACCCAAAAAAACTTTTACTTACACATTAGTATGGTAAATCTCTAATCACATTATGATGCATAAAGTTACCTGTAGGTAAAAGCTATAAACATTTTTACCTACACATTTTTTGAAGGTAAAATCTTACGAGAATTATAACCACAAACATGTAAGCATAGGTAAAAACATAAATAAACTTCTAGCTACACATACTTATAGTAGTTGGTGTAGGTAAAACTTCAAAACATCTCTACTTATGGGTTTTGTTTTTTAGGTAAACATCTTGTTTTTTTAAAAAAATAATAATTACATGTAAAATCATGTCAAATTTAAAGAAAATTCAATATCAATAAAATAAAGAATTACAATTATAAAATATTTAATCATAATTTGTGATTTAATAATTATTAAAAAATACTTTTTAGGATGAACTATAGTAATTAATATTATTCCAAATTATAAAATGAAATATATTAATTAACATTTTTAATAATTTTTAATTTAAATTAATAATGGTTTTATGAATTAACTTAAATATAATATTTAAAAAACAATTTTTATGTTTTTTTAAATATAAATAACAATGCACATTATTATTAATATGAAAAAAAAGGAAAATCAAGTTAATCCACCAATATATGTTTTCTATATATGCTGATAGGTTAAAAAGGGAATGATAAAAGGGTTTCTCCATACCAGCGTAAGTCTTGTGCCTTGTACGTTCAAACTCCACGTTGTCCCCTTCCTTTTTCTCAAACTCCATGACATCCCCTTCCTCTTTCTCATAGCTCTATATCTTGGATTCCTTAACTCATTCAAAATGGTTAGCTTCTTCTTTTATCTCTTACCTTCAATTCCTCTCGCCAATCTTATATATGATCTCAACTCTCATTGATTTCATGTTTTCTTATTACCTTGTATCCTATTTGAATTTCAATTGCTTCTAATTTTGCATTTTCTCATTCATTGTTATCATTATCTTCTTTGTTACGACACAATGTCCTTGAATTGACGTTGAAACTTTGTAGTGCGATTTAAGGAAAGGAGGAGAAAAGTAGGTACTTCTTCCTCTAAAAGTCAACAGAGGATTTCTTTAGGTACATGTTATTAATAGTTGATTTAGTTATAAATGAGTGTCTGTATTTCATAATTTGTAATTAAAACAGTGATTTCCTCAATTGTATTAAGAGTTAAGACGACGATTTAGCATATGTCAACCTTGACTACTTTTTTGGGAATATTAAAGTAAATGGAATTTTATTACATCTGTTTGTAGTTTGAAACCAAAACCACAGGTTTAATTGAGGATGATGAAATAGAGTAGCTTAGGGCCTCTGTTGATTTTCTTGTGGAGATATGTGACTTTCTATCACCTGTCAAGATGCTTCACTATCCGTTTAATGTTTAAAATTTAAATTATGCAGTTCGTATAAATACTGGTGTTATTGGATATAATGTAAACAATTAATTCTTTCATCTTTACATGCTGTGTTGATGTATTTTTTGGTCATGTGGTGTTTTCGATGTATTTTGTAGGTGGATGATTCCAAGTTTGCAAATCTGACACATCAAGTTGTAGATTATATATATCGGGTATTCTTTGCTTTTTTTACTAATTGAAGAACTTTTGCTACTTGTTTTTTCTAATTAAATAATTGAAAATATTATTTCTTTTTATTTGAAAGCTCGGCACATCAAGCTGGGGAGTTTATTTTCAGTGTACTGCTTTTGTTGCTAATTCAGTAACTTTTCCAACTTCTTTAGTTTTCAATTAAATACTTGAGATCTTATAATTGAAGCAAAACTCATATACTACGTCCTGCTACTTTTAATCCTTAAAATTAAGTGAAACTAAAACCTTGGGTGGCTTTCTCAGTCAATTCTTCTTAATCGATAAAGACTTCATTCAGTCTGTGCATCCATTCAACTTGCTTGTGATATGAGTTTTGCTTATTGAACATTGTAATTAATTAATTGATTATTGAAATAATTTATGTATGATGGGTGGATAAAAGTCAAGCAAATGTAGCTCTTGTCTTTCTCAATGTCATTAATGCTCAATTAGCAACACTGGACCATTTATAAGAACTATGAAATTAATGATATGACATATTAGTTTAGTCACAACTCACAAAGGTTTATCCAATCGATGCTAATGTATTTTGGCTAGAGAATTTGTCTAGTATCTATAACATTTTTATTTTTCTACATTGATGAGAAAACACTTATGGTCACCATATTTAAGCTACATGACAATTCTAATCAGCCTTTTAATGATTATTACAGATCTATTATAAGAAGTCAAACAAATTATGCTTAGAGAAAACCTCTCTAGGTTTAGTTTTCTACACATAAATTATTTTTCATACTAATTAGTGAGTGAACTTGTGCTTAGTACAGATACTTTGTTTTGTAAGCTTCAAGCATTAAGTATTGATTTGGTATTTTTTGTTGGTTATGTTTTTAGTGAAAAACATATCTAGTAATGTTGTTGATGGAGGATTTAGTTACTTATAGGGACAAGGAAAAATTACGGACTCATGGCAAAATTTTAATTTCAAAGTGGATACTAAGGTATACTTAGACAGATAAGTCAGGAGAAGAAAAAAAAAAGATTTGGAAGAGTAAAGGGGATCCAGGGGGAAAATTTAATAAAAAAATTAGATTAGTTTTGCTTGAGTCAGGATTCCTCTATTACTTCGATTGCTAAAAAATGTTAGAGAAATTTTATTAATAAATATATCAATAACTTAATGCATATAGAGGAATACATAATTATGATTAGGAATACAACAGAAAATTTTTATTTTGTATGCTTTAAGTTTTTTACTTTTGGTTTGGGGTTTCTAGGATTTTTTCTTGGTAGTCTACCGTAATTCAAATTCTAGAATGACATAAAGCTAGTTGTTCAAAGCATTTTAAATTACATTAATTAATATATAAGATGAACGTGCATTATTGTTAATTCATTTAAGATTTAGTTGCAGCTTCCCTACATTTTCCCATAGTTGGACCTCTCTTTAATGAAAAAAAAAAAGGAGAGTAATTTAATTTGTAGAGTGAACTCATAGTATAAAATTGGTTGTTGTTAACTTCACATAAATGCATATAACATTTTTACAAGTTTTTATAATACATAGTTATCTCATTTTTTTTTTTTGAAAGGCAACATATTAATCTGAAGATATTGACAAATGATCCTTTTTAATTTCTCCAAAACCATTGGTGAAATTTAAAGCTAAAACTAAAGTAACAACATGAAATTTAATTCGAGTCATCAAATGAGTTCCTGAGAATTTTATCTCTTTTTAATTCCTTACAGAGATTAATTTTGAGCCATAAAAATTAACAAGTACTAAAAATGAAAAGAAATGAAAAAACTAAAATTCAATGAAGACTAAAAAATTATTTAGCCCAAGAAGGAACATAATAAGATTAACAAGTACTGTATGCCACTTATGTGCAGATTAAAATATGGCAAATAGTTGTGAGAATAGTTTTTTTGGGCTAGAATAATCCAAGGTGTGGAATTGAACTTTTAAGAAATGAAAAATGAATTAAAGCTCGTCTATATAATAAATAGAATGCAGCAGTAATATATGGAAAAAGTTAGAGTGTGTGTCTGTATATAATAAAAGATAATTGATGAGTAAAGGCCTATGTCCTTGTTTAACATCTATATACTATCCATTTAAAAAAGTTTTACATTGGCACTTAATGACAACCCTTTCTTTACCTGACTTTTAAAGTATTAATTGGTAAAGTTAACAAGCTTATCATATATAAAGACTGATGGTGTATACCAATTAAACTCTATATATATATATATATATATATATATATATATATATATATATATGATTTTAATTGGTTTACACTGTCAATGTAAAAGATCTTTACACTGACATTCAATCATGACTTTTCATTTATGTGACTTTTAAAGTAGTAACGAGGAAAATCAACAAATTTATCATGAATGAAGGGTTGTGATTGAATGTCAGTGTAAAAAATCTTAACATTAACCTATATACCAATTAAACTCTCTCTATATATACATACATATATAAGATAAAAATATGAAACTTTATATTGAATGAATGTGTTCAGGGATCTACAGATTTTCATAGTGCAAATCCATTATCCAACCCGTCAATGGTCGAATTTATTTAGATTGAATTAGATTTGATCTTATTACCTCTGAATCGATCCATATTCATAAACACCCTTATTATGGAATGAAATCTGGTTTTTAGCATGTTGGATTTGGCCAAGAAATTATGCAAATGATGGTCTGCTAATTTGTATAGTCTCACTAGGCAACAAGTTTCACCCAATGCAAGTTATTTCTGCTAGGTAATTTTGGGGTTTTTCACTAGCAAAATATGTTGTTGAGCATTGAGCACTAGCTAAACATGTCGTTGAATATAATTATTATTTAAAAATTGACTTAAAAGTTTGTAAATGATATTATTTGCATTAGTTTTTTTAGGATGTTACTCGCCGCCTTACCCATATTAAGTGATAAAAACACCATATTGTTTTGTCAATTCCAATTTGATCTTCTTGTCGAGGAGACCATCTTGTTGGATATTCGGCTCCCTTCCTATGTGGAGAAAATGCTCAAATTGAGAAGCCCACTTGATATCTTATTTAAATTAAGTGGAAAAGATGCTTTGAAACAAGAGAGTTGAAAAGAGAAAAAGAGACATGAAACTCTTCAATTATGAATTCTCCATTGCAGATCCGTTCACCGTTGGATCAGGCAGACTTTTGGACAACACATTCAGAATGTATGTTTCTTCATTCTGACTGTTCAGATAGTTGAAAGACTTCTGTATTGGGAGATATTCAATTCGTATGGCAGCAATGTGTTTAGGGGTCTTTATCTTTCCTGTTCTCTATTTGTAAGCTTATTGCTTTACTGGTGTTGATATTGATATTATTGTTGACACTTGATTGAAACTCTTTTGTACTCTTTATTGATAATAGTTGAGCTATTTCTTTGTTTTGGACGACCCGTGGTTTTTACCCTTACTTTGAGGGGTTTTCCACATTAAAATCTTGGTGTCTTATTCTTGCTCCTCATAGATTCTTTCGAGATAGGGAGATTTATTTCCACTGTTTTATTTATATTTGTTGTAAACTTATCTTATTGCTCCATTACATCTACCCATATGAAAGTGTCAAATGTTTGGGAGGAGTTGCCTCCTCTAAGCCCCATGCACAACCAAAGCTATAAGGAGTGTGAGTAATTACGTAGACATGCAAGATGGTTTCCTCTTGATTAGGACATCTGGTAAAAGTGGGCTATTAGAGACATGACATTAGAATCTCTCGTTATTCATTGGTGGTGTGAGCATGGAGAGCTTCCCAAAGGAACAAGCAAATTTTCTTTGGTATCTGCAGTTTCCTGTGCACTTCTAATTAAGTAGCACTAATACAAAAAAGACTTTTTAACGGTGTGAAAAATGTCTGTCTCTGGGTCTTTTCATTCTCCAGCAAATTGTTTGTTTGTAAACCTATCAATACTAAAATAAAAAAAAGGTTAAAACACAAATGCATTGTGTATTAAATATTAATTAATTTCTCAAGAAAAAAAATGGAATTTAATCAAGTGGAATGTGTTTAAAGTTTAACAATGATTTTATATAAAACAGTTAGTTACTCTCTAGTTTAATTTATTTAAATTATTCTAAGTTGAATTTGAGTTTCATTTTAAAATAAATATACACTTCATTTGAAAAAAAAATTATAAAAAAAAAAACTTAATAAGATTTATTTTATGTTAATCTTATAAATGTTTGTGACTATTCCGAAACACTTATAATATTTTTTAGCTTATTTTTATAAATTTTATAATATAAAAGTTTATAAGAATAATTTATGTAAATCTTATAAGATACATCATCTAATCCCCTTAGAGTCAAACATATGCATGTATTGCACTTTGTTTTGTTATCATAGATTTTCTTCAACAAAATCGATAATAACATGCTTATTTTATGTTACATTAATTTAGTTATATTAGTCTATTTTTCTAGATTTAACTCTGCTCGTAGTACATCTATATTCATTCCCCCTTATAATAATTTGGTCAAATTAGTCTGTTTTGCACTTTTGGTATGTCTAACTATGTATGGTAGTATATATATATATATATATATATTTTTTATATGAAGTGTATTTAGATAGATTTAATAAAATTTCAAAATAAAAACACAATTTACCAAAAATATCAGATAAAAAATTGTGTGCTTAAATGGAAAAATGTTAGTTTTGTAGTTTGATTTTTAGTCCCACATTGCTTAGTATTGTGAGATGGTGTTCTTCACTTTGCTATATAAGCAAGCTTATGTAAGGTTTACAAATGCACCAAAACAAATACTTCTTAGTGTTGTTTATTTCTCTCTTCTCTCCTTTAGCGCCTTGTTCCCAACAAGTGGTATCAGAGCCTATTTCTTAGTATGCTCTGTGGTTGCAGCAGTGTCTGATCTTCCGCATCAGAAAAGATTTGGTTAGAGTAATTTTCTTAGTATGCTCTGTGGCTACAGCTGCATCTGATCTACCACATCAGAAAAGATTTTTTCTCTTGTTCTTGGGGATCTCAGTGTAGAGAACTAGTGGGGGCTTTTCTTCAAAAGCAGTAGGAGCGATGGCAATGGACGAAGGCAAGATAAAGATTGAAAAGTTTGATGATACGGACTTTGGCTTTTGGAAGATGCAAATAGAAGACTATTTGTATCAGAAAGGCATGTAAGAACCTCTCACAGGCCAGAAACCAGAAGCTACGAAGGAGGATGAGTGGAGCTTTCTAGACAGAAAAGCTCTGGGAGCCATCCGATTGACATTATCTCGTAATGTTGCTTTCAACATTGCAAAAGAAAGGACGATAGCAGGTCCCATGAAGACTCTTTCCAACATGTACGAGAAACCATCAGCCTCAAACAAAGTTCACTTGATGAGGCGATTGTTCAATCTGCAGATGTTTGAAGGTGCTTCGGTGGCACATAATCTCAATAAACTAAACACTTACAACCCAGTTGAGATTGAGTTCGATGAGGAAGTACGGGCTTTAATACTTTTGTCTTCCCTGCCAGAAAGTTGGAATGCTACGGTCACAGTTGTGAGTAGCTCATCGGGAAGCAATAAGTTAAGATTTGATGATGTTCAAAATTTGGTTCTCAATGAAGAGATCTGGCGAAGAGAGTGGGTGAACCATCAACCTCTTCAGTATTGCATACAGAGTCAAGAGGAAGAAGTTCAACCAAAGAAAGTGGACGCGACAAATCAAAAGAGAGACGATCAAAGTCTATAAATCATCGTAGTTCCCAAAACTCGAAGATGATCGAGTGTTGGAATTGTGGGAAAACCGAGCACTACAAAAACCAGTGCAGGAGTGGATAGAAGAGTCAAGAAGCAAAGGGTGAAGCAAACGTTTACTCCACCTCAGGAAAAGATGAGGTGTTGATATGCTCTCTTGAAGACAAAGAAGAGTCTTGGGTATTAGACTCTAGAGCATTTTTTCACGCTACCTAACAAAAGGAACTATTCTAGAATTATGTTCCTGGAAACCTTGGTAAGGTTTACCTTGGTAATGAGCAGTCATGTGAGATTGTAGGTAAAGGTGCAATAAAGATTAAGTTAAATAGGTCTGTATGGGAATTGAAAAATGTCAGACATATTCCCGACCTGACTAAAAACTTAATCTCAGTGGGCTAGTTAGCCAGTGAAGGCTACACAACAATTTTTCATGGTGATGATTGGAAGATTTCAAAAGGTGCGATGACAATTGCTCGAGGCAAAAAGAGTGGTACTCTTTGTAAGACAGCAGGAGCATGTCATTTTATTGCAGTTGCAACAAATGAAAGTCTCAATCTATGGCACCAAAGACTTGGGCATATGAGTGAGAAAGAGATGAAGGTCATGCACTCAAAAGGAAAATTACCAGGTCTTCAGTCAGTAGAAATTGACATGTGTGAAGACTGTATACTTGGAAAGCAGAAAAGAGTCAGCTTTTAGACAAGTAGGAAAACCCCAAAGAAAGAGAGACTTGAGCTCATCCACTCTGATGTTTGGGGACCAATGACTATCACTTCCATTGGTGGGAAGCAATACTTCGTAACTTTTATTGATGATCACTTCAGAAAGGTATGGGTTTACTTTCTGAAACACAAGTCTGAAGTATTTGAAGCTTTCAAGATTTGGAAAGCTATGGTAGAAAATGAGACAGGATTGAACATTAAAAAGCTCAAATCTGACAATGGTGGTGAATATGTAGACACCAGATTCAAGAAGTTTTGCTATGAGCACGGAATCAGAATGGAGAGAACCGTGCCAGGTACGTCTCAACACAATGGTGTAGCAGAGCGTATGAATCGAATGTTGAGTGAAAGAGCCAGAAGCATGCGTGTGCAGTCAGGCCTACCGAAGCAATTCTGGGCAGAAGCAGTCAATACAGCAGCTTACT
This sequence comes from Psophocarpus tetragonolobus, assembly GCA_037954015.1. Taxonomy (NCBI): domain Eukaryota; kingdom Viridiplantae; phylum Streptophyta; class Magnoliopsida; order Fabales; family Fabaceae; genus Psophocarpus; species Psophocarpus tetragonolobus. Next base: position 38,928,572 of record CM075689.1, read on the forward strand.
TGATTAACCGAGGTCCATCGGTACCATTGGAGCATAAAATACCAGAAGAGGTATAGAGCGGAAAAGAAGTAAAACTCTCACATCTTAGAGTTTTTGGTTGTACAACTTATATTCACATTAGCGATCAAGGAAGGAACAAACTTGATCCCAAATCAGAAAGGTGCACTTTCATCGGTTATGGTGAAGATGAGTTTGGCTACTATTTGTGGGATGATGAAAATAAAAAGATTATCCGCAGTAGAGACATGATCTTCAACGAAGGAGTCATGTACAAGGATAAGCATAATACAAGTGCCAACAACTCAAAACTGAGTGGCCAACTTATGTAGAGGTGGATGATGCTGTAGAAAGTCCACCAGTTTTGAGTTCTCAATCAGAGGAAGTAATTGACTCAGGCAGAGAGCAACAATTTACTTCAACTCCTGAATTGAGAAGGTCTTCTCGAGTTCCTGTGCCTAACAGGAGATACATGAACTACATGTTGTTAACAGATGGAGGAGAGCTTGAAGACTATTCAGAAACATGTCAAACCACAGATGCGAGCAAGTGGGAGCTTGCCATGATTGATTAAATGAATTTTGTATTAAAATAATATAAATAAATACATGAATCCTTATAAAAAAATATAATCCTCATATTTGACCCTCTCTAAAAATAGAATAGAGACAAAAATAATTACAAATATATAATTAATAAAAGTTGAGCCTTCCAGTTCCCTCGATCTTATCAACTTCTTTATCTGGCTTGAAAATATCAACACTCTTAACGAGATAATAATCTCAGTGAATAAAACAAGTTTTAAAAAAAAGATCGCAAACAATGTTGTTCTCAGTCATGTAGAATTCAAATAAAAATGTTTTTATACATAAAATATAAAATAGTTCAAATAATTTCTAATATTAATAATAATAAACACGATAAGAAAATGATGTTTTAATTAACACTGTCATCATGCGCATAATTCACAAAAATATAGTGATATTCATTATTACTTACTCTCACTTTATTGTTACGACAACTAGGTTTTCATATATTCTTAAAAGGTGTATGAGCTCATCTTTCATCCAATGAGTCTCATTGTCTTCCCTACACTATCATGAGGTATCCGAATTTAATATGGGGTATCTAAAACTTCTTTCCCATGTTAAATAAAGATATCTCAGATTTCATCTTCATCCCACATCGAGATATCTCAAACAATTATTAGACAAATTATAAACCCTATCTCAATTACAACTGTTTATTTCACATCCCATGATTAACACATTTTAAAATTGTAAAACATAAGCACAATAAAATAATGTACCACATATATATATATATATATAAATAAATAAGTAAAAGGGCAAAATAGTTCTTGTACGTTTGAATTATATATAACTCCCACGACAAAATAATGGAATTCTCAAATAGAAATCGAATTTACAAAGTAATTGAATTCCCATATGGAAATCGAGAATGCACATGATTAATTGCGTAATTGAAGTCTCATATACCTATTTTCAATTAATTAAGGAAAGATCCACGAGCAAATGATTTGATTCAATACTCACATTCAATGGCAACGTACAAGTTTTTGGAAAGGTTAATCACATGTATAAACATAAAAAATCTCAATTTTTTTTAGAACTAATGCATTTAAATCACTCCATTTATAAATATACTATATTATGGTAGTCTTAGAAAATGTTGTTTTACTCATATCTTAAAAGGAAAATTCTATAACTTAAACTTATTCTTCTATTCTTTTTCTCAACCCTCGCCTTGAATAACCAAATAGTTTATAATTTTTCTTTAGAGAGAAGTACTTAATCCTGTATAATAGCTTAAGATTGATTTATCTCTCTATCTTTTCTTTTGATAAAAGATTAGTTTATGGTTCAAATTTAAAATCAAATATTCTTTTATCTTATCTTATTATTATTTTAAAAGTAATATTATCTTTAATCTTGTCATTGAAAAATCTGACCATTTAATCTTATAATTATTTGATTAATTCCTAAATAATTATTATCTTTTTTATCTTAATTATAATTATCTCATCTAAATTCTAGATTTTATCTACAAGTCAAATATATTTTCTATAAATACAATATATATTAAGGCGAAATATAATAAACATTTATATCATTATTAAGGATTACCATTCAAATATAACAAACATTTTATCTTGGTTACAATAATTATTTTATTAACTTATTTTATGAGATATTTTTATTTTAAAATTTGAGAATGTTACATTTCTCTCCCTTTTAAGAATTTCATCCCCAAAATTATCCACTCAATGTAAAAGAAATAAATAGTTTTATAGGCCTCTATATAATGGACTGTTGCTTTAATAATCTTTTTTTAATATTTCTTTATTTAACCTAGATAATAAATTAATATTATTATTTACTAAGTAGCTAAATTATTCTATATCTACATAATCCTTATTTATTTATTTATTTTATCAGATAATTTTATTTTAAAAATTTTGAGGATGTTACATAACTCAAAATTATTTTAAACAACTTTCAGTGACACATATAATTGCTTCAAAGGTGTGTTACTTGAAGAATTGGGTGTTTGGAATAAGCAACTTTGTTAGCAACTACGTGGTTGGAGATGCTCTGAGTTGTCGGTGCATAAAAAACTGTATTTTGTGGTCCTTACAATGCCACATCAATGTTAAATAAATTTTCTCTATTTTCACTCTAATGGGAGATGTTTCAAGCAATTTCAATGAACTCACAATTTTATAATATTTTTCATTTTGGACTTGATTAAAATTATGGTACCTTAGAATTATAAATTTCTTTTTTATATTTTTAATTATTAAAATATTACTTATCATAAGTCAACTAAAAATATTTGTTAATTTAGCAAAAAAACAAATAAATTTAATATTCATAATATTTAATAATATTCTAATTTAAAAAATGACAATTATATTATATTTAATGAAAATTTAATAATATTCACTATATTTTATTACATATTTAGTGACAATTTAACATTATTTATGATATTTTATTCTAGCAATAGTTCCTTGAACAAGCAACTCAAAATTATACTAAACAACTTTTGTTGACACATAGGTTTGTTCCAAATGTGAGTTCCTTGAAGAACTGGATACTTGGGCTAAGCAACATGGTTAGCAACTATGATCGGAGATGCTCTGAGCCATTTGGTGCATAAAAAAATGTGTCTAGTGATCCCCATGGTGCCACATCAGTATTAAAGAACTTTATTCTGTTTTCAGTCCAATGGGAAAGTTTTAAGCAACTTCAAGGAACTCACAATTTTATAATTTTTTAATTTTGGACTTCATTAAAATTATGGTACTTAAAATTATAAATTTATTTTTTAATTTCATTACTTATTAAAATATTAATTATTATAAATTAACTAAATTTTTTTATTAATTTTTCCAAAAAAATTAATTTACATAATATTTAAAATATTTTAATTTAGAAACAATATCAATTACATAACATATATAATGATAATTTAATAATATTTAATTACATTTTATTAAAGCAATAGTTCCTATAACAAGCAACTCAAACTTATTGTAAATAACTTTCAACGACATGTAGGATTGCTCCAAATGTGAGTTCCTTGAAAAATTGGTTGCTTGGGCTAAACAACTTTGTAGTAACTGTGGTTGGAGATGCTCTTTGTTGCTTGATGTATAAAAAACTGTGTCTAGTGGTCCCCACGGTATCACATCACTGTTAAGCAACTTAACTCTATTTTCACTCCCATTGGAGAAGTTTCAAGCAACTCCAATGAACTCACAATTATATATTTTTAAATTTTGTACTTCATTCAAATTATGATATCTTAAAATTATAAATTTATTTTTTAGTTTTATTACTTATTAAAAAAGTAATTATTATAAATCAACTGAATTTTTTTTTTAATTTTGAAAAAAAAAAAATTTATAATATTTAATAATATTTTAATTTAAAAAAATAACAATTACATAACATACTTAATGATAATTTAATAAAATTTAATGATAGTTTATTACATGTTTAATGACAAGTTAATAATATTTAATGATATTTTATTCTATCAACGAACAAACAACTCAAAATTATTTTAAACAACTTCTAGAGCCTTGTAGATTACTCCAAAGGTTACTTTCTTGAAGAACTTAGTGTTTGTGCTAAACAACTTTGCTAGCAATTATGATCGAAAATGCTCTTAGTAAAGACGTGACACTATGGGGACCACCAGACATTTTTTTAATATAATAAACAACTCACAAGAAGTTTTTCCTGTGGGCATATGTATAAAGCAAGGAGCCTTAAGAAAAATTCTTCATTAAACAAGCCTTTCTTGTTAATCTATTCTCCAAAATGGTTTATTATCCTACACCATTTCGTTCAATCATCTATCTCATGCTTCTTCCTTTATATATCTCAGCCAAAAACGATGTGGGATTAGTGTTAACCTGATTCGAAAAAGCACTCCCCGCAATAACCACATGTTCTCCCTCTAAGTGGGTTATTGTCAGTTAAGGAAAAAACTCCACAATCTCGAACATATGCTTACCTTGGTGATTATCTCATGGAGCTCTGGATTGGAACTCCACCATTCAAAATTTATGGTATTGCAGACACAGGCAGTGATCTAACGTGGACCCAATGTGTCCCATGCAAAAACTGCTATAAGCAACGTAACCCCATGTTTGATCCTAGAAAGTCCACATCGTACAGAAACATATCATGCGACTCAGAGTTGTGTCATAAACTTGATACAGGCGTGTGTTCTCCTGAAAAGCGTTGATTACACCTATGGCTATGCATCTGCTGCTATAACACAAGGCGTTTTGGCACAGGAAACAATCACACTCACCTCAACCACAGGGGAAAGTGTTCCTCTTAAAGGCATTATGTTTGGTTGTGGACACAACGACACGGGTAGTTTCAATGACCATGAGATGGGTATCGTAGGCCTAGGAGGAGGGCCAATGTCACTCATTTCTCAAATAGGTTCTTCCTTTGGAGGCAAGAGGTTTTCTCAATGTTTGGTCTAATTTCACACTGATGTTGGTGTCTCTAGTAAAATGAGTTTTGGTAGAGTGAGTGAGGTGTTAGGAATAGGAGTAGTTTCTACACCTTTGGTTGCTAAGGAAGATAAGACCCCTTATTTTGTTACCTTGTTAGGCATTAGTGTGGGAAATACTTATTTGCATTTTAATGGTTCTTCAGAAAATGTTTCAAAGGGTAACATGTTCCTTGATTCAGGGACACCCCCAACAATTTTACCGACCTAGTTGTATGATCGAGTGGTGGATCAAGTGAGGAAGCAGGTTACGATGGCACCCATTATCGATGACCCGAATTTGGGTCCCTAACTTTGTTATCGAACAAAGAAGAATCTTCCTGGGTCTATGCTAAAAGCAGATTTTGAAGGTGCAGATGTAACATTAAACCCAATTCAAACATTCATTTCACCTAAAAAGGATGTTTTTGACTTAGGGTTCACCAACACGTGCTGATGGGGGGATTTATGGTAACTTTGCGCAATCAAATTACTTGATTGGGTTTGACCTAGACAAACAACTAATCTCTTTCAAGCCAATGGATTTTATAACATATAAATAGAATCTGAAAAGTGAAAAGCATTTATGTTATGTAGTGTCCATTCTGGCTTTTGCTTCAATTTACTTTTAAGATATGCAATCTGACTTGCTTTACCGTAACAAGTAAATAATAAAAGAAAAATTAAAACACCAAAGTTGTCTTCTTTCTTTGAAAAATCACAAAGGGAAAACAAATACACTCAAGATTGGGAATTTGTGCACCATTTCTTTATTTCATTAATCACTCTCAAGGATATTTTGACCACTTCTTTTCTTGTAAATGGCACAAAACTTACTTATGAGTAGGCATGGTAATAGGACGGGACGGGGATAGGTATGACATTTTCATTTTCATCCCCGTTTTTGAAACTCATTTCCATTCCTGTTCCCATACCCAACGGGTATGAGATTTATGTCCTCATCCCCATTCCTGTCGGGTATCAGGTATAGCCGTACCCGTTCCATACTAAAAAAAAAAATATAATAATATTTTAGTAAAACATAATTTGTTTGATATTAATTCAAAAGTTATTTAAAAATGAAAATTGTGTAATTTATTAATTAAATGTCAAACCTTTTGTCTTTTTTTATGATAAATAAATATTTTAGTTATTAAAATAAGAGTGAGGTGACGCAGGTACGAGGACGGGTACAGGTATGAGATGAGTATATATATCCTCATCCCCATCTCCGACTTATCAAATCGGGTATCTTTCATACTCGTACCCGTGCCCAATTAAATTGGGGATTTCCCGTTAACTTGAGGGAAGATTCGGAAATTATCCATGAATACAAGTTTATTTATCATCTCTACTTATGGACAATCCATTATTTTCATAAGAAAAACTTCGACGTCTTACCATGAAACTCATTAGAGTTGTCACATTCAACATTTTATAATATCATATTGTTTTTTTTTTTTGACAAATATCATATTAGTTTATTACTTTAAGTAACTTAATTGTTTTTCAGCCTGCAATTTTATATGTGTGAAGGACGATTTAATGCTCAAACAGCTAAAGCAAGTGCTTTAGGCTCCAAAAATATATTTTTAAGGATTATTATACTTTTAAAAATTAAAAATTAATATTATATTTAAAAATGATTTTAGTTAAAATAATATAAGTGACTGTTAACTTTTTATCAATACTATAAATAATATTTAATGATTAGTAACTTTTTTTCAATAAATAATATTTTTTTATTTTACTTTTTAAAAGAAAATAACTTATAGTAAAAGAAATTGAATACTTTTTTTTAGTGTTAAAGTTTAATTAGTATGCATTAACAGTGTAAAAGAGTTTTTCACTAATGTTTAATCATAATTTTTCATTAATATAAATTTTAAAGTATTAATTGATAAAATTAACAAACTTACCATAAAGGAAGGATTGTGATTTAATAACAATGTAAAATTTTACATAGTACATACTAATTAAACTCTAATTCTTATGTCTATATTATTCTTTTGTTTAATTACACCCTCCTCTTTAAGTTCTTTTTTATTCTTACTTCTTCTATTTGACATTTAATTTCAATGTTGTTAGTCAATACCTAATTGTTTTTCTTATCTGTTAGCATTATGTATTTAACAACTTACAAGCTTAGAAACTTCGAATTTTTGTCAGGAATTATTATTTGGTATGACTTTATTTGCAGTCAACTCAGTTAATAAACATTTACAAAAGATGTGTGCATTAATGAGACTATTGAACAATTAAAAGGTCTTCTTTACTTTTTTTAAAAGTATAGAAAAAATGAATTTGAAAATGCATGGACTTTTTCCAAAGAAATTGCTTTTGAAATGAATATAGAGCCTAAGTTTCGTGAAAAAACATATTAACAGTATAAAGAAACAGTTTGATGAAATTGTTGATAATAAATTCTAAAATCGCATCCATAATAATATAGAGTTAATTATTTTTTATAAATTGTAGATAAAGCCATTACTGCAATCCAAAATAAATTTGAACAATTTAAAATATACGAAAATATTTTTGTTTTTTTATTTAGTGTTAAAAACTTAAAGTCCCTGGATAGAATAATTTTGAAAGAAAATGTCTAAACCTTGAAAAATCTTTAAAACATGATAATTTCTTGGATATCTATGGATTATATTTATTTTTTGAATTAAATATATTAAAAAATTATAGATTGGAAAATCATAAACTAATTGACAATCTCAGTTGTATAAAAAAACTAAGTTCTTTTTCAAATGCATATATAGCTTAAAACAATGTTAATGATTTCGGTATCAATTGCTTCAGCTGAAAGGAGTTTTCAAAGCTAAAATTAATATAAACTTACTTAAGTCTCAAGAAAGACTAAATGAATTGGCCTTGTTTATTGAAAAGGAAATGTTAAATGGAATCAAATTACGACAATTTTATACATATTTTTGCGTCACGAAAGCTCAAAAAATTAAATGTTACACATAAAATTATAATAATTTTAATAAACTGTTTTATTAGTTAAAAAATGTCTCATCCTTTAGTTTGCTTTAGGCCCAAACAATCTCGGATGCCCTTATGAGGTGAGTATATGTATTATCAAATGATTAATTAAAATTTATCAAAAATCATGCAATCTCATTTATCATTAAATGATCACCTCTCCTAATTTTTATAATTTCTAATAAATTTTGACCAACAGTAAAGTGTGTGTCAGGAGAAGTATGTTGCTGGCATTCTTCGAGTTGCGTTTTGATCTTTCAGTTTACTTGTTTTGTTATTATACAAAATGTTTATTTATCATTATTCAGTATCATCATTGTATTAAGTAATTATTTCATTTATCTATAAATTAAAGTACGTACTCTTTAATAGTTTCTTACATACGGATAAATAGTGATGATAAATAGGGGTATCCGCAATGCGATTTGATACAATTTTAAAAATAAAATTAATCTGAACCAAACTAAAAAAATAAATGCAATAAATCGTTCAGTTTGGTTCGACTCAGATTAATTATAAAATTTGAACCAAACCAATATTTGCCTATTTAGTTTGGTTCGGTTTTACAGTTTAAAATTTCTATTAATAAGGATTAAAAAATACATTAAAAAATCTTATTTTTAAAATTATATATAAGTAGCAACCATTAAAGTTAAAGTATAAACCATCAATTCATTTAAACTTTGCATTTTACTTGTTGTCATCAATTTGCATCCAATGAAATTAAATCAAATATTCTTTCTAAAATATTTATTAATCAACTAATACATATTAATTAAAAATTCCAAAGAACCACAAACTATAATAAATAGTGCGTGTAATGGATCAACTTGGGGGGGTGTGAATTGGGTATAAAAAAATTTGTTTTCTTGACCTTCAAGAAATTACCTTGATCTTTTAAACTAGAATCAATATGACTTGACAACAATTTAAATATCAATAGAAAGAAATCTCTTTATATTAAACACAACAATAATGCACAAAAACCAATTCAGATCGAAGTTATATGAATTTTTACTAAATTATGCAAAAGCTATTAAAACATATAAAGAAATGATAGAGATGGAGAAAGAACACAATAATTTATACAACATGAACTATTCTTGAGCACCTATCAATTGAGTTACACACAAACTTACAAGCACATGCAATCACAACACGAACTATTCTTGAGCACCTATCAAGAAATGATTCTAAGCATAAAAAAACCTATTGCACACAATGCACTTTGTAGGAAATCTACCTAAAAAAGAGTTTTACAATCAAAACAACTAAAAGATAGTAAAAGGTAGATATTACCTAAAAATCTTGATGCAAAAGATAGAAACAAACTAGTTAAGTAAAAGAAGTGAGGACTAAGCTTCTTCCATATTTTCAAATTCTTGATTCAATCTTAAAGCTACTTTTCAAATATGTTGGTTCAACTCTATTTTCTCTTAAAAATCACAGATGTAGTTCTCTCAAAAGATGTAGTATATGATTTTTTGAATATCAACTCTCTTTTAAAGTTTCTCTATTTCATCTTTTATAGAAAAACATCTTCAATCTAGTTTAATAAATTATTTTAAGTTTTTAATCGATTAAAATGTTCATCCAGCTGATCAAGATTCAACAAGATAAATTTAACAATTATCTCAAGTATTTAGTGGATTAAATTGTTCTTGAAACCTACCTTAGCCAACCAAGGATAGATTAGTCAATTATTTCAAGTATTTAATAGATTAATACTGCTTTAGTCAATTATGAAGCTAATTTAGTAGATTAATACTTCAACTATGCATTTCAAAAAGCTAAATTGATTCACTAACCAATTGCTTGCTACATAAATGAGATAAAATGGATTTTCCCAAGAATTTAAGTGAATATCTAATTCATGATTTAGCATGGCTATTTCAAGTTAGATTTTGATAAAGATTGAGAGAAACATAATCAATACTCATCTACATAGATACACAATAAATCAAAATATGTCTAACCTATATGGATGCATGAGTCACATGCTAGAAATATTTGTGGATTCGTATTAATCAATTGCCTTTTATCATTATCTAGCAATTTAAGATATGATGATTATCATATCTTATTATACCTTTATGATTATTTGAATGATATTATAGTAAGATTGACTCTGTGATAGGATAGGTTAATCATAAAAAGCCCATTTGAAGGGTCCTTGCCTACCCTGTGGGATTATAAATTTGTTATCCCATTAAGCAAATTTAACATGTACATTCTCCAATACAATCCCCTAGAAGTTAAGTAGTAAAACCTCAAAATTTCTAATTGAACTTATATCTCTGAAATAATCATATAGATAGTTTCTATTTATGAAGGGAAATAAGTTCCAATTCAATATATAAGAGGTACACATGATTTCTTTCTCCTATCGTCTTTTATATTTATTCTCTACACATACCATAATTTTGTATCTATTGATCTTAGGGTTCATTTTATTTCCTTAAATTGGTATTAGAGTCAACTTAGCTATATAGATCTTGGTTGTTTTCTAATTATAGAATTAAATTTGAATTGAATTTTTTTGTTTTTTCAGTGGAATTTTATAATATGGTTCACTATCATCTTTTGTAAAAAAAATTGAGGGTTTACACTACTTGTTATTTTTAAAATAAAATATTAAAATTTCATTCAATTACTCTTACATGGATAAATTATCTATTGAAACTTCCCTTTAATTGTTACCCGTGTAAAACCTAGTTTTCTTTTGAATCAATTACTAGGTAAATTATTTTCAAAATTATTTGAGGGTTTTCCTTTTTATGTTTAACTAATATAAGTCATTTTTGTGGGGAACATAAGATGATTTGTATTATATTTATTCTTTTATAGGTTGCATGAGCTCATTTTTATATACTATATTTTTGTGGTTGTTGGCCAAGTAAGAACATTGTCATTTTTTAACAATCCTGTAGAAGGATAATTTGTATGCTAAATTCACTCTAAGGAGTATTGAACAAGGTTACTAATTTTTATAACAATTTTTTTTACAAATACCATAATTATTTAATATTTTGGTATTTTTGGGTATAAAAATTTATTTGATTAATTTAAGATTAAATTAAAATTTTTATTATTGTAATCTTGAATTTTAGACCTATTTTCATTGTGATAATTTTTTACAGTATTTGTATTCTCCATTTATACTATACTCTCTTTAATATATTGAATTATCATCTATAAATTAATTTTAGATCATTTTATTAATTATGCATAATCTTAATTGTCCTTCTCTAGTATGCATAATTTTTTTTTATTAATTTGCATTAATATAACTCGCCTCTCGATATCATGGGTATAGTAATATGAATTTTGTATATTGATCATATAATATATATGATTAAAATTATGAAAATTTATTGGACAATAAGCATAATTTTTTTTTTAATTTACATAATTGTAATTTCACCTATCATGGATGCATTGATATGAATTTTGTGATATAATTCCTTATTTTATTGCATAGATGATAATTATACCTTATCTGTGTATTGTTGTTAATGTAATTTTGTGTTGTACAATGTACTTCTCTTTGCTTATGTTAATGATCTTTTTATACCCTATTGATATTAGGATTTTATAGATATAAGTTATAGTGTATTGGTATTTTCTTAAGGATTCTCTTTTAACTGAACTTTTAGAATTACATAAGGTCTCCTTATTGTTGTAATGTTCAGTTTATTTTCCTAATTTTATCATGTTTAGGTTATATTTATATGGAATCAAAATTTATACTCTCATTTTCTTGTTGTTTTATAATGACTTATAACCTTTAATTGAGCTTTTTTCCTTCCAAAAAAAAATTGTTGCATTTTCTTGTGGTGCAAATTTTCTATATATATTACTATTATATAGGTAGTGGATTTACCCTATCGGTATGACATTACTTGAGATAATTCTAGTTTGATAAAGAAATAGTTGAATTTTCTTTAGCCCTTTAGGTAATTTTTGTTATGTCAACTTTTTTTTTTCTTTATCAAGTGGAAGAATATTGTATATTAAAATTATAATTAATATCTTATAAAACAAATTGTCTTGCTATAAGATTTTTACCTTAAAGGCTCAATTAATTATACATGAGTAAACAAATTTTCTTGTTCAAATTATTTTCTCATCGCATATTATTTGTGATCAAGTTGTTGGGATCTATATTAATGATTTGTGTTAGTCTCTTGTACAATATTTTCTTGTATAAAAACTCTATTTTTTTTTGTAAGTCAAGTAAAGATTATATTAATTACGGGGTAGGATAGCACAAGAGATGTCATCCAACCAAGATAGAGTTATATGAAATCCAAACATCTGAGCAAAATGAGTGTTTTCTAATAAACAAGGCACAAAGAAGGTAAAAAGATCCACCCCTTAAACATAGAAAGATGGTTTCATAATCCTTTTGGAAAAATTATGTGAGGTTAGCTTTGCTGCCCTACAACATTCCCAAGAGCTCAATTGGACTGCTACAATAATAGCACAGACCGCAGCAGGTTTAAACTTTAAGAGTAACGCATTATGTGCCTTCCACAGGTGTCATATACTTGCAAACCACACAAAAGACGAGGCTTTTCTACCATCGTTGTTGGCATTGACTAATCCCCAAAATTGTAGATATTTTAGGATAAAATTATTATAGTTATTGTTTATTCTTTTAGGAAAACTCGGATAAAAATCAAAAGGCCATAATTATCAAACTAATGTCTTATTATCAGATTTGAAGTTAAAGAATAAAAAATAGAGTTTAATTAGTATGCACTAACAGTGTAAAAGAATATTACACTAACATTTAATCACATCTTTTTATTTATATGAATTTTAAAATATTAATTGATAAAGTCAACAAACTTATCATAAATTAAGGGTTGTGATTGAATGTCAGTGTAAAAAGATTTACACTAACAGTGCATATCAATTAAGCTCTAAAAAATATTATAAACGTGAAAACAAGAGAAAGAAAGAAAATGAGTAAATAAAAAAGAAAAGAAATGTTGGTTACATGAAATCAAAACAAGAAACGAAATTGTGACATGCATTGACATGATTTGGCCTAATCATCATCAATGGTTCACTTTTATCCTAAATATTTATAGATTTGTTTTTATTTTCGATTATGTCTTATGTTATCATTCTACATGGGTGAGAGCGTGAGCAACAAAGTGTAAGAGTTCAGTAGGGTAAGTGTGTTAAGGTCAAGAGTCCATGGAAGGTATAGTTGGTACAAATATCACCCTTCTGGGGACAACAAAGGAAGGTGTAGTGTAAGAAATTCTTCAGAGTATCAGTAGAGTGTTGCCAACACCAGCTGGGAAAGGAGACAACCTACTACTTTACAAAGTTCCCTAACAATTTTGGAGAAAAAGAGATAAGGAGAATCTTTATTAAATAGGTTTAAGTATTTGAAGTGTTTATCAATAAAATAAGGAATACTTGGGGGGCAAGATACAACTTCATTAGATATGTAGATGTCCAAGATGAGAAAAACCTGGAGAAAAAACTAGACGATGTCTATATTAAAGATAGTAAAATATGGGTGAATGTCTCAAAGTTTAAGAAAAGACAGCAAGTTAGTAGCATCAAGAAAATATTCGTTCCAATAGTCGACAATCAATAACCACATAACATAACCAGAACAAAGAAATAAAGATTTGAAAATAGAGCACAAAGGGAGAACAACACAGCCTTAAACATATCCTACGCTCAAATTATGTAGAAAGGAATCCCGAAGAACCAAGGCACTTAGAGATAAAAAATGGAATAATAAGACATACAAGATCCTATGAGCTAAAGGTAAACATGGAATTAAGGAGTGACTCAGGGGTGTTGGATAGGTCATCTCAAAGAGGAAAACCTAGTTGGAAAAACACCCAAAATGTTAAACTAGGGCATAAATGAGACAATGAAGTTTAAGTACACGAGTGATGATCTTGTGCTTATCCAAGGTGTGAATGAAGAGGCGATAAAGGATTCACTGGACAACCAAGAAGAGGAGTTCCAATATTTTAACTCTTTATAGAAGTGGAGCACAAGAATTGTCTCTGGAAACAAACTAGTGTGGTTGAGGTTCATGGTTTACCATTACGCACATGGGACGAGACTTGCCTAACCTAACTCCTATGAAAGGTTGTTATAGTAATGAAGGTTGACCAAAAAACATTAAACTTAGAGATGTTACAATTCGTTAGAGTATCATGCAAATGTCTTGGAAGAATAAGACTATGAAGATTTCATAATTAATGTCTTGGAAGAATTATCTCTAATAACAGTATCATGCAAATCTAACCACTGGAGGTATGAAAATTACTATGATAATAAATCAATCATTATGAGTGAAGTTGGAGGGGATGATTTTCCAAATGTCTCAGATTACGAAGTTGAAGGATGGTCTTTCACTAGTCTCAATGAGAAATGACAACACAATGTTGGGGATGAAGGAAATTTCTTAATCCACATTGGTGAAACAATGGTTTAGGGCCATCTTGTAAAAGAAGAAGGTCGTGTGGATGAGGGGTTGTGTCAACAAAGAGACACAAAATCAGGAAAAAACAGCGCTATGGAAAAAAGATACTTTGCGTGTGGATGAGGGTTGTGTCTCAAGGTGCCACTAGAAAGGAAGGAAGTAGAGGATTTAGAAGAAAAGCAAAATTTTGACAGAGACAACATAGGGTGGAAAAAGTCAAAGGTAAAAAAGGTGATTGAAAATTTGAATCAAGAGTTAGAGAGGTGATCCGTCTTTAGTTAATAGTCCCCTATACCAAGAGGTCCATCTAACCAATATGGGGTGGTAGATAGCCTAATAATGGGCCAACAAAACACAGAGCCTGACCCATCAATTTGTACAAGAACTCATTAGGCTGAAAAGAGGTCAACATTCTCAAACTCAAATGTAGATATCGCCTGAACATGTCGTTGGTAGCCAAACTTAGCAAATTGCTTTCTTCCCAACTCTTGCCCTACCAAATCATTTCTTGATGAATCCACCAATTGCTTTGGAGGGTTGAATGGAAAACAAGGTGAGTTGGATTGTAGTATGCAGCTCAAATGCACCACAAGAATGACTAGAGGATTGTTGGATAGAGAATTTTTTAAGTCACCCTCAGAGTCAACTGTAACCTTGCATAAAAAGAAGAAGGCCTCTGAAGATAAAGGCATTATACTGGATAACATAATCAACAACAAAAATATCAAGAAGAGGAACAAGATCATCATTCTCAACCATGACAAAGAAGAGATTAATCAGATTTTAGAGATAGAGGTAGCAAGCATGACTCCCAATGAACCAGCGGCAACATCGAAGAAATGTCTTGCAGACCTGGAGTCAAGAGACTTCCATGAAATCATAGAGGCAGAGTAAGAAAAGTTGAAGGGTATGGAGCAAGGTTACTTATGAAGATCCTGTCATACAACATTAGATGAATCGAAGGGCAATAAAGGTGAAGTTTATTAAAGACCTAGTCAGAAGTGAAATGGTGGAAATGTTATCCTCGTAGGAGACTAACAAGGAAGGATAGGATCAATAAATGTGTTAGCTCATCTAAGGCGAGCAAAACCTTATAAGGTGTCTTCTTCAAACAATTCATCTTATGGTCTAGTATGCATATGTCATCACTTTATTTCCAAATAACAAATTCTAGAATTGGTGATGGGTTCATACTTTTGAAAGGGGTCTAGGTAGATAACAACACCCCAATTATGATCGCTAATGTATACCTACAATGTGAGTTACAACTGAAAAGAAGGGTGTGAGAAGAATTAATTGTTTTGAAGAGGAACAGTAATATTACACTATGGTGTATTCTTGGATATTTTAATTGTGTTAGAAAACAAGAAGAAAGGAAATAAGCTAATGGTGCTTCATATGTGAAAATGGATATGTTAGAATTTAATAAATTCATTCAACAATTTGATCTAGTAGACATCCCCCTAATAAGGAGAAGTTTCACATGATTCTCTCCAAATATGAAAGCTAAAAGCTGGCTAGATCGATTGCTGGTCTCTAGTTAGTGTAATTCAATGTGGGATGGTTGTGCCCAATATGTGCTGAATAGAAACTTATTAGATCATTGCTCAATTCTCATGAGGTATAGGGAAATCAGTTGGGGTCCAAAACCTTTTAAGGTGATAAATTGTTGGTTGCAACATATGGATTTTGAGAAGATAATTACAAAAGGCTATAATTCTTTATAGATTATAGGAACCAGATCTTAAATTGTAAATTAAAAATTAAAGGGGCTAAAGAATATCATTGAAAACTAGAACATGGTGCACTTTGGTGATATAAAAAAGAAGTTGGCAGAAACAGAAAAGGAATTAAATGAAATAGAAAAGAATAGCACAATTTATCCATTGTTTGAATTGGACAACAAACTAAGACAAGAATTACAGAAGAGGCTATGGTAACTAGCTACATTAATGGATGCAAGTCTAGTGAGACAAAAATCAAGGATTTGTTGGTCCGAGGAAGGTGACCACGACACAAAGTTTTTCCACACTGTGGTTAATTGGAAGAGGCAAAAAAATTCCCTAAAAGGGGCACACATAAATGGGGTGTGGAAGGAGGAACCATCTAAAGTCAAATATTGATGTTATAGCATTCTTTGCTAATAAATTTAATGACACTAGCTGGCCTAGACCAAGGTTAGATGGTGTTAATTTGTAGTGAATCTCAATAGGTTAGAATTCACTAATTTGTGCTCCTTTTAAGGAATCTAAGGTTAAGGAAGCGGTTTGGAGTTGTGGGAGTGATAAATGTCTTGACCTCGATGGTTATAATTTCATATTCATTAAGAAGTTATGGGGTACTTTAAATTCTGACATCCTCAACTTCATGCAAGATTTTCATAGGACTAGGAAGATTAGACAGGGTTATAATTCCTCCTTTGTTGCTTTGATACCTAAGTCTACAAATGCTCGATCCCTAAAGGAATTTCACCCGATCTCTCTGTGGAGTTATCTTCCAACAAAATCTTTGTCTTGGTTAACGGATCTCCAAATGTAGAATTCACTCTAAAGAAAGGTTTGCAGCAAAGAGATCCCCTTACACCTTTTCTATGCACAATAATAGTTAAAGGTCTTGTTGGTATCATAAGAGAAGTTGTTGCTAAAGGGTTTTACCAACCCTACACTATTGGCCAGAGAAACGTTCTAGTGTCAATTCTCCAGTTTGAAGATGACACAATCTTCTTAAGGGAATGTATTCCAAAAAATTATCACTATCAAAAGTGTGCTAAGGAGGTTTAAATTAGCCTTCGGGCTAAAAGTAAATTATCACAAAGGTTATTTTGGTGGTGTGGGGATGACAAGGCCAAAAGTAGAAAGGTATGTTGACAAGCTGAACTGTAAAGTGTTGTTGCTCCCTTTTAGGTATGTTGACAACCTGGGGGCTTATTATCAACAAATTTGAAAAGAAATTGGCCAGCTAGAAGCATAGACAAATGTCTTTTACAGGGATAATCTGCCTAATTAAATATGTTTTGTCTTCAATCCCACTATTGTTCCTTTGTTTTTTCAAATTGCCAATTGAAGTGGAGAATAGATTAATCAAAATCTAGAGAAGGTTTCTTTAGGGCAATCAATAAGGTCAGGATAAAATACCTAGCTAGAGAACATTATGTGATTCAAAAGATAATGGAGATTTGGGTTTGAAAGACATCTTCACCTTTAATGTGGTCACACTTGGAAAATGGAGGTGGTCACTGTCCACAGAAAAAGAACAATTATAGGTAACAATATTAGACTCAAAATATAATAGGTGGAAAGGTTTGACTCAAGGAGAAGACAATAAATAAATACATGTCTCTGTGATTGAGAGACCTGAGAAAATGTTGTGGGGTCAACAATAACCAAATATGGTTCGAAAAATTTCTTCAATGGAAGGTAGGTGACAGTTTGGAGTTTAAATTTTGGGATGAGAGTTTTGAAAGTGTTTTCTACACTACTTATGGCAAGTACACTAGTCGTTTGTAGTATCTGATGAATATCAGATTGTATCCTCAGGGACTTGGAAGATGATTTAGAATTTCAATTCTTCCTTTATAAAACCCTTTTGTGAGATTTGAAACAAAGAAAAATAAATAACTAAGTTGAAAAATAAATTATATTTTTGTGATTTTTGATAAATAATGACAATAATACAAAATGGCCAGAGGTTTGATTTACTTCACAATACCCACAAATTACTAATTCTTACCTAAGTTAATTAATCTAGTTTTGAATTGTTAAAGATTTCTCTATCCTAATTCCTTAGCAATAGAGAACATAACTAAACTATTGGAGTCTCCCCTAATTCCTTAGCAAGAATGATTCCTTGAATTTGATTAGCACAGAAAAATTATTAAATCAAACATACAGATCTTACCTTATTCCTAAGTGTAGTTATTGTATGATGAACTTCCTAGTTCTTTAATTTCATGAATATCTTCTGATAACATAAATTAAATAGATCACGTTATAAGTTGATAAGATAGATAACGAGCATTAAACACAAGGAATACTCAAAATAGATAAGTAAAACTCAAGTAAAAGGGAAAGTAAATTACAAAGTATTGATCAGTGTCTTAGCCCTTACAATGTTACTTAGCTAGATCCCATGATGCATTCTTGGAATGCCCTTCCTAGGATCTTGCTTCAAGAGATTCCTTAGGTGAAGAAGATGGTAATGAATAGGAGAGAAAAGGTTGATGGAGGTGCCACTCTTCTAGGAGATAAGCCTTAGATGCGAAAGTTTTCCACAAGGGAAGGAACCCTTGATAAAAGCCATAGAAACACTCTCAAGGTTTTGAGAGAAGAAGACACTCACAAAAGTCTCACAAATTCTAATTTGTATAAAATGATCAAAAGTCCCTTACATTTATAAGGTGAATGCAATTTATAGGGGAAGGGATAGCTTGGATGTCCAAGCTAAGGACTAAGGCACAAAAGAGAAAGATCCAAACAAGTCCCTAGAAATTAGGATCTATGTTCCCTCTAATTTGAATTTGAATTTTTGAGGGAAGTGACATGACACTTCTAAAATTGAAATTCAAATAAGAAGCAACAAGATTAGCCATGTAAGAGACAAAGTGTGATGTGACGCCACTCTAAGGGTAACAAGGGCCCTCACATGTCTTCTACATGCTTCATGTATTAGTTAGATGGGTTTTAGAAACAATTAAGGGTGTGGAAAGGAGAAACTACACATCCAAATTCTTCTAGGACAAGCCCAACTAATTAACACAATCCTCTAAAAGGACTAAACACACCTCTTAGAGAAAATAAAAACTATAGGCCAAAATACAAAGCCTAAAATTACTAAAATACACTCACTCAAAATATGACATAAACTACACAATTTATTTACATAAAATTGAGATTATAGCCCTAAGGTCTTCATGACACTTCTTCCTAGCCATGTCCTATCTCTAATCCTCCTAGCCAAGGTCCCTTGCTAGGGAGGAATGCGTCATCCCACTATGGACTATTTACAAGGGTAGAGAGATATGGGAGGAAAAAAAGAGAAGAGTGTTAAATATGTTGAGCAAAATTATATCTACTGAGCGAATTAGCCACCTACCAGAATTCCACTGAGCAAATTAGTGAATTTTCTAGTTATTTATTGGGGCTTCACTTAGCGAAAGTTGGTTCGCTAAGCAACCTCTAAAGCTCTAGATTAACGACTTAGCGAATTTAAGCTTGGATCAATGACTTCTTTTGGTCCTTAGGCTTTGTTGGTCAAGTTTTGGCCTGTTGCCCTGCAAATCACATAAAATAATGTTGGAACTCATTTTTTAGCATTACATCGTTCACCTTTGTTCCTTGTTTCATGCTTATCTTAAAGATGAGGTTCATCAACAAATCAAGGGTTAGTAGCATAATTTCAACACTTTATTCAAAACAATCTTATTTATAAAATATTTTTGGATTTTTGTAAAAAACTAGGTTATACAAAGCATTTTCTTTAATTAACTAGTTAGATAAGTGTTATAAAGATATAGATTTTTTTTCACAAAGTGGACACTTATAAAACAATTGATTGATAGAGGAGCCATTGAAGAATAAATTATGTAGAGTCTACCTCAATTCAGAACAAAAACATGAGAATATTGGTAACCTTGGCCATTGGGTGGAGGGTACTTGGGTTTGGGATCTAGTGAGGAGAAGAAAGAGGTTTTCTTAGGAAGAAGAGATAGTAAACCAATTTTGATCACTGATTAATAGGGTCAAGTTGAGTGTGGGGATGGGAGACACTTGGATATATGTACCTGACCCTTTAGATACTTACAATGCTTCCTCTTTTTAGGCAGCTCTATAGGGTTGGAGATCTGACGTGTAACCAAATGAGATATTTTGTAAGATGTGAAGCATTACATCTCCATCCAGGTTCCTCATGTTTTGTTGGAGAGTAATTATTGACAGGCTCCTTACAAAATGCAACCTGCTGTCAAGAGGGGTCCAACTTGATGATGGCAATTCAACGTGCATATTCTGCAACCAAGCCCTAGAATCCATTGATCACTTGTCCTGTGAGTGTCTTCTGGCCAACAACTTTGGATGATGTGGTACAATAGTCGGTATCCTATCTGTGCTACCAAGATCCATGATTAAACATTTTTGGCAACATAATCATTGGCTTACACCTAAGTATTCAAAGGAGTGGTGGTTAGTTATCTGGATGACTATAAATTGGTCTCTATGGAAGGCAAGAAATGACTATACTTAAAAAAAAAAATAGGGTAAATCTGCATCTTACCTTCCAGCATTTAGTGTTCTTGTCCTGATCTTGGCTCAAAGCTTGCCATAAGGATTTTAGTTTCTCCTCTGCCCTATGGTAATCTAACTTAAAAGCTTGCTTTGGTGTTATTGATGGATAATAGAGTGGGTGTTGAATTGTTTTGCCATTCATACTCCCAGTTTAATGTCTTTTGTTTCTATCCCTACTAAATTGTTTATTAGATGCTTCATTCTATCTTTGTGGGCATAGTCAAAGGCTTCACTCAAGCTTTTGCCTATTTGTAAGTAGTGGGGTTCATGTTTAGATCTCTCTTGTGTGTCTTGGTTTGTCTATTTCCACTGCTTATGTTACTTGCTATTAGAGCTCACTTTTCTCTAATAGCTAGTAACAATAGTTGGTGTGGTATTTGGTGTATTCTATATTTTACACACCTCTAATGCTTATTAATATAATCTCATTACTTACCAAAAATTTTTTTGGATGATGTCTTAATGAGGACTATTATACATGTTTTCAAGCCCAAATTGGTTTATTTAGCTTTGTCCAACCCAACAGCTAGTAAAATGAAAGAAAATTTCGTTGTGAAAAACACAAACACAATATGAGAGAAAAGAATAAAAAGGAAAGATCTTTACAGAGAGGTTTCTGGCTTGACGATGATGATATGAGGATGGAAAAGGTTACTTTATAGTGGTACGAGGACATGCAATGTTGGCGAGCAGTGGAATTGAGGTTTGGATGTTCTCGTAGTTTTGGGGATCTATGGTTTCAAGCTTGGCGATGTTGTGACATCACAATGATCGGTTCGAGTTTCGTTATGGTGGCATGCACGTGAAGGTGCAGCAGTGGTGGTTTCAATTTCATTCTAGTAAGGGCAAAAGAGAAAGTGGCTAGGATTATGCCACCGGAGATAAAGGAATTTTAGTTTATTAAGGATAAAGTAGGGAAAAGGAAGGAACAAAAGAATAGTAATTTGAGGAACATCATATCGGAAGTTGCTTTTTAGAGGTGATTTTCAATGTAGCAACAATATAATTTTCACAAAGGTAAAAAAATGTGAGTTAAAGGATGGATTTTGTTGTTTCACACATATTGAAATTTTGATTTTATTGTACTGTTATTTATTCATGTTCTGCAAATTGATTGGGCTTCTCTGGGTTGAACAACTTTACCTAGAATAGCTTGTGTTACTTGTGTGTGCAACTTGAAAATTTTGCATATCAAAGTTACATTAATAAGCACAAGTCATAGAGTTAAAACAATATTAACTGTAGAAAAGAATATTCATACTAGATTGCATATCTTTTAAATTTCTCTCTGAAATTCATTTAGATTGTTTACTGAATGGTTCTCTTAATTCTCTGAATTACTCTCTAAATTCATTTTTTTATTATTCTACCTGAATTGCTATGCTATGTGGATTTCATTTTTTTGCCCTCTTCTCTCTTTTTTTTTTTTTATTGTGTATCTATTGGTTTGGGTTCTCTAGCTCTTTTTCTATGATCCCCCAATTGGTTTTCTCCTCTTGTATTTAGATGGACTTGTATAGATTGCATTACTTTCAAGAGAGGCAAATAGCACTCCACGGAGTTGTTGAGCAGAGTAGGAGGATGGGCAAAGCAGCTTCAACACTGAATAGCTACCCAAGTTGGTCTGGCAAAGTAGAGCAATTGAATTTGGGAAGAAGAATTTTGGGCAGTGGAGCAGATACAAGCCCATAGCAACTTCCTTTGTTTATCTCTTTTTTTACGTGTTTTTATTATTTGTATTTCTTTTTCTTTTTCTATTTCTTTTTTATTTTTAGTTATTATATTTTTTATTTTTCACTGAATTTTCTTTTTCTCCTCTTGTATTTATAGGGGCTAGCAAAAATTGCATTACTTTCCTTCATGGTGAAGAAAGGGAGACAAATAGTAATCCAAGGAGTTGTAAAGCAGAGTAGGAGCAATTGAATTTGGGAAGAAGAATTTTGGATCGTGGAGCAGATACGAGCCCAAAGCAACGTGCTCTTTTTATCTCTTTTTTATGTATTTTTATTTATTTGTATTTCATTTTCTTTCCTCTTTATTTTTTATTTCTAGTTATTATATTTTTTATTTTGTACTGACTTTTCTCTTCTTTCACTCATTTTTCTTTTTTTTTTTTAACTGAAAAATTATAACAGGCTAAGGTTCCGATTTGTTTTTTGCCTTCTATACCCTTCATGTTGTTGAATACACCACCTACCATTATATTTTGGCCCAATAACTTTGAAGTGAAGTTTTCACTGTTTACACCATTAAATTTGCTAAGTTCAACCCCTACTCATTTCAACAGTGGATTTATTGTTTGCACCTTTTCTGTACTCGTTAAGTGTACCCCTTTTTGTTTGACCAAGAAAGTTTTCAATGCATTAATCTTATTATTTATACTATCAACTTCCTAAATATACTTTATCTTTGTGTATTTAGTAAAGATGTAAGTGTAAATAGTTAGTGCTTATTTTTATTGTTTTTTTTATTGAATTAAGATAAAAAATTTTATTTCAAATACAAAGACAAAATAAAAAAAAAAAATCGGACAAACTTGAGTGTCTATTAAAAAATCCTAATAAATACACTACCCAACTATAGTTTTCTCTTCATTCCTTATTAATTCCCGTGGTGAACTAACCATGCATTAAGATAAATTAAACATAAAATAACTGAAATTGTGAGATTCTAAGGTGGGAAGAGAAAGAAATGGTAGTAACAAGGAAGGAATAGAATTTTTTGTTTTTAAAAAAAATCATGATAATTCATTTAATACAAGTTAGTTGAATGATGCATTGATTGCAATTTATAATATACAAAATTCCACAGGTTAATCAATAGTAATATTTTAAAATATAATTCTAACAATGTCACGTGAATACTTTCAAATAACTTTAATATCTTCACATAAACATTGAAACGCACATGGAAACTCTAGTGGTTTCTATTAATTAATGATGAAAATTATGGTTGGGAAGCTTGCAAGAACAAGAGTTGGCAATATTATTATTTATTAAGCTATAATTTTAATTACGAACCGTATGACTATTTCTATAAGTAAAGATGGAAGTTAATTAGTTAATTTGTTACCATATTTTTTAGGAGTCAAGGCATCTCTAATAGTGGTTTTGTTATTGTATTGGACGATCGGTCATTGTTTATTAGTTTTTTAGACTTGAAGAAAGATTGCTGGTCATTAGAACGCATCTCCAAGACAGAACTAGTCATTTGAAATTAAGTTTGAGTTGTTTAGTAAAACAATTGTCTCTTGATATTCAAATAATATATTTTTAGAATTGTATGTATTTTTAATAAAATTCTGGTTATTGTGAGACATTCAAAGTAACTTTTTGTCTCTGTACCCTCTTGTGACTATGTATAATTAAAAAATATAACAGAAAAATAATAGTCATTGGATTACATGACCCAACAATCAATATCTAACCATGACCATACGTTTATTCTCATAAGTAATATTTCTTGAACAATAGTGTTTGCAGTAGTTTTAAAAAATTAGTATTTTTTAAATAAAATTTAAATTTGGTTCATAAGTCAATGAAAATAAAAAAAGTTATAAAGGTGAATTTCTTGGACTTTCTTTATGTATTTTTTTGTTGTGTATTTTCTTTCATTGTAATGTAATTGTCATTTTTTAAATAAAATTTAAATTTTGTTTCATAAATTAGTGAAAAAATATAAAAGGTGAATTTATCTGACTTTCTTTATATATTTTTTCTATAATGCATTTTCTTTCATATTGTAATGTAATTGTCCTTTTTTAAATAAATTTAAATTTAGTTCATAAATGATTGAAAATAAAAAAATATAAAACTTGAATTTCTTAAAGTTTCTTACTATTGATGTAAATTTGTTGGAGTTTTCTAATGCTGATATGACACTATGAGAATCACGTAATACAATTTTCAATGTATGAAGCAGTCCAAATAGGTTACTTCTATTAAAGATGTATGTATGACATCTTTAATGGAAGCAACTTTTGAGTTATTTCATGTATTGAAAATTGAGTTAGGTGATTCGTATAGTTTCACATTATCATCACCCAATTTTGTCTGGATAAATAAAGAAAATAAAAAAAAAGCAAAAAGATGAGAAAAATTAAACTAAAAAAGTTATTAATAATTGGGTCATTTTCTTAAAATAAAGAAAATAATATAAAAACCAAATTACAAAAAGAAAAACAAATATGGTTTTATAAAAAGGAAAAAAAAAGAAGAAGAAAAGCATTTAAAGGTGTGCTATACTAACCTAGCTACTCACCTTTTGCTTCCTAATTTTTCATACTACCACCAACAAGTCACCAACAAATCTCCTTAAATCATCCTTCTATAAATTGGTTTCCCAAAAGACAAACTTTCATTAAATAAAAAGCATTCATCTCTCCCTAATAAAATTCAACACACTAACCCTCACTTTGGGGACTTCTTCTCTCATTTTTGGGTTCACGAACTCACAACCTAAGGACGTTCTCTTTGCCCATCACAGAGGAATGCTTTTTCTCATTCTCTTCCACCATCCAATTTCTCTCATTCACCTCTCATGTTCACATTGGCATACACCCACAACTTTACCCATCCATTTCAACTGCGATTTATAGTAGATAGGGAAATAAGCAACTGCGATTATTGTGTGTGTGAATGAGATATATAAACTAGCCTTGGTATTAGTGCATTTCTACTTCTGTGGACTAGTCAAGTCCTCATAATGATATCAAGTCATTGCCTTTGTTGTGGGAAGCCTCAAAATCTTGGAGGTTCAGGAGTTTGGTTCTTGTCCTTTTCTTAAAATGTAGTTGTATTCCGTCTTTGTTACTCTTTTCTCTTTATTTGAAATTTTAAGTGATTAGTTTGTTACTTGTTTGAATTTTCATTGAATGCCATACGTGAATGCATATTTTGATACTTCATTCTTTTATAGATTGCCAGTAGCAACCCTAATGTGCTTTATTTCAATGTCATTAAAGCAAATTCAATCTTATATTCATTTTTCATATGTCTGCTGTGTATAGAAGCAAATATTAGGAAAAGTTGGCCGAAGTATAAATTTAGTTTAGCATTAGATATTTTGTGAAATTTTATAATCACGTTGTAATACAATTCATGCATCATTTGAATTCAAAATAAAGGCAAATAATGAAGTTTTTGTAAGATATATATATATATATATATATATATATATATATATAATAAAAGAATTGAAATTAGACATACTTTAGTTTTGATTAATTAAGATAAAATTATTATAAAAAATAAAATAAAATTAATAGAGATACAAATGATTAATTAGATGTGACGTTTTTTTAATATCAGATTCTAAGACATAAGTTATGATAGCTTGTTGTCTTAAATCTTGTCTATAAAAAAGTAAAAATGTTAGTCAAAATTAAGCTCCTGATTAACCATATTAAGAAAAATTATTTAAAATCGTTTAGAAAATGTAAATTTAATGTTAAGGTAAAAAAAGGTTAATTAAATGAGACATTTTTCTACCTTATGAAATCTTTAGTATACAAATTGTGACAATTTGATATATTTAAATTTGTCCCTTAATTAATCTTATTCCTAATGGGTAATTAGTTTTATTTTTAAAATTAATTTTAATAAATACATACAATCTTAACTTTCTTTTTCTACCATTTAATATTTTTCAATAGAGATAACAGGATTAATTAGATGAAACATCTTTTTAATCTTGAGATTTTAAGGCATAAGTTGTAACAACTTTTGGTTTTAAATCTCATCTCTAAAAATAAATTACTAGTCAAAATTATATTTCTAAAAAGATAAAAATAATCTAAAAAGATAAAAATGTTCCAATAGATGGACTTGGGTGTACACTCCTGTCAATTTTAAATTTTAGAACGTATGAATTGTGGCCGTTCAGAAATCGTAAACTTAATGAACTAAGATTAAAAATAAAATATGTCAGCACATACGTACATAAGAAAAATTATGTAAAATATGATTCTCCATTGCACCAAAACATACATAGGAAAGGGACCACTCTTGTCGAGCTAGACAAATAAATAAATTATAATCATCTTTTCTGAAATGTATGTTATGTATAATAATAATAATAATAATAATAATAATATTAATAATAATAACAACAATAACAACAACAATAATAATAATAGTAATAATAATGCTCATAATAAAGTCTTATATTATTTTAGGATAAGATAAATATTTTAAAAGATAAATAATTTGCTTAATTAATTAGAGATAATCGTTTGTATGACAAAGGTCGGAAGGTATTAATACCTTCCTTATGCTTAATTGGCTTCCGAATTCAAAATTTAGTTTCGTTGACCATTTTTTTTCTAAGTTTTTTTTTATATTTTCTTTAATAAACATTAGTGACGACTCTTTCTATTATTCAAATTATTTTTTGTCATCTCATTGAGACCCATGTGTCGATGCACGTTAAACAACTCAAATACAAATTCACTCCAATGATGAAACAACTCAAGAAATTCACCTTTTATTTATTTTTTTATTTTCACTCATGTTGGTAGCTCCCATGTTAAATATATTATTTTAATAGAAAATTATTTTTCTTCATTAATTATGTTAGTAATATCTATACTGAATATATTATTTTAATATGAAGTCATGATTGTTTCTTCAAACAACCCAACTTTAATTGAAGCAACCTGTTGAGTCATATAAATGCACTCCAATAATAAACAATTATTACTTGGGTTGAGAAACCACCAAAACACTGCACTAGATATGGTCTTAGCAGTCCATGAAGTTCGTAATATTTATTCAATCCTTCCCATTATCAATAATCATCTCAAACTTATTACTTTCCTTTTATTTTGTTCACAAACATTGTTTATACCAGTTTGATTTTAACAAGTGGAAGCTAGCTTTAGCAGTTTAACTCCCGTACCATCTTGTACAAAACAAACTCAAAACAGGGACCATGAAATCAAATAAAGCATATATTATACACTATAGAACCAAAAGTTTAGAGCACACAAAGTGGGAGCTAGGAGTCACACTCCATGGGATTACTATTACATAGATTCAACTCGATCCCCACTTTTATTTAATCACACAGTACATACTCTCACAAACTGACCATTAATACTTGATATTATTAAAATAGCTAAAGCCAATTAAGGTTTCAAATTGCCATTATTTATAAGGTTGTTGTAACATGTTGGCATGTCCTTAATTAAACCTAGGACACAATTTGAAACCTTGGACTAAGAGTACTCACTCAGTCATGATGCTTGGGGGATTGGTTGGTGACTTTAGCATCACCATGGCCAGGTCTGAAATTTCTTGTGTTCTTTGAGGCATTTGTTGTTTCCACATGTGGTGGCCGTTTAGGAATCTTGTTGTCGAGGTGTTTAGGGTTTATGGTTGGAGGCTTATGAAAATCGCTTGTGCCATTCACAAGAGGAGTTGCAACCAAAACAATGGCTACCAACAACACTAGCATGTTTTTCGAAGACATTTTCATTTTTAAGTTCTAATCAATTTGGATATGAGTGATACACAAACTACAGCAGGGTAAGTGGCCTTTTATAATGACCATGTTCAACTATTCATTGACGTCGTTAGATAATGTTTTCTCCTACGTAAGCCTCCTCAATTATTCATAACATAATTTCTTTTTTTATTATTTTTCTCTTTATCTTTTCATAAGGGTTTTTTAAAAATATTATTACAAGATCTTCAGTCACCATATAATTTTTTATCCCAAGTGTGATTTTGACTAATAACTATATAATTGATCAGTTTGTTTGCAATTAAAAAATGCACTTTTTAAAAATGTTTAAAAAATTAATTTTATTAAGATATTTTTGTATAAATTGAAGTAAATTTTCATTTAGTTACCATCATAAAAACATCAATTTTACCTCTACTGGTAAAAAAATTAATTATTTTTTGTTTTTTAAAAAAAAAATTCTTTTTTCTATCACAATATTTTTTTAAGAACCAACTCTAATTAAGTTTATTTTTGAAAAAAAAAATTAAAAAACTGATTATTTTCTTTTTTTTTTCTTCTTAAAAAAAAATTATGCAAACATCTTAAAAATTTTTATAAGTGATTTTTTTTAAAGAAAAAAATTATTCTTTTAAAAAATAATCTTAAACAAACGGACTCAATATATATTTCATTAATTAATTTAATCATGTTTTAAAAAACTAATAAATTTATTTCACAAATTATAACCAATGAATTATTATTAATCATAAGTCATGCATAATGTTTAAGTATATGTTTTCCTTTTTGTTAATGATACTTTAGGAGTTAAATAAGTTTTTGATTTATATTTTTAAAATGTACTTTAATTCTTTAAACAATTTTTTAGCATTTTTTTGTCCTATAATGTAACATATTGTTGAACTATTAATCTAACTATTATATTATATTTGTTACTTGAAAATAGAGATTGAAATTGCTCTAAATAGACAACAAAATGATAAAAAATTATTTGAGATCTAAAAGTGAAATTTAAAAATAAAATAAAATAAAGTTTAAGAATAAGGATAATTAACCGATTTTTAACAACCCAAATACTTTGTTTTTCAAAATAGACTCTGTACGCACCTTTTACTTAATTTCTTTCTTCTTATCCCATGATAATAGTATTTTATCACACATTTACCTCTTTTTTCTCTCTTTCTATGTAAGTGTCTATATTGAATAGATGTTCACCAATGTTTTCTCTTTCTTTTCTAAATAAATTAAAGCATTTTGCATTGACTCCTTTAGACACTTTGTTGACCTCTATTCATAGTCTTTCTCAAATTATAGTATAAGTCAGTCCAACATTTGGAGTCATCTAGGGTTAGCGTACGAGCTCTTGAGTAGCACTATGTCAAATTGTGAAACTAATCATTTCATCAAAATAAAAAGATTTGAAAGTTTGGTGTATTTTTTTTCCTATGGCCATAACTTTAATATTAGATTTAAATAATAGTTTCTTCATCGAAAAATTGGAGCTTTTTAGTTTTACTATTTTATCTTTTATTTAATTTACCTCTTGATGTTAAACAACAATATTAACTTATGACATAACTATCACATTAGTGTCAAATAACTACCTTAATTATTGTGGAAGTCAATAAAATAGACGTGTAATTATTTTAGATGTATTAATTTTAATATTTTTTCACTTGGTCAAGCAATTTAATGATGATGTACAAGAGCATATCAGAAATTAAAAACATGGGTTTTCGTTTCATATTTCTTAATAATGTAATATTTCGTGAGTCGTTAATGTACTGTCTACATTATGTCATAAGTTATTATTCATATATTGTATGATATGATTTTTTTTTTTAGAATACGGAGAATTATAGTATAATACCAAATGCTCATGTAATTTATTTTTTTTTCCGTATCGTACCGAAAATTACTTTCATTTTCTTTTACTGTTTTGTTATTTTATTTATGTTCTCTTTTAGCTCTTTCGTGTATACTTCCCAAATGCCTTTATTATTGAGTGTTTTAACATTTTTATGCACTTTCGTATTCTCTAACAACTTTCCAGGAATGGTGTGCTTTTGTAAATAGTGTTAACAAGCTTCCAAGAAGATGTGATTTTTTTTAAGAGTGTGAAAGTACAATTTAAAAATGTTTCAATAATTGAAAATCTCTATTTTTAAGAGTTTATGGGTTCAATCCATGTGGGGATAAGATAAAAGGAAGAAGTCGTTTCAATCCATTCATTAATAAAACTAATATATTAATAATTAACATTTACTTATAAAGAAAAACAATTATCTCCTTAATTTTGACTAATCCAATAAATCTCCATTATTATTAATTTATTTTATATATTTGTAATAAAATTTATGAATGTTACTTCTAAACAAGAAAATTGCAATCTTATTTTAAATTTAAATATAATGTGTTAATAATGTAAAAAAAAAATACTGTTATTCAATCATATATTAATGTTTATGATAATTTTGTTAATTTTTAGATTTAATTATACTTTACGACCTTAATTTTTACAAATTCACAATTTACGACCTCAACTTTTAAATGAAAATATTTTGATCACAACTTTTAAATTTATAACTAATATTCAAATGAAGGATAAATTACTAAATTTTAGTATCAATTTACACTCAAACGTAAAGCCTCACATTTATTTGAGTATCAATTGTGAAATTTTAATAATTGGTATCAAAATGGTTTAATTTAAAAATTGAGATTTATATATAGCGAAATTATAGAACTTGTTGAGATAAAAAGTCATACTTATAAAAACATTTTATTAGTTAAGTATAATTTTTATACTAATAAAATCATACTTATAATATTTTTTATCAGCTAAATAAAGGTCTAAAAAATTAAACTTTTTATACTTTCCTCATTAATTAGAATTAAATTGTAGAATTTAATGGTAATATATTGATAATTTAAAACATTTTTTAGTATAAAAAATGAATCATTATTACTATAGTTAAAATAATTATAATAAAAAATAATAGACATAGTATATCATGTCATTATGAAAATGCTTATATTAAATAAGTTATTTGTCTTTAAAGCTTTACAAAAAATCACTTTTAGTCTTTAAAATTTAAAAATATTTCTTTTAGTCATTTTTCTCTAGTTAACATCGTTAAAAAATTAATGACAGGAAACATGTTTTTGTACTTATTAATCATTATCCTCCTCAACCCTAACTTCCTCAATATTTAATTTTACATTTAGATAATCAAATATACTGGAACTTGTAAATGAATAACGTTAATAAAAAAATAAAATAATTTTAGGAACCAAAAAATATATTTTTAAATTTTAAGGACAAAAAATTATTTTTTTTAAAACTTTAAGTTAAAAAACTTAGTAAGTTTTATGATAACTATGTACACTTAACTTTTCTTTAGTATTTAATTATTGTAATTTAGTATTTAATTATTTTGTTGATATTCTCGTTTATTTCTTTCTTTCGTGTATATATATACATATTTTTATCAAAAACTCATCTTACTTAGTTGAACTTTGTACATAAATTGTTATATAACTGTAATTACTTAAGTTTAACATATATACAAAATACTTCACCCAATCCTACTTATATATAAAACACAAAATAAAAATGGTATTCGATAATTTTTATTAAACTTATTCCATAATGTTTTTTCATTAATTATTTTTAAACTTATATATCCTAATTAAAAGTAAAAATTAATAATAATACTTAAACGAGATAAAAAAGTAGAACTAATCAAGGTGATAGTTTTTACAAAAGAAAATATTTGAATTTAATTAAGGCATGTTTATTCTAAAAGTGTTTATTCATTTTAATAAATACATATTTTTTTAAAAAAAAATTATTAAGTTTAATATATTTTATGTGGTTTGATATCCTTTTAAACAACATTCCTGTATCAAATTTAAATATTATCTAATTATAAAATAATTAGGTTATTTTAAATCTTCAGGTAATATTTATATATAATAATAATAATAATAATAATAATAATAAACAAAATGTTATTAAACTTTTAATATTATATTATTATCAAATATTTAATTTGGAATATTTTTAGAATATATGATATAAGTAAAGTTATATAAATAAATTTATAATATATTTTAATATATATATATATATATATATGAAAGACCAAAACATAAAAAAAAAAACTGGAACGTAAAAGAAAACAAAAACTGGAACGTAAAAGAAAAAAAAAAACAAACACAGTTATGTAGATTAAAAGCTAAAGAAAAAAAAAAAAGAAGAAGAAGTGGATAGGTATGATGAAAACATATCTATATGTAATTAACAATTATCTCCAAATAACTAAAAAATTGTATATAAACTATGTAATGGTGAAAAAAAAAATCATTACTTAAGTATCGCACCAAACTATAAATAGAGAGGTAACATGAGAAGAAAGAGAAAGAAATTGGGAGTGACAGTGAGAAAGTGTTTATTTAAAGAAGAAATTCAAGCTCTTGTATTATTTTAATTATTAAGGTAAGGAGGAGACTTTTATCATTTTTAAATATTATACTTACTTATATTTTTATCTTTTAGTTATAATTATTTAGTGAAGTGTCCCTAATTTCATTTTATTTATTATTTTAGGTTACTTTTAACTATAATTATTTAGTGCGGTGTCGTTAACCTTGTTGTATTTATTATTTTAGGTTACTTTTAACTATAGTTATTTAGTGAAGTGTCTCTAATATCATTTTATTTATTATTTTATGTTACTTTTAATTATAATTATTTAGTGAGGTGTCTTTAACCTCGTTTTATTTATTATTGTATGTTACTTTTAACTATAGTTATTTAATCATTTTATTTATTATTTTATGTTATTTTTAACTATAATTATTCATTGAGGTGATGTTTCTGACCTCGTTTTATTTATTATTTTATGATACTTTTAGTTATAATTATTTAATTTGTTATTTATAATCTTATTTGATTTATTAAATTAGTTTTTCTTAATGACCATTTTATTTTAAATGAAATGGTTATATTTTTGTTTTGTTATATAAATATATAACAAAAATTTTAATAAAAGTTTTAATCTTAAATAAAGATTTGAATTAAGTTGTAGTTGGAGGTTTGACCTTGGGGGTTTAAATGAGTAAAGATTTAAGGTGAAATATCCTTGTATTCTTTAAAAATCATAGTAAAGAAACTCATTTATCCCGACTAGTCATTAAAAAATAATTCAAATTTAAAAAAAAATATATATATATATAATGTTTTTTTAAGAAAAAAAAAACAATTTAATCTATAAGTGCTTATTATAAGTAAATATATATAGAGAGAGAAATATTTATACCTATTATAAACTGTTATTATTTAAATTGTTATTATCTAAAGTATTTACATGATAATTGTTCTCACTCCTTTATTTTCTTGTCTCTTATAAAAAAAATGAAATTGCAAATTTAAAGGATGAATGCATCCAACACCTCAACCCTTTTTACTGTAGTGATTTCGACTACTTTTCTAGACACAAATTGGATCACCAATGTAATTGGAAATTTAATTACATTTAGAGGAAT
Organism: Psophocarpus tetragonolobus; assembly: GCA_037954015.1. Taxonomy (NCBI): domain Eukaryota; kingdom Viridiplantae; phylum Streptophyta; class Magnoliopsida; order Fabales; family Fabaceae; genus Psophocarpus; species Psophocarpus tetragonolobus. The sequence continues at coordinate 38,962,361 of CM075689.1, forward strand.
GAGTGTGTCAACTTTGATGTTTTATCACGAACTAAATGGACCAATAATGATTGAGGGACCAGTAGTAGTCACCTTTTATTTTCCACTAACTAACTATACAAATTCTTTGTTAAATATTTATAGTAAAAAAAATATAAGTAAAGAGGAGAATCGTACATAAATAAAAATTTTCCTTATACATATATAAATATGTACACAGTAGAAATATATAATATTATAAATATGACTTGTAAATATATATAAATATGGTTGTGTTATAGTTTATCTTATTTTGTTAAAAATCAATAACAGAAGAAAAGAAATTATTTGTAAAAAAAATAAAAAGTATATTATTTCCTTATAATTAATAACAAGATTAAATGAAAAAAAAAATTATCATACAATTAGAATATATAAAATACCGTTATAATTCTAGTAATATATATTTTTAGACACAGTAATATTTTCTTTGACTGTGAAACTACATTTTAAAAATCTTTGATAGTTCAAACTCTTCTTTTTAAGTGTTAAAATATATTGTGTAAAAAAAGTTAAATATTACTTTTCGTATTTTAAATAATAATTGGACCAAACACGCTAAACATATTAACTTTGTCACGAGGATCCAGCTTCACTTTAGGACAAAAAAAGGGATTAACTTTTTTGCTTTAATAATAACGGGTCCATTCCCTGAACGTATCATTTCTTCCGTTTATTTTATACTTCTTTTCTCTTAATAGTTTTATTCTTTGTTAACTACTTTTCCTTTTTCCTTCTTCGTGATTACTTTAATGGTGGAAAATAAAACACCCAAAAAATGTAATAGAAGAATCTTATTGACTTGTGAATATTGACTTACGAATAGTATAATTAACATACTAGGCAAAACCAAATCATAATATTAATGACACTTTAAATCATTCAAACATTTACAATGGAAGATGTTCCTACACTGAGTGGATGAGTCTTCTTTTTTTATGTTCTAAACTTCAAATTCTGTAATCTCCAAACAGTACAGGTGAGGTACCTGTTAAAGCTCTTTCACGCTCAAGTTGGATGAGAGTTGACCAATGTACTAGAGAATACAACATGTTAGTAGGAAGTAATATAATAATTTGAGTGATCAAACCTGTACACATGTTTTACTATTTATAGTGTTTACCTCTCTGGTCTTAGGTCTGTATAATTAGGTATTTTTATCCTAACAAGGGCATTTTGGCCTTTTTCATGGTAATTGTTATTATGTAAAGTATTTACATGATAATTGTTTTCACTCCTTTATTTTCTTGCCTCTTATAACAAAAATGGAATTGCAAATTTAAAGGATGAATGCATCCAACGCCTACACCCTTTTTACTGTAGTGATTTCGACCACTTTTCCAAACACAAATTGGATCACCAATGTAATTGGAAATTCAATTCATTTAGAGGAATGAGTGTGTCAACTTTGATATTTTATCACGAACTAAATGGACCAATAGTGATTGAGGGACCAGTAGTAGTCACCTTTTAAAGCTTTTTGACGCTCAAGTTAGAGGAGAGTTGACCAATGTACTAGAGAATACAACATGTTAGTAGGAAGTAATATAATAATAATTTGAGTGATCAAACTTGTACACATGCTTTATTATTTATAGTGTTTACCTCTCTGGTCTTAGGTCTGTATAATTAGGTATTTTTATCCTAATAAGGGCGTTTTGGCCTTTTCCATGGAATGGCCTAGGTTCTACCTTAGATAGGCTGCCAAGCCAGTTGAGGGTAGGCCTGATCTTAAGGGGAGGCCCGCCTCTAGGGTAGTTTGGTTCGATGGTTATCTTCTAGAGTAGGTCCAGCCTGGTGACTCTCCGATACAACTCCACCAGCGTCAAGGAGGGGGAGCAACAAAGAAATTTGAATTATAGCCAAGTGAGGATGGTCTTGAGTAAGAAGTTGAAAGGTCTGGCTATCACGTTCTAGGATAGTCTAGGGTTTTCCACCCTTGCATTCCTAAGTATTGTTCATGTCAAAGATGTAGGGTTAGTCAGCGGATTTAGTAGGATATCAAAAAATGACAACTTAGGATCGTAGATCTTGGTTGATCTAACGGTGCTCCTTGATCCTCCTCTTGGGCCTTCGTGGGCTTTTGTCTTATATATAGGGGATGAGTGGTTTTTTCCATTTCACGCTGCTTCTTTTTCGCTCCAAAAGTTTCGAGTCATCCTTCCTAGCTTCCTCTAAGTATTCCAAGTTCTTCATCTCTTTTCTTTTGTTCCTTCCTTTCATATGCCTTCTGAGTTTAGCTTTTCAATAAGGAAGGTGTCTCTTCCCTTAGTCGCCGGCCCTATCACTTAAGTGCGAACCAGTGCCCTTGACATAGTAAAGGAGGGATCTATCGCCTCTGCTCCAGGGAGTGTCGCCAGAGCATCCCCCACTCAGGAGGAGCATTCCTCTTCTGAAAGGACCCAATACTATCCTTCATGCCCCATTGCTAGGTATTAATGGGTCAGTTTAGAAGTGGCCAAGTATCACTCCCAACTGATGACTAGGGACGACTAGATATCCTTCTATGATATCTTTCCTTTTTTTCCCCTCTGGATGACCTGGCATTGGCCCCTTCGTAATGAGGGGTTGTCGAAGTGAAAATTCCCTTGATTCATATTTAGTTTTTAGGAATATCCCTCTCCCAGAAAACCGGGATTTCTTTTATATGTACACGTGTCTTTTTAAAGACTTAGATGTAGAAATTCCCTTTGACAAGTTCACTATGGATAATGAACTATGTGCTTACCCATATCTATCCCAACATATGGGCTACCATATTGGCCTTTAAGGCCCTTTGTTATATTTCTTAAGTAGAACCACCCTAAGCCTTTTCTTTAACTTTTATGGGCCCTCCCTAGTCAATCCGATTAAATGGTCATTAGTGAGCCACGTTGTCGAGCGTCCCTTGTTTGATGTTCTTACCACCTTTTACAAGGAGTTCAAGTTCAAGATGGATCTGATGTTCATGATGTCACAGCCCAAGTGCCTCTATGCCTCTCGAGTGCTTCGCCTGTGATGCTCACCCAACTCGGTTTGGGATTTAGAAGGTAACGGATGGCTTTTTTTGGGTTAAGTCTACTTTCCTTATCCTTTATTTATGTTTTGTGTAAATGTTTATGTTTGACATTGTAGGGATCATCAAAAGCATGTTGAGCAACAACGAGACCATCCTCCTCAACTTTCACTTTGAGATTCAAGCACAATCTCCTCTAGAGGGTTCAATTTTAGGGCTCTCCAACCGCTTTGAATGAACCCCAACCACGTGCAGCATAGCCCTCCACGGACATAATTCCTCCTCAAGTTGTTCCTCCCAAGGGTAAAAAACAAAAGTCCAAGGCGGGGTCGAAGAAACAACACTACAGTGATGAAGGCAGTACGTCCAAGAGGCAGATGCACCAACCAGACACCTCTTCCATCCTAGCTATCCCTCCTTCTTTCTGAACCAAGGGGTTTTTGTTTTACAGTTATGACCCAACCCTTAAGCTAGCCGAAGACAACACCTCCAGCCTTATTCCCTAAGTGCTAGATCAAACTAAAAGCCCCGATACGTGGAGGCATTACTGCAAGCTGACATCCTGACCCTGGCATTGGTGTGCCACTTGGTGTTAGCTCCAAGATATGAGGCCAAAGACTTAAGGTAGAAGCCGAGAGAGGTCAAGTCCACTTTGAGAGCCACAATCGAAGAATCCTCCAAGTTGGCTACAAATAATACTTTGATGCAATAGTGAATGGCGAACCTAAAAAACAAAGGGACTTTACAGAGACCAAACTGCGTCGGGTTGAGGATGATCAGAACCTCATGGAGCTTAAAGTGAAGGAATTATCAAATTCCTTAGCCAAGGTGACCCAAGAGTGAGACAAGGCCATGCAAGACAAGAAAAGGCCAAAACCTGCTTCCAGGCGTAGGTGGCCAAGAGCACCTTGTCGGGTTCCTTTAGGCAATTCGACAGGTTGAAGACTTTTGTTAAATCCCCAGGGGTTTTCGATTTGATGGAAAAAGGAATTCTTCAATGGAAAGTTCCCTTATTTTTAACGAGGTTCCAGAATCCTAAGCGTCAGATAAGATGCTCCCCGATACTATGCTTGGGGCGACGCAACCGAGGTCATTAAGGCAACGAATGATGATAAAGCCAATGTTGATGAAGTGCAAGAAAGGTCCGAGGAAGATGTTGAGGTAGATGTGGTTGGGGATGCTATGGGCCCTTAATATTATTATACTACGGGGTGTTTTTGTAAACTTATTTTTATGATCATTTTTTGTAAAGTTGCTTATGATTAATAAAGAAATCTTTGCTTTCATACTAGTTTTTTTGTGCCTTTTTATCTTTATCATTTATTTGCAGTATGTTTTGGCTTATACTAGTTATTTGGAAAGGAAACTGTGTTGTCATTTTTCATCTATGGTACATCCTTACCCGGGATGGTTGACTGAGAGGGAAACCTCGTCTTTGCATTTTAAGTTTTTGCCTTAGGTACTTCCTTTTCCCAGGATGGTTGGACATGAGGGAAACCTCGTCTTCACATTTAATTTTGTCTAAGGTCCTTCCTTGCTCGGGTTGGTTAACCGGGGGGGAAACCTTGTCTTGGTGCCAATACTAAGCCTAATTATTGAATGAAAGCAAAATAACTCAAGACATTTGTAAGGAATGTCAGGACAAAATTGTTATTGATGGATAAGGGTGCCTTGTTAAAAACTTGCTCAGCCAAAACCCCCTTCACTTTTTTGTAGAAAAAAAACTAAGTTCAGGAAAAGAGTACACCTATTACTGAAGCAATGTTTTAAGTGTGTAGCATTCCATGTTCTCGGCAAGGCATTTCCATTTAGCTCGGCCAATTTATAGGCACCATGTTGTAGACTCTCGATGGCTTGGAATGGACCTTCCTAGTTTGCAGCCAGTTTTCCATGGCGGCTATCCTTGTGTGCCTCCCCAGTGGCTCTCCACACCAAATCTCCTTCAACAAAGTGTCTCAGCTTGACCTTGGTTTCGTGCCTTCTTCTCATTCTTTTTTTGTACTCCTCTACCGTGACGATTGCATTATGTTGGCGTTCTTCAAAAAATTCTAGCTCTGCCATCAATACTTCCTCATTGGTGGCCTTATCAAAGGTTGTTTGTCTGAATGCAGGCTCTCCTACTTCCACTGGTAACATGGTGTCAATCCTGTATGTTAACCTATAGGGAGTTTCTTGTGTAATGGATTTGGGGGTACACCTATAGGCCTATAGTACTTTCGGGACCTCATTTTCCTAAGTTCTTTTTGCCTTTTTGAGCCTTTTTCGCAATTCCCCTATAATTCATTTGTTTGCTATCTTGGCTTGCCCATTTGTTTATTGGTGCTCGACTAAAGAGAAACGTTGTTTGATGCCGAGACTTGAGATAAAATCATTAAACTTCTTTTTTGTAAACTATAAGTCATTGTTTGAGATTAATACTACTGGTATGCCAAACTGGGTAATCACATTCCTCCACAGGAACTTCTGAACATTAGTGGCATGATGGTAGCAAGCAGTTCTACCTATATCCACTTGGTGAAGTGGTCAATAGCCACCAGTAGAAATTTTCTTTGGCCGATGACGATAGGGAAAAGGCCTACATGTCCATTCCCCAAACTGCGAATGGACAGGGTACTGGTATGGGTGTGAGGTCCCATACTGGCTGATGTATTAGATTTCCAAACTTTTGGCAAGGAATACACTTCTTGACAAACTCCATGCAATCAGCCCAAAGGGGCCGCTAGTAGTACCCAACCCTTAATACCTTAGCCGCCATAGTTCTTCCTCCCGAGTAGGTGTCGTAAGACATAATTTGCCTGATACGGCCTTAAACATTTCAACATTGGTTTGGCAAAGTTTCTCTTGAATAGCTCCTGCCCCACCAATGAGTATCGAGTTGCCTTAGTTTTTAACTACCAACCTTATTTGGGTCATCTAGGAGTTGCTCCTTTCGCAAGTACCTCCGAATTAGTGCCCTCCAATCATTGGGCTCCTCCTCTAAACCTGGTGAATTTGGGTTTGTAGTATGCTGAGTGATAATTTCCTAAATTACTTATTTTTATACAAGTAAAATAAAGCAGTTATTCTCATTCCAATTTATTTAAAGCCTTACTTTCTTCATTTTTATACATAAATTTAACATTTATAAAAAAATCATTACATATATACATTTTGGGCATATATTACTTCTATTTTCTTGTTTTATACTATTTGAGTCAAGATTTGGAAGAATGGTTGAAGAAGAAGTGAAAATTCTTATGTCTGGAGCCAAGGCCCTGAGGCCAGGAGTGGCCACCTAACTCGAGAGGGGTTAATTTACCTTATTTAGCGCCCAACGACCGCGAAGTGGGCCCCTAGGGCTAGTGTGCTGACAAGGACATATAATAGAAAATAAGATGCAAAGCGCAAGAGGAACTAAAGAGGAGCGGCAACCATTACTAGGTTTCAAGCACTTCCACCACCATTCTTCACCTTTTCAATCCATTTTTGGTACCTCCATGTCATTGGTCAAGCTCTCCACCTTCATGGACTACCAAATCCTTTTGGTTGAGGTTTTGATGTAACTCTGTCCTAACTCTATTGTATTTTTACTCTATTAATCTAAGTTTATTATTTAGTATTAGAGCTTTCTTTACCTACATTTGATTGATTGATATATATTTTGTGGATTTTGTTTGTCAAATGAACTCAGGAGAGGAATTTTGCTTTCAAAATGAGAAGAGCTCCCAATGGGATTTATGTCTCGGGAGAGAGTAAAAACCATTGGCTATCTTGAGCTCCTTTTCTTAACACAGGTTATTTGACTCTAGATTATGTGAGAAATCCATGATCTAAAGCCCAAATAGTTTGGTCTCTTACTCTTGAGGAATCAGAGAAAGATTATTTTTATGGGTGATAGAATGCGAGTAATGAAGGAGGATTTGATAGAGTATTTATGCTTTAGAGGGATGATAGAGTGAAATCAGAACCCTACCAAGCCTCTCATCGTATTTATTTTAGTTGATTTTTATGCTCTTTTAATTTCCGCAACACTAGAATAATTTCAATTAATTTTCATATTATTTGCAAGTAATTATTATTAGAATTTTGAGTATCAAACTAGTCCCTGTGGGATCCACCTGATACCTATTAGATACTACAATACAAACGGTGCACTTGCTGAGAGTAGAGTAGAAAATTTGTGTTTTCTATCACTGGGCTTGCTCAACTCAAGGAACAATGAGGTCTTTAGTTGGCTCTTCTTTTTCGCACTAGCCAACTGGGCCAACTGATCAGACCTGGTGTTTTCCTCTTGAGGAATATGCTTGACCTCTAGCTTAATAAAATGCTCTCTTAGCTGCTTAACTAGATGATAGTATTGTAGAAGAGTGACCTCTTTCACCTAAAATGTGTCATTGATTTGTTCTGCCATCACTTGTGAGTTCGTGAAGCATTTGACATGTTCTGCACCCATGTCTCAGGCCAGCAATAAACCTGCTACCAAGGTGTCGTACTCTGCCTGGTTGTTGGATGCTTTGAAGTCAAATCTTAATGCTTGATCCAACACTAATCCACTGGGTTCCTCTAGAATGAACCCGACTCCACTGCCTTGCCTATTTGATGATTCATCAACTTGAAGGGTCCACAAGTTCTTATAAACGTTCCCCTGGGTCTTATCTTTACAGTAAATTCTACAAGGGACTACGCTTTCATCAACCTTTTTTATTCGTAGTGCAAGTCAAATTCAGATAGTTTAATTGTCCATCTAGTCATCCTACCTACTAGTTCCAGCTTCTACAACATTTTTGCGATCAAATAATCAGTCCAGACTACTACCTAATGCCCCTGAAAGTATTGACATAGCATTCTTGCTACCATGACCACTGCCATTGTTGCTCTTTCAATTACTTGGTATCATTTTTCTGCCTCCTAGAGCATGTTACTGATGAAGTACACTGAGATATCCTCCCCCCTTTTGGACTGAACCAAGAAAACATTGATAGTATGTTGCATGATGGCTATGTATAAAATCAGTCCAACAAACAGGTCAGGTTTGGCGAGGATCGATGGGGCAGATAATATCTGCTTGAGCTTCTAAAAGGAAAGCTCACACTATGGTGTCTAGGTGAAATGAATGGCCTTCTTCAACAGTTGAGACATGGGTCTGGTGGCTTCAGCTAAGAAAGTTAAGAACCAGACCATATAACTAGCTGACTTGTTAACCTCTGCACGTCTTTGGGGTTGCTTCGGAACTTCATGTCCAGAATGGCTTGACACTTATCCGTGTTAGCTTCAATCCCTTATTGGTCAACATGAACCCCAAGAATTTTCCTTCCTGCATCCCATAAACACACTTTTCATGATTTAATCTCATGTTATGTCGTTGAATCAAGGCAAAAACTTCTTTTAAGTTTTTGGCGTGGCCCTCGGGCGTCTAAGACTTTACAACCATGTCATCTATATACACTTCTAGACATCTTCCTATTAGGGGCTGAAAATTCTGTCCATTAACCTTTAGTAGGTGGCCCGACGTTTTCCAATCCAAAATGCATGACTAGGTAGAAGAAATTAGTCTCGCTGGTGATAAAGGTTGTCTTGGATTTATCAACTGGGTTCATCTGGATTTGGGTATAGCTCAAGTAAGCCTCTAAAAGCTCAATAATTGATGCCTTGTCACATCGTCCACTAGAGTATCGATGTTCGGAAAAGGCGAAGCATCTTTTAGGCAAGCCTTGTTTAGATTTGTGAAGTCTGTTGCACATTCTCCACTTATCGTTGATGATGAAGACTTGTCACAGCCAATATCAAACAACTAGTTTTTCCAAAATTTTACAATACATGGATTAACTTAGGTCATCTCTCAAGGATACAATTTATATTGGTTTAAATTCTATCAAGAGTAAAAAACAAGAATTGGTGGTTTTTATGCAGAATTGAAAAGAAACTTACAGGGCAAGAATCAAATTGAAAACAAATTCAAAGAAAGAAAGCATCGATCCGAGGTTCCTAGCGATGCACTTGAGTAATCGTAATTCTAATATATTCATGCGAAATTGCATCAACACACAATGGTAATTCAATCGAACCAGATCGTGATCACAATCTCAAGATTCTCATGAATTTTCAAAAATCTAACTGGTTGAATTAGGTTCTTAATCGAGTTCCTAGCCTCTTGGAATTCAAATCGATCGATCTGCATTAATCCCTAACCAATTTGTATCAAAATCTAATCAGAATTCTACACGAATTGGAGAGCAAAAGTAGCAATATATCGCAAGATTCACAAGAAAAAGAAAGCACAAAAGATCATAATTCATACTTTTACCGCACAATCACATTGGAGACCTCAAATCGATTCAAAAATTAGCCTTCTATGGAGATCTCCATGGAAGCTTATGTGAGAAGGAAGAAGAAGATGAAGAGAAAAAGAAGTTTGTTGGAGAAGAAAGAGGGAAACTTGTTGAAAAAAGGAAGAGAGAAACTAACTCTAACTAATTCTAACAAAAATGAAAAAGAAGTTGTTATACGTTGTTATGAGAGACTATTTATATTGTCTCCCTAAAACTTCTAGAGGAAGATTTCTAAAAACTCTAAACTAAATTGGGCTAAAGCCCAAATGAAATTATCCTACAAAAGAACAAAATTTACTAGAAAGTAAAACTAAAAAATTACAATTAAAGAAAATTAAAAAAAAATAAAAAATACAAAGACAATTAGCTCAATGCAAAGTTCAATCCAAGAAAGTTCACTATCCTATAAAATAAGAGAAAATATATGAAAAAGGCCCAAATGCAGCACAAATATGAAAATGAACTAAAATAGAAAATTAAGAAACAAATATAAAATTAGAAGGACTAAAAAGGATATAAAATGTGTATAATAAAAGGCTCAATCAATTGGCCTTCTTGACCATCACTACATTGGCCAACAATATCGAGTATTGGACTTGTCTGATGAAGCCAACCTTGAGCAGCTTTGTTGTTTCTTCCTGTACTGCCTTGCTCTTGTCACCTCTCATCCTTCTCTTCTTCTATGCCATTGGTCGAGCATGGGTCTTATTGCTAATTTGTGGCAATGGAAGCGGGGATCTATCCTAAGCATGTTAGCTGCGAACCAGGCAAACAGATCTGAGTTTCATTGTACCTTTTCAACCAGAACCTTCCTTATCCCTAGCGTATGTTCATGTTTGCCCTGGCTAGCTACTGGGTTGACTCGAGGTTTCTTGTCTTCAACCAATGGAGTAACTTTGAGGCTGGCTATGTAGCACTCCCTGGTTATTCATCAATCGACATGAACTATTAGTATCTTGCCCTCGAAGGATGAGAATTTCATTGCCAAATAGGAGGTCGATACAATGGTTCCCAACATGTTTAGCGATGGTCGACCCAACATGACATTGTAGGAGTTGTTAGAATGTATGACAATGTATCTGACTTTTATCACTCGCTCTCTTTCTCCTTCTAAGTCGAACTTGGTGAATAGGTCAGCGTAGCCTTTGGTGCTCACCCTTTCTCCAGCAACTCCACTAGTAGTTCATCATACAACATCAGGTCTTCTCCTAGGATTTCCAACTGCTTGAAAGTTTTCCAATATAGAATGTCTCCAAATCTGCCCTAATCTACCAACATCTTTTTGACAATACAATTAGCTATTTCCACACTAATCACCATGGGGTCGTCTTGCACTAGGTAGATGGCCTTGAAGTCCCTTTCATTGAATATTATGTTGAGCATATGAGGCCCCTCATGCCAGCAAACTACATTGATGATCTTGACGTGACGAAGGTGCCTTTTCCAGGCTAACAAAGTACATCCTTCACCCATAAAACCTCTCGAGATGGAGTTGATTACTCTTTTTGCCCCCATCCCGACGATCAGTCTGGGTAGTTTCTGCTAGTTTCTCCTAGGATTGGCTGCAACTTCTCCTTTTGTCATTACTCCTGTAATTTCTACCATAATCCTTTCCTTTTCAATCTGGACTCCTTCAATTGTGACTTTGGTGGTTTGGGCTTCTCCTATCACTCCATCCTTGCGAGGGTTTTGGGTCTTCCCAATGTAATATTTCAAGTGAGTGACTTTTATAAGATCTTCAATCTTGTCTAGCAAGCCTGCATATTCTTCCATCAAGTGGCCATGGTTCTTGTGGTACCGACACTCTCTTGTTTTATCCGCACCGAGAGGGGTGTGTGCTCTCTTCGGGTAGGGCATGAGCTTGACGGATAAAGTCTATTCCAATACCTTGGCTATGCTTGAATTGAGGGGAGTATAATAGGCATACTTTGATCGAAATGTCTTTTCTTTCCTGTCCCGACAGCATGAGCCTTGGCACGGGATTTTTCCATATCCTCCATCTCCTTATAGGCAGTGACTCGTGCCCGTAACTCTTCCACTATTTCTACTTGCCTAAGCATAAATTGTCAAATAGCTTACCCGACTAGAGAGCTGATATGAACATGAGTATAGCAACATCTGGGGTTAAACCTTTAATCTAAGAAATAGTTTTCTCATAATGATACTTGAAGTCATGCAAGGATTCGGTCTTCCCCTAGTGGTATCCAATTAACGTTAGTGGCATCAACTTTTGGGGTCATCAGGGGGAGAATTTGTTCACAAATTGAGCCAACAATTCCGTAAAGGTGGAGATGGACTCAGCCGAGAGTTTGGAAAACCAGTCAAGGGCTTGGCCAACTAGGCAAGTAGGAAAAACTTTGCATAGAACTGTAGCATTAGTGGTATAGAGTCAGGCACACACAACAAATGCGTTGATGTGCATCTCCGGGTCAGTCTCCCCGTTGTATTCGAGTGTGGGATGTTTCAATTTACTGGGCAAGGAGTTTCTATAATACTCAAAACAAAGGGGTGGAACATCTGAGCTGAGTCCTCCTCCTCATAGATGCTAGCGGGTCTTGACTTTGTCTTAGAGGCAATCCTAGTGGGTTGAGATCGCATAGTGCGGGCCAAGGATGAAGGCCTAGTGGAGGGTGAAGGCCTGACTGAGGGTGAGGGTTTGGTCATCCCTCAATGCTGTAAGGTGGTTTCCTACACCTTTTCTTTTCTCATGTCATCCACTTCTTCCCTCAGCTTCGCATCCTCATCCCTGAGCCTATCTATGTCTTTCTGCATTTGCAGAAAAACTGCTAACCAAGACGTGTCTCCTACCCTCTCGGGGTCTCAAGGGGTTGGTTCCTCACACAGAGGGTTGCGTGGGTTTCTAACATTGCTTGTCGTATGGACCATTATGTCTCTAACGCAGTTTTTTCTTTGAGGCTGAAGGTATCTGCTTATCTGGCCCCACGTTGGGCGCCAGCTATTCCTGCACACATTGAATAGGTCTTCCTCCTTGATGTTCCAAGCTTCAATCTAGCAGTCTCTTCTAAACTAGTACAGGTGAGGTACTTGTAAAAGCACTCTGACGCTCAAGTCAGAGGGGACTTGACCAATGCATTAAGAGTACAATGTGTCAACAGGAAAGTAATGTAATAATTTGAGTGATCAAACTTGTACAAATGTTTTACTATTTATATTGTTTACCTCTCTTGGCTTGGACCTACATAATTAGGGTTTTATCTTTATCCTGACAAGGGTGTTTTGGCCTTTTCCATGGAATGTCATGGGTCCTACCTTAGATAGACCGTCGAGACAGTTGAGGGTAGGCCCGTCTTAAAGGGAGGCCCGTCCCTGAGATAGGTCTGGTCCAATGGTTATTTTCCATAATAGGTCCTACCTTTAGCTTGATGTTCCAAGCTTCAATTTAGTAGTCTCTTCTAAACTAGTACAGGTGAGGTACCTGCAAAAGTACTCTGATGCTCAAGTGAGAGGGGACTTGACCAATGCATTAAGAGTACAATGTGTCAGCAGGAAAGTAATGTAATAATTTGAGTGATCAAACTTGTACAAATGTTTTACTATTTATATTGTTTACCTCTCTTAGCTTGGACCTACATAATTAGGGTTTTATCTTTATCCTGACAAGGTTGTTTTGGCCTTTTCCATGGAATGTCATGGGTCCTACCTTAGATAGACCATCGAGACGGTTGAGGGTAGGCCTGTCTTAAGGGGAAGCCTATCCCTGGGATAGGTCTGGTCCAATGGTTATTTTCCATAGTAGGTCCAGCTTAATGCCTCTCCGATACAAAAGACATATATACAAATGAAAGTTACCAAAGCAAGAGTAACCACTATTTACCAATGAAAGTTGAGTTAGATTAATCTCTCACAATATGGCAAATTAAAATTTGAATTTTTTTATATGCTTATTAAAATTTGAATCTTTATGGAAATAAATACTTACATTTAAAATAACAAAATTTTACAAAACAAGCCTTTTTTATGTTTTTCTTTATTTTAAATTACAAGTGTTTCTCTTTCTCATTTAGTGGACATTTAGTTTGAGAAAATATTTTAATTTTTATTTCTTGAAAACTGTTTTCATTTTCAAGAATAACTTATATATTATGTATTAAAAATGAGTTTAACACCTATACAGAGTCAGTGTGAGGTGGCAATACTTCGTTTAAATGATTTTTAAAGTATTAATTGATAAAGTTAACAAATTTACTATATATAACTGTTTTTCTCATTAAAAATTTAAGCTTTGTTTATGTTAATTTAAGTTATTTTTAAAATTTTCTAATATCTTTGGAGACATAGGGTATTGTAAAAAAAAAAAAAAAAACTTTCTTATTAAATATCAGTTGTTTTTCTGAACGATTTGATCTTGTTTAACGTCGAGTTGTTGACGTGGCACGGGGTCATATGACGGATCGAATAATGGAATTGACCCAATTATGTGCCAATTTAGAAATTGTCATTTTGGAATGCATTTTAAAATGTAACTTGAAACATGGTTTTAGTGTGGATACGACCATTTTGAAATGTATTTTTTGCATTGCGAAATGTGTGTTCCAGAATTTAATTGAACACGTGTAAGTTTTAAGGCAAACTATACGAACAAATTTAAATTTTAGTAAATGGTGTAGACAGAAGAACGATAGGTGTAAGTAGTAATACGCTTTGCCTTTTATACACTCAGAATAGTTCATTTCAACTCCTCATATCATAACAGCATTTGAGATGGAATTATTTAGGGAAGTTACTATTTCCACCCCATTTTACGACTAATACACTCCCATTTTGATTTCCTTTTTTCAGAAATACTCTACAAAATACACTTTCCTTTAGGTTGAGTTTTTCTGTTCCAAATTTTGAAACCTAACATCCTCCTTTTCTTTCATTCGAAATTCAATTCCCCCTCTCTTTTGTTGTACGATTCTTCCACTAATCACCTCAACACTAACAAATTTTATTCTATTATCATTATATTGTTGTCTCGTGGATACAAAAAACAAAGTTACTTGTGCAGTTTTTTAAGCCTGAGCATAGAAAACATGACCAAAATTTCTACTGTTGCTGTAGATTTTTCGTAAGCAAACTTAGGTGCTTGTGTGAGTTTATTAATGGCTTTTCTTGATTTGGGGTGAAATATAAGGATTTTAGTATAATCTCTAGAGAGATTTATGGAATGCAACTCTAAGGACAATTTTTATTGGCAATTACTTAATATTAGGGATGGCAATGTGGAGGAGTACGGGTTAGTATGATATTCTCATCTCCATTCTCATCCCCGTCTCCATATCCAACAAGCATGAATTTATGTTTCCATTTCCATCTCTGTTGGGTATCGAGTATACTCGTACCCATCCCATATTTGTAAAAAAATTCAATAAAAAAAAATTATTTTAATATAATGATATTAATTAAAAAATATTTAATAAATGTAAAATTTGTTATTTATAAATTAAATATCAAACATCTCTTCTTTTATTTTTACTAATGTGAAACTCTAACTGTCAAACCTTTCTTAACATCCTTAAATTGTAAATTGTGAAGAAAACAAGAAGACATTATTTGGTTTGAAAACTAGATCTAATCAATTAAGGGTAAGAGTTTGAAATATTTTAGTCATTAAAATAAGTGGGGGGATGAGGATGAGGTGGGTATGTATATCCTCATCCTTGCCCCTATCACCGACTTAATAAATCAGGTATTTCTCATGTCCGATCAAATCGAGGATTCTTTGTCAACTTCGAGATAGGTTTGAGGATTGCTCACGGGTACAGATTTATTTACCATCCCTACTTATGATGAGTTGCTTAAGAGCAACTTATCTAAACAACTTCCATTAAAGATGTTTTATACATCAAATTATTATTTTAATATGGGTCCTGCAATGTGAATTGCTTAAAAATAGGTCATAGTTGTTGATATAAACTACTCTGACTCATTTTTAAGTAACTCACCTTGTGGAACTCACATTAAAATAATAATTTTTATGTTAAGCAACTTATCTAAGAACCTCCTACTAAAGATGCCCTAAGACGCAAGTTTAGAAGAATTTCTAAAATTCAAGACTTATGAGTTTATACAAAGAAGCTTGTATTTTCTAGATATTTCTTAAAAAAATATCTATACTAGTAACAAGGAGGAATGGAAATAGAAAAACCCAAGTTTAGAAATAGTAGCCCAAACTAAAAACAAAACATTTAGGTAAGGTAGCTTTTTTTAGCACCCTATCATTTCCTATTCACACTTTCTCAATCTTTACAATTTTTTGCAAAATCCCAAAATACCATCACTTTCTTTTATCCCAAGTTTTTTTATAGAGCATTACCAACTTCATGATTGCACACACACCTTTACCAACCTATTTGAAAAATTATATTGGTTTCTCTATTTCGCATTCTCATCTTGTTTGAATATATATATTTTTTCACCTCTAGTTTTAGAAATTTCATCTGTCATGTATGTTCGAAGAAGGTAAGGGTACTCTTCAAAGAGATGGATAGTGGTGTATATGCAGTCGTGAAACTAGATAATGCTTTGTAAAAAAACTTACAATAAAAGAGATTGAAGATGCTTTGGGGTTTTGCAAACAATTGTAAACATTAAGAAGGTGTGGATAACAAATGAGGGAGTGCTAAAAGAAATTGTCATTAGTTAGTCCCAAAGTACCATCTGCTTATCCCGAACCAAAGTGTGTTTTTTAATTGATAATACTTGATTATATGTTTTAAGAACTTAATAGGACTTGATTGTGTGTTTTAATAAATTAATTGTGACCATCAATGAAATTCTTGAACGACCTAATACTTATTTTTCCAAAATGAGATGGTTGATTTTGAGAGACGTTTTCTCTTCTTATGAAAGCCACCTCACGTCTAGTTTCTTTTTTTTGACAGGCCTCACTCCTAGTCTGGTGAACAAGGAAATAGGGTTTGTTCTGCCAACAGAAAGCTTGAAACCAAATTAAACATGACAATTGTTATATATACCTCCATAAACTCATAAACATACCTCCTCTTAATTTTTATTTTTTGTCAAGAATACCCCATAATGGAAATTAGTTTCCAGAATGTAATTAATATTTTGGGAAGAAATTTCTGGAAAACTTTGTCATGCACAAACATTCTTCCTTTTTTTTTTCCCTAGGTTTTCTGTCCATGTGATTTTCCCACGTGACTTTTATATACTTAACTGGTCATAATTTACAGATCTAAGTTATAAAAATAAAATTCTCTGTCTCAAATTTGTATCTTATTTTTTGTTTTAATTGATCAATAAACGATTTAATAAGTTATATAAAATGTAAGAAAATTTATAAAAAATTTATTAAATGATATGACATTTATTGATTGAAACAGGAAATTGGATACCAATCTGAAACAGAAAATTTTGTTCTCTAATTCTAATGCAAAGTCTTAATGCGTTTATAAAAACTTTGTGGGAAAACCCACAGACCTGTGGGGTGAGTCTCTTTTCTGTTGAGAATTTTTGCGGCATTAATTGATCATAGTTATCTTGTGATATTCTGCATCGATCGGTATGTATTGCATCCAGTTTTGATACAAAGTCATTCCATAAATTTGTGGGTACACGTGTGTCGTGATGTGACAACAAAAATAATTAAAAATCAAAAGAGTCGCTGAATATTTATTAACAAAAATATCATCACCATCTAATGCCCACAAGTGTTAATAGGACCAGTCCAACTGCGAAGACATCTAAAGCAAATTATAGAAAAAAATATTTTAAATGATATAGTTATATTTTAAAGTCTTTTGTTAATATATGTAGCTCCTTTGACATTTTTTCGTAGAAAAATTTGTAATAAATTAATTTTTGTATGAATTAAAGCTTTAGTTTTAGGAACATTATTTTTAAGAATTTTTTTTATAAATCAAATATTAATTATTAATGTGTTAATTTTTGTAAATCTAAAACTTTTATTATAGACGTAGAATAGAGCAATTGAGGGGTGGTTGAGAGGAAATGTGTTGTAAGGTGCGGTCAAAATAGAGCAGAAGACTTTTTTTTTTATTTTCGAACATTTTTCTATTTACACTACAACTTGTGATAAATACACCCTCCTTTTCATACTTTTTAAAAACAAGCATGCAAGTGTAAATAGTAACTACGTATGTTGCTGTTTTTTTTCTTTTTCCAAATTGAATTGTACTCAACACATTATTTAGAGTAAAAAAAGTGAAAATTAAATATTAATAAGTTATTAAAAATCGGAACAAAATTAGGTGTCAAAGTTAGAACTTTTGTAGTCAAAGTTTTGTACTGTGAGTTTATCCGTGTGGTGTGGGGCACGTGGTTTTCCTTGTTCACATCATGTAGGCCTGATGGTCTAGACTTTTTTTTAATACATGACTTATTTATAGTCAAGTTATTTTGTAAATAAACTTTTGCTATGATTTGCAATATCCGTTATATGATTAACTATTTATATCAACTTGTATATATATATATATTTGAGTAAAAGAGAGATAGAAAGATGAATGTTAAAAGATATTTGGGATCTATTAAGTTCTCTTCAATTTTTTTAATTTATTTTTATTTTATCATATACTATTTCACTATAACTCTTTAGCTTAGTTGGTTGAATAGAGTACATGAGTTATTGTAAATCCTTTAATATTGTCTTCAGTTCTTATTAAAACAAAAAAATATATATACAACCTCATCTATTTCCACCACTCTCTCATGCTTAAATTTATAGAGCTAAACAAAGCCTTAGGTTGCGATAGTTGAAAGAGATGGCAGAAGAAAGTAGAGATGTGATTTACTTTGGATGGAGCTGTGTTGTTTAGGGTTTTAAGATTAATTATAAAAATATTTAGAAAACATTGATAGGAAATAATAAAGGTATTTTTAATATGAGAATTTGAATTAACATCTACTAAATTTTCAATTTTCACTTAGTGAATAAAATATCAATATATCATCGATGATTTATTACTCTCTCACAGAGTAAAAATATTTGCATGAGTGTATTGTTATATTAAAGGAGGTGTAATTAATTCATCGTTATTATTTACACACTTTGAAAGTTGTTAATTACACCCACTTTTTCTAGCATTAGCATTTTGAAAGTTATTGTTTACACACTGGCAATCACTTTTTGACAGTTGTTTGCTCATGGATCTTTTACTCCAATTTTTTTCGCAAAACGACTATCGTATTTCTTCACTTGGAAGAAGGCTTGTTTGTCTTGCGTGGTGAATAAACCAATTCAAGCTTTGGAAATTTTGTTTTCGTAATGACTATAAAACATTTTGTAAATCTTGTAAAAAAGAAACTAGTTGGCATAAATAAACTCCCATAACCTCCAAAATATATTAATTTTAAAGGGTGTATTCTTAAAAGAAAACTATAAATATGGTAAAAGAGAGGTGCATGTCGCACTTAGGAAGTGTATTCAGTAGGCATCCTATTTTGCTTTCTTTTCCTTTTTAAGAAACCATATGAAACACTCACGTTCTGGGTTTTACTTCCTACACCCTTAAAGTTGTTTTCTACATCATCATTTAAAAAAAAAAACAATACCTAATTTATCTTTATGTTTTTTACTAAAACTTACTCATAATCTATTATAGACGGAAGACAAGGGTCTAAGCGGTTTGGTCCGTTAAAATAAATGGATTTTTCTGGTTTACAGACATATATATATATATATATTACAAATAATTAAAAAATTATAATATTTTTTAAATTAACTAAATTATAATATATTTTCAAAAAAAACTATAATATATAATACTAAAAATTATATCATTATTTATAATAATCTAAAATATTATATATTTTCAATACTAAACATTTAAAGTATTATAATTTACAACAAAAGAAAATCACAACAATAACAAAAATAATAATTAAAATAATAAATTTATTCTTTTAAATGAATTACGACTAAGTCCACATAATTAGCATGTAAAATCTACTGACCAAATTCAAAATATTTCTACAACTCTTATTCTTTTTAAAAAAATATTCAAAACTAACATGAGATTAAAAGTTCCTTAGGTCTGAGTTCATGTACCCAGCCTCTGAAACACCTATTCTAAAATGTAAAAAACACATTCCACAATAGGTATTATGGTAAAATAACATTTTAAACATTCATTTTGGAACATAACAAATAGATTCCAGAAAATCCATTGCATAATGTATTATAATAATAAGTGAACTCTTAGCATAATCACTGCTCAATGAAGTCAATGGAAGTGACCTAAAATTAATTCCCTTTAAAGAATATATTCTAGTTATTGAGTTAGTTCCTCTTGCAATCACACACCCATCTCTAACTTGATTATGTTGTACTCGTCCCAAAAATGTGCGGTGTCTTCGTGAGACGCATAGCATTGCATTTACTTAAAGTTGGCTACGTCCATTCAATTTACTGGGTGTGTTTTTCTAGCCTCAAAACATGTGTTTTTGACACATTTTAAAAATGTCACATCCACGTTTTAGGTAGTTAGTACAATTTACGATCATGGTTATGAAAGTACCATATATCAAGAATTTGTGTTGGAGGAAAAAAGAAATAAATTGTTAAAAATTACAAATAAGTGAAAAACTTATGGAAACATAAGGAATAAAGATAAAATATAAAAGCTTAATTAATTTTTTGTACCTCAAATTTGACCAAATATCATTTTTGGTCTTTGAAATTTAAAAATATTTTTTTTAGTCCCTAAATCAATTTTAGTCATGTTTTTCCAATTAACGTCGTTAAAAAATTGTTGAAATGGCTAACGGAGGTTGACAATGCACCATGTGTTTAAGCCAAGATGGAACACGATTTTTTATGGTGTAGCTCAAAATAGTGCATACTACTCACGACAGAGAAAATAATAAACCTAAACCAAAAAATTAAAATCCACCTTAAAATTTATATCTATGTAGAATCTCATCTTTAGTCATTTCATTATCCTACTAACAAAATTTATAAATGGACAACGTTAATACAAAAATCAAATTAATTTCAAAGACTTAAAAAAATATTTTTTAATTTCAGGGACCAAAAATGATATTTGGACAAATTTGAGAAACAAAAAACTTAATTAAGCCAAATATAAATGTATATAAACAACAAGGAGAACTTAGAACAAAAGTAACAATTTCATAATAGAAACAAATCCATGATGACAAATTTAGGTCCTGTTTAGGATGATTTTTGGTTTATAGTTTTCAAATTTATAAAAACAAAACTAGTTTTGATTTGAAGTTTTCAAAATTTTAAAAACAACATTATTTTGCTTTCCAAATTTAAAATGTTATTTTCAAATCTTTACTACATTAGAATTTTTCCTCCTTAAAGATAGAAAGTAAACAGTAGATGATTGACAGTTAATGTCAAAGGTGAAGGTTGGAGGTCATGGTCAGTGACTACCGATAGCGATCAATGATCATTGATCGAAGGTGACAACTGATGATCGTCGGTTGGAAGTACTGGTCGTTGACAATCAGTTGTAGGTGACAGTCAGTGATTGTCGATCAGAGATAGTAGTCAGTGACTGTTGATTGAAGGTGGCAATCACCGACTTCTAGTCAAAGGTTGCAGCTGATGACTTTATCAAAAGTAGCAGTCAGTGACCGGTTAAAGGTATTGGTCAGTGGTAACAAGTGACACCAATGAGCTTGAATAAAAATAGAAACAAAAATCTAAAAATCAAATTTTATTGTTTTTGAAATTGAGTAAAATCTATTTGAAAAATAACTAACAAACGAAATTAGAATCATTTTTATTAAACATATTTCTGTTTTCAAAATATATAATAAAAAAAAAATCAGAAACTTAAAGCCACATCGAATGAGACTTAATATAAAACATTTTGGATATAAATGACGTAAACCAATAAAAATAATTATATTAATTAATTTTAAGAGATATTATTAATGTATCAAGTTTACCAATTGATAATATTTAACCATTTAAAATGTATGAGAGGAAACATTTAGAATAATTTGTCAAATTCACCTAAAAAATAGAAAGAGTCACAATTTTTATTAAATATATTTTAAAAAATATATATACTTTATAGAAATTGTAAAATGTTTTATTAAAAAATGACAAGAGGAATTATTAATTATTGATTATATAATTATGAAAGAATTATTAAGTCATATCTCTTTATAAAAGTAAATGCAAGTATTGGACTAATATTTTTACTTTTTTAAATTTTTAATTATTATAATTTGAATTCAAATAGTAAATAGAGAATTGTTACAAAATCTTTTTGTTTCTTTTATTTGCAGTTATTTTTAAATGTTATAAATGGATTGATATCGAGTATTTTTTAACGAAGACTAATATTCAATTAATATCACTATATATTGAATTATTTTTATAAAGATAGCATTTATTTTGAGATGGATAGAATAGTAAACAAAAAGTGTTACCTAGAAATTGTGTATACAACTCTTAACACATACAAATCACCACTATATTTAGATGGAATCATTTGGGTCGAAGTTTTTATGCAGGGAGAAAACATGATTCGGAGTTGGGAGGTATAGTTGTTAGAACACACCAATAAGTTCTTTGAGCTCAGTTCACTTTGACTTATTTGGTAAATGGATTGGTCCAACTTAGCTCATATTCTTTTATACTTAAAAAAAATGAGCTTGTCCTAGTCACCATTGGTGGGTTAAACGGTTAACCTACCAACCTACTTAAAATTAAAAAATATTTTTAAGAAAAAAATTTAACTATTTTTAAAAACATTAAAATTTAAATAACTTATGATAGCATTATTTTTAAATTTCATGAATTTAAAAATAAAACAAAAAATATTTAAGTAATATTCTCCCGTAAAAATCTACATTTACAATATATTAAATATTAATTAAATAATATAAAAAAATAAAAAATATATTACAATAAAATATCAGCCAAATAAGTAACATAAGTATTTAATACTTAAAAAATAAAATTAAAAAAATTATATTCACACAATAATAAAAATAAAATTTAGGTGTTTTATTAACCCATCCCACTATAGGTTCAAACCAAACAAAATAGGTTATTATAAGTAGATCAACCTGCATATTTGGTATAATAAATTTTGTTTTTTAAATTTTTGAACTCTTAATAAGTCATACCAACTCACAGGTCAAAACACATTTTAACAGCTCGCTTAAAAAGGAACTCTTCTAAAATTAATAAGTAAAATTTTTCAACAGAGATTAGTCACCAACAAAGCAATAATACTTAATATAAATAACATAATATAGTTAATCAAAAGTATCCACCACTATATTAAACAATTTAATTAATACTAAGACCACTAGAGGTTGAGTGTGCATGCATTAGCAAAATACAATTCATTACGTTATCGATTTGTCACATCTCAAGGGCAATCAAAGTGTGTGGTTTGTTTATCCCTTTTCTTCCCTCCAGAAGAGCCCCCAGAGAAAGAGAAGAAAAGGAGAAGGTGGGGGGACAAACAGCATGTAATTAAGGAAGTAATAAAGAAGAAAGATGAAAGAAATGCAGTAGGTGTATGAATGTAACCAAATAAATAATATTCTTTTATTCTTTTCTTTAACAGTTTTGAACTTGGAAACAACGAAAACATATACATGAATGAGTATATGTATATATAGAAAAGCGTGCAATGTGGCAAAGTTCAAGAAAAAGGTGTATTGATAGAAACAAGGAATAGTCAAGAGGATAGCAGAGTGATAAGGCAGAAGGAAAAGGTAAAAGAATTGGTCAAGTCATAGTCATTGAATTCATTTCACACCCAATGGAATTAACAAAGGCGTTCAGATTGAAGAACAGGTCCATAGTGTGTTGGCACTGTCTAATAAATGCCAATGCCATTCTGAATTAATCGTAGGGTGACTCATTGTGTTGAGTAGTTTTACTCAGAAGCAACTTGAAGCTACTGCTATAAATGCACTTCTCTTTTTACAGCATCGTCTAATCATCTTTTTCTACCATCTAATAGTTCTACTCTTCTACTGTGTAACGTCTGTTGCCATACCAAAGTATTGCACCAGCAAAAAGATCCATGCAATTAAATTAAAAGACTAATATTCTATTATTTTAGTCTCAAAAAGTTTATTAAGTTATCCCATTATTTCTATAATATAGTCTATTTTTGACTTATTTATACGAAAAAATAGTACTTTTAGTTGTGATTCTATGTCTAAGTCAAGGTTCCAATCATAGACTTTTATCAAGAGATTAAATATCAAATCACTTGTTTTTAAAACTATGGTTTAATTAAGATTTTAGTTTCTGTGAGTTAACTAAATTTTGTTTTTGTTTTTGAAAATGAAAAATATTTTTTTCTCTAAATTTAGTCAAATTTATTCCTAAAGACAATGTAAACTTAAAAGTTCAAAATGAATTTTTTTTTTTAATTTTAAGGATTAAAATTTCAGAAACTTAAACCTTAATTTCAGAACCTCAAAATGTAATTTGTTAACAGTGGTATGCAATTTTCAAAAGATGCTTATGTGATAGTATTAACATATATTCAATAATTAAAATAAGAATAAATTATTCAGTTTAAAAATGTAAATAAAACACCTGAAAAACTCTACATTTATAAAATGTCATAGATTTCAAAGAATCTCTTCATTTTGAAAATGAAGATGGTATAAAATGAAAAAGAATAATATATGCACAATTCTTAATAGTATAAATTAATCCTATTCTGTCAATAAAAATATTAAGATTGACGTAATTAATTTGAAAAAAATGAGAAACTAATGTTACGTAGAAAACTTTGTAAATTAATCATTTAAAAAATTAAATGATAAAGTTGTGAATATTCTAATAAGATGAAGATTGTACTTCTAGGAGACAATACTAATTTACTCTAATTAAGAATATGTTCATGGAGAACAATAAACAAATAATATTCTTATGAAAGTGAGTACTAACACCATGTCTACTATTTGACCATAAATTTTCGTAAGTTTGACAAAAAATGTGTTATCATTACTGATTAAAAGACGAGAACAAAGTGTTCGCTAATTAATAATCATAATCTTTCTTGGGAGGAATCATCTTATTCTTTCGCTATGTAGAAACAGTAAAAACGCATGAATTAAATATGAGCCAGCTACTTTATAATGATGTCATATTTTCTGCCTAGATATTTTGCAATACAAAAAATATATTAAATTGCAACTCTGCTTCCAAGGTATCTTAGTCTAGAGAAGTGCCCATAAAAAATAAAGATTTCGGGTACGATTCTTTTCACCATCCAGTGTTAGTTGTCCAAAATCTTTATCATTCATAATTCTCAAAAAGAAAAGCCTAATCATATTCATGTTACATTAAAATTAGTAGATATTACATTAGTTCAATCTTAATCATATATTTTGATTATATATAATCTCTCACCAACATGTTTTGTCTCTCTGAATTTATGTATTTCTAAAACAATATGATAAGTGTTGTAAAATTCTCTCTTAATTTTTTTTTTTTTAAATTGGGATTGAAAAGCACCAACTTTAATTTAGTGGGTTCTATTTAAAGTTAATGATTTTCAAAAAAAATTAATAATAAGAGTACTCTTTAAAAGAGAGTTTTTCATGCATTTTCTCTAACAATTTCAAACAATTCTGTGATAAAACGCATGCACATTAATGGCAATTAAAAGTGAGATTTACATTGCCAAACATAGACAGCACATTATAGAGTATAAAAGCATTAATATTTCCAAAATAACTTAGGCAAAAAGCACATAAGGATCGAATTGCTTACACTGTCTATATGTATAGAATTAATTGAAGAATCTGGCAAGGCTATGAGTCCATATTTATACATCATTGTGAGTGACAAAATATGCATTTATGTGGATATCATTGATGATAATTAACAAAACTACAATAATTAAATGAACCATTAATTATAGCTGAAATAGAGGAAGAGTAAAAAGTTAAACTAAGTAATTAATTACCTATTGCATTAAACATGTCACCCCCATGAACCCTAGGTGCGATTGTGGCGGTCATCACCCCCACCAGCAGCACTTTGAAGATGGTTGAGTTGCCCTAAGCTGGCAGAAATGTTCATGGCCAAGAGGCTGCTTGTGTCATAGTTGTTACCACCACCGTCAAAGCCTCTTATCACTTGTTGTTCCCTGGGAAAAAACTGGTGGTGATGATGGTAATGATGGTAATGATGATCACGGCTAAAACCACCACTAGCACTAATACCAACGGTGTTGTTCTGGTGTTGATGCTGATGGTGGTGATATGTCGCTGCTGATTCGGTCGCGATGAGACCGTGATTAGTGGTTTGGTACCTAGAAAGCTCAGATTTCGCACAATAGAGATCCATTTGAAGCTGACGAAGCTGGTGCTGAAGGAGTGATATCACCCCTACACAACCATACACAGGGTCTCGGAGGCGCATTTCGGCTTCATAAGCAAGAGAATTCACAGCATCTTCACGTTGGTGAGGGTGCAAATCATTGAGAAGCTTTGTGACATTGCTTGCCCCAAAAATTCTATGAACATTTGCAAACTTTTGAGGCTGGTCAGGGGGAAAATATGGTGCAAATGCACACTCGGGTTGGCATTTGCGACGCAAGAACTTGCATGCTGCACATGGTGAATTTGAAGATGCCATAGTAGTTAGTCACTTTGTTACACTTTGCTCCTTTATCTTCCTCTAGCTAGCTACTACCTCCTTTTCTTTTTCTCTCTCACACCACCATTAATTTCTGTGACGCATTCACCATGTTTGTTATCACTATATTGTAAAATAATAACAGTAATAAATGTGGTATAAAGAAACCAGAAGTCATCAATTAATGTGTGTTAATGCTCAAATCCATTATTTTAAGCCTTCTTTTTTGTACAATTCATTATTTTACTCTACACACTCTTTTTCCTCCTTTCCTTATTCCCTATTTTATTACTTTTTTTTAGTTTTTGCAATTTAAAATCAAACCGCCCTAATAAAATTAATTGGCACCACCACATTTGAGCTTGATTAATTTTATATTTCTAGCTAATCAACACTCTGAATTTTTTTTTAATTTTTTTTTGTATTTACTATAATTTCTTGAAGAATTGAGTTTAGTTTAACTTGAATGAAAAAACGGGGAAAAATATCTTCACTAAAAAATAGGGTTTGTCAACTGGGTTGGGTTAGAATAAAAATAATTGGGAGATCCAAGGGGCAAAAGATAAAAAGAGCAATGGGATTGAGCCAAAATACAAAAGTGACAAAAACAAGGAATAGATCTGCATATATAACTAAATTCAAAGATTGAGTTACCAGTCAAATTTCATATCATGAGACAAAGTCCTTGATCCTTGTGCTGCTGGCAGAGGAAATCGAAGACAAAAACAAAGAGTGAGAGTTTGTATATCAGCAAAGTGGTGTTGCCTGGTGAAAAAAAAATAATGTTGAATGTTTGAAGGCAGAAGACACTCCCTTGTGTAAGAATGAGACTTGATTGTTTATTATCTTTGTACTATAAGGAAGGGTATAAATATAGGGAGAAGAACTTAGTTAATGTAATTCTTATGATTCAGCAAATATATAAATGTTATACTAATTATTACTTTAAGTTAGATACATAAAATTTCATTTGTCTTGAGATATAAAGTAACTGATGAGTTGATTAAGAAATGAGTGAAGTGGAAATAGATCCTTAATTCGATTTTTATTATTAAAAAATTAAAATTATTATCAACTATACTAACATTTAATATATATAAAAAAAAGTAAATCATTTGTCTCTACTAAAGTAATTGAAGCGTATAAATCTTTATAACATGCTTGGCATGCATGACCATGAAAATTAATTAATTTTATGGTAGGATAATTGGTGTGCACAGTTTCCTCTTAGTTCTTTAGATTTTGCATATGGAGGAAGCCAAGATTGATGAAGAGAAAGAAGAAGATAACTTGGTAAATTTTTATGAATGAAATTAAAAGATAAACGTATTGTTGCTAGAAATAATGGAAGAAATTATAATTGATTCTGCCACCTAAAATTTAATTTGTTAAATGATTTTATGTTTAGATTTAATATCACAATATGTAAAAGATAAGTGTTAGAAAGCACGATTTTATTTTTTTGATTTCGTGTCCTTCCTTTTGACAAATAATGGAAGAAGAGAGGAAGGAGTCAAAAAGTTAAAGCTAACCATCAAGGAGTATGTTTAGTAGAAAAACAAAACTAGTTAACAACCTAGTAAAACTTAATAAATCTGCTCATTTAATTAGGAATATTTAGTAAATCTAGTTAGATGTATTAATTGAAAAATATAAAATTATATAAAGGGCATATTTATATTTTTTTATAGCTAGTAATTATAGTTTTTAGACAAAAATATATAAGGGCATATTTCTATTAGTTTTTAGTAAATTTAGTTATTTTCACAAATTTTAGACACTTATCAATTTTTGCAAAGAGAAATATTATATTCATAATTAAGATACATAATGTATAACTATATATATATATATATATAAATAGTATAATATGAAAAGCAGGCTAAAAGTATTTAAAAATAAATAATAATTGTAATAATTTATCTTATTTCCTTAAAGACATATACAAGAAATATGACATATACCTACACATACTTTATCTACACATATGATTAAGTGTAGGTAAAAGTCCAAAAATCTTATACCTACGCATATTTAGTGTGGGTAAAAATTGTATTATATTATGACATCCATGATTAAATGTTAGTAAAATTAAAAATATTTCTATCCATAAATACTTGGTATAAGTAAAAGTTTGAAAAAATTTACCTACAAATGTGTAGTGTAGGTAAAATATTTTGATATTTCTACCTATAAATGTGTAGCGTAGGTAAAACTTTCATGAAATAGCTACATGCACATGGTGTGACTTATTTAGAGAATATTTTTTTAATTTTTTTTATTAAATACAATGAAATCATAAAAAAATATATAATAAAATTGATTTTAACATGTAATTTGATTGATGAAATGTCTTATTTAGATTAAAGAATACTTGATAATATTAAAGAAGTTGATAAATAATTAAAAATAATTTACTAAAAATATATTATTGTGAATGTCATTAGAAAAGTAATTACTTAAATCAGAAGCAAAATATATAAAAGATATTTAAAAGTTAAATAAAAATAGACTTTAAAAAATTTTAGTATTTAAATATATAATTGATAGTTTATTGGTGAAGATCAATAATGTGTTCTAGTGTAGTTAGTTATCACAACAAAGATTATGAATGAAACTTCCCAATTTGTTTGCAATTTTATTTACTATTAAATGGGAAAAGGCATAGACATTGCATCCTATCCTGCGAAACCTTCATTTCCTATTTCCAATCTTCTTTTCGTGTTACACCATGAAATCACTTCTCTACTTCGGAATTGCATTCCTCACCCTTCCTTATTCTCTCCCTTTCAATATCCTCTATCATATAGACTTCTTTGTAATAATCTTTTAATTTTTATTATTTTAAAAATCATTATTATTTCCTTAGGCTATGAATCTAATGTTTATTTATGTAGGATCTGAAGGATTCAGTTGAGATAGGGTTTAAATATATGAAATTAAAAAGGATGAAGTCAAGATTAAGTGTTTGAACTTCAAGATGCAAGTATGGCATTTTGTAGAATACCAATTTGACCTTCAAATCGATCATCAAGTTATTCCCTTCAAGCTTCTGGAAGATGTGAAATGCTGGAATTACATAGATCTTCCCATCTATAAATAACACTGAGATTATCATAAGATATGTGATTAGTTATGTTACTTTAGGTTAGCGGTAAGCTTGGAATATATTTAATGAAATGCCTTATTTATTATTTGATTAATTTGAGCAATTCATATAAATTTAATTTCATTGTTGCTTTTGCTCTGAATTTAAATTGGCAAGATGCAATCCTATAGCTTGTTAACTGTTTGAAAGATTTTAACTATAACACTACATTTATAGTTTCTCATAACAAGATATCAATTATACAATTATATATATATATATATATATATATATATATATATATATATATATATATATATATATATATCAATACCAGTTTTTGTACATTCTATGATGACAATTACAAATATATAAATTGTTCCATTCAACTTCACATATATTAATTATTGGGCATATCTTTTATAGGTTCTGCAACTTGAATTGACTTTCAAAAAACAATTGGCAAATTATGGGGAAGGTGAGATACCAATGAAGAGTGAAGGAGGTAATTGGTCCTTCCATGTTTATTATGAATGATAAAACTCATTACTTAATAAGCATGGTAAAGCTAGCAATATATTGTGGTATATATTACTTTTGCCTAGCTACTTTGTTTGAGTATTGCTTCATAGTTGATATAGTCCTTTCATGTGTAGTTCAAGTACCGGATGTGGAAATCAATAAAATGTTCCTTCCACTTGGTTGACATCCAAATAGAGCTTATAAAAGCTTGCTTTCCCACTTAGATGTTGTGTAGTTGAATGATTGGTTGCAACACTACTCTTAGTTCCATATAGACTCTATGTATAGATAGACTAATCAATAATTATAAGGTTCCATTCGATGATTATATGGTTGGACTAATTAATGTTGCAATTATAGCTTACCAATGGTGTTTCTACTTCAACAAAAATGGAGCTCAAATTGAATTCCCAATCAATAATTCTTATTTGGAAATTTGATGTGTTAGATCTCAGTTTATTCTTACGCTTGACCTTATTCTTATCCTGTCATCATGCTCTTTAAGTAGTAAGTGTTTAGGGTTTAGGGTTTAGGGTTTATTAGTTGTTAATAGTGTGTTCTAACTATGTAAATTTTTGCCTTTGGCTACTCTTACAGAATCTATAGTTAAGCAATTGTAGATATATTTGAAGTAATTTTAAACATACAACAATTTCACCATTTCATAAATTCAAAACAGTTAGCGTAAATTATTTTAACACAACAAATTCAAAACTCTAAACCTAAAATTAATTTTTTCTATATGACACTACTTTTGGGTACTCCAAGTTCTGGAAAGACCACACTCTTTTTGGCCCTGTCAGGAAAACTTGATCCAAATCTAAAGGCGAAAAACATAATATTTGCATTGTTTCTTCTATTGTCCATTAAAAAGTGGTATTTTTGGTTTAATTTCAATGCCTTTGTGTTCTCTAGGTATCAGGGAGAGTGACTTATAATGGGCATGAATAGAAAAGTTTTTTTCTCAAAGAACAGCTGCATATATTAGCTAGCATGATGTTCATATTGGAGAAATGACAATGAGGGAAACCTTAGATTTGATAAGGGGTTTGAACACATTATGGCTATGATGTGATCTTTGATGATCACTTGCCCAAATGATCCTTTCTAAGGTCACTTGGAAGGGAAATAGATTTATGGAGAGGAAAAGAATGGGGTGAGGCGCCACAAATACTAGATTTGATAAGGCAAAGGGGAGAGGCCACAAGGGAGGAGTCCCTTGATAACTCTTAGAAGCTCTCACAAAGGAGAAGGGGGGACACTAAAAGGTAAGAACCTCACAACCAATATGGTCTCTAGGATTAAATTCAAGTGTAAAAAATACAAGTGAGGGGAGGGGCTCCTATTTATAGAGGTAGTTAACCTCTTGAACAAGATAACCTAAAAAAGAAGGACTAAGATTAAAAGGTGAGATCTAAGGGAGGAGGATTGAGAAACAATTTCCTCCTTAGATCATCAAACTTGGTGCCCAAGTTTCTCTAACCAAGGGCCAAGATTCCTTCTTATTAGCTTAGTGGGTTTATGTAGGAAAAGAGGGGTGTAGATATGAAGGTTACCCCTTATTTCCTTCATAAAGACCCAAAAAGCTAAATCCACCCTCTACATTCCTAAGACACCTCCTAAAATAAAAACAGACTAAATACATGTCCTAAATTAAATTCCTAATGCTCCTCAAAATAAAAATAAAGGAAAATTACATTTTATTAACTAAAGCCCCTAGCCAAATATCTTCACTCTCCACAGGAGGTGAAGTCTTCCTTTGTCTGCAAGGGCTAGGTCTTCTTCAATCCTTCTATGCATAGTCACATCAGGTTAGCCATGTTTTTATTTATTTTTTTAATCAATTCTATGCTTATTTTCAATCATAAGTGATTTTATTTTTTATTTATATTGCACTGATATATATATATATATATATATATATATATATATATATTTATATTAGTACATTGTGTGATAATAAAATTGTGTATGTTGTAGGGGTGTTCATTGGATTGAGTGACTCAATCCAACCCAAAGTGATTGGGTTGGGTTTTTTTTAGATTGAGTGAAGCCCAATTTAGCTCGATCAAACTCAACTTCCTACGAGTTGGGTGAGATATTAAGTTTTATATTATTATTATTATTATTATTTATTATTTTACATTAAAAAATAATTTTAATGGTTTAATTTATAATTCTTGAGATAAGACTGTCACGCACTAAGGCAAATACTATGCATTGTAAGGGCACGCCCTCACTCCAACTATCTAATGTTTATTGGTAAATAAAAAACCAATAATGATCTCTCAACCAATAGTTTAAACTCTTATGGGAATTGATTCTTCACATTGGCAGAGTCAATGATTTATTGTTTATTTTTATGTTACAACAATGATATATTCAATTCTTTTAAAAAAATATCCTAAAAATCATATAAAAAAAATCTAAAGATTCAATTTATTCTTTAAAAAATATTTTTTAAAATGGTGACCCAATTAACCAAACTCAACCCAACACGTTCAATGGTGGGTTGAGCTGGTTTGGGTTTAATGAGAAAAAAACGAAAAATTTAACCCTACCCAACATGATGAATTGTAATTAGGTTGTGTCTTAGGTTTTTTAAACCCAACCCAATATGTATGTTGGGGTTAATTGCTCCTCACTTTCAAAAAAAGATTATTAAGATCAATTTGATTAATTTTTTATAATCATAAAGTTCCTACAATAATAAAAACAAGAGTTTAATTAATATATTACACTGTCATTAAATCATAATCTTTTATTTATGATAAGTTTGTTGATTTTACCAATTAATACCTTAAAAGTTATATACATAAAAATGTGTGATTAAACATAGTGCAAAACTTTTTTATACTGTTGGTACATAGTAATTAAACTCATAAAAAAACATTAGATATTTGTATTTAATTATAATATATACTACTTTTATGAGAATAATGTTGACATTTCTTTTTAATTTCAAAGTATAAATAATTGCATCCTTTAAATAATTATACATTCTATTAATATTACGTTAAACTTTCTTTACGTCTATTATTTCCAGAATCACACATAAAAAAAGGCCAAATATAAAAAATATCAATAAAATTAGTATTTATGTTCAATAATTTCTTTTAAAAGAATTCTAATACGTAATTCATCGATGAAATAAAAAACGCACACGCATTTTTATCCGGATTATTATTAATAAGCCGCAAATAATTTATCCAGAGTTTTATTAATTTCATCGATACTAAACTTATACTTCTTGACTCTAAATAAATTCTTCGAGGCCTATTTAGAATTGATTAAAACATTAATATTTACTATTTATATATTACATCTACTCTTTGCTAAGTATACACACCCATTTTTTAAAATAAAAACGCACAATGGGCCGTTGAAACAAAAAAACACGTGTATTTATCAAGTATTGAAGGGTAATGCATTATTTATAACTTCAATGACTCGTTCTTCAATTATAGGTGTAGGATTTGTGGCAAGAATTACAACCTCTGAAGATGAATGTTAGGTAGTCCTATTACTAGTGCTAAGATCTAAGTTATGATCAAGGTTGTAAATTCTTTTCTTCTTATTTTTACCTGCAGCTTGTAACTGGAGTTCAGAATCAATTACAAGAAGAGATGAGGTGTCTTCTCCATATTTTTGAGTCATAGAAACTTCATATGTTTCCTACAACAAACAAACAAAAAAATTACTACAATGAAAATAAACAAAAAAAGTAATCAATCTTAAAACATAAAAAACACATACAATAAAATCCTTCACCTTTGAAGATACAAATTCACCATAATTTTTCTTATGAACTTTCTTATAAAGTTTATGATAAGATATTGGACGCTTCGCTTCAGCCTCCTATAAAAAGTATTACAACATAATTTATAAGTCATAAAATTAACATGTAGCTTAGAATTAACAATTTTAAAACTCAATGACAAAAGTTAGAAAGATTACCATGATTTTCTTATGTTTCCCATAGCTCCTTAACCCTCCTGTGTACACCATCGTTTCAGGTTAGGAAGCCCTATTTCTTTTTCCAGCACCAGACTCTTTGCCATTTTGGTGTATTCTAAATATCAATCAATCCATTTCATATTTCAGTTTTCATCCCTCTAGGCTTATGACCCCTTAAGTCCTCAAAGTTTCTTGAATTTTCCTTTTCATTGCTTTCTCCCTCTCCTTACACAACTATCCATACATATCTTTTCCCAAACTTCCTTCACTATTACACGATCATATTCTGATACAAAACGACATTTTTCCTACAAAAATACAACTCAAGTACAAAAAAAAAAACCAATTATAACTACTGAATATGTAATAATAGAATATTAATTTTTTACCTTAAAATCATTAAATAATATTTCCTTCATTTCAGGACAATAACTATGTAATATTATTCCTATTTCTATTTTTTAGTATATTAATATGTTTTTATTCATCGATCACTATGTAATAATCCAAAAACAAACAGAATATAAATTTTGATTTTAGATAAATCTTGAAGAAACCAAAAAAGAGTCCCTATTCCTAAATGTAGTGCATGAATAATCAAGTAAGAGCAAAACGAGTTTACGAATTTGATTAAAATTTTATAGGGAAATCAAGACGCACTAGTTTTACTGGCACTATAAAATAAAGAATAAGAAAAGGTAAAGGAAGTAACCTGAATCAGATTTCTTTAAAGACACCGGTAGTCGAGAATGGTGTTTAAGTGGTGACACAAAGGAGCAACACAAGAGGTTTGCTTCGTGGAACATAGGGTTTTGAGAGAAAAGGGTATGCACTATTTGGAGTATCGGAGAAAAGGAAAGTATATAAGGTTTAGGAGGGAAAAGAAAAGTATTACCCTCTCTAATCTTTTTCTTATTTCAGATTTTTAATGTTAATTAATTATTAATATAAATATATGTATATATAATATTAAAAATAATTAATAAACATATGTATATATAATTATTTTAAATTATTTGCATAATTAATATCAAATAATTTTATACTTTTAAATGAATTTAATATAACACAAAATTAATATTAAATAATATAAATTTAAAAATATTTTAATGAATTTAAGATAAACTAAAATTAATCCTCTAAAGACTTGTATATATTTCATATTATATTTTTTTATTAATTATTATTTTTATAATTAATTTAGGGTTAAAAAAGCTTTTTTTTTTAAAAATTTCACAAAAAATCACTTTTAGTCCTTAAAATTTAAAAAAGATCTTTTAGTCCTTAATTTACTTTTAGTCCTTATTCTCCCGTTAACACTGTTAAAAAATTGGTGAGAAAAAACACGTTTTTTTACTTGTGAATCACTCTCATCTTCAAAGCTAACCGCCTTGATCTTCAATTTCATATCTAACACAGCCAAATACACCGAAACTTATAAACAAACAACTTTAATACAAAAAATAAATTAATCATAGGAACTAAAAATATTTTTGAATATAAATTTTTAGGTACTTCGAATGACCATATCCTATTACTGCATTCTAAATCATCTGATCCAGAATTAATATAATGTATTGCAGATTAATTGATCTAGAATATAAATTTTAAGGTGCTTCAAACTAATCCAAAATATAAATTTCAAGATCAGCTAATTTTGGAATATAAATATAATAATACACTTTCGGACGAGCCAATCTGAAATTCAAATGACCATATCTTATTACTGCATTCCAAATTATTGATCCGGAATTAATATAATATATTTCGGGTTAATTGATCTAGAATATAAAGTTTCAGGTGCTTCGAATTAATCCAAAATATAAATTTCAAGATCAACTAATTTCGAAATATAAATATAATATTACACTTCTGGAAGAGCAAATATGGAATTCAAACGACCATATCCTATTATTTTATTCTGAATCATCTGATCCAGACTTAATATAATGTATTCTGGATTAGTTGGTTTAGAATATAAATTTTCAGGTGCTTCGAATTAATCCAAAATATAAATTTCAAGATCAACTAATTTTGAAATATAAACATAATATTACACTTCCGGACGAGCCAATCTAGAATTCAAATCACTATATCCTATTACTGCATTATGAATTATTTGATCCGGAATTAATATAATGTATTTTGGATTAATTGATCTAGAATGTAAATTTTAAATTGTTTTTGAATTAATCCAAAATATATATTTCAAGATCAACTAACCCGAAACAACTAAAAATTTAAATTCCAAATAGGTTGATCCAAAACACACAAGAGGGTTGTTGAGGTTTTTGAGTTATGTTAAACACTATTTGGAATTTAAATTTTAAATTGTTTTTGAATTAATCCAAAATATATATTTCAAGATCAATTAACCCGAAACAACTAAAAATTTAAATTCCAAATAGGTTGATCCAAAATACACAAGAGGGTTGTTGAGGTTTTTGAGTTATGTTAAACACTATGGGGATGCGAATAGAAATGAGAATCTGCAAAAAAATTGCATATTTTTAATTACTTGCAAATTTGAAAAAATGGACTTGATAACTCTTTTTAATTATAGGATTAGACTAAACTTAGAAAATATTGACCTAAATAAAATATGGCTTCCGTCAGCTTGGCACATTTTATTGTGTAAGCTCGATGACCAAGCCGAAGGCTCATTTTGAGAACTTTATTATCCATTCTTTAATAAGTATTGTTTGACCATTAATCTAGTATGTCCCATTTTATGGGCCTACAGGACCTATCAGCTACTCTAACTCATTAAATATTTTTAAAATAGTTTCTTTCAACATCTTTTCATCTTGTTTTAATCTACAAGATCAACTAATTCCAGAATAATACACTTCCAGACGAACCAATTTGAAATACAAATGACCATATCCTACTATCATCTAATCCAGAATTAATATAATGTATTTCTGGTTAATTGATCTAGAATATAAATTTTAAGGTGTCTCAAATTAATCCGAAATATAAATTTCAAGATCAATTGACTAGGAACAACCTTAAAATTTATATTCCGGGTCAGTTGATCCAAAGCACATATGAGGGTATGTTGAGGTTTTTTAGTTATTTTAAACATTATGGGGTGTGAATAGAAAATGAAGGTTGAAAAAATAGCAATAAAATATTTCCTAGATAATTCTTTTAGATAAATGATGAAGTAATTGCAAGGTACTATCCCTTTGCTAATTTATTTGAAAATATGGTGAGGAAATAATGAGGACATATTCCTTTGTTAATTTATCAAAAAATATTCGTGAGGGAATAGTAAGGATCATTTCCTTCACTAATTTATTTAGAAAATGGCAAGAGAATTTCTTCGAACCATTCCTTCGCTACTTTATTTAAAAATATACTGAGTGAATAGCGTGGATATATTCCTTCGCTAATTTATTTAGCAAGATGGCGACAAAAACGCAAGGAAAAAATTTTCCGCTAATTTATCTAGAATATTGGCGAGGGAATCACGATTATTAATTTCCTTCACTAATTTGTTTATAAATATGGTGGAGGAATCATAAGGAAAATTTTTTTCGCTAATTTATCTAGAATATTGGAGAAGGAATCATGATGATTAATTTCCCTCGCTAATTTGTTTAAAAACTTGGTAAGGGAATTGTGATGATCAATTTCCTTAGCTATTTTTTTTAGAAATATGGCGAGAAAATCACTAGGGAAATTTTCTTCACTAATTTATTAAAAAATATGGCAAGGAAATCGCTAGGAAATTTTCATCGCTAATTTATTCAGAAATATTGGCAAGGGAATTGCTTGGCACATTTTTTAGCTCACTAATTAGCGAGGGAATTGCGAGTGAAATATTTCCTCTCTAAATTCCTTCGCAATTTAGCAGATTTCTTGTAGTGCAAGACCTCTCACTGGGTGCAAATCTAATAATAATTCAAACAGAAATAACTTTGCGCTAGGCGAGACACCTCATTAGGTGCAAAGCTGCAATTATGCCTAACAAAAGCTAGAATTTGTTGGGCGAGATATGCCACCCAGCGAGATCCTGCAGAATGCATAACCTCAACTGTATAATTTCCACATTTCACTTAACACTTCAAGAAACTTAATTACTTGAACATTATACCATGCATAACTACCATAATTTCTCATGCATGCTCGACTAACTATATACATACATTCACTAAATAGTCTGTTTAGTTTAGCACACACATAAATTAGAATATATGAAGAAGCTTTATTCCATTGTATAAATTAGAATTTAGGACTTTTTATAATTTTGTTGACTTTGACTTTTTAGTAGGTTGACTCCTAAAGTCAACCTTCCCTTTTGACCATTGTATTTAGGTTACCCTTTTAGGTCATCTTTTATTTTTCTAAAAGGTACTATAGTCATCATGTAAGAGTTTGCTAAGATGGGCTAGCTTTTAGAGAAGATGAGCATGTGTTATGTTCACCCCTCTCATTATGGGCACACACCCCCTAGTCATGCCTTAAGCATAACTACTTTTTACCACCTCTTTCTACTATTTACACCTTTTTGTATCTAGACTAGATTAGGGATAAATTCATTAGTTGGTTATACATGACCATAGTTAGCTAATCATGGTTAGATGTGACTCAACTAGAGTTAGCCTAATCTTGGTTATACATGACCATAGTTGGCTAATCATGGTTAGATGTGACTTAACTAGAGTTAGCCTAATCTTGGTTAGATTAACTATGATCTAGTTAGCCTAACCTATCCCTTCTAGCCTATAAATAAGACCTTTCACCTACATGTAATCATCTTTGGATCATTGAATATAATTTGAGCATTTTAGCTTGAGTGTGAGCCTTGAGTGAGTGTGAGAGGGATTTCTCTTCCTCTTTAGCTGTGGGCCTCTCTCCCTTGGGAGAGAGTTCTTCTAACTTTTATCAAGGATCCCTCCTTGTGGCAAGTATCCTAAACTCATCTCTCACCCTTGAGAGTGGCGTTTTCCCCTCCATTCCTCTTCTATCCAAACTCCATTTCACATTAATCCAACCTCTTCACGGAAGTAGATCTTAGGGAGAAGTGGAGTCTTCATCATAGTTTGTTTAGTTTAGCACACACATACATGTTCATATCGCATATCACAGAATTACATTGCTTCATCCTAACTCATATACAGCCATAAACTCTATAAGTTTACATTATCGACTCAACATAACTCATATACACAAACTATATATATATATATATATATATATATATATATATATCACAAAATAGAATCTAGTCTCGTTGGAGTCATCATGCTTCCCATTCCAATCTCTACTGCTTTTGAGATCCACCATTGTCATCTACTCACATGCAAAGCATGATTATCATGTCAAATACAAACACATACAAACAAGGGTAAGCTGAAGCAGAATAAGTAAACTTAATGAAATATAAAAAGCTATCAATTTAATATATTACATTTCAGTTATCAAGCGTGACACAATTCACAACAATCATACCATAGAATTTGAATGTTAAGGTGACCTACTCAGGTTCTCTGTTTCAACTAATGTCGGGCATCTATTTGATCCCATTGACAACCAGCTAAGTCAAGGGAATACTTATAATTATACTTCTAACTGATGTTTGACATCCATAAGATTCATTTGAACACCCAATCTTTTATTTGAGTACATCCTTTTGATGTAAAACACCAAGATCACACAAATCGTACAAATATCCTTAATTCAATCCGCATGACTTAGTTACCACAGGTAATAATCCCCAAACAAATCATGACTAATCATACAAATATCCAAACCATCGATAAGCACGCTATCTCAAATAGCTACATCATGCAATCAATGGACATGCTATCTCAAATAGCCCATTCATACAGTCAACATACATGTTATCACACAGCTGAATAATATAATTAACATGCACGTTATCTCAAATGGCTCAACCATGAAGTCTACACATATGCTATTTCAAACAGCTCAATCACAATTAGCAAATATGCTAACTTAATTAGCTCACCTCATAATCATCAAATACACTAACTCAATTAGCTCAAATCAATTTTTTTTTTACATAAAACTCTAATCATAGTTTAAATACACATTATCAAACAAAGTTCAAAACATAATCAAAATACTCTCTATCTAAAATAGCTCAAAACATAGTCAAAATATTTGCTACTTTAGATAGCTTGAATCTCTCAACTACCCAATCATTGTTCTATTGACTTAAATCAATAAAAGAGCTTCTCTTATGTATTTCTCCTTGAAAAACTTTTTTTTTAGGGTAGAGGAGAATCCACTTGCAAAAATCACTCAAAAACTTGACAAAAACCCAAATCCAAAGAAGAATTTAAGAGAAATAAGTTTTCAAAGGAAATCTCCCCTCAATGGGAACGATGAATTAAAAACGAATAGTAAAAGATCCATGAAATTAGGATTAGACTTACTTATAAGAATTAACTGTCAAGATCACGAGCAATGGAAAAGATCAAGTTGGAATCCGACACTCCTAAGTGTCACATGCAAAGGAGAGAGGTTTATAGAGAGATGATAGAATTACTGAGAGGAGAGAGGAAGTGAAAAGGAAAGTGAGAAAGAAAAAGACACCGAAGTTATATTTAGTTATTCTTTTTTTCTAATTGGAATTTCAGTATCACTTTAATTTTGAAGTAAATTCAAATAAAAGCATATATATATATAATATATATATATATATATATATATATATATATATATATATATATATGTTTTCCACATCGAACTAATTCTTCTAAATTATTCCAATACAATTTACTTTCTCGATTAATTTAATAATCACCACTGAAATTATATTTAATTTCTCTTTTCATTCACTTCACTAGGGATGGCAACAGGGTGGGGCAGGTGTGGGTTTGGCCCTCCCCGTTGCTATCCCTGCAAAGTGTGGAGTGGGTTCGAGTATAAAAGGAGAAGTATGAAATTTTAATCCCCATCCACATCAGGTATTTTCGAGTTCAGGTATAATCGCGGGTACCCATTATATTATTTTTTATAATTTAAGTTTACTTATTTATTATTAAATAAATTATATATATATATATATATTAAGTTATTAATTATATTTTAATTTAAATAGCATATAAAGAATAATTAATAATAAGAAATTATAAATTAAAGTTTAAGAATAAATTTTTAATTAAATATATAATTTTGAACTTATTATATAATTATTAAAATTATAACGGGGCAGATACGGGTTTGGGTACACGATGGGTAATCGCATACTCATACCTGTTGTACTCATACCCGGTTCATCACATCAGGTAATACCTGTACACATACCCATCAAAATCAGGGCAGGTTAAAGCAGATACCCACGGACGTGAGTATTTTTGTCATCCCTACACTTCACACAAAATTAGGATCTCACAAAATTATTTAACAACTAATTCAATCTTTTCTACATTTTGAAAATATTTTTATTATTAGAAATAAAATTAAGAATACTTAAATATTTTATCTAAAGTAAAAAATTATAATTATCTCTATACTATAATATATATATATATATATATATATATATATATATATATATATATATATATAATATATCTATATAAACGGAAGAAATTTTTTATTATATTTATAATAAATATTATAAAAGAGGATTAAAATATTTGATCAAAAAATAAAAATAACACATAAATACTATTATTTTTATAATTAAATCCTCAAATAAAAATAATTAACTAAATTAAAGTATTAAAATTTTAAAATATACATGTTGAAAATATTTATATTATATATTAAAATTTTATTATTATAATTTTTTTAAAATTAAAAAAAAGAAAAGAAAAAAACAAGTTTGGGGCGAAGGCCATAATTTTACAACCCTGATTGCACGGAAAACAATACCACGGTTAATCAGTAAGCTATTTTAGTGATAATGTTGCTTTTTAGATTGAAAATAAATTAACTATCATGTTCTCAAACACACACGATCAATGTATTTTCGGTTAAAAATGATTTGTTAACATATATTTGATGAAGAAGAATATTTTATCAATAAAAATACACGACAAGAAATTCAACCTGTTTTTGTTCCTAGATAATCACTAATTACGTTTACAATAAATGTCACTTGTCAAAAAATTTGTAAACAAAAATAATCAAACACAAAACAAAATGCTTAATATATTGCTATTGGGTGATGATATATGGATCGGGCATGTGGATCTAGCAAATCTTTGCATATTTTAAATTTTTTTTTAAAGAATCAAAATTGTAAAAAAAAAAATTGAGTTTGATTTGCAGAATTTGTGATTTTGCAGGCTAAGCATACGGGCTCACGGACTTGGTCCATAATTCATTTAAAGGGATAAATTTGTTATTTTTACGATAAGTTTGTGTTAACATTGTGACTTTTTTATTGTAATTATGATATTTTAGACTTTTAGTAATTAAAATATTTAATATTTTATATTATTATAAATAATTATATATTTTTTAATATGATATATTATAGTTTAGTTAGTTTAAAAAATACTATATATATTGAAGGACTATACTTATCTGGCCCATTTAAAATACAAGTTTTGGAAACCAAGTCTGTTTATCCACCCTATATTGTTACCACATGTCAATATAGTGAGTTTTATACCACTATACTAATTGGGTTGTTCAAACTTGTTTATTTGTGTTTAAATAATCAAATTCAGAATATTTATATGTTCACCTCCCAATTTCTCCTTATACCTCCATATATTTTCAAAAGACAAAAATGTCCTTGGGTCAAAATCTACATAACCGAGAGACACCTTCATCTCAATTTCGTGTTTTTCATCTTCATCTCATGTCTATTGCTTAATCTAGACCTTGAAGAGCTTCGTCTCTCCTCATGCATGCTTATCCTATCTATCTTCATTTTCCATCTCCATCACCAAGTATGTGCTTGTCCCTTAAATTCCCTCTTAATGTCACTAAAAAGTGCAACCCAGATTGGTGGAGTTATCAATCCGGATTCAATATTTGATGGTGGTGCTTCTTGCTTCGGATTTGGTGTTCTGATTTATGCAATTTAGTAGTCCAAGTAGGTAAATCCGGATGACCAAATTGTATGGGGAATAAGTCTGGATTAAGCAATTCAGACTCCCTGTTGAACTAGTATACACTAAGTCCTAAACAGGCAATCTGAAATCAGTCTGGAATAGGCAATCTAGAGCCAATTCAAAACAGGAAATTTGAGTCAATCTAGAACAAGCAATTTAAAACCAATCCAAAACATGCAACCCAGATCCAATCTCTACAAGCAATTCGAACCTAGTCCAAAACATGCAACCAAAGCTTGTATTTTTCAATGGTCGAATTAGTTAATCCAGATTACTTAATTTTTTTTAATCCAAATTAGGTAATCTAGAGGTTTTTAACAAATACGGACTACCTCCTCTAGATTCATTAGGAACTTATTTTTTACAAGTATGGATTAGGTGATTCATATTTGTGTAAAACACTTCTTAGTTACCTAATCCGGATGCACAAATTTTTTTCAAACTCCACTATAGATTATATTTAGAAATAAAAATAAAATAAGGAAAATACTTACCAAATGAGAAGCTATGTGGATTGCACGCAGATGTATAAGAAGTCTAGATTAAGAAATAGAGAAGAAAAAAATGTAACAAGAGACAAAAAGTGGAGATGAACTTTCAACAATTTAAGGTTATGTGGAAGTTTTCCCTAACAACACTACAAAAAATTATGTAAATAATGGTAGTTAATATTCTATATAGCAACGATTTTAATTGCCGTTATTTACATGTGTGACAGTTAGCTTAACTTTTGTAATTCTTTCTACCGCAGAGTATAAAATGACAGTTATCATGTAAGCTGCAACAACTACCATTTTATACATGTCATAAAATGACGGTTTACATTTGTAAATAATGACAGTTTTAAGTGTCATATTTTTCACCGTAAATCAACATAGTATGCAAGTAGTGACACATACAACTGTCATTATTAATCTAAATCTTTAACATTTTCAACTGTCATTATTTTAATAAAATAGTTTTTCAACCTATTATAAAATATGAAGATATAAAAAAATTTTGTGAAAAATATTACAAGTAATCTCCGTAATTTCAAAATAAATATTAAATATTTTTAAAATTGTAGTTTGAATCACTATAATTTGCTTGAAAAATTATTTTACATTTATAATATTTTAAAACTGTTGAAAATGCCAGAATTGTACATAAAAAAACCAATATGACATCCAAACTATATAAGAATCAATTTTAAATCGAAACTTTAAATAAAGTATTTTTTAATATCCATAAAATTGGAATTTCAAATAACGGTATGAAATTCATTAAATAATCCAAACTTCCTTACAAAAAGTTAGTGATCTAAGTACTCTAAAATTTTTATTGTGCAGAAATCAAAGTCTAATCTTGCAATTGTATAAACCAAAGTTTAGTAATTCTTAAACTAATATTGTGTCTAAATAGAGGTATTAAGACCACCCTTTAGATTAATATTACG
Organism: Psophocarpus tetragonolobus; assembly: GCA_037954015.1. Lineage (NCBI taxonomy): Eukaryota > Viridiplantae > Streptophyta > Magnoliopsida > Fabales > Fabaceae > Psophocarpus > Psophocarpus tetragonolobus. Next base: position 39,006,328 of record CM075689.1, read on the forward strand.
TCATCTTGATAATTTTCTCATGTTATTGGGTTATTGAGCTCCACTGCCAACATGTAACCTAAAATAGATAAAAGTATTATTATTATTCTAATAAAAAAATATACAAATTTCATAATCCATCAACAATGAGTATATTAATAAAAGTATTATTACTTTTAATTCTTGTACCAAGTGAAACTTTTTAATTATTTCAAGCTTCAATGTTCTTCACATAATCTACATTTTTTCTCACACTATTTACATATTTTTTCTCTCACAGTATCTACATATTCAATGAGTATTGTAACATCCTAGTTAAAACTTTCACTTTGTTTCACAAACAAGAAAAAAGATAAGGAAAGAAAGCTTCATACTTTCAAGTAGAGAGAAGAGAAAAGAGAAAAAGACAAGGGAGGCAAAGATTAGGATAAAAGTCATAAAACTCACGAGAAATCTAACAACCATGAAAAAATAGGTATGAATCTTACTATTTGATTTCATTTGTGGAATTTGAATAAGATTCTAATCGAGAGTACATTTTTATGATTGAATTAGTTTAAAATTTTAAAATTGTTGAGTCTATTACTGTATTATGATTATTGGAATTGTGAGAATTGATAATCTCATCTAAAAGATGTTTGTAGAGAAAATTATTTTCTCCCATTAATGTTTTGTCCTATTTCATTCTCACTCTTTTTATGGTTATAGAGAAAATTATACTCTCCTTTGAAAGATGTTCAATTACCCAGCTCTTTCTAATTTTAAAAATTACAGTCATTTCTCTTAAATCACTACTAGAAAAATTGGTATTTGTGATGGACTTTTGTGAATGAATGTATTCCCTCACAAATTGTGACAATTTTTGTGAAGGATTCATAAAGTTTGTGACGATCATTTAATTAACATAATTTGTGAAGGATTTTGTGATGGTTGCTTCCCTCTCTAATTAATCCGTTCATAGATGGCGTCACTAAATTTAGATGTTTCCTCTTGTGATGATACATTTTGACCGAAACCATTCCTCGCTAATTAGACAGTCACAAATTCCGTTACATTTTGTGATGGTATTTTGCGTTGAATTGTACTCTGTAAAATATCTTCCGCCGCAAAAGGCGTCACAAAATTGAAAAATAAATGCAGTACAACTTTTTGTGACAGAACTTTATTCCTCACAAAATAAATTTTTTAATTACTTTTTTCAATGCATTACAAAATAAAAAAAATCTATATAAATTTTTTAGTTATTGATTTTTTATTATTATGTTTAATTTTAAAATTTTAGAAATAATTAATTGAAAATAGTTAATTATTATAATAAAAAATATATGCAGATTAATTATTTTTTGAATAGAATAAAAAATAATAATCATAATAACTTTAAAATATATTTTATTTATTTTATAAATTTTTTAAAATATAACTATTAGAGTAACTCCAATGCTATTTTCTTAGAATAATTTATCAAGTTCTGGACTCACTTTGAATGACTCATAAATAATGTTTGATTATTTATAAATGTTTATTATTATAAAATATTGATTTAATATGATTTTTAAATTTATTATAATATAATATATTTATTTATAATACATTCTTTTTTTTGTGAATTTAAGATTAATTTAATTCATTTCATGATTTTCATTTATAAAGTATTCTATACTGTTATTTATTGTTAATCTATAACAACTGCTAAATACTAATTATCGTTAATCTTTAACATAACATTTTTTAAAATTTTTTGTATTAAAATAACTATCAAAATCAGTATTAATTTAAGACTAATAAAAATACCATCATATCATTACTTTTTTTTCACTTAAAAAAATTATGACTAAATGATATTAATTACCATGATATCAAAATCTAACTTTATTATCTTTCACTACATACATTATCTCCCTATCTAACCGTTGAAAATAAATATTAATATCTTGTAAATTAATTGTCCAAAAATAAACAAAGGTAACGGTTAACGAATTTTATAAAGGCTATAAATAAAGTTTGTAACAATTGTAACATCCTAAAATTACAATTGTTATTTTGATTTCATATTCTCTCACTTCAGAAATTATTTCCATGATCCAACCATTGGAAATAAATAATAATGTGTGATAAATCTAATTTCTAAAAATAAGACATATCTAACGGTTAACCAATTCTATAGAGACTTCAGAAAAATTCTACTACTAGTGTAAGATTCTAAAAATACACTCCTTACTCTATCTTTATTACCTCTCACTCTAAATGGTGTTTTTCATGATCCAACTGATGAAAATAAATATCAATATATTATAAACCAACTATCCAAAAGTAAACCAAATCTAATAGTTAACAAATTCTTTAAAAGCTCTAAGCAAAGACTGCCCCTAGTGTAAGATTATAAAAATATAATTCTTACTTTAACTTTATTATCTCTCACTCTAGACATTAATTCCAGGATTGAACCATTGCAAATAAATATTAATATTTTGTGAACCGAATATCCAAAAATAAACAAAGGTAATGGTTGGAGAATTCAATAAAGTTACAAATAAAGTTTGTCATTATTGTAACATCTTAAAACTACAATTCTTACTTTGACTTTATTATCTCTAACTATAGAAATTATTTCCACAATCTAACCGTTAAAAAATAATATTAATATGTTATGAAACCTAATTCCAAAAATTAAACCAAATCTAATAGTTAACAAATTTTTTACAGGGTCCAAACGCAATATGCCTCTAGAGTAAGATTCTAAAAATATATTTTTTACTTTGACTTTATTTTCTCTCATCCAAAACACTGTTTCCATGATCCAACCATTGAAAATAAATATTAATATATTATAAATTGATTTTCAAAAAATAAATCAAATCTAATGGTTCAAGAATTTTGTAATGGCTCTAGACGAAGTTTGCCACTAATATAAGATCCTACAAATATAATTTTTACTCTAAGTTTATTATCTATCACTTTATACATTATTTATAGGATCTAATGTGTGAAAATAAATATTAATGTATTTTTAATCGAATGTCTAAAAATAAAAAAAGGTAATGGTTGACGAATTCTATAAAGGCTACAAACCAAGTTTTTCATTATTGTAACATCTTAAAAATATAATTCTCACTCCAACTTTATTATCTCTCATTCTAGAACTTATTTCCACAATTCAACCATTGAAAATAAATATTAACATATTATGAATCAAATTTAAAAATAAACCAAATCTATTGGTTAACGAAATTTGTAGGAACTCTAGATGTCGTCTGCCACTAAAGTAAGATTTTTAAAATACATTTTTTATTATGAATTTATTATCTCTCACCCTAAACACTATTTCCATGATGTAACCTTATATATTATTATTTGACTATCCAAAAAATCATCAAATGTAATGGTTAAAGAATTTTGTAAAGGTTGTAAATGAAGTTTATCACTAATATAATATTCTAAAAATATAATTCTCACTCTTACGTTATTATTTACTACTTCATAAATTATTTCCAAGATTAAAGAATTAGAAATAAATAATAATATGAACCAAACCTAAAAAATAAGACAAATCTAACGGTTAACCAATTTTATGGAGGCACTAGATATCACTAGTGTAAGATTATAAAAGTATAGTTCTCTAGACAAATTCTACCACTAGTGTAAGATTATAAAAGTATAGCTCTTACTCTACCTTTATTATCTGTTAGCCCAAACACTATTTCCATGTTTTAGCCGTTGAAAATAGATATCAATGTATTTTGAAAAATTTTTCCAAAAATAAACCAAATCTAACGTTAACGAATTCTATGAACGTTCTAGACTAAGATTGCCACTAGTGTAAGATCTAAAAAATATAGTTCTTATTCTAACTTTATTATCTTTGACTCCTAAAATAAACCAAATCTAACGGTTAACAAATTTTTTAGAGACTCTAGACACAGTGTGTCACTAGAGTAAGACTCTAAAAATATAGTTTTTACTGTGACTTTATTATCTCTCACCATAAATATCATTTTCATAATCCAACCATTAAAAACAAAATTAAGATATTATGAAATGACTATCCAAAAATAAACCAAATTTAATGGTAAAAAATTTTACAAAGGTTGTAGGAAAAGTTTGTCACTGATGTAAGATTCTAAAAATATAATTTTTACTCTAACATTATTATAGTTTACTGCATAAATTATTTCCAAGATCCAAGCATTACAAATAAGTAATATTTTTTTTATGAACCTAACCCCAAAAATAAGACAAATCTAACAGTTAACCAATTCTATGGAGGCTCTAGAAAGATTCTGCCAATAGTGTAAGATTCTAAAAGTATAGTTTTTACTCTACCTTTATTATCTTTCATCCCAAACACCATTTCCATGATCTAGCTGTTGAAAATAGATATCAATGTATTTTGAAAAAAAATTCCAAAAGTAAACCAAATCTAACGGTTAACGAAGTCTATGAAGGTTCTAGACGAAGACTGCCACTAGTGTAAGATATAAAAAATATAGTTCTGACTATAACTTTATTATCTCTGACTCCATAAATTTTTTTCACGATCCAACTGTAGGAAATGAATATTGGTATGTTTTGAACCTAATTCCAAAAAATAAACCAAATCGAATGGTTGACGAATTTTTAGAGACTCTAGACATAGTGTGTCACTAGAGTAAGACTCTAAAAATATAGTTTTTACTTTGACTTTATTATCTCTCACCATAAACACTATTTCCACAATCCAACCATTAAAAATAAAATTAAAATAATATGAAACGACTATCCAAAAATAAACCAAATTTAATGGTTAAAGAATTTTGTAAAGGCTGTAGACAAAGTTTCTCACTAATGTAAGATTCTAAAAGTATAAGTTTTACTCTAACATTATTATAGCTTACTCAATAAATTATTTCCAAGATGCAAGCATTACAAATAAGTAATAATTTTTTGTGAACCTAACCCCAAAAATAAGACAATGGTGAACCAATTCTATGGAGGCTCTAGACAAATTCTATCGTTAGTGTAAGATGCTAAAAGTATAGTTCTTACTCTACCTTTATTATTTGATAGCCCAAATACTATTTCCATGATCTAGCCGTTGAATATATATATATATATATATATATATATATATATATATATATATATATATATATATATATATATATATATATATATATATATATCAATGTATGTTGAAAATTTTTTCCAAAAATAAATCAAATCTAACGGATAACGAAGTCTATGAAGGTTTTAGACGAAGACTGCCACTAGTGTAAGATGTCAAAAATATAGTTCTTACTCTAACTATATTATCTCTGACTCCAAAAATTGTTTTCACAATCCAACCGTTGGAAATGAATATTGATATGTTTTGAACCTAATTCCAAAAAATAAACTAAATTGAATGGTTGACGAATTTGTTAAAGACTCTAGACACAGTGTGTCACTATAGTAAGACTCTAAAAATATAGTTTTTACCTTGACTTTATTATCTCTCACCATAAATACTATTTCCACAATCTAACCATTAAAAATAAAATTAAGATATTATGAAACGACTATCCAAAAATAAATCAAATTGAATGGTTAAAGAATTTTGTAAAGACTGTAGACAAAGTTTGTTACTAATGTAAGATTCTAAAAATATAAGTTTTACTCTAACATTGTTTTAGATTACTCCATAAATTATTTCCAAGATGCAAGCATTACAAATAAGTAATAATTTTTTGTGAACCTAACCCCAAAAATAAGACAACGGTGAACCAATTCTATGGAGGCTCTAGACAAATTCTGCCATTAGTGTAAGATGCTAAAAGTATAGTTCTTCCTCTACCTTTATTATCTGATAGACCAAATACTATTTCCATGATCTAACCGTTGAAAATATATATCAATGTATGTTAAAAAAATTTTCCAAAATTAAATCAAATCTAACGGTTAACGAAGTCTATGAAGGTTTTACACGAAGACTGCCACTAGTGTAAGATATAAAAAATATAGTTCTTACTCTACCTTTATTATCTGATAGCCCAAACAATATTTCCATGATCTAGCCGTTGAAAATATATATCAATGTATGTTGAAAAAATTTTCCAAATCTAACGGTTATTGAATTCTATGAAGGTTTTACTCTAACTTTATTATCCCTGACTCCAAAAAATTGTTTTCATGATCTAACCGTTGAAAATGAATATTGATATGTTTTGAACCTAATTCTAAAAAATAAATCAAAGGAGGCTCCAGACAAATTCTTTTATCCTCAAAATTTCCTTAATGTCTCTTTGGGTTTTATTATATTACTGCTTCTTTTAGTTTAAATTTTTTATTATATTATTTCCTTGTTTTGCTTTTCAAGTTATAAGCAAGATTAAGATTTAGTCCCTTTTTTTAACAGAGATTAAGAGCTAGTCCTAAGCTATCAAAAAGAAAAAAAGTAGTCCTACGTGCCCAACATAAATTAGTTTATGATCAATAAGTTGAAGCTATAAAAAAATTTAAATAATGGTGAAGGTTTTAATAAATATAATATATTTTAAAATTAAATATTAACATATAATATATAAAATGAGATTTTTAATAAAATATATGTATAAATTTTTATTAAACTCTTGATTCATATAATTAGGATAATATATATATATATATATATATATATATATATATATATATTAAAGTGTTTTAAATTAATACGTAAATAATTAAATATTTTTGTATCAGTTATAGCAATTAAAATTATACACCATTTTTTTAATAATATGCTAAAATGGTATATTATCATTAATAACCTAAAACGGTTTATTTATATTACTATTAAGTCATTATATCATAAATGTTTAAAATTGAATTACTTTTAAATTTTAATTATCTTTTAAACACATTAACAGTTACCCATTTTAAATCTAATCATTAATTTAATATTTTCAAACAATCATGATTGTTAATGTATGAAATTTTATGCATGTACACCATAGAAATTATCCTCTTCTAAAATTAAGAATGTCCAATCAAAATCTTTTAAGAGTTATATTGTTTTTATAACAATTTTAAATTCCTTTTTTATTTTTTATTAATCACCAATTTGATACTTTTCTCTCTTTTTTCAATAAAATTATTTTTTTACCTTTATCTTTTTATTACATTACTAATCTTATACTTTTTTCTCCGTTTTTTTTTTTACTCATTATTATAAAAAAAATATAGGAATAGGTTTTATTTATTATTAATCAATGTGGCTAGTAATCGACGTGGGATCAATTGTGATTATCTAATATGCATGTTATACAGAAAAAATATTGTACAACTTTAGAAACTTATTTCACTTGTCACATTTATGGTTCTTAATTACCTTGTGTATGTGCTGTTGTGTGGATAATGCATCAGAAATGGAAATTCCTGAAAATAGAAGGTGGATGGATAACCATGTGGATTCTAATCAGACTATCATTACAGAATTTCTAGTTGGGATTGATGAATTTTGCAACTTTGCTTTGGAGCATGATGCAAATAATATTGGACAAGGGAAGATTAGATGCCCTTGTAAAAATTGCAAGTGTAGAAAATATGAAATACCTAAGGTAGTGAAAGTGCATTTATGCAAGAAAGGCTTCATGAGTAATTATTATTATTGGACAAACCATGGTGAGCCAATTCCACCAATTCCTACCATGGTTGCAGGTCAATCTTACTATGATCATTATGGTCAAACAGAAATGCTTAATAATTATGAACAAATGGTAATGGATGCTGCTGGACCCGGAATTAGGACCCATCTTGAGTAAAATGATGATGAAAATGAAGCAATAATGATGGAAGATATAAACCCAGAAGCAGAACGATTCTTTCAAATGTTGAGGGCAGCACAAGCTCCTTTATTGGCTGGTTTTGAAAACTATTCTATGTTGTTAGCTTCTTTAAGAGCATTAAGTTTGAAAATAGACTATGGTTTATCCGAGGGATGCTTTAATGAATGGATGAAATTTATGGGAGATGCAATGCCAAATGGTAATTGTTTTCCTAACAATCTTTACCAGGCAAAGAAATCAGTTGCTGAACTTGGGTTAGGATGTATGAAAATTGAATGTTGCGGTATGTTGTATTATAAGGAAAATGAAATGCTCCAAATGTGTAAATTTTGTAATAGGGAGCGATATAAACGTGTTAATAGACAAGGTAAGGAGAAATTATTCCCATTGAAAACTATGTGGTACTTTCCACTTGTTCCTAGGCTACAATAGTTGTATTCATCTACGCAAAAAACTCATGAAATGAAATGGCATCATGTCTATCAAATGGAATTTAGTTCCTTATCTCATCTGTCTGATGCAGAAGCTTGGAAATTGTTTGATACAACTTGGCCTGCCTTTGCTCAAGAGCCTCAAAATGTTCGTTTAGGCTTGTTTGCTGATGGGTTTGCACCATTTAACATATCAGGTAAGCCTTATTCTTGTTAGCCTGTGATCATTACCCTGTATAATTTCCACCATGGATGTGTACGAGACAAGAGCTTATGTTCTTAACCATTATAATTCCTGGCCTATCTAATCCAAAGAAGAAAATTGATGTGTATTTGTGTCCCCTTATTAATGAATTGAAAATGTTGTGGGAAGATGGAGTTATAACCTATGACATATCTCTAAAGAAAAATTTTGTGATGAAGGCTGCATTAATGTGGACAATTGATGACTTTCCAGCGTATGGGATATTAAGTGGTTGGATGACAATGGGAAAATCTGCTTGTCCAATTTGTTTAGAGGGTTTTAAAATGTTTACCATAGTTGTAAGTAAAAAGCCTTCTTGGTTTGATTGTCATCGTCAATTCTTACCTCAAAATCATTCATATAGAAGGAATAAGGTTTCATTTAATAAAGGTAAAGTTGTGATATAACTTCCCCTCAAAGGTTAAAGGGCAAAGAAGTGTGCGAAAGGGTGCAACATTTACCAAGTGTAGAGGAATGTTCACACCAAAGTCCATCAGGTTACTTGATAGAGCATAATTGGACAAAATGAAGTATCTTTTGGGAATTAATATATTGGAAGACTCATCTTCTCCCACATAATCTTGATGTGATGCACATTGAAAGAAATGTATTTCTTAATATTTTCTTCACAGTGATGGACATCAAAGGAAACACAAAGGATACTATAAAATCTAGAAAAGATTTACAAGTTCATTATAAGCATAGAGGTTTAGAACTACAACCTGGTAGGAATAACAATCTTGTCAAACCAAATGCACAATATACATTAACCAGATAACAAAGAATAGCTGTTTGTGAATGGGTAATAAATCTTAAGCCTCCTGATGGCTATGCTTCCAATTTGAGTAGATGTGTTGACTTGAGTGAAGCAAAATTATTGGGTATGAAGAGTCATGACTGCCATGTATTCATGCAACATTTACTTCCATTTGCATTTAAAGCGTTGTCTAAGCCTATATGGAACACACTTACAGAATTGAGTCAATTCTTTAGAGAAATTTCTTCTTCATTGTTAAGAGAAGATAAATTTCCTGAATGGGAGGATAACATCCTAATCATATTGTGCAAACTAGAACAAATATTTCTTCCCACCTTTTTTTATTCCATGGAACATCTTCCAATTCATTTAGCATATGAAGCAAGAATTGGTGGTCCAGTTCAATATAGATGGATGTATCCTTTTGAAAGGTTAGTTCTCCATGGTATTTAATCTCTTAATAAATTGTAATGACTTTTATTATATTCTAATTGTAAGGCATATTTACTTGAAGAGATGTCTAGATTTGCTTCATATTAGTACCCTTCTGATATTCCACTAAGGAGAACAAGAGTGCCATGAAATGATGATGGAGGACAATGTTCTTCTACAAATCCACCATTATCAATTTTCAATTATCTAGGTCTTCCTTTTGGTAAATGTATCACATCTACCTTAGACGAAAGAGACAAGAAAGTTGCACATTTATATGTTCTTTTAAATTGTCCTGAGGTGGTGCCTTACTTGAACTAAGTATTTTTAATATATGTTTATATAAATTATGTGATATATTTATATGAATTACAATCATGTTTTATTTCTCACTTTGTATGTGCAGTATGTACTCCAATTTGTTGATGGAATTAGAGCCTGACATGAATCAAGTAGCTTTGGATAAACAAATTTCAGATACATTCTCCTCTTGGTTTAAAACATATGTATGTTAAACAATTATTCTTTGATTTATATAAGCTAATTTCTTTATTAATTTTAGATAATAATATTTTGTCTAATGTAGGTGCTTAACCCCAACAATGCAATAAATGATGTGCTTTTGAGGAGTTTGGCATGGGATCCCATTTGAAATGTCCGTAAATGGCCTAACTATGCTATCAATAGGTATAAATTTGTGACAAAATCTCAAAATGAAGGGATGAGTACAACAAACCACCATGTGTGTGTGTGAGGAGGACAATGTGATACTATGCAAAATGATTACTATGGAATGTTAATTGACATTATTCAAGTGGAGTACACGGGTTGGCCTAACAAAAAGTTGGTTTTATTTAAATGTGAATGGTTTGATTCTAATTTTAATGGGACAAGGATAGATAATTATGGAAATGTTGAAATTAAAAAATCTAGAAGATATCATAGTTATGATCCTTTTATACTGGCTCAACAAGCAGAACAAGTGTACTTTACCTTATTCCCTGAAGGACAACAAAATTTGTTTGGTGTCATAAAAACAAAGGCACGTAGTATAATTCAATCATTTGATAAAAATAAATTTGAAGTTGCATACCAAGATGAAGCTCACAAACAAATTCTTATAATTGTTGCAAATGATGATTTTCAGCAAATTCTTGTTGACACTCTTGGCATGGTAGAGGAAGTGCCAATTAATTGGGAAGAATAAGAATAAGATGAAGAAGAAGACATAAAATTCATGTCAAGTAGTAAAGAAGAAGAGTTTATTGATCAAGATATAGAAGAAGAGGAACGTTAAGAAGAAAAGCAACATAAAAATGATGCAAAATATGAGGAGAGAGATTCAAACTAAGTTGCTGAATTATTATATATTTACCTTATATTTATTAGTATTCCTTTTATATGTTTTATTGAGATATATACTAATAAGATGTTTTAATTTTATTTAATGTTAATTTTATTTAATTTTATTTAATTTTATTTAATTTTCATGTACATTTGTTAATTATATCTTCGTTTTTTATATGCATATAGATTTAGGGAAAAAAATAATATGCATGGTAGAGGAAGAGGCACTGGTAGATGCTTTAGTAGAGGTAGGGGAAGAGGAAGAGCTAGAGACACCACCGTTTTGCCTCAACCTGCTACTTCTCAACCCACACATCCTATTGAGTAAGTCACACATCCTACTACACAACCCTCGGATCCTATTAGACAATCCGCACATCCTACTAGACAATAAATTCATCATTCCACTTCTAAGACGTCTACAGGTTCCTAACTTAACCAATCTATACCTAACTCTCATTTGCAGTCCATAAATCCTAACATACCAAACATCCTACCATATCTATTAGACATACAACTTCCCAAATTAATAAATCTACATCTAGTCCCCAGTCACTGCCCACACATCCTATTGAACAACCTATACATCATTCAACATCTAGCCCTCATGACTCTTTCACAGGGAGACCACAACCATCATCACATACCCCTATAGATGTTGCATCTGCTAATAGTCCTAATATAGCATCGTCCCATATTGATGCATCTCTACAGATTGGGAGTTTAGACCCTGATAGATGTAGATGGATTTGCCCAGGTCCAAAAAACAAGTAAGCATTTGTATTTTTTTTTACATAAGCTCAATATAGTAAGATTTATGGAACGAGTTTTAACTTGTTAAAAAGAATATTTTTATAGGTTTAATCCTCCAATTCATCCAACAAGGGAAATTTCAAGAATAATAAAAGGAAAATTTGAAGGAGGTTGGGAAATGTATGAAGAGGTCAAAAGTGTAAACCCAGATGTGGCAAAAATGTTGTTTGAAGAATTTGTGGTATGAATAGGAACAACAAATACTTTACTAACTTGATATATAGTGTTTCTTTTATAACTTTATGATATAATATACTTTTATAACTTTTTGTAACACAGAGGAAGTATAAGTGGATGCCTGGGCATGATGTACAAATTAAAAAAACATTTGATCATAAAGCTTCTGAAGGGTACTCAAATGCAATCTATAAAGTACGATGTGGAATTGATCAAGGGGATTGGATTCCTCATGCAATGCGTCAAGAATTACAACAAAAAGGGAATAACCAAGAGTAGAAAGATAAAGAAAAAATCAATGCAAACAATAGAAATTCATCTGATGGTTCATTGCATACAAGAGGATCAATTCCAACATCTGAGCATTTTAAGAGACTAGTAAGTAATTATATTTACTTTAATATTTGTTAATACAAATATTATAATTTATACTATTTTTATATATATTTTCAGAAAAAATCTAATGATGTCACTCCAACTTGTTGGGAGCAATTTCAAAAAACACACAAGACTGCTAAGGTTGACGAATAGGTCTCCTCTAAAGCACAAATGATTGCTGTAAGTAACATTATTGTTTCAGTTTCTATATAATCATTAATGGAACAATATAGTTGATGTTTTAGATTAATTATTTTGATTCTTAATTGGTCTTATATAATGATGACTACTAATGATTTGTCTTTCCATTCTCAATTTAAGAAAATGCCATATATAAGTGATATATTGCTTACAAAATTTATATTAATCAAATTTGTGATAGAAAGTATCAAACAAAATGAATGATTAAGCCATGATAAAAGTGTAAGTATTCAAATGATTGAAAATTTACTTTTAAATTTTTATTAAATTATTGCAATTTACTTTTTAAGGTTCTGTAAAACTTTGTATTTTCTTAACTTATATTGTGAATGTAGAAGATATAAATAAAGATTGCATTCAAATATAAGTACGAAATCAAAATCTGACTTTTGTGCATCGCTTTAGTCGCTACTCATAATTTGTTGTTACAAATGTCAATAGAGTGAATATTATGATTAACACTTTGTTGGTTTGGTTAGATAATTGTTTTAACATTTACTAATTTTAGTTATCATAGATAGATTGAAGTATGACATTTTTTTATTTAATGATCTCATAAATATTGTTGAATTGATTTGATGAGTTGGGTAATTCTTTTAATTCTTAATTGATCTTATGTACTGATGGTTATTAGTGATCGTCATAGATAGATTGGAGTATGATGTTTTTTTTTTATTTAATGATATCATTTACATCAATTATACTTTTTTTCTAAGTTTAGCATGATGATTCCTAATTAATACATGGGTCTTCAGAAGAATATTATTCAATTGATTTGATGAGTTAAGTTAATATTTTTAATTTTTAATTAATCTTATGTATTGATGTTGTCATAGATAGATTGAAGTATGATATTTTTTAATTTAATGATATCATTTACATCAATTATACTTTTTTCCTAAGTTTAGCATGATGATTCCTAACTAATACATGGGTCTTCAGAAGAATATTGTTGAATTGATTTGATGAGTTGGGCTAACTATTTTAATTTTTAATTTATCTCATGTACTGATGGTTATTAGTGATTGTCATAGATAGATTGAAGTATGGTATTTTTATAATGATATCATTTGCATCAATTATAAGTTTTATGTAAGTTTAACATAGTGATTTCAAACTAATAGATCAGTCCTGAAAAGAATATTGTTGAATTGATTTGATGAGTTGAGTTAATAGTTTTAATTTTTAGTTGATTTTATGTATTGATGGTTATTAATGATTGTCATAGATAGATTAAGTATGATATTTTTTTATTTAATGATATCATTTACATCTATTATCCTTTTTCCTAAGCTTAGCATGATGATTCCTAACTAATACACGAGTCTTGAGAAGAATATTGTTGAATTGATTTCATCAGTTGGGATGACTGTTTTAATTCTTAATTTATGTTAAGCACTGATGATTATTAGTGATTGTCATAGATAGATTGAAGTATGGTATTTTTATAATGATATAATTTATATCAATTATACCTTTTTTGTAAGTTCAGCATGGTGATTCCAAACTAATACATGAGGCTTGAAAAGAATATTGTTGAATTGATTTGATAAGCTGGGTAATTGTTTTAATTCTTAATTTATCTTATGTACTGATGGTTATTAGTGATTGTCATAGATACATTAAGTATGATATTTTTTAATTTAATGATATCATTTGCATCAATTATACTTTTTCTCTATGTTTAGCATGATAATTCCTAAATAATACATGAGTCTTAAAAATAATATTGTTGAATTGATTTGATGAGTTAGGTAATTGTTTTAATTCTTAATCAATCTTATGTACTGATGGTTATTAATGATCGTCATAGATAGATCAAAGTATGATGTTTTTTTATTTAATGATATTATTCACATAAATTATACTTTTTTTCTAAGTTTAGCATGATGATGCCTACCTAATACATGAGTCTTAAAAAGAATATTGTTGAATTGATTTAATGAGTTGGGTAATTGTTTTAATTTTAATTGATCTTATGTACTAGTGGTTACTAGTGATCGTCATAGATAGATTGAAGTATGGTATTGTTTTATTTAATGATATCATTTACATCAATTATTCTTTTTTCTAAGTTTAGCATGATGATTGCCGACTAATACATGGGTCTTTAAAAGAATATTATTGAATTGCTTTGATGAGTTCAATTAATTTTTTTAATTCTTAATCGATCTTATGTGCTGATGGTTATTAGTGATTGTCATAGATAGATTAAATTATGATGTTTTTATTTAATGATATCATTCACATAAATTATACTTTTTTTTCTAAGTTTAGCATGATGATTCCTAACTAATACATGAGTCTTAAAAAGAATATTGTTGAATTGATTTGATGAGTTGGGTAATTGTTTTAATTTTAATCAATCTTATGTACTAATGGTTGTAAGTGATTATCATAGATAGATTGAAGTATGGTATTTTTTTATTTAATGATATCATTTACATCAATTATACTTTTTTTCTAAGTTTAGCATGATGATTCCTAACTAATACATGGTCTTCAAAAAATATTATTGAATTGATTTAATGAGTTATTTTAATTGTTTTGATTCTTAATTTAGCTTATGTACTGATGGTTATTTGTGATTATCATAGATAAATTGAAGTATGATACTTTTTTTATTTAATGATATCATTTACATCAATTATACTTTTTTCCGAAGTTTAGCATGATGATTCCTAACTAATACGTTGGTATTTAAAATAATATTCTTGAATTTCTTTGATAATTTAGGTTAATTATTTAATTCCTAATTGATCTGATGTATTGATGGTTATTAGTGATTGTCATAGATAGATTGAAGTATGGTATTTTTTTATTTAATAATATCATTTACATCAATTATATCCTTTTTCTATGTTTAGGATAATGATTACTAGCTAATATGTGAGTCTTCAAAAGACTATTGTTTAATTGATTTGATGAGTTAGGTTAATTATTTTAATTCATAATTGTCTTATGTATTTGTGGTTATTAGTGATTTATGTTTTCATTTTCAATTCAAGAACATGTCATATATATATATATATTGCTTGAAAAATTTATATTTATCAAATTTGTCACATAAAGTATTTAATGAAATTTAAGGTTGTCCCATGATAGAAGATTATGATCGTATTAAAATGATTGAAAAGTGAATTTTGTAGTTTTCTAAATTATTGCAACTTAGTTTTTAAGCTTTTGTAAAACTTAGTATTTTCGTAACTTATATTGTGAATGTAGAAGATATAAATGGAGATTGCATTCAAATATAATTATAAAATGAAAATGACTTTTGTGCATTGCTTTAGTCATTAGTCATAAATTATTGTTAAAAATTTAAATAAAGTGATTATTTTGATTAAGATTTTGTTGGTTTGATTAAGGAATTGTTTTACCATTTTAATATTTTAATTTTGATGAATAGATTGAAGAATGCTATTTTTTCTTTAATGAGATATCATTTACCTTAATTGTACTCTTTTTCTAAGTGTAGGACGTTGATTCTAACTAATACAAAGGTCTTCAAAAGAATATTGTTGAATTGATTTGATGAGTTGGATTAATTGTTTTAACTCTTAATTGGTCTTATGTATTAGTTGTTAATAGTGATTTTATGTTTCAAAAGAATAGTGATTTTATGCTTGTAAACTTTATATTTATCAAATTTGTAATATAGAAAGTATATAGTGAAATTTAAAGTTATGTCATGAAGAAAGATTATGAAGGTATTGAAATGATTGAAAATTGAAATTTTGATTTTTATTAAATTGTTGTAACTTAATGTTTAATGTTTTGTAAAAGTTAGTATTTTTGTTAGCTTATATTGTGAATGTAGAATATAAAAATTAGAATTGTGTCCAAATATAAGTATGAAATCAAAATATCTCTTTTGTGCAATACATTAGTCATCTAATCATAATTTATGCTTACAAGTGTCAATAAAGTGAATATTTTGATTAAAACTTCATTGGTTTGGTTAAAGAATTGTTTTAGATTTTGATAATTTGAATTATAATGTATCATTACAATTTGATATTTCTTACTTAATGATATTATTCGCATTAGTTATACTTTTTTTCTATGTTTAGGATGATAATTCTTAACTATTACAAGGACCTTGCGAGAGTTATTGTTGAATTGATTTGATGCCTTGTAATTAATTGTTTTAATTCTTGATTTCTTATATAATGGTTGTTATTAGTGGTCTATGTTTTCATTCTCAATTAAAGACTATGAAATATATATATATATATATATATATATATATATATATGTTATATATATATATAGTGATATATTGTTTGTCATGTAGTTATAATTTGTTACAAATGTCAATAAAATTAAAATTTTGATTAAGACTTCATTTGTTTGGTTAGGGAATTGTACCATTTACTAATTTTAATTATGATGGATACATTGGATTAAAATATTTTTTACTTAATGATATCATTTTAATTAATTATATGTTTTAGGAAGAGTATGAGAGACATATTGTAGAGAGAGATTCACAAGAAATATATCTAAGGATGTGTCTAGTCATCCATCTGATGATAATATCTTTTACGGTCTTGTTGGGGGTACGAACAAGAGAGGATGAGTCTTTGGTCTAGGTTCAGAAGCTACAAAATACAAATCTTCTTCCTCAACAAGTTCATCTAATATTGTTTCATCATATGAGTATGAACAAATGAAAACTTTGGTTCATAATTTATCTGAAGAAAAAAAGAACCTAAAAGACATGTTTCTTAAATCCCAAGAAGAGTGACATTTGATGTAAGAAGAGTCACGTTTATTTCGTGACCAAATGACTCAATTTATGGAAAAAATTTCTCTTGGTCAAACATCTCAAGTACATGTTCCTGCTTAACATCTTCCTGAAGATATTGAGCAAAATGATGATGAGTTAGATGATAATGTTGATATTTAAAATATGTTATATATTTTATCTCTCTTTTAGTATGAACAATTAGAATTGAAATATTGAATAGGTATTTTTTAAGACTTATTATAATACCTAGTTAGAATTGCAAAACTTTTTAAAATGTATTTTGAATGTTCTTAACTTGTTTATCTCTCCTTTACTGTGGACAATTAGAATTAAAATATTAGAAATGTATTTTGTTAGACTTATTATAATACGTACTTAGAATTGCAAAACTTTTTTTAATTATTTTGAATATTCTTAACTTGTTTATTATATTTTATGTTAATTTATTTTATTATTTTCATATTTGCATAGAAAAATGACAAATTATTGTAATACCATATTCATAGAATTAACATAACATAATTACTAATTCTTTTAACAATGATAGATATGTCATTAATGCATAATTATTTTTTACTATTAAAAACAATATAATACAAAAATTCTTAAAAAAATTATTTGTTACAATCAATTATAGATTTTTTCAAAAAATTAATTTCATCGCAAATAATTATATTTAGTCATAATGGTTATTTCACACACAATTTGTGAACAATTTATAGGTATCACAAATTGTGAATATTACAATATGTGAAGGATTTTTGGGCTATCACAAAATGCAAAGTATATTTTGTATGGAATACACTTTTTCTCAGTATTTGTGATGAATTTTTTTGGTCATCGCAAAATGTAAAGATATTTTGTGAGGAATATTCTTTTTTTCATTATCCGTGACTGAATAGAACCTTCATAGTTTGTGATGGATTGTTCAATCATCACAAAATGCGAAGGATATTTTGTGAGGAAATCTCATTTTCTCGCTAACTCTAATGAAAAAATTGTTCATTATTTGTCTGTCATAATTAGTTAAGGAAAATCATATTAATCATGATTTATTTATTTTGATAATCTGTGATGGAATTTAAAGGTTTTGTGACGAATTCAATTCTGTCATTGTTTCTGAGGGAATAAAAATATCCCTTGCTGAAACATTTGTGATGCAAAATTTAGTGAGAACTTTTTATGTAACACAAATTCTGTCAGTAATTATTTTGTGATGGATGTTTAATCATTTTTGTGACGGATTCGTGCCTCTCTAATTTTGAGTTTTCTTATAGTGATTGGAGTATGCTAGTTTGTATAAATTAATAATAAGAAAATATATTTCAGGAAAAAATTAAGAATTAAATTTAAATTAGACATAACAAGTGTCAGTAAAAAGTTTTATTATTTTAATATTCTAAGATAGCTTTCCATTATTTAGGAATTGAGGATAAAAGCATATAATATCTCACAAGACTATAATTATATATGTGGACTAATGTAGGAACAATGCTAATCTTGTTGTAATAGGAACATTTTTTAAAATGATTTCATATAAGTTTTTACAATTTTTAATTATTTAAAAACGAATATTATACATTTTTGTCCTAATATAATAGATACTCTAATATTTTATTGAAGGTAAAACCTAAAATGGACAGAAAGTGAGAATTATTAGCAATGTGCAGCTCAATGGGCATGGCATATAACAGAACTCATACTCAATAAATTGACATTGAAAAATTATTTAAATTACTATGATATAAATTGACATTATAGAATTATTTGATGGAACAATTATCATTCATCAACTCATTCTTTCACAAAAAAGAAAATTCTAAAATTGTTTATTCTCATTTATACATCATTTTAATTTGGATTGCTATTCATTTTATATTACTATGATATAAATTAATATTATACAATTTGCTGACATACTTATCACATATCAATTATCAACTCACTCTTTCACAAAAGTTATATAACATTGCTCTAACATGGTGGCTTATCAGGTGACTACTGCAAGAATGTAAATAGATAATTGACTGCGAACTGTACACATGATAGCTTATTAGGTAGATGCTAAAATGTAAAGTTATTCTTTTAAGCATAGTAACAGAATCTAGAAAATACCAATATATGCCAAAGTAAAAGTGTATTTATTTTATACAAGGACCGATAGAGAATGATGGGTATGTCACATGTGTAAAGTATTATTTTATTCTTGGTGTTCTCTCCTTTATTATTAAATTTAGATAGGACATTTATATTTTTGGAAATTTCAGTTAGAATTATTGTATTTCTTGACTAATGATAAATTGCAAGGCAATCAAACCACAAGCAAATAAGTTGTTCTTATCACATATCAGTTAGAATTATACTAGGAATAAAATTGAAACTTCTAAGTTAAGAGTCATGTGGTTTAGGAAAATAGTAATTTGGTTTAAGAAAATAGTTTTAATTTTATTGTTTTCACCATGTCATATAAAGATTTAAAAAACAGGACAAACTTAAATTAATGATATTTTTGCTATTATCATCCAAAAACAAATAATTCAGCTAAACTAAATAGGCATGACATTTCTAATTTTTCCCATTTATGAGTCAAAATTTAGAATCTCAACTTTGATTTTATCTCATGATCATGGCACATTACTAAAAACAAATCAGACAAAGATACACATCATGTAGCAACAAAAACAAATAAGATTCAAATACTTGAACATTGCAACATGAAACAAAAACTAGAGACAAGGAAAAAAGCCAATACCTTATGGAGTCATGAGCTTGGGTTTCAAATATTTTTTGAAAAACTTCTTCGCATAAACATTGCTAAGAAGAGGAATGGTCAGAATTTTCCCTATAGCAGTTCAAGAAAACATTGTAGGTGGTGCCTTGGTAAAAACATAACAAATAAACCATTACACAAATTTCCACCCTTTAAGAAAAATAACGAAAAAAGAAAATCACCACCATGCTCAAAATTAAAAACAAAATTTAGTAAACTCTAGAAATTCCTAAAACCATTAAATTCAAAATGGAGGGCATAACAAGGCTTGAAAATTGAACATCAAAAGTACTGTAAACCTTAATTGAAAATGTAAAGATATGCACTACAACAACTTATCACTTTTCAAATAAACGTTCAAAATAAAAATTCAACAAACCCCGAAAACTCCTAAAACCATTAAATTCAGAAAAGCCCAATGCAAACCAAGCCATGAAAATTGAGCATCTCACTTAACATAAGTCTTGAATGGACTTAAGGGAAAAAAAAATGAACTTTCAATAGTGAAATGCACAATAACTTTCAAACTTGATGGGAGATTCTCAAATTGAAATAGAAAAAAGTAAAATCAAAATGCAAGGGAAAAACTTGAAGAAAATGAAATTGAAATTAGAGATTAATTAACTATTCCATGCTTTGACCCACACAAGTTGAAAATTAGGCTTGAGAAAAAGACACAAAAATGTGATGTTGATGAAGAGAAAAAGAAAAGGTTGGAAGTGAGTAGAAAAATAGATACCTCTCAAAAATTAAGAAGAGAAAATGTGTGTACTACTCACTCAACTCCAAATTGCTTCCTAATGCAAAGACACTTGTAGGAAGGACTTTCCTGATGAGAATGAGATGGAGATGGTGACAGCGTGACAGGGAAATGGGAAGGAGAGTCAATGGCGCAACCCTCATCTAGAAGCTTAATCATACTAAAAGAGTCAGACTCAATATTTATATTGTGAAACCCATGTTCATAAGCCACTGATAGTGCTTGGAGAATGACCATCAATTCAGCCTTATCAACACCACAATACAGTATCTTGTAGTAAAACCCAAGGATGAAGTTACCTTTGGAGTCACGGACTACACCTTCAACAGTAGCCTTCCGATGGGGTGTAAGGACAACTGCATCACAATTAATCTTTAATGTGTCTTTCCTTGATGTCTCCAAGCAGCTCTAGAATCTATATTCATGTTGTGAGCTCCCAGGTCTCTCGTGATTGCTCTCATGTTTTGAATACAATCAAGGTCATGAAGTAGAGATCTAGCAGAATGAATAACCTGGGTGTTAGATTTATAATTGCCTTTGAAGACGAATTCATTCTGCTTCCACCATACACAATCTAGGGTGACGCTTGCAGAATGAAAAACTTGAGGCCATCTGCTACTTCTCTAGTTTTTTTGGGAGAAAAATTGTGGTATGTCACTTGCGCCCATATTTCTGCACATTTTTTTGGTATGTAGGCAATCAATCCCGTAGAGCATGCATCATAGATTTTGTCTATTGGCCGCACAGGGGATAGTTAGGAGTGGTTGTCATGTGCCAGTTATACCGCAAATTCATTTGTGGGAAGGATAGCACAAACCAACTTCCATAGGAATACTCGAATTCGCTCAGGTTCATCCCACTTCCATAGGATCGAGAAGACAACCTATGTTGCGTGCTAGGACAAGTTAAGAGACTCTCATAAGCTGTTTTGGTTGAAAAACTTTCGTCTGCCTCTCTCGCTCCCATATAGGGTAGTCTATCACCATATCCCCTCTAGGAGGTTCTATTTGAAAAATATCCTGTATTACCTCACTAGTCAAGAGTTGCTCCAATTTGTGCACATCCCGAGAGCCATCCAAACTCACAAAAAAGCAGACCTTGTTTGCCACATGAATAACTTCTTCATTAGTACACCAATCAATTAGTAGGCCTCTTCTAAGCACCCATTAGTCAGTCCAGAAGTCAATATTCCTACCATTGCCTATTTTCCAAAGAGTATTCCTTACCACATTATTCCAAGCTTCCCTGACACTTTTCAAGACATTGCTACCTTGACGAGACAAGTCAATTATTAGTTTGGCCTTCCATCCTAATTTTGTGGAAAGAGCTAGATTGGCATAGAGTGTCTTGCGTAAACTGAGTCCACCTATCTGCTTTGGCTTGTACATATTATCCCAGTTGAGCCAGTGTGCCATTTTCATAGAATCGGAGTCACCCCAAATGAAATCCCTACATTTCTAATTAAGAAGATTACACACAAAGATAGGTAAGGAATTAGTTTGCATAACATAATTTGGTAAGACTTCTAGAATTGATTTGGTAAGAGTAAGTCTGCCTACAAAGGGTAATGTATTTCTTTCCCAACTATTCAATCTATGTTGTATTTTATGAATAAGAAATTGGTATGACTGTTTGGACACACAATCATGATATAATGGGATGCCGAGATATTTGCAAGATTACTGGTGCATTGAACGCTAAGTTCTTGAGAGATATGTTCTTGCCTCTATCCATGGATGTTAGCTGAGAAGAAAAATTCAGTTTTTTTGTGTGCTCACTCTTTGCCCCGAGCTACTACAAAAGAGATTTAAAATCCAGTTAATCACGTCATCTTGCTCAAGAGATGCTTCAGCAAATAATAGCAGATCATCAGCAAAGGCTAGGTAGGCCAGTTTTGGGCCACCTGTCAAAAGTTGGATGGTTTCCAACCATTATGGCTAACTGCCAGGTTGACCACATAAAGCAAGCGATCTAGGCAGAGGACAAAAAGGTAGAGATGCAGTGCTAGATGATATTAATGAAGGTAGCAGGGAACCCAATTTTGCTCATCGTTTCTCTGATAAAATCCCAGTTTAATTCGTCATACGCCATCTCCAAATCAACTTTGATAACCATACATCCTTTATCCATTTTCTTGTGCTTCATTGAATGTATAACCTCTTAGACAGTGATGACGTTTTTGTGGCTACTTTGGTTAGGGATGAAACTAGTCTGGCATGGGTTAACTAGTTTTTCCATTATTGTCTTAAGGTGTATAGTAATAATTTTAGTAATCATCTTATATGAGACGTTACACAGACTTATGGGCCTTAGTTGTTTCATGGAAGTAGCTTGTTCCACTTTGGGAAAGAGAACAATAAGGGTTGAGTTAAGGTCACCTATATTTCCCAGGTCTGCAAAAGCGCCTTCCACCATCTTAGTGAAAGATTCTCCCACGATATGCCAGTTGATCTTATAAAACATTGCCTGAAGGCCATCTTTTCTTGGTGCTTTAAGATTTACTATTTAGAAAATAACTTTTCTGATTTCCACTAGAGAGACGACCTTGTTGAAAAGGTGCAACTCTTCCTTTGAAAATTTTGGAAAAACCCCTTGAGAGTTGTAAGGCACACATTGCTTATCATCATTAAAATATAAATGTGCAGAATAGATCAAAATTCTTTCTAGCTCATCGAGTTCTAGTACCCAATTGTCGGCTGAGTCTTGTAAAGCTTCTATCCAATTCTTCCTTCTACGAACTGTTGTGATTTCATGGAAATACTTATTGTTCTTATCTCTATATGAAAACCACTTAGCATGAGATTTTTGAAACCACAAAAATTCCTCCTCCCTAAGCACTTGTTTGTAAGCTTTCCGAATAGATTCTTGCTGCTCCTCCAAGTAAGCAGACAATTTGGGTCTTCAGCTCCTAATTGATTTTACCTAGTTGTTTCAGGAGTTGTCTTTTCTGCTTAAAAATGTTTCCAAAGAAGGGAGGTTGGGAGTATGAAAAAAGGGAGGTGAAAGGATATGCTTGTTGGAAACCTCTCAAAAGTTGGATGGTTTCCAACCATTATGGCTAACTGCCAGGTTGACCACATAAAGCAAGCGATCTAGGCAGAGGACAAAAAGGTAGAGATGCAGTGCTAGATGATATTAATGAAGGTAGCAGGGAACCCAATTTTGCTCATCGTTTCTCTGATAAAATCCCAGTTTAATTCGTCATACGCCATCTCCAAATCGACTTTGATAACCATACATCCTTTATCCATTTTCTTGTGCTTCATTGAATGTATAACCTCTTAGACAGTGATGACGTTTTTGTGGCTACTTTGGTTAGGGATGAAACTAGTCTGGCATGGGTTAACTAGTTTTTCCATTATTGTCTTAAGGTGTATAGTAATAATTTTAGTAATCATCTTATATGAGACGTTACACAGACTTATGGGCCTTAGTTGTTTCATGGAAGTAGCTTGTTCCACTTTGGGAAAGAGAACAATAAGGGTTGAGTTAAGGTCACCTATATTTCCCAGGTCTGCAAAAGCGCCTTCCACCATCTTAGTGAAAAATTCTCCCACGATATGCCAGTTGATCTTATAAAACATTGCCTGAAGGCCATCTTCTCTTGGTGCTTTAAGATTTACTATTTAGAAAATAACTTTTCTGATTTCCACTAGAGAGACGACCTTGTTGAAAAGGTGCAACTCTTCCTTTGAAAATTTTGGAAAAAACCCTTGAGAGTTGTAAGGCACACATTGCTTATCATCATTAAAATATAAATGTGCAGAATAGATCAAAATTCTTTCTAGCTCATCGAGTTCTAGTACCCAATTGTCGGCTGAGTCTTGTAAAGCTTCTATCCAATTCTTCCTTCTACGAACTGTTGTGATTTCATGGAAATACTTATTGTTCTTATCTCTATATGAAAACCACTTAGCATGAGATTTTTGAAACCACAAAAATTCCTCCTCCCTAAGCACTTGTTTGTAAGCTTTCCGAATAGATTCTTGCTGCTCCTCCAAGTAAGCAGACAATTTGGGTCTTCAGCTCCTAATTGATTTTACCTAGTTGTTTGAGGAGTTGTCTTTTCTGCTTAAAAATGTTTCCAAAGAAGGGAGGTTGGGAGTATGAAAAAAGGGAGGTGAAAGGATATGCTTGTTGGAAACCTCTCAAAAGTTGGATGGTTTCCAACCATTATGGCTAACTGCCAGGTTGACCACATAAAGCAAGCGATCTAGGCAGAGGACAAAAAGGTAGAGATGCAGTGCTAGATGATATTAATGAAGGTAGCAGGGAACCCAATTTTGCTCATCGTTTCTCTGATAAAATCCCAGTTTAATTCGTCATACGCCATCTCCAAATCAACTTTGATAACCATACATCCTTTATCCATTTTCTTGTGCTTCATTGAATGTATAACCTCTTAGACAGTGATGACGTTTTTGTGGCTACTTTGGTTAGGGATGAAACTAGTCTCGCATGGGTTAACTAGTTTTTCCATTATTGTCTTAAGGTGTATAGTAATAATTTTAGTAATCATCTTATATGAGACGTTACACAGACTTATGGGCCTTAGTTGTTTCATGGAAGTAGCTTGTTCCACTTTGGGAAAGAGAACAATAAGGGTTGAGTTAAGGTCACCTATATTTCCCAGGTCTGCAAAAGCGCCTTCCACCATCTTAGTGAAAGATTCTCCCACGATATGCCAGTTGATCTTATAAAACATTGCCTGAAGGCCATCTTCTCTTGGTGCTTTAAGATTTACTATTTAGAAAATAACTTTTCTGATTTCCACTAGAGAGACGACCTTGTTGAAAAGGTGCAACTCTTCCTTTGAAAATTTTGGAAAAACCCCTTGAGAGTTGTAAGGCACACATTGCTTATCATCATTAAAATATAAATGTGCAGAATAGATCAAAATTCTTTCTAGCTCATCGAGTTCTAGTACCCAATTGTCGGCTGAGTCTTGTAAAGCTTCTATCCAATTCTTCCTTCTACGAACTGTTGTGATTTCATGGAAATACTTATTGTTCTTATCTCTATATGAAAACCACTTAGCATGAGATTTTTGAAACCACAAAAATTCCTCCTCCCTAAGCACTTGTTTGTAAGCTTTCCGAATAGATTCTTGCTGCTCCTCCAAGTAAGCAGACAATTTGGGTCTTCAGCTCCTAATTGATTTTACCTAGTTGTTTGAGGAGTTGTCTTTTCTGCTTAAAAATGTTTCCAAAGAAGGGAGGTTGGGAGTATGAAAAAAGGGAGGTGAAAGGATATGCTTGTTGGAAACCTCTCAAAAGTTGGATGGTTTCCAACCATTATGGCTAACTGCCAGGTTGACCACATAAAGCAAGCGATCTAGGCAGAGGACAAAAAGGTAGAGATGCAGTGCTAGATGATATTAATGAAGGTAGCAGGGAACCCAATTTTGCTCATCGTTTCTCTGATAAAATCCCAGTTTAATTCGTCATACGCCATCTCCAAATCAACTTTGATAACCATACATCCTTTATCCATTTTCTTGTGCTTCATTGAATGTATAACCTCTTAGACAGTGATGACGTTTTTGTGGCTACTTTGGTTAGGGATGAAACTAGTCTGGCATGGGTTAACTAGTTTTTCCATTATTGTCTTAAGGTGTATAGTAATAATTTTAGTAATCATCTTATATGAGACGTTACACAGACTTATGGGCCTTAGTTGTTTCATGGAAGTAGCTTGTTCCACTTTGGGAAAGAGAACAATAAGGGTTGAGTTAAGGTCACCTATATTTCCCAGGTCTGCAAAAGCGCCTTCCACCATCTTAGTGAAAGATTCTCCCACGATATGCCAGTTGATCTTATAAAACATTGCCTGAAGGCCATCTTCTCTTGGTGCTTTAAGATTTACTATTTAGAAAATAACTTTTTTGATTTCCACTAGAGAGACGACCTTGTTGAAAAGGTGCAACTCTTCCTTTGAAAATTTTGGAAAAACCCCTTGAGAGTTGTAAGGCACACATTGCTTATCATCATTAAAATATAAATGTGTAGAATAGATCACAATTCTTTCTAGCTCATCGAGTTCTAGTACCCAATTGTCGGCTGAGTCTTGTAAAGCTTCTATCCAATTCTTCCTTCTACGAACTGTTGTGATTTCATGGAAATACTTATTGTTCTTATCTCTATATGAAAACCACTTAGCATGAGATTTTTGAAACCACAAAAATTCCTCCTCCCTAAGCACTTGTTTGTAAGCTTTCCGAATAGATTCTTGCTGCTCCTCCAAGTAAGCAGACAATTTGGGTCTTCAGCTCCTAATTGATTTTACCTAGTTGTTTGAGGAGTTGTCTTTTCTGCTTAAAAATGTTTCCAAAGAAGGGAGGTTGGGAGTATGAAAAAAGGGAGGTGAAAGGATATGCTTGTTGGAAACCTCTCAAAAGTTGGATGGTTTCCAACCATTATGGCTAACTGCCAGGTTGACCACATAAAGCAAGCGATCTAGGCAGAGGACAAAAAGGTAGAGATGCAGTGCTAGATGATATTAATGAAGGTAGCAGGGAACCCAATTTTGCTCATCGTTTCTCTGATAAAATCCCAGTTTAATTCGTCATACGCCATCTCCAAATCAACTTTGATAACCATACATCCTTTATCCATTTTCTTGTGCTTCATTGAATGTATAACCTCTTAGACAGTGATGACGTTTTTGTGGCTACTTTGGTTAGGGATGAAACTAGTCTCGCATGGGTTAACTAGTTTTTCCATTATTGTCTTAAGGTGTATAGTAATAATTTTAGTAATCATCTTATATGAGACGTTACACAGACTTATGGGCCTTAGTTGTTTCATGGAAGTAGCTTGTTCCACTTTGGGAAAGAGAACAATAAGGGTTGAGTTAAGGTCACCTATATTTCCCAGGTCTGCAAAAGCGCCTTCCACCATCTTAGTGAAAGATTCTCCCACGATATGCCAGTTGATCTTATAAAACATTGCCTGAAGGCCATCTTCTCTTGGTGCTTTAAGATTTACTATTTAGAAAATAACTTTTTTGATTTCCACTAGAAAGACGACCTTGTTGAAAAGGTGCAACTCTTCCTTTGAAAATTTTGGAAAAACCCCTTGAGAGTTGTAAGGCACACATTGCTTATCATCATTAAAATATAAATGTGTAGAATAGATCACAATTCTTTCTAGCTCATCGAGTTCTAGTACCCAATTGTCGGCTGAGTCTTGTAAAGCTTCTATCCAATTCTTCCTTCTACGAACTGTTGTGATTTGATGGAAATACTTATTGTTCTTATCTCTATATGAAAACCACTTAGCATGAGATTTTTGAAACCACAAAAATTCCTCCTCCCTAAGCACTTGTTTGTAAGCTTTCCGAATAGATTCTTGCTGCTCCTCCAAGTAAGCAGACAACACTGTTAGCAGTAATCGATTATCAAACTTGAAAAAAGGGAGGTGAAAGGATATGCTTGTTGGAAACAAAGCCGCCATGGAAGGTTTATCAACAGTCTGTCCAATCTCTGCATTAGTTGGCCCTATCTCCAAGTAAACACAGGGCCTTGGAAACCTGCATCCAACAGCTGATTAGTTTGAACAAAATTCATGAAGTCATTCATACCTCTCCAAGAGGGTGAGGGGCATCCACCGTCCCTCTCATACTTATGTAGTATTGAACTGAAATCACCAACTAGGGCCCATGGGGGCTTCTCCTTTTGCAAATACTAAATAGTAAATTTAATTAAAAAATTAAAAAATAACGTGAATTACGACTAGGGGTGTTCAAAACCGGACCAAACCAAATTAAAAACTGAAAACTGAACCACCCAAACCGAAAATCGCAAAAAACCATTTTAGTTTGGGGTGGTTTGGTTTTTATAATTTCTAAACCACGTGATTCGGTTCGGTTTGTGGTTTGAGATGTTGAAACCATACCAAACCGCTAGTCCTTAGTTATTTTAGGAAATATCTAAGAAGACATATACAATTACTCATTATTTTCTAAGTTTATAAGATTTTGACTTAATCTTTAATTAAAATTTTTAATTAACATGAATTAGTTGATAAATAAATGTTTTAACAGAACTATTTGATTTAATTTTATTGGATACAATTTGATGACAACCACTAGAGTGTAATGTTTAAAAAAATTAATTGTTTATACTTTAACTTCAATAATTACTATTTTTATATAATTTTGAAAATAAATTTTTTATATATTTTTTAATATTTAATAAAAAAATTTTAAACAGTAAAATTAAACCAAACCACAAAAGATTGGTTTGATTTAGTTTGAATTTTTTAATTAATCTAAACTAAATCAAAACATACCACAAACACCTCTAATTACAACGGTTGAAACGCCAAAAATAGTCGCAACCGCCATTTTTAACACGAATTTTTGTGGTGCAACAGTTTTGTCTTTTTCAAATATATGGGGTGCAGGGAGAAAATTGAAGGTGCAAATCTCAAATTCAAAGTACAAAAGAAGTAGCCACGACTTTTATAGCTTAATTCAATTCTCCCAAAAAGCTTTATTTTGTTCATTTCCACCTTTTAAGAACTTTTTTTTTTTTGAAAAGCTAATCATATATTCAGTAGAAGAAACAAATTGTTTCTTAAAATACAAAGAGGATTATTTACTCCTCGGAATCGTATTGGATCATATCATGACTATCCTCCTATCTCATATTTAACATGCATAGTCTGGGATTAGCATACCAATCCGAGAACTTGCACCCCCTATTAAAACCAAAAGAATATGATAACCATTTCCACGATATTACCTTTATAGACATGACAATGTCGACTGAGTCCACCGGCGTATTATAAAAAATAATCTGGTTTCTAGTAAGATACTCCAAACCCCAGCAAACCAGAAAACGTACCTACAATCCTTCCTTCGTTTTCCATCCACCCATGCTGACGATGAAAGAAAAAGCTGAGGCACCTCCCCCGGAATAGGTCCTTGAATTCCCAGCCAGCTGATGACCTTATTCCAGACATGTTGGGCCTTAGCGCACCTTAAAAACAGATGATTGCTGTCTTCAGTAGCATTGCGATAGAAGACACATAGAGCCTCCTGACCTGGGATATCAATGCCTCTCTTCAATAGATTAGCCGTGCTTGGTAGCCTGTCTAACAGTAATCTCCATGAGAGAGAAATTACCTTAGAGGGTAATCTATCTTTCCACATTCGTCGCAAATCTCTAGGCTCCACGTCAAGCAGTCTAGACATTGGCAGTTGTGAACGCAATACCGAATAAGCCTCCGCAACTGAGAAGACTCCATCCCCACTAGTCTTCCAGCTCCATTTATCCGGTCTGAAGTCCACAATCCTCACTTGTGCAGCCTGCTTTGCAGAAGACGAAGCTGCTCTTCTTCCCAAACAAATAGGGCCCTCCTCCACTCCCAGCTCCACCCCTCTGTTCCCTTCTTTTTGTCCTTAACAATGGTGCCCTTATCTACTGCTAACCCATATAACCTGGGAAACTCGAGACTAAAGGATCTATCGCCTATCCAAGTCTGTTCCCAAAAGAGAGTATCATTTCCGTCCCCTACCTTTTTGCTGACGTTGTTCCCAAACCAATCTGGTGTGATCGCTTCCAGACCATCAATAGCCCATAGGTCCCTCCACCACTGGGAGGCTTTGGACAAATTCTGCTGTCTTTGGTTGAACTTGTATGTGTGGCCATATCTATATTCCAGTAAAGTCGCCCATATTGCCTTGTGCTCTGTTAATATCCTCCACCTCCACTTTGCAAGCAAACTCAGATTGAATTTCCATAAGCACTTTACCCCCAGACCCCCTTCTTCCTTAAGCCTACACATATTCTCCCAACTAACCCAGGCCATTTTGCTCTCTTGATCCTTCCCGCCCCACAAAAAAGACCTTTGCAGACCCTAATGACTTTTAGGACTTTCTTGGGAACCTTGTAAAATGAGAAGAAATACAGTGGAAGGCTAGACAATACTGAATTTATCATAACTAACCTTCCTGCGAATGACAGATGTTGTGCCCTCCACCCTACCAACTTCCTCTGAAATTGTTCGATAATTGGTTTCCACGTTTCTACCTTTCTCGGGTTCACACCCACCGGAATCCCCAAAAATTTAAAAGGCGGTGAAGAGACGACGCAATTCAAGAGGTTGTTTACAGCACTTACAAACGAATCTTCTACATTTAAACCAAAGAATTGGCTTTTGCTGTAATTCACTTTTAGTCCCGATGTCAACTCAAAACCACGAAGAATAACCTTCAGATACCACACCGATGTCAAATCCGCTTCCCCCATCATGATAACATCATCTGCATATTGCAGTATTGAAAACTCTGCCCCAACACCAATTTTAAGCTCTTTAAACACCCCTTTAAACACACCTTTTAAGAACTTAAACGAACATCTAATTTATAACCCAGTCCCACCTAAAAGACATTCTTTTATTTTATTTATTTTTACATCTAAGATTCCAACCTAGGTAACTATAAATCTAATACAGAAAAGAATTGGTTATAATGATAAATTAATTAACTAGGAGACAATTTTGTAGTCAACGCTCCACAAAATATTAGTTCTATCTTAGAGCACTGATTATAATATCTTAGGTTATTTGGTTATAGAATTTTAGGGTGTTGCTAACAAGTGTTTTTAAGGTTTTATAGGAAAATTTTTTTTAATAAGAATTATAAAATATTATGTGTTTTAATAAATATTTTTATAATTCTTTAATAAGTTCCTTTATGGCATCTTCTCCTTACAGGACTTACCTCATTATTATAAAATTTAAGTCTTTATTTAAGGCTTCTAAAAATAAAATATTTAATATAAATATGTTTATTCCTTTTTCAGACTTTGTAAATTTTTTATTTTTTTATTTAAAAATATCATTCATTAGTTTTTAATTAATAAAAATATCTTTTAATTGACTATATCAATGACTTTTAATTGACAATATCAATATATTTTTATTAGTTTAAAAAGCATCTCTTTATGCTTTATAAATAAGAAATCAATTATATTTAAAATTTGCCTTAGTTACAAGAGTATGTTAGGCTGATCCTGTTTACTTGTGACCCTTTAACTAGTGCGCTTAAGGTATAGTTTTTAAGTGAGATTTTCAAATTACTTTTTTATTGCAATCTTTAGAGTATCTTTTATACACACTGCAATGTCATGCATTCTTAGAAAACATATTTATAGATTTGTTCCAACAGTAAGAAACTAAACAAATTTTAAGAAACTCACGCTGTTATAATTTTGTATTATAACTTAGTTATGATGGATGAAGAAGAAAACATTTTAAATGTTAAAAAATAATTTTTTAAATATATGAAAAACTCATTGTGACAAAAAGATTTAGTGTGTTTGTTTGGCAACAGTATTATAAAATTATTTTCAGTATTTTAGTATTTAAAAACTAAGTGCTCATGTGACAACAGTTTTATAAAACTGTTTTTAGTATTTTAGTATTTAAAAATTAAAAAATTCGTTTGGGTAGTGTTTTCTGAAAACAGTTTTCGAAAACAATTGTGGTTTTTTAGTTTTTAAAAACTAAAAAATAAAAACAACTAAAAGTAATTTTGCTTTTCAGTTTTCTATTTTTGTTTTGAAAACTCAAAATACAATAAGAATATGTTATTTTTTACTTTTCATTAATGAAATTCTAATAAATATAAACAAGTTTTTCCATTTTTACATCTTCAAAACAGTCTTCAAATAACACTTAGCAAACAAGTTTTTCTTTTCTTTTCTTCCCGAAAACAGTTTTTAAAGAGTATGGTTGAAAACTCTTTTTAAAAACTAAAAACCAAAAACCAAATCAAACAAGTTTACTCTTCCACATAAACTTTCTCTCCAACAGGTTTCCAAAGACCGTTTCTCTATAAAAAAAAACACGAACTCTCATTAGTAACAACCTTAAACACTTGTTAGCATTTTCCAATACCTTATTATGAATATCTCATATATCATAATTTAATGTGTGCCGTGATATTGTAGATCAAACAAACGAAATATATGCAGCCGGCTAGAGCTCCACATGGCACTAATCCCTTGTTTTTGACAGAATTAAACCATTAAATTCCTTTTGTCGTTTGCAACACTAAGCATCGTTGGAACACAGAAATAGAATCTACAAAGTGGAGCAAGGTAGTGTGAGAGAATTAGAGAGGAATATTAAAAGGGTATAACATTAACACCATTATAATTAATAGTTATTATTAGAAGCATAAGAGAATAGAGAATATGGCAATTAATGTTATGATGAAAGGGCTAATGGAACGAGACGAGGACCTAACTCTTTTCAGGGAATTGAGGAAACGCCAGAATGAACGCATCTCTAGCCTCTTGCATTGTGTTAATTCTGAAGAGTTTGAATGTCCCACTAACAGTGATAATGGTAAGAACTCATTAATAATTTGTTTATAGTTTGTATTATTAGTAATATTAATTTTTGTTAATAGTGAATATTGAACTGGTAACCTTTTCTTATCTTCCATCTTTCTTAACTAGAGCAATCATATATCCCATAGTTTGGGTTTCTTATTGTGTGTTTTGTTTAAATGAGTATGTTGGGAATGAAATTTTTTAAAAAGGCTTTTAGCATAAAAAAAAGTTAAAATATAAATATTTTTTTATAAAACAAAATTAATTTATCAAAAATATTCCATCTCTTACAAAAGTTATATGATTTGCTTTTTAAAGATTTGCATAATATGAATTCTAACTATAATTGGGTTTTGGTGGGTACTTCTGTATGTTTGTGTTTCTGTTTTGTTTTTTTTTTTTTTGTATATTTGTATTGCACAATGACAAATCAGTTTATACAGGATAGAATTTTTTATGTCATTAGTTAATTTTTAATTATGTCATAATGAAGAGTTAATAACTATTTTTATGTGCTTGGTATAATTAACGAGAAATTAAATGAAGAACAGATTTTTCAAGAGCAGTTTCCACCCTAGAGAACCAGTATCCTCTTGGCATGGTCGATCATGATCCTTGTAAAGAACTATTGATATAATTTAGGAGAAATTATTATGATTTTATCATTGTGTGTGTTTGCTATTGTATTTCTATTATTTACTTCTAATTTATAAAGTTTGAATTTCTTAATTAAAAGTAACTTGATTTTTTTAAATGTAGTATTTAAAAATTTTTTTTAAAAAAACTTTTATATTCAACTTCTCTTTATACCAAATTATGTATTTTCTTTTTCATCTTAACTATACTTTTCTTTAATTTCTATTTAATTACTGTACGAGTTTTTTTTTATCTGCAACTACTTTGCAGAGTACATGATACTCACTAATTTAAGAATATTTTGTGCCATTTATATCCGTTGTATTATTTTTTTATTTCTATTTTTCACTACAGTTATATAAAAATCACTTTTCCCTGCCCTTTATATCCGCAATTTCTATTTTTCTAACAGAATAAAAAAATATAATACATTATTTCAGGAAATACTTCACTCTATAGAATTCAATCAGGGAAGAAAGAATATGAACTAGAGTTTCTGGAAACAAACAAAAATGATTATGATTGGTAAGTTTGGTGCATACACATGGGCCATGGCTATGCATGATTATTTGATTTCTCAAATAAATAAAATAACTTGGTTATTGCATGCTCATAAAAAGGTTGAAAACCCCACCTGCAACTCCTCTGTTTCCATCACTTGAAATGGAACCTGGTCCTCAACTCGTGGTTCAAAAGGAGATACCAATCTCTCAGGCCATCTCAAGAGTATGTCACTAAACTTTTATGTTAATTTTCACAATACTTTGCATAGAAATTATGTGAATAATTATATTACATAATATGCAAATTAATCTATTTGTTGTTTACTAATTTTAGTTAGCCTAAGTGATAATGTCCTTTAACCAAATGATAAAAAATTTGAATTGTGATTATGTTACCTTGAATATCGAGTAATTTTTATTAAGAAGGAAATACTCACATTGTGTGTGTTCAAAGTTTTCATATCAATATCATATGATTATTTGGTGTTGGTAATATATATTGATGAATGTAAGAATTGTCTAAGAACATTCATAGGCAAGAGTTGTTAATTAATTGATTTTAATTACATTTTTAATCCAAGTGCCACCAAGTAGATTTTGAAAGCCAGTTAAATGTATAATAAGGAGTTAGCACAAAAGATTTATGTATGAGTAAATTTATAACCAAGTAAAATTGGTTTATTATATTGGTAAGAATTTCGGTAGTGTTATACAAAATTTTAGATTCAAGTCTTGTTAATACTATTATAAAGTACTATTATACACTGCCAAGAAAGATTGATATAATTAGTAAAGATCAAACTCATAAATTTTTGGTGGGTAATATATTAATACTTATGCAAATAGTTTGAACTTGGAGGTGGTAAGCCCCTGCACCCAATTCACCTAAACTTTTATTACTAATAAAAAAAATACCATTATATATAAAAGAAAAAAGGTAACATTAGATTCTAATGTAATGACATTTAGTGATTTAAATTTAACAATAGAGGACACACCATTACTTTTGAGGCAAGCTCACTTTTAAGAACTTTATTTGTCTGAACTAATCATAAATATTATGATCTGTTCAAATGGTCTTCAAAAGAAAATTGCTATCATATTTTAGATAGAGTGGGGTCTCTCCCATCTTATTTTTAGTGTGGGTCTCACCCTTTCTTTTTACCATCAAACGGATTTGATGCCTTCATTTAAGTTGAAGTCATAATGACCAAAGAAGAGGATGAAAAGAAAAAGAATTGCAGGCATCCTAAAATAGCTTCTATTTATCAAAACAATATTTTTATTTTCATTTTATAATATTCTCTAATATATACCTTTTAGGATTTTGTTTAAACAAATGTTCATTACTTAAAAGAAAAACTATTTTAGTTTGAGCTGACAATTTTAGCGATTCCACTTCGTCTATTGAGTTTACATAATAAAATAGGTTAGGTTGGTTTGACCTATTCATATTTCATTTGACCTATAGATTTTTAAGTCCAGCATGGTCTTGCATTAGGTCACGGGTCAAAATGAACATTTTTTAAAAAAATTAAAATTTAAAATTTTATTAAAAATAAAACTTATTTTATAATACAAGATCAAATAAATTCAAAACAACACACAAAGAGCTTGATTAGTTTGAATTTTTTTTTTTAGTTTTTGAAAAGAGTTTTCAAGAATAGTTTTCAAAAATTGTTTTTGGAAGAAAAAAAAATTGTTTCGTAAGTTTTTGAAAACAGTTTTGAAAATGTGAAAATGAAAAAATGTATTCACATTTATTGAAATTCTATTAATAAAAAGCAAAAAACAACATATTCTCATTATATTTTGAGTTTTTAAAACAAAAATAGAAATCTGAGAACGAAAACTATTAATAATTGTTCCTGCTTTTAGTTATTAAAAACTAAAAAATCAAAACTACTTTCAGAAACTATTTGAAGAAAATATAACTAGACGAGTTTTTTAGTTTTTAAATACTAAAATGTTGAAAATAATTTTATAAAACTATTATCAAACAAACACTAAATCAATAAAAAACAACATCCTACATAAGTCTTAAATAACATCAAAATATATTTATATAAATATATTTAATTTAATATACATTTTAGAAGAACATAATTTTCATTTGTTAAAAATATATTATTAAATAACATCACACATACTTTTATATTATATTATTTTATTTATTTTTAACAATGTTATATTTTATTAATATATTTTAAAATTTTATATATTTATAGTTGCATATGGATTGACCCATGGCTCATCAAGCTAGCCTGACCCAAATCCAAGTGGATCAGACAAAAATTAGTCACTTTTATTTGGGTTTTTTTTTTGTTTCACTTATTTTGTAACCTGCAAGTGAACCAATAAACTAGACCATTTTGAATGTCTAATTCTTGCCTATATTGTAATCTAAAGTTCAAACTAATGACATGAAACTTGGTTTTGCCATAGTTTGCATGGAGTGATGTGGAAGCACCAAAACCCAAATCAAATGATGGAAAAACAAACACCAATGCTAACTCAACTAAAGCAAAACTTCCAACAAGATCAATCACCCCAAGTCACAACAAGCAAAGACCATGCATAATCAAGAACACAAATCAACAACAAATAAGCACTCCACCTACCATTACTAACAAGAACAATGCAGCCAATAAAATTGAACATGAAGCTGCCACCAACAACACTAAATCCGCTCCTCGAAAGAAAACCAACAATACTGAATTCTTAGCATTGAACATCAAGAAAAGCATAGAAACAAATGAGTCACAAAGAAAGCCAAGGGCTAGAGGTGTTTCTCCATCAGTGAAGTCAAGGGTTGTAGTTGTGAGTAACAACATTGTAGAACTCTCAAATGAGACACCACCAAATCTAAGGACAGATCAGAGGTCAAGTTCCACCACAAGAGGAAGAAGCATTACAAGATCTTCCACTGTTGCAGGGTTTCAAAACAAGGATCCTGCTACAAAAACATGTAGACCATCAAGGTCACCATCACCAAGCATGGCTAATGGTGGTTGGAGTAACCAATTAGATAGAACACAGAAAAATTTGAGGCCACAGAAAGAGACATTCACTCTAGCAGCAGGCACTAATGAAAGTAGAACACATTTTAAGGGAAGTAAGATGGTGGAGAAGGTGGTGAATGCTAGAAAATTTGGTATGAATCAAACTGACAGAGAAACCAAAGCAAAAGCTTTCAATTATAGGGTATGATTCTTACTTCTGTTTCTACTTATCTAAGTAAGTCACGTTTAAAATTTGTTTCTGAATTCAAAATTGATTTTAGATCAATTTGTACTATGTTTAGTCTTATATAAAAAGGAGATTTCAAAACTAATTTTGAATAAAAATAACTATGAGTAACTTTTGTATTGGATAAAGAATTGTACTGTGAATCACTCACTTTAAAATCAATTCTATTAAAAATCAATGTTATTATAAAACAAAGTTAGCTATTCACTTGCCATAAAAGGTTAAACCAAAATTTAATTATTTTATATTTTGTATCATGTTATGACACAGGAAAAATGAAACAAGAAAGCATTACAGAAAGGTTATTCCAGCAATGGTCAGAGGTGAAGTTTTTGCTGCTGTTCAGTGTCTATAAAAAATGAGACAAGAGCTAGTGAACTGGTAGCAGCAAATAATTTTTCTAATACTCAGAAGATCATAGATTTAAAATTTATCTTTTGTAACAACATGAGAAATGATGAAAACTATTATATATGTAGAGATCATTGGGAGCCCTTGATTTGACCCTTCTAGAGTAGAGTAATTTTATCCTGTTTTAACATGTACCTGTTGTTTCAACACAAAGGCAATATGAAGTTTAAGTCTCAACTGAAATTTTGGAGAATGAACTTAACTCGAAATCTTGAGTCATAAAGTTTGCAATTTTGAATATCGGTGAATGTTCTGATAACAGCCCAATAATGAATGGTGGCACAATAGGTCTAATTATAACAAACCAATTATCATAGACTTCTATACTATCTTAGAATGTAAGTTTAAATCTAATTCAATCGTGAAAACTAGTTTAAAAGATGAGGATTGTTTTCACTTGTATATTATATTTTAATAATATCTCAAGTTAATTTGGAATTTGAATTTCTTTTCCAATACATTCTAAATCCATCTACATGACTTGTTTTCTAGTCCCATTTATTTTCTTCTTCAAGAATCCCTTTTCTATTATAATGATTTTTCTAGCATGTCATATATTTTATGGATTCTTCGCTTACTGTGAAGAGAAGTACAGAACATATATATATATACTCTTGTTTTCTGCAGTTTGGTTTTTTTTACATTTTTTAAAGATAAATTATAGTATGTATTATATATAAGAAAGGATGAAATAAAGTGTTTCAAATCTCTAAATATGTACAAAAAGCATCCAGCTAGTCCAAGTCTCACTATAGCCAAACTCTTCATATAATTTCCTATGGAATCTCCACCCAAAAAATATCATTCCTAGACTTTCCTACTTCATATTCAAAAGACATAGTCGTTGATTGGTACATCAATATAAGATAAAACAATCCTATTAAAACCAAAAGTGTACAATAATCACTTTTAAAAGATTACCTACGAACACAATATCCAAAGACTCCATAAATTTATCCCTAAACACAATAGAATTTCTTGCTAACAAGATACTCCAGCATACGACATGCAAAAATATATGAGTTTAATTGGTATACACTCTTTTACATTGACATTCAATCATGACTTTTATTTTATATAACTTTTAAAGTAGTAATGAGTAAAGTCAACAAATTTACCCTAAATTAAAAGTTGTAACTGTAAAAATCTTTACATGTGTATACCAATTAAACTCAAATATATACTTTTTATGCCAAAATATATTCATGTTCTTTTTGCATCTATAACATGAATATATCCAATACAGCCATATACTCTAAAATGTTCCATTGAGAATCTTATTCCACTTCAGGATTCTTCTATAGAGTCATCTCTTTATCTGCTACAGTTGAGAACATATACATACAGTCCAGTTCACTGCTTCAGGTCAAAAGCTTTTCGAATCTTCCTTTACGAGAGCAATCGCCTCACCACATTTATTACTCTCCGTATCGAATTATAAGCAATAAAACAATATATATACTCAAATATAAACAAATCATAACTACTGTCCTTTTACTTATTTATTTATTTGTTTTGTGATTTCAAATATTAAGAATCATATATCTCTGATTCCTTTCTCTTTTTTAATATATTGGGTCGAATTATCCAATTTTAGCTGATGGTAACAACGGAATTGATAAAGCTCTCGATAATTTATCGTAATGCAGGGTCTGGTACCACGAAATTGGTATCATATTAAAAATGAAAAATTGAACCCAACTTAATCTTACTAAACTGATTTATAAGGTAAAATTTACACCTCATTTTATATATTTGCTTGGTCATATACTGGTAGATAAGGATCTCCAACACACTTCCTCACGCCGAGTTATACAATAAGTCCATAACAAACTGTTAGGATATACTCTTATAACATATCATAAATGCTAAAATTATGCCTAATTCACATCTTTACACATGACTGAACTGTAAGGTGAGATTAGTGTTTCATTATATACTTTTGTTACTAAACATTATAAGACCTCCAACAATGAGATACTATCAATTTTTGCAATACCCTGTTTTTACTTAAACGATTTTTTTCCTTTGATATGTTAAGTGCTAAGTATAGTTTTTTCTCAATTTTTATAAAATCATTTAATGGTTAAATTTGACCCATTTTCTTGACTGGTTGCAAACAGAAAATTGACAGAACAACAACAGTTCAAATATTCATTTCTTAATTTAAAATTATAAAAAGGTTATAGACATATTAAAGAATCAAAATATTGAAAGTAAAACTTCACATCAGAGAGTGAGTAATGAAGAAATTACGTAAGAAGATTTTGTGCAAAAAAAATTCATCAATTATATTTCTAACTATTCAAGCAATTCATCCAATAGTTGGTAAGCACTTTATCTAATTCAATAAGCAAAAGCATCATTAAATTCAATATGTTGCAAACATTTTAGGTTTTCCCCTAATTTTTAATAAATTAATTTTGACTTATAAAAAAAAAAAACCGCTAGAACATGCTGAGATAAGTAAATGTTACCTTTGCTAGTATGTCACCAAGGTTTTACCACAACCTCTTTGTAAATATAAGTCCTTTACATCAAATACAATTAGGAAAATTTTTATGCATTCATCAACAATCTTTTCATATATAGCATTTCTAATTTCCCTTTCCTGGTTAAGTTGAAATACCCATCTAAAACGCAAACCTTCAACCACTACAACCTTATAATATCAACTTGTGTTTCATTGCTATTTCTACAAACTTTTGTGAATGCTCTCAGTAGACCACTGCAAAGTCCTTCTGTTTCTACCGGATTTGATAGAATTTTTAATCTCTTGGGTTTTGGGCACCAAAGGTTTTGTAGTGACAGGTGGATGTAAAGAAAACTCTTATGCCCAAGTCAATGTCGAAATAAGAGAGAGGGATTAAGAGTGATAGAACTCGGTACTTTTAGGTAAGTTTTGCTATCCTTTTATACTTGCTTTTGTAAGGATTTTTCCGCTAGTTACCTTTTTTAAGAAGATGGACTTGGGCTTGAGCCAGTCATGACACAAAGGTGAGCATTTGTGCTGAGATGTGGTGTTAAGGTGTGTTTGGGGTTGCTATCCTGACATGAGATCGGGGTGGGGGGTACATATGCCCCCCTAGCATCGAGGTTGACCAGTCAATGGAAGCTTGGGGGCATATGTACTCCTTGCCTCGGCCTCATCTCACGACTGCAACCACAAATGCACCTCAACACAACATCCAACACCCACCTCAACGTCATGACCACCTTGGTACAAGCCCGACACCTAGAAGTGCATCTTCTTAAAAAATGTAACTAAGAGTAAAATCACTACAAAAACAAGTATAAAATGATAGCTAAACCCCATTTTCAGGTATCCAATTCTACTCTCTTAATTACTCTCTCTTATTATGACATTTACTTGAGCGTCAAAGTCTCTTTTGCATATCACCATGAAGCCTATCGAGCCTAAGACTTGAGAGATTATAGTCTCTTTTGCAAGTAGTGTTATTCTTAGTCGGTGTAGAATCTGAAAAAAAATTCAACCATAATATATGCAATTAAAATAAAAATGTTCATGCTCATAAAAATAAAATTTAATTCTAAATAATCTCTAATAATAATACATGCATGATAAGAAAATTATTATTCTAATTGACATTAAATGCAGACACATAAATTCACAACACAACATAGTGATACTCATGACTACTCACTCTCACTCTACGGTTCCATAACCAAGTTTCCATAGAGTCGTAAAAGTTCTATAAGTTCATATTTTATACAATGATGTCTCATTGTCTTCTCCACGCTATTATGGATGTATCCCGAAATTTCTTCCCATCTAATATAAAGGCATCTAAAACCTTTTTTCCCATTAATGAAGATATCTCATTCCATCCCCATCCCAGATGGAGGTATCTCATACAATCATAAAAATAACTTCCAAATATTAAACACATCAACAACAATTTTTTCAAATATATTTACATATAACTAATAAAAATTATCTTTAGTTTGAAATTACACAAAATACCACCCAAATAAATAACGTTCTAAGTTCAATATGCACTTTGAATAATGTGCTTTATAGATTCTAAATACATGTATATCAAAATCATACCATGGAGGGTTTCAAAAAGATGTTTTACTCACCTCTTGAAGCAAAATCTCACAACTTTAATTTTGTTCTCTTCTCTTCCTCTTGGATAGCCAACTAGTTTATATTTCTCTCAAGGAAATTAATTAACCTTATATAATATCTTAAAATTGGTTTCTCTTTTTCTATCCTTCTTTTGATAAAAGATTAGTTTATTGTTCAAATTTAAAATAAAATTGAATATTCTTTTATCTTATCTTACTCTTGATTAAATACTCTTGAATATTCTTAATTAAATACTCTTGAAGTATAATTAATTATTTATAAGATAATTAATCATATTTTTACTAACTAAATTATATTTTTGGATGGTCACCAAGTGTACACTTTTTAGTAAGATGATTTTTTTTTCCTATTTAATAAAGATACCACATATCTCCTACTTAAGGTTATGAATTTTCCAAGAGAGGAAGAGAGAGATATAAGAAGAATAAACAAAGTAGAATAACTAAGATAGTACATTTCTATATTTTTTTCCAAGAGAGGGAGAGAGAGATATAAGAAGAATAAACAAAGTAGAATAACTAAGATAGTACATTTCTATATTTTTTTCCAAGAGAGGGAGAGAGAGATATAAGAAGAATAAACAAAATAGAATAACTAAGATACATTTCTATATTTTTTTCCAAGAGAGGGAGAGAGATATAAGAAGAATAAACAAAGTAGAATATCTAAGATAGTACATTTCTATATTTTTTTTCCAAGAGAGGGAGAGAGATATAAGAAGAATAAACAAAGTAGAATAACTAAGATAGTACATTTCTATATTTTCTTATGACTATTGTTCCCTCTTTCGCTCCTTAAGGTGAGGAATACAGGAATGAATTTTGCCAAACCCTGCTCTAGTGTCTTGATCTGAATAAACCCATACCAAAAAATTTCTTCAATCTCCTAGAGATAGTATTGGTCTTAACTGATTTTTTGTTGGTGGTAAATGTCAATGCTTGCATTCCTACAAACCAATAACTAGTTAGAACAACAAGCGGGTATATTTCGTTTATGAGTTTAATTAGTATACACTATTAGTGTAAAGATTTTATATTGACATTCAATCACAAACTCTTCATTTATGGTAAATTTGTTAACTTTACTAATTAATACTTTAAAAATTACATAAATGAAAAATTATAATTAAATATCAATATATACTCATTAAACTTTTTTTTATTCTATAAAAATTAAGCACAAGTATTAAAGAGTTTATAATAATCCACATACCCTTTTCAATAAATTTTAGCTAGCCATTATATATTGAGAAGCAATATGATATATGAAATTGTGAATCTAGTAAACACTACACCAATATTCAAGTTGGAACATTTAATATGATAACTTCATATATCTATTGTTCTTCTTAACTTACTTGATAATTAAATACTTGAGTATTCGGAATACATTGATTAACACTTTTTTATAGATATGCTCTTCTTAATTTACTTGTTTTTTATAAGAAAAAAAATCATTAAAAGAACCTACGAAACCACATGAGTTTCTTAGAAAACTATATTATAACAAAAGGATTCATGCCTTCTTTAGTATGAAAATTGAAAACAAGTTTTGTTGACAATTAAATAGTAAAATATATTAGCAATACATTGAATAAGCTTTTTATGGGATATTTTATAATTAATTAAAATTTATTAAAGGTTATAAACAATAGAAAATTACCGAATACTACTTCTTTTGTTGATTATAAGACAAAGTTTTAAAATTTATTTTTCTTTATTTGTAAAAGGTGTTTTATATTAATTACTTTTCTTAATATAGTCTTATTGTTTTTTATGAAGATTTTCTCAATTTAGGCCAATAAGGCAAATAATTAATTAACATTATAAAACACATCCAAAAGGATATCCAATCCCTGTGCTATGACTTGCAGTCTTAGCATATATTATAACTCATGCT
This sequence comes from Psophocarpus tetragonolobus, assembly GCA_037954015.1. NCBI lineage: Eukaryota > Viridiplantae > Streptophyta > Magnoliopsida > Fabales > Fabaceae > Psophocarpus > Psophocarpus tetragonolobus. The sequence goes on from CM075689.1 coordinate 39,050,306, forward strand.
ATAGTGGATGAACATCATTTAATATTATGTTTAATAGTAAATTTATTACAAGAATGTATCATTAGTAGAGTTAATTGGTATACACGGTGAGCGTAAAAATTTTTACACTGACATTCAATAACAATTTTTTATTTATGATAAATTTGTTAACTGTATTCATTATTACTTTAAAAATCACTGAAAAATCACGATTAAATGTTAGTGTAAAAATCTTTTATCCTTTATACCAATTAAACTCCTATTAGTATTACCATTAGTCACATCATGAAAAGACTCATGAGAGCCTAAGAGAGAAGTTTTCCTTGACCAATACTCTTGAAACCTCTGTTTTGCATACTCCCTGTAGTCAAAGTCTATTTTATTTACATGGCTCTGCATGCACAAGGTGTTCAAAAAAGAATTAGAAGTATCAATAAAAAAAAAAAAAAATCGAGAGAGAATTAGATGTAACATGTACCAAAATGTTTTACACCCTTATGAAATAGTTATTATTTAGAATGATCCCTTGGCAATTTAAGTTACAGTATTTTAATCAAACTTCAATTCAGTCAATGTTCTAATAAATCTAAAATAAATGTTAATAGTGTCCTAATTATACATAATTTATAAAAATATATTATTTTATTAGAACACACAAAATTATGTATGTTGATAATTTTAAATTTCATTTACGTATATATTAGAACACACAAAATAAGCAATTATAAAGTGAGAAAGTGAAGATACCGAAATTATTCCCCACACCCCCCACAATAGATGATTTGCAAGTGCATATTTCTCAATTTCATCAAGCAACTGCTCCACTTCAGTGTCACTAGGTAGCTCACCTGTGTCCAAGTCCAAAAAATTCATAATGAATACATAATAATGCACTTGTGTAGTATTATTTTACTATATTACTAGTCGACGTGAGATCTTTAACACAATTCTTACTCTGGATTAGACATCTCAAATGTAAAGTTTATTTTATATATGTTAGAATTGATAAAATTGAATCTAACTCAATTTTACGAAAACAATTTTGTAAGTTGAGTTTATATCTCACTTATATACTATTGTTAGCAATGCAAGATCTCCATGAAAAATCTTACATTATATAGAAATGCACAGACCGAACATTATATTAATAAGGGTACCTATAGATTTAATGTCGTAAGGTTTTTGGTTGGAGAAATAATATCAAACAAACTCAATTATAAGGTACGTTTAAGTTCATTGTGTGATTAGTGGTTAATGGTGTTGGAAATCCAAAATTATAATTATAACTTTTTTTATTAATAATATAAATCTTAATAATGGATATTTTTAAAAAGAACCATATCTTTTATTTGAGATGAGTTAAATTAAACAATAGTAACCAGTTTTCTTAATTAGTGTAAAAATAGTGACTTTTACTTCTACATATTTTCAGAGAAGTATTAGTTAAAATTTATTAAAAATTAGAAATTATGAGTATAGATATTAAATGAAGAATAAGACTCACATAATGTTATGATTTTTACTACATTTCTATCAATATTAGAAAGTGTGCTAAAAATATGTTATAAAATTTGTCTTCTCTCTATTTTTTCAAAGAATATATGTTTCCTTGTTCACTTGTAAGATAAATTTTAACATAATTGAAAGGTCACCTGAAGAAATCAAATATGCATTTACAAATCTTCGACGTTCATCCAAATCTACAAGGAGAAACAACAAAATTATGTTATTTTTTAATTAAGTGTACAAATGAATAGAAAGAAATTGCACAAGCCATTCACAAACCAGGATATTGGGTGAAGTCAAGAAGATGTGGGGTTTCTGTATGATAGTTTGCAGCCATCTCATTGAAGTGATTTGCTATATCATATGCCACAGGATTATAACTTGCATATTCATAATCCTGTTATAAAAGCACAACATTAAAGTTATGATGATTTAATTTAAGAGTTTAATATATGAATTGTTAGTTCTCTTTTAATTAAAATAGTCTACATTTAATTACTCTATGTATCTTTATTTTATTAATTTTTTATATTTTGTTCCATCTTTTTAAAACATGACATGTGTTCTCTAATTTTAAAAAAATTGTTGAATTTGTGTACTATATTAATGAATTGAAATTGACTTTTATATGACAAACGTTAACTTTTAACAACGTCAATGTAATTAATTAAATCACATTTAAATAATTAGGGTTCACACATTATTAAATTACTTTATCTTTTAGTAGTTCACACCAATTCATTAAAAATAGGACACAAAAATAATAATTTTAAAAATTTTAAGACACGATATCATTATTTAAAAATAGGAGGATAAAAATGTAAAAAAATTAATAAAATAGAGGGACACTGGTGCCTATACAAAATAAGGGAACACATAGTGTAATTAAGTATTAGCAATTATACATTTTACTTTGTGATTTTACCATAACACCACTTGTATGCTTATTAAGAACATAATTTATTATATATTAAAGTTAATAAATTTACCATATATAAACATTATTTTTTAAAGAGAGTTTAAAATTATATTTTATACTGTAAATGAGTTTTACACTAGTAATTAATTACAACTCTTCATTTATATAATTTTTAAAATATTAATTGGTAAAATCAAGATACTTATCCTATATAAATAGTTGTAATTAACTGTAAAAGTAAAAGTGTAAAACTTTTTACACTTTCAGCGTATAAGTGTTTTTCTCTTTTATTAATTCAAAATCACTTTGTATGTAACTTTTAAAGTAAATATATAAAAAAAAATTCCGTTTTCAATTACAACCATCAATAATTAGATAACAATAATATATATCACTAACTAGTGTAAAGAGGGACTCACTATTATGGTCACAGAACTGGACTCTTCATCAAGCATTATGTTACCATATTGCAAATCATTGTGGCAAAATCCTACACGGTAAGTGCTTGATAACTCATTTTCCAAAGTAGCTATTTCCTTCTCCATTGTGTCCAACTGAAATGCTTCAACTTCTTCAGGAGTACACAAGCTCTTGGCTTCAGAAAGCCAATTTCTGAAGCATTACAATGCAATTATTTTAGAAAAAATGACTAAATTGTACTAATAATAACTACATTATTCATAGTTGTCACATAAAAAGAACATTATGCTTCTCAACATTTTGTGGAGTGGAATAGGTTTTTAGACTACATATACCTTAATCTATCCCAAAGATTCACATCCTTTGGACCAGGCATATCAAGATCATGAAACTCTTTCATTTTGGCTGCTATAAGAGCAGAAGTAGATGGATCTCTTAGATCAGATGCTGATAATGTCTGATAAATCCATCATAATGTATCAGTTTATAAAGTTCATAAATGAGATAGTTCAAAATGAATAAAACCAATGACTAAACTTTACAAGACAATTTTTATAATGTTGGATACAGAGTGAAGGTAGTTTTAAGTAATATAAGTGTCTATAATAGCAATTTGTTCAAAAATAGTTTGTTATGGAAAATGATATGATAGACCAAAATTGCAGAAAGTAAAATAACAACACAAATTTTACGTTGTTTGAGTGTTTGGCCAATATCACCCGTCTATGGATTGTTAAAAAGATTCTACTTTAAAATGAAAGTATAGAAAGTCAATCTTGTTACAATGAACAACACACCCTTATGTTTTTTATCATAACTTGCAAAACAAAAACTGCTTCACATTTCAAAATGTACAAAAAATATTCTAATATTTGAGTTTCAACATACCTGGTTGGCTTATAATTCAGGCAACCCTTTCACAAAATTCAAGATATGTAAACAAAATTAAAAATATGATTATAAGAAAGACATATTCTAAACTAGATAACATATTGATCCATTCATTGTTTCCAACAATCTTTAATTGGGTAAAATTTGTGGATTCCATTTGATAGCATGAGGATGTTGTTCTCACTTCTTATTTAATGAGTCTCATTTATTATTTAGCCAAACTCATGAATTCCAGGTTGAGTGAAAATGCTATGGTGTTGCTAATGTTTCTCTTATATTGAATTTCGATTAATAATATGAGAAATGTCAGCTGCACACTCTTCTATACACTCTTTTAAACACATTCTTTATAATTAGTAAAAAATTATTGTAAAACACATTCATTTGGGTTTAATTTTCAATAAGTTTCCGTCAATAATAGAGTGTATTAAAGAGTCTGTTATTAGTACTCTTCGGGTAATATTGAAAAGTAAAGATGACATTACCCTTGCATGGATGAATTCTTCAATGCGTCCATTAGCAAACCTTCCAAGCAAACGAGGTCCTTGTCCACTCTTTGACATAAATTCAAATGTTCTAACCTCAACATCTCTGTCAAAGAAAAGACTAGTGCCCTCACCATAGATTCTTGCTAGAACCTTTCTTGAGGATTCTCCTTCTGCTGTTTGCCATTTTATCTGAAACACTTCATTTGTCATTGCCCCTTTAAGAGGGATCACTTGCAATGCATTGGCATCAAGTACATTCTCCCATTTACTTGCCAATGATTTCAACCTCTCCTCTGCTTCTTTTGGAATACTATATTTCCTTTGTTTAGTATAGGTTTCTTCACAACTTTCTGTCCCCTTTACTGCAGGATTTTCTGCATCACTAGCTTGAATGTTAACTTTGTTTTCTGCATTTTCTCTAACTTTAAGATTAACTAGACTTTCTGCATCAACCACTGCATATACAGGATTTATTTGTGTGACCTCTTCTGCTGCCCCCATTGCAAATTGCTCCAATACTTTTAAAATGAAGCAAGAATTTGCTGAAAATATTCAAGTTCCTTTTTTTGTTTGAAACTTTCAAATCTGAAAAAGTAAGGTTATACCCCAAAACAAAAGTAGATTAAACATACAAGGGGTATTCCAAATTATAAAAATTATATCTATCTATCTATTAAACAATATGTTCACAATTTCTCACTTTTTTTTTTTTTTTTGATAAAAATGGGTAGATTGCTTCACAAGACAATATGCTAAACCATTAATAAGATGCCATAAACAAAATTCAGGTAATGAGTTTTTTTCTTTTCTCAATTTTCAATCAAAATGTTTCTCAGATAAAATTATTCGACATTTTAAAACAATAAATTTGATTTATTTTTATAATTTTATAATTATATGTCTCATATGTCACAGTATCTTAAGTTTTATATAGAGGGATAAAATTAACCAATTATAAAAAAAAAGACTAACTTATGCATTTCTGAAGTTTGTTGTTATTACAACTAACATTTTCTTTTAATTTCATTAGACTAACTCCTAAAGTTTTATTTTCATTACACCAAAAGTAGTACTACACAGTTAAAGAATTAACTTGAATGGTAGTGGAGCATTTAAAACAAGTATCTTAAAATTTATGTAATTAACTCTAAAAAAAATACAATGATTAACATTGTTTGTAAAGCATTAGGAACTAAAGAAACAATCCCAAGAAGCATGAGTATAAGGGAAATAGTTTTAGCTAAACACAAATACTTATAATTTCAAAACATTGACATGTCAAGCTAATTTTATGGTACAATTTCAACAATATTCTTCCAAAATCCAACCAAAGAAGCAATCATCTGTATCTCAGAAGGCCATAAGAAAAAAAGGTGAAATTTTTACATCAAAACAATAAATCCAAACAAACCAACCTTCAAAGGAACAGTGTATGAAGGGGGCAACACGGTGGTGAGTGACGTCACCACGGGGAAGAAGATCAAAGCCTCACAAATTAAAAGATCCTGTGATTTTGAAAGGAATGAACAAAGAGGTTTATATAAGGGGATTTTCTATTGCTAACAAATGGATACCAAAAATGAAAGGGATCAACAAATGTGGTTAGAAATGGAGGGTGGTAAGTGATTGTGAAAAAAATTAACTTGAGTCCATTGCTATAAATAGATTTTGGTACGATTCATTGGCAATTTTTGGCTAAAATTGTTGAAGTTTCAAGAGCAAAATTAGTTTTTTGTTTTTATTGAACAAACTCTTGTTTTAAAAGTCTGTAAAATAAGAGGGTACATAACTACATATGGCCACCAACAATTAGGTGTGATTTGTTATAAAGTTAAGTTGAGCTGAAATTAACTTTTGTAAACTTAAGTTTTATAAAATTTGATAAAATTCGATATGAAATTAAGAAGTCTAAAATTTGACAAAAATAAGTTTGATAAAATTTGATTTGTAACGTTTTTCATTACGTTAATAACTGATAATAAAAATAGTAAATAATTATAAAGAACTAAAATATTTTGGTAATATTAAAATAACATAATTAAATATCTACAAATCAATGCTAAAGAAAAATTTAATAAGGAATTAAGTCTTCAAGCCTCCTTCGTTTCCAAAACTTGTTACTCAGCTTTTGAAAACAACATAATGAGATAATAATTTTAATGATTAAAATGAGTTCTAAAAGAGTTTGCAAATAGTGTTGTTTTCAGCTTGTACGGAATCCAGAAAAATCCAATCATGATACCCACAATTAAAATAAAAATGTTCATGCTCATAACAATATAATTTAATTCTAAATAATCTCTAATAATAATACGATAAGAAAACTACTATCTAATTGATATTAAAGTGATACAGTCCTACCTATCAAGGGCTCTCTCACTAGGGTCATGGTTAAAAGGACAGAGGAAGATTTGACCAAAAAAGACTCATCAAGACCTCAACTCATGATGAAGATAGACACATTATATTAGGTCATAGTCCATAGATTCTCCTTTATAAATATTAATTAGCTCTTAATTTCCTTTTGAACCATGTATTTCAGCCATTTACTTTGTAATTAGGAAGAAGAGGTGTTATTAATTAGTGAGAGGAGGTAAGGTTAGTTAGGGGCCTCTTGTCCAAGACGTGTTGGGCTTCCTTCCCACACCTTTGGATTAGCTTTTGCACCCCTCCTAGGTTTAGAGTAGGTGTCTTTAATCCTAATTAGGCTTAATGTCCTACATTGCCTAGTTTTGAGTGCTCAGCTCTCTCATTAGGCTATATATACACCTAGTATCTCTTGTAATCATCACACTTGAATTTGGAATTGATATAAGACTCTTTAAGAGCATTCTTATATAGTAAAGTGTTATTGAGAAACCTCTCTATTGAGGATTCTCTTCCTTTAAACTTTTATCACGGGTCCTCTCCCTTGTGGCAAGCTTCCTAGTAAAATTTTTCTTGACTTTTCTTCTCCCTAGAGAAGTGGTGTTAAGTTCCCCTCCATCCCTAACCTTTTCCATCCTCCATCTTCTTAAAGGAAGGAATTTTAGTTGAAGAGGTCAAGGGAGTGCATTGTATATATAGTAAGTTAGACAGAGGTATCTCAAAATCATTATCAAAATAATTTCCAAACATTAAACACATGAACAACAATTCTTAAAATCATACCATGCAAATACTAGAATTTTATAAATACCAATTAATTAACTTCATTAAAATAAAGGATATGCACTTTATACACTAATTTTAATACACGTTTCTATTCATGAGTATTAAGGTAACTTACATATACATTTCTAAAACACTCACTTAGTTTTTAATTAATTCAGGGGAGGGATTGGATGCAAGCTTGGGGATTTCGCATAAACTATCTTTACATATAACTATTATAAAAAAATAAATTTAGTTTGAAATTATATACATTACGCAAAATACCACCCAAATAAATAGTGTTCTAAATTCAATATGCATTTTGATTCATATTTTCAATGAAAGTGCTTTATAGATTTTGAATACATATATATCAAAATTACACCATGGAGGGTTCCAAAAAGTTGTTTTACTCACCTCTGGAAGCAAGATCCCACAACTTTAATTTTGTTTTCCTCTCCTCTTGTCTTTCCCTTTCTCAACCCTTGAATAGCCAACTAGTTTATAACTTTCTATGAGAAAACTACTTAACCTTATATAAGCTTAACATTTTTTCCCCCTCTGTATTCTTCATTTGATAAAAGATTAACTTTATGGTTTAAATTCAATATGAGATAAAATCTTTATTTATTTTATGTTATTTCTATTTTAAAAGTAATGTTATCTTAAATCAATTTATTTTCACTTCAAATTTCTAACAGTTGAATATTTTAATTATTTGATTTATTCTCATGTAATTATTTTTTTATTTTATTTTATCTAAGGAAATTTAATATATTATTTTATCTTTACTTTTATTTTATTATCTTGAATATGATATGTAGACCAAATAAAATATAGCACCATCTTATATAAATTTCACATTATAAATATATTTAAATGAAATATGATAAATATTCATTTCATTATTAAGGATCGCTAATTAAAATATAACACATGTTTTTTCTAAACTATAATAATCATTTCATAATAATAAACTCTTAACCTTTTAATTTAAATATAAACTTCATCAGATTTTCTTTTTAATATCCAAACTAAATCTTTCTTTCCTTTTAAATTAAAATGAATCTTTATTTTAATAGTTTCATTATTTAAATCATATAACAAATTATTATACATCTAAGTAACTAAATTATTATACATCTAGATAATCATTATTTATTAATTTATTTTATGAGATAAAGTTTTAGGGTATTACATAATTTATGTTTGGATAATTTTATTTTGAAATTACTTTTATCAAAATGACATTTGTTCAATTTAATTGATAACAATAAAAATTACTTTTAATTGTATAATTATTAAAATAAAATAGGTATCAATTTTATAATATAATATTAATATTAGTTATTTTATGTATATTTAGATTAATATTATTTTATTTAATTATATAGTTTTTTTAAAATGATGTTAGCATCTTAAATTATTATTTTTGGAAGAGATCATAAATTAAATTTAAAAAGTCAGAATATTCTTTAAAATTAATAAACCATTTTGGCAAAAGTAATAACCTTCTGTGTGTGTATGTACTTGTGTGTCTACAGGTGTGCATGCAGGCATAGGGGTGGACGTCCGTGTGAGTGTGTGATTGTGTGGTAAACATTCAACTAACTTATTAAGGTCATACTCATGGTGGTTTCGAGATTATGATTGTTTTTTTTTTCGTTTTAAAATGTATTTCTAAAATAAAAACATATTTGGTAGAAATAGTTTTTATTTCATTTTAGTTATTTTCAAAACAGTTTTTATCCAATTTCAAAAATAATAAACTTTGGTTTTAAGATTTGTATTTCTATTTTTATTCAAGATCGTTGTTGGATATCACTAGCATTACTTCTAATAATTGATCCCCAACTGCCACCTTCGATTGTTGATCACTAATTATCACATCTGACCATCACTAGCTGATTTTCATTTCCAATCACAAATCACTAACCAGCCCCCCTTTGATCGTGATCACCAAATGCCATTGTGACTACCACCTCTAAACTTTGGCCATTGACCACTAATCACCACCTCTTCTAACCACTGACACCAGCTATCACTTTCTCGGTGCTTGGTCATCACCTCCAATCATCGATCACCAGCTGTTACCTCCGAATCCTAAATCAACCACAACCTTTAATTATCACTCAACAACTATCATCTCTAATCACTAGTCACTGACCACCACCTCCGATCACTGATTGTTGGTTGTGGTCACTGGTCACCAATTTTTGTTATCTTTGATCACTAGTCACCAACTCTTAGTCACCAATCATGCGTCCTTCGTTGGCCATTGATTGCTAGCGTCGATCACCAGTCATTATCTCCAACCACTGGTTAATGATGGTCACCTCTAAGTGTTAGTCACGAATCATCGGTCAAAATCACTGATTATTGATTGTCAATTATAGGTCATCTATCAAGTTGTCGATCTTTAGTACCCAAAGAGAAAAAATTTTATATTCTTTTATCATTATTTATAACTTTTAATATAGAAATTACTTTTTTTATGTACAAATTTTTATTCCTAAATCACTCTTGTGTAATTATTTTTATTTATTTTATAAACTTTCTAATATATAAGTGCCATTAATTTTTTTAAAACTATTTTTCATTTTTATTTTTTATCTTAAAAAACAGTTTCAAAATGTTATTAAACTTTTGAAAATAATACTTAGAAGTCATTCATGTTTTTATTAAACTTTTGAAATTAATACTTACAAGATGTTTAAGCAAAAAAAAAAACAACAAATAAATATAACTGCACTTTCCTAATGTTATTTGAAATGTGAACAAAGGTATGCAATAAATTAAAGGCTAAATTAATTTATTATATAGTTGAAACTTGAAAAATAAAGGTGAATTATTTACAACAAGGATACTTGTTTATATGTGTGGTAGATTCATTTTATTTAAGCAGCTTGTTATATTATTTTGCTTTGGGAAATATGATAGTTTTCTTGTCCAACCAAACGTTAAATTTCACACCCACCCAATTTTAATTTCACACTTACTCACCTAAAAACTTTTTAAAAATCTACAAAACTCCTTTAAACCTGATTCTCTCCTTTACTCTCCTCCCTCCATCCCCCTAAGTCTCCCTTCTCTCTCCAAAATTTCAAAATACTTACCATAAATAAACTGTAAAATAACCTGGACAACCTAATCCAGAGAAGGAAAAGAAATTTTCTGCTCCAGACAAGGCTATTCGAATAAGGAAATTTTCCTTTTTCGAACGAAAAAATTTTAACATTTTTATATGTTATAGTCTTATATTTTTATAATTAATGAAAAAATATATTATAAAAATATAAAATTTATCATATAATTTTTTTTATTGATTATAAAATATAAATTAATAAAAATATAAAATATATAATATAAATTGTTTTTATTAATTATAAAAATATAAAATTATAATATATAAAATTTTTAAAATTTTCTTCTCCAAATAACCTCGTCCGGAGAAGGAAAAAAAAATTCTTCTCCGAATAGTCTCATCCATAGAATATGTTATTTTATTTTTTTCTTTCAACAAATGAAATGAAGGTATACTAGTATTTTAATACTGAGTAAGTGTTGTATGAAATTTTGGTAGGTGTAAAATAAAATTTCCTCACAAGAGTCATGAAATTGTTCAACAAGCTTGGCATGAAATTTCTCCTTGCACATTCTAAATTTCTCATGTACCCCATTCTGAAGGTGAATTTTTCATTCTATATTGGGCTGGCTGGATATATAATCTTGGCAACTACCTCATCTAAACATTGAGTGGGCTTGTCCTTTTGATCATATAACAATTCCTCACTTCCTTTTCCTTTGTGTCTCCCTTCAGATTTCTCTCCAAATTCATGGCATTTCTATGTATAATTTTTTTTTATTGAGTTGACCCTTCTCAATTTTCTCTTCTTCTATTTATAGGGTTTGTTCCTTCATAGTGAAGAAATGATGGTAGATGGTGGCTCTAGCAAATACAGCTGAGTGGCAGTGGAGCAAGATGAAGATGAGAGCAGGTTAGAGAAGGGAGAATAGAGAAGAGCAACTTGCTATATTTTCCCAATTTTTTTAATTTAATTTTGCCTTTTGTTTTTCTTTGTTTATTATTATGTAATAATTGAAATGGGATGAAGAACCCAAACTGATATCAACAATTTTGCTATCTACACTTTTCTTTATGCTAAATACACCCTCTTAGGACCCACTAAACTAAATTTTCATGCTCTTTTATATCACTGATTTGCTAAATACAGGTCCTTTACGTTTTATGGCCACGCAACACTTCCAGCCCTTGCTAAAAGCACTCTCCTTTTTTTCTATTTTCTATTTTGATGTCCCGCTACATTTTTAGGGTGATAAGATATGATTAATATTTATAATTTTAAATAATGAGAAATTAATAAAATAATTATTTTCTATAAAAAAGTTTATACTTTCATATGTAAATCATATATGATTAATATTTAAATAATAAAAAAATTGTGATTTATTATGTATTTTAACTTAAATTGTTAGTTACTTGCATATTCTCTTTATAATTTGTAGTGGTATAATTTATTTTGGTAAGAAGTCTCAATTTAAATGTATCAACGAAAATTCATACGGTAACATCTTAACTTTCTTAATTTCTCAAAAGGAAAAATGTAATAATTATTTATTAGGTTAATTAGCATGCACTATTAGTGTTAAAATGATATTCAATCACAATTATCAATCTATGATAAGTTTGTTGACTTTATCCATTAACTTTTACTTTAAAAAGTCAAATAAATTAAAAGTTGTAATTAAATATCAATGCAAAACTTTTTACACTATCATTACATACTAATTAAAATCATTACTTATTATTTTTATAGAAAGAACAAATCACATTGTGGCACACACAATTTATACTACATATTCATATTGAATTACAAATATTTCTTATGTTTTATTAAAATGAATTTTAAAGCAAATTCACCCCATAAATACTCTTATGTCCTTTTTACTAATTACATTTTAAAAGGTAAATTAACTTTCTTCTTAAAGTGATATCCTATTGGAATTTGGTATCAAAAGTTTAAAAAAACAAATAGTTATAAAAAAACCTTATTACTCTCTCTCATAATGTAAAATTATATGCCATTTGTACTAAAAATATGTTGTTATACATCCTTCAAGTAATCTCAAGTTCAAAATTTGTATACAAAATGACACTATCACATTCAACGAGCGTAGGAAAGCCAATACAATGGTGGGCGATATTATCATACTATATGTCTTTGTTTTACTTGGGTTTTATAAAAAAAAAATAGTTTTAAAAACTAAAAAATTAAAGACAACTATAAGTAATTTTGTTTTTCAGCTATGTATTTTTTATATTAAAAATTTGAAAAAGAATAAGTTGTATTTTGCTTCTTCATTAATAACATTTTTAGATTTGATAATCTTTTACATTTTCACATTTCCAAAATAATTTTCAAACAACACTTATTGAACAATTTTTTTTCTCATCTTCCAAAAAACAATTCTTAGAAACTATCTTTTATATTGTTTTTGAAAAACTAAAAAATAAGATTAAATCAATTAAATTCTAAGAGACTATACGTTTTCCTTATCATATGAATAAATTACACAGCCCCAAAAGGAAATAGCCTTCCGCAGTATCTTAATTTTTTGTTTCGAAGGGATATTAAATTAAATTTAAAAAGTCAACTACATGTGTTTGCGTGTGTAGGTAAAATCATATCAGGCAGAAATAGTTCTTATGTCATTTTTAGTTATTTTTAAAATAATTTTATCCAATTTTAAAAATAATAAACTTTGATTTGAGATTTTTATTTTTTTTATTTAAATTCATTGTTTAACATCACTTGTCACTATCTTCAATAATTGGTCTTTGACTATCACCTCTAACTATCACAAACAATTGATCACTCTCTACCATATCTGATCATTAGTCACTTACCACCATTTCTATCTATGGATTACTAGTCACCTCTTAGATTGTGATCACTGCGTCAATTTGTGAGTTTAATTGGTAGTTCATTTAGTATATTCTCTTTATAATTTGTGAGTGTTTTAAATATAATTTATTTTGATATGAAGTCTCAATTTTAATGTATTAATGAAAAAATATTATAACATAACTTCTTTCTCAAAAGGAAAAAAAAAGTAATAAATACTTTTTATTATTTTAATAAAAAGAAAAAATCACATTGAATCACAAATATTTTAATGTTTTATTCAAATGACTTTTAAGCCAATCCACACAGCACATATTCTAAAATATTCTTAATTATACTAAAGTCATGTAAGCTCTGAAATGAATAAAAAAATATTAAAACTGTTTAAATAAAAAATTATAATTAATTTTATAAACCAAAAAAATTTATTGATTAGAAAACATAGTATCAATTTTAAAACCAAACTAAAGTGCATATTATAATTATATCAATTTTATTTTATAATAGATATTTTTGTTGTGGAATTAATAATAAATATTAAATAATTTATGATATCTTTTATTATATGTTAAATTTCATATATTACTATTAAATGTTAAAAAATATATACTAATATAGTTAAAAGATAATATTTAATATTAAGATATACTAAATTTTATATATTACTATTAAAACTTCTTCTATTAATTTTAATGAAATAATAATGTGACATGACCATAGATATCTTAATTTAAATGCACATAAGACTAAAGAGGTATAACATGTGTTTAGATATCTTTATTTAAATTATAAAGAAATAAAAATGATCATTTTTAAATATATTATATAATTTGTCATGTAAAAAAGGAAAATATGTTTAATGTATTTGTATTAGATGGGAAATTTAAATTTTATTTAAAAATATTTATAATATATTAAAGAATACTTAATTTGTTTTGGCGGTAAGAAATAAATATGAATTAGTATTAATATTTTAGATAAGATATTAATAAGCGTTTTACATACTGTAGTAAAGTTAATTTGAAATTCAAATAATCCAAACAAAATCTTAAAAAGCTACACCAGTTTAATTTGTTAATAAAAAATTTCCAGTGTTTTTTAACTTTAGAAATCTACTAACTTATTAATTTAAATTTTTCTAAATTTTAAAAGCATAAAAATTTTATAAACATATTTAAACTACTCTTTTTTAAAAAATTTTAAAAATTAATCAATTTTAGTAAGCCAAAAATTTATTTAGATCTCAAAATTTAAAATATAAAGAATGTCTTCATCAATATTGAGAACTAAATAAAGTAGAAAATTTTAGATTATTTCAAATAAAAACGTGGATCCATAACTCCCTTCACATGGGAGTCTAATGAAACTTTGGATGCATGACAGTACTCCTAAGAATAAAGTTGAACACTTTGCACAATTTGCTGAACAACCACCATATAATCTCTTAACACTGCCAAATTAGGCATTTTCCACAATTTTTTAAATTTGTTAAATAAGAACTATCCAACTTTTAAAGAGTTTAATTGGTATACATTACACTAATGTTTAATCATAATTTTTCATTTATGTGACTTTTAAAGTACTAATTAGTAAAGTCATGAATGAAGGGTTGTGATTGAATGTCAAATGTAAAAATCTTTACACTGACAGTATATACCAGTTAAACTCCCTTTTAAATTCTAAATATTAATTTAGTATTTAAAACATATTAATTTGTTAATTTAAACTATTGACTTTTAAATTTTAAATTTAAGCGGTAGAACAAATGCATAAAAAATCACTCAATTTAGAGAGTGGAAGTTATTATGGATTAAAAATGTTTAAGTAAATATGGATAAAAAAAGGAACATTTCCTTTATATATTGTTATATTGGTTTAATTTTGTGTTCATATTTATGTTTTTTTCAATTTTATCCCCAATTTTATAGTTACATTTTTATCTGAAAGAGAGTGGGAAATTATTGAAGGTTAAAAATATCTAAAAATAGAACTTCATTACTAAAATAAGTTGTTATAGACCCTTCAAGTAATCTCAAATTCAAAATTTGTAAATGAAAAAAAAATAAATTGAGAAAACATATTTTACTAAAAGTAGTTAATGATTTTTGTTTTAACAAAGACTGTAAATATTTTGTATTAATGCCATAATAAGAAAAATAAATAAAGAAAAAGACATATTGTAAATAAGACCTAACTAATTATGTGACTTCATTTTATATTGTCAAATAACATCATTACCTTCAATGAGTACAGGAAAGCCAATAAAATGGTGAGAGATAGTGTTAAATAGTTTATAATAATTTACAGAGTCTGTTCAATAAACTAAGGTAGACCTAGTTGACCATGTGTTTTCCTTATCACATGAATAATAAGACTAAAAAATAATTTTCATATTATAAAAAAAGAAGAAGTTTTTCATTCCTATAATTGCATAAATCACATAAATGAAAGGATCTACACAATTAAAAATAAATAGGTTTAAGTTTTTTAACTGGTTAATTTTTATATTTACAATATTATTCTACTATTTTCATTTTTATCTTTTTAACATGTAACTTTTTCCCTTTCTAATTTCAAATCTCACAATTTTCACCCACACAGTTTCAACTTTCAGGAGCCTTGCCTCCTGCTCTTCCAAATCTCACTCTCTTGGTCTCACTGTGAGCACAAAATACTTAGTCTACATCTTTTCTAATTAGTTTGAAAATTTTATTTATTGAAAAAAGAAATGTTAGAAAATATTAATGTTGATGACTTCATGTTATTGTTAATGATTTTGCATTTCAAGCTGCAAAAAAACTATATTTTACACTAATTTATATATTTAGTTTAATAGATAATAAATGAAGCAATACATATATTAATGATAAGATCAACTACAAGTTAAAATATAAAAAAAATGTAACAATAATTTTTCTTTTATAAAAAAAATAATTTAAAAAAGTCATTTTTTTATTTTTCATTTAAATAACACTTTTTTTACTACTTTCTTTGTTAAGGAATTAAAGAAATTATAACTTTTTTTTTTATTTTCCTGTAACCTTTTACTCTTTACTTCTCTAACAAGGGATAAATTCCTTTAAAGATTTTATTAATGGAGGGGGAATTAAAATAACCAGCATTTTATACGATTCTAATTATTCAAAGAGTTAAATACTTAAATTAATGATCAATACAAAGAAAACTAAAATAGCTATATTTCCATGCAACAACACATTGAACTTCACCACAATTGATCATTACGAAGTACATTATTTCCCGCAAATGTTCACACAAACAACATATTACTTATTAATCGTTTCAGTCACTAAAAGAACTTTTTCCCCTTTGCACACTTCATGTTTTCTTTTTAATTTCTCTAATTTCTAAAAAATAGAAAATATAAAACACACAGAATAATCTAATGCTTCTCAATGAACTCTTTGATCCGAGCAATAAGAGCCTCTGTTTGAGCACTAGTATTTGGGTCCATATCCACTGTAATTTTGTTGAGATAAAAACTATGA
This sequence comes from Psophocarpus tetragonolobus, assembly GCA_037954015.1. Classification (NCBI taxonomy): domain Eukaryota; kingdom Viridiplantae; phylum Streptophyta; class Magnoliopsida; order Fabales; family Fabaceae; genus Psophocarpus; species Psophocarpus tetragonolobus. The sequence goes on from CM075689.1 coordinate 39,067,074, forward strand.
CTTTCTCATTTGCTAACAAACAATTCGACATCTTTGTCAGCCTTCTTCATGGCTTCGTAGTACTACATCCTTGTGTCAAAGATCAAGTCCAACTCCGCCAGGGACAGCAGAAATGGCGGCAGTTTCAGCCCGGTAAGTGGTGGGGCGCTGTCGCCCACAGGGCAAGAAATGGGGTGGTCCTGTTGAAAATATTGTGAATTAGTATCACTCAATATCTATTATCATTAACCGACAATATAAGATATGATCATTATATCAATATGGTTATTTATCTTTAACCGACAATATCTTAAAATATCAATATGGTTATTTTAACTGGGATTACAGTGAGATTGACTCTGTGATGGGTTAGGTCAATAAGATTAAAAACTCAATTAAGAGAGGTCCCTGACTACCTTGGGGGGTTATAAATTTGCCATCCCATTAAGCAAATTTACACATCAGAATTATTTTCTACAATAATCCCTCAGAAGGTAGCCAAGAACCTCCTAGAGTTCTCTTCAATAGTGCTTATGGACATGAACGCCAATTCAGGTACACATTCATTGCTATTTTAATCAATTCAATATTGATAGTTGACATACTATAATTTGTGTCTAGTACAGTATAATTCAAACCTACTTTATAATTTCATCAATTGGTATCAGAGCCTACTAGATACATTTTATGGTTGTCAATTGAACAAACCCTATTTTTTTTTAACATTAACATACACACATATTGAGAGAGGGAGAGACCGAATGATACCTGAGCAACTGCGCGGCGGCAGTCGAGTCATCCGCCGGCAGCTGAGTCGCCCGCTGGGGCCAGCGACCCTGCCGGTGGTCTGCCGCTGGCCCCGGCCCTGCCGTGCCGCACCTTCTTCGTGCTCTCGCGCCACGATCTGAACCTGAGAAGGGCGGAGATCGCATTTCTGCCGCCCAGATAGAGGCAGAGATCGCGTTTCTGCCGCCCAGATCGCGACGGAGATCGCGCTTCGGCGCTGTTCCACCGGGTCACCCGCTCCAGCGGCTCTTCGCCGCCTTTTGGCTGCCCAGATCGTGGTGGAGATCGTGCTTCGGCGCTGTTCCACCGGGCCGCCCGCTCCAACGGTCCTTCGTCACGTTTCGAACCTCGTCCCAGATCCTGTCGGATCTTGGAGTTTCGGCGCCTCTAGGGCCGCCCGCTCCACCGCCACCTCGCGCGCTTCGAGCCTCGCCGAGATCCCATCGGCGCTGCTCCGCCGATGCTCCAGAATTGAAGGCGAAAATTTCGTGATCTCCGTTTTTTTTTGTCAGACCCCACTAACCGCATGGATAGGCTTTAAGGTTTTTCGTTTCGTGGCTTCGTTTAACGGCTTCGTTTTTTCCCACTAAAATCAAACCGTTTTGTTTCCGGTTTTTTTTTCGTTTGGTGGCTTCGTTTTGTTTTCCGTTTTTTTTTCCGAATTATTTTGAATTTATTTAATTTTTTAAATTTATTTAATTTTTTGAGACGTAATTTCGAATTATTTTTGGCATATTACTCTCAAATTTTGAATATTGAATTATCACTTACAATATGATTTTTCTATTAATTTGCATTGTGATGACCTGCCTATCGTGGGTATGATGATGTGAATTTTGTTTGTCATATTTTAAGATGCTTAAAATCATATGAAATAAGCATGATTTATGCTATTAATTTACATAATTGTAATTTCACCTATCGTGGATGCATTTGTGTAAATTTATGAAATTAATATTGATTCATTATATTAGTGATAATTATACCCTATCGGTGTGTTATTATTAGTATAATTTGTTGTTGTACAATGCATTTCTCTTGACTTATGTTAATGTTTTTTGGTACCCTATCGGTGCTAGAATTTATTAATTTAAGTTATAATGTATTATAATTTGCTTAGGGATTTATTTTAAGCTAAACTTTTAAATCACTTTTTTTTCCTTTATTGTGATGTTCAGTTTTCTTCCCTAATTCTGTCAAAACTCTAAACGGAACAAATTATGAGGACTGGAAAGAATCGTTAGATCTCTACCTGACCATTGGCAATCTGGACTTAGCATTGAGGACGACGAGGCATGTGCCTCTTACAAATGAGTCTTCTGAAACTCAACGAATTTCTCATGAGAAATGGGAACACTCTAACAGAGTGTGCCTGAAGGTGATTAAATTCACCATGGAGAAATCTATCAGACAGAGCATTCCAGATCTTGATGATGCCAGTGCCTTTCTGAAAGCAATCGGTGAAAAATTTAAAACTTTTGATAAGGCACAGAAAAGCCAATACCTTTCCTTATTTGAAAAGACCAAATATGATGGTGTCAGCGGTGTATGTGAACACATTATGAAGTTAGTACATTTCTATAATAAGTTGAAGTCTCTCAAGGTTGAGATTGGTGAAGACACTTTAATTTATCGCATCTTGGAATCTCTGCCTTCTCAGTTTGACATCATGAAGACTTCATATAACATTCAAAAGCATGACTATGGAGTGGATGAATTGATTGCAATAATCACCCAAGAGGAGGAGTCAATGAAGAAGAATAAGCCTAATAGCATTCAGTTCGTTGCTTCTAGTTCAGGTACTAAAGGTGCTAACAGATATAAAGGAAAGAAGAAAAAGGGTACAGAGAAAGCAGAACGACATTTAGAACCCAAGAAGAAATTCTTTAAAGGTTCTTGCAAGTATTGTAAGAAACGTGGTCACAAGGTGGAAGATTGCTTTATTCTGAAAAAGAAAGAGGAGAAGCGAGGTAATCTGCTAGCACTAACTTGCTTTGAATCTAATGTGGTTGATGTTCCTCCAAATTCCTGGTGGTTAGACTCAGGGGCTACTATTCATGTTGTGAATTCTTTACAGGGGTTCACAAGCCTGAGGAAACCAAGTGATGTTGAGTCGAAGATTGTTATGGGAGATGGAGCTGAAGTACCCGTTGCTGACATTGGAGTCGTCTCTTTATGTTTATCCTCTGGACACACTTTATTATTGCAAGATGTTGTTTATGTCCCTTCCATGAGAAGGAATTTGATATCTATTTCTGTTTTAGACAAATGTGGATACAACTTTTATTTTGGTGATGGAAAATTGGTGATTTATTATAATTCAACTGTTGTTGGTTCAGGAGTTTTGCATGACAGACTTTACATGTTAAACGTAACTGATATGTCAGTTAACTCCATTTTTGGGAGTAAACGTAACAAAATTGATGAATCTTCCTCTATGTTATGGCATAGACGTTTGGGGCATATTTCTAGGCCTCGAATTGAAAGACTCATAAAAGAAGGTATTTTGCATGATCTTGACTTCTCAGATTATGACACTTGTGTTGATTGCATCAAGGGAAAGTTCACTGCCAAAACCAGGAATAAAAGTTCAAATAGATGTGACGATGTGCTACAATTAATTCACACTGACATATGTGGACCTATTACTCCTACTGCTATGGGTGGATATAGGTATTTTATTACCTTCATAGATGACTTCTCCAGACATGGATGGATATATCTTCTTCAGGATAAAGCAAGCTCTCTTGAAGCCTTCAAAACCTTTAAAGCCTTTGTTGAGTTAAAAACAGAAAAGAAAATTAAGTGTGTAAGGTCTGATAGAGAAGGAGAATATTATGGTCATTATGACGAGACAGGAAGAAATCTAGGACCATTTGCTCGATTCCTTGATGAATACGGAATTGAAGCTTAATACACCATGCCTGGAACTCCTGAACAAAATGGCATTGCTGAGAGACGAAATCGAACACTCATGGACATGGTGAGATGTATCTTATCATATTCATCTCTACCAGAATTTCTTTGGGGAGATGCCTTGCGAACTGCTATGTACATTCTTAATCAGGTACCTAGCAAATCTGTGCCCAAAACTCCTTTTGAGCAAATGACTAGAAGAAAACCGAGTTTGAGACATTTCCATGTATGGGGTTGTAAGGAAGAAGTAAGACCTTATAATCCTAAACAAAAGAAACTTGATCTCAAAACTATTAGCGGTTATTTCATTGGCTACTGCATCGGTTCTAGAGGATGTAGATTTTATTGTCCTTCTCACTCTACACAAGTTATTGAATCTGACCGGGCAATTTTCTTTGAGGATGATTTGGACAGTGGGAGTTACACACCTCGATTGATGACCCTTAGAGAAGATCGAACCATGCTTCCATTACCGTCTTATTTTCTTCCTACAGATATCTCAACCCCAATGGTTCACACAGATGAACAAATTGTTGAGAGGCAAGATGAACAAATGACAGAGGCACAAGTTGATGAACCACAACTCAATGATCAACAACTTGATGATGTTGATGTGGCCCCATTAAGACAATCTCAGAGAATACGCCGACCTTCTATACCAAATGACTATGTTGTATACCTTCAGGAGCATGAATATGATCCACATGATGATGACGATCCCATCACATTTCAGGAAGCACTTTCTAGTTCTCATGCTTCTGATTGGCTAAAAGCTATGCATGATGAATTGTCTTCCATGTCTCATAATAATGTTTGGGATCTTGTGGACTTACCAGTAGGTTGTAAGCTTGTTGGCTCTAAATGGATCTTTAAGACAAAACGTACTCCAGATGGAAAGGTTGATAGGTATAAGGCTAGATTAGTGGCTAAAGGTATAGTCAACAGGAAGGCGTTGACTATAAAGAAACTTTTTCACCAGTTTCAACGAAGGATGAATTCCGAGTTGTCATGGCTTTAGTTGCTCATTTTGACCTAGAGCTACACCAAATGGATGTAAAGACAGCTTTTCTGAATGGAGATCTTGCTAAAGATGTCTACATGGTTCAGCCTGATGGTTTTGTTGAGGCAGGCAATAAGCATTTGGTGTGTAAACTTAAAAGGTCCATTTATGGACTGAAACAAACATCTAGGCAATGGTATTTAAAATTCGACCAGGTTGTCACTACTTACAATTTCAAGGAGAATGTTGCAGACCAATGCATTTACTTGAAGACTAGTGGGAGTAATTTCATCATTCTCGTATTATATGTCGATGACATTCTCCTTGCTAGTAGTTGTATGAACCTATTGGTTGAGACAAAATCAATGTTGTGCAGGCATTTTGATATGAAAGACCTTGGTGAAGCTTCCGTTGTTCTAGGCATCCAAATTCTTCGTGATAGGTCACGTGGCATAGTTGGATTGTCTCAAAAGGGATATATCGAGAAGATTCTCAAGAAGTTCAACATGAATGCTTGCTCCCCATGTGCTGCACCTGTGCAACGTGGTGACAAATTATCTAACAAACAATGTCCTTATAATGATGAAGAAGTGAATGCTATGAAGAAAATTCCATACGCTTCCGCTGTTGGCAGTCTGATGTATGCTCAAGTCTGTACTCGTCCTGATATTGCTTTCATTGTCAATGCCTTGGGCAGATACTTGAGCGACCCAGGTTTGGGTCATTGGAAAGCCGTTAAAAGAGTCATGCGATATTTACAGGGAACCAAGGATCATATGTTGACTTTTATGAAGTCTGATCAACTTCAAGTCACTGGCTATTCTGATTCTGATTTTGCAGGTTGCCCTGATGATCGTAGATCTACTTCTGGCTTTATTTTTATGATGGCAGGAGGAGCTATCTCTTGGAAGAGCGTTAAACAGTCTCTTACAGCTACCTCTACCATGGAAGCAGAGTATGTTTCTTGTTTTGAGGCCACTCGCCAGGCCATGTGGCTTAAGAAATTAATATCTGATTTTCACATAGTTGAAAGCATTTCCAGGCCACTTGTGATTTACTGTGACAATACTGCTGCTGTGAGTTTCTCTCGAAACAACAAAAGCTTTACTCGTTCAAAGCATTTTGATATCAAGTATCAATTTGTTAGAGAGCAAATTCAAAGTTTTCACACTCAGATTGAAAACATTAATTCTGAGGAGATGTTAGTAGATCCACTGACTAAGGCCTTAACTATTGGAATTTTTCTTATTCATGTAACTCATATGGGTTTAGTCAAGGCTTTTGATGTATTAAGTTAGTGGGAGTCTGATTCTCTATTTTCTTTAAGAAACATGCTCTAGTTGACGTCATTTTGTTCATGTTTCTTATTAGCATTTTATTTATGCTTGGACCATTGTAGTGTCATTTATGGGACTGCATTATGCCATACATTTTATGAAAAATATTAGCTAAATGCAAATGATTAATATCCCTATCGTATATTTATTTTGTTGCTCAAATTTTTCATATCGTTAATTAATATATGATATATCGGCAATTGTCGTTTTAGCTTAATAATTTGTATGTTGATTATTGATTGACACTATCCAAGTGGGAGAATGTTGAAAATATTGTGGATTAGTATCACTCAATATCTATTATCATTAACCGACAATATAAGATATGATCATTATATCAATATGGTTATTTATCTTTAACCGACAATATCTTAAAATATCAATATGGTTATTTTAATTGAGATTACAATGAGATTGACTCTGTGATGGGTTAGGTCAATCAGATTAAAAGCCCAATTAAGAGAGGTCCCTGACTACCCTGGGGGGTTATAAATTTGTCATCCCATTAAGCAAATTTACACATCAGAATTATTCTCTACAATAACCCCTCAGAAGGTAGCCAGAAGAAACTCCTAGAGTTCTCTTCAATAGTGCTCATGGACATGAACGCCAATTCAGGTACACATTCATTGCTATTTTAATCAATTCAATATTGATAGTTGGTATACTATAATTTTTGTCTAGTACAGTATAATTCAAACCTACTTTATAATTTCATCAGGTCCTTGTTAGAACCTAATGGCAAAGCCAAGCTCATGAACTTGTCCACCATGTCCAATGTAAAAAATGGAGACTCTTGATTCTCCAACTCTGACCAGCTCCGTTTTCACTGCATGAATCCTGGGTGAATCAGGATTCCTCCGATAAAACGGAGCAAGTCCAATCAAGCTTCTCCAGCTCGAACAACCACTTCATGCATAATATTTGCACTGAGCTATTTCCTATTAGAAAAACACGATAAAAATTGCCATGTTTTTCAAGTCATGGCTCCTCTATATCTTTTCTGACTACAGACTGTAGTCAGAGAAATACATGACGGAGTGTAAAATTGGTAATACATGCTTCATTAGAGATGTACAACAATGGATCACGAGCCCATATATAAGAGAACATGACACCACCTTCAACTCAAAATCTTAAGGTATTAGGTTATGAGTCTTTCTCACTTATATATTACTCAACTTCCCAATTTCATACTAATGTGGGACTTCAACTCACACTTGCACTTCAACAACTCCATTAATAAATTCTTCATGAGAAGAAACCGATTTAGACTTCTGGTGGACCAATGCATATCCGGTCCACCGAACAATCATCATACATTCTGATCCAACCTGACATTTCATCTATGAACTTTTTTTCTTAGACCATGATTTTGGTGATGGTTATGTTGTCACTAAGAATGTTCTTGTATTTATATAAGTGCATAGTGGTGGATATTGGAAATGTTTTAAGTGTGATAGGGAAGGGTGGCAAGTAATGAACATTTGTGTAAGATAAATAAGTTCACATTTGGGAAGAATTTGTTTCAAGAAATTTACAAGAATAAACTTTCAAATGTAATTGGTGAAAATATGTTAAAGAATAAACGTTATATACATTAATCCCTAAAACGTTTTAAAAAAATGTTTTTAAAATTCTAGAAAACGTTATCTAAAGCATTTTAAAAATAAATTTGCATAACAATATGAAACATAATTTGTATAAAATTTTATTAATTAAGAGATTTAAGTGCTAGTTTCTCTGAATTTAGAGACAAAAATATTATTTACTTGAATTTACCATGTGAAGAGGTTTAAAGGGTTGATGGCCTGTTAATTTTATTAGTTTCCGCAAGGACAACAAAAATTGAGGAAATTAAAATTGAACGTAAATCAAATTATGGAATAAGAAGTCATTGTGATATAATAATGTATCTGTCCATGTGTTAGTGCTGCTGTCACTGATAGAATCACAAAAATAACCCAAACAACTTTTTAATTTTTCTTCAAACTTGTTTAGTTGTTTATTTCACATTACTTCTTTTTTTTTTTTTCAGTACAGTTGTGTTCTCATTAACGGGTTCGACAATGTTAACATAATATTTATTTTTCGTTAAATAATTTTAAATTTTTTTTTAAAAAATTAAATAAATTTTAGAAAATATTTAGAACTTTATTCAAGTAGAATTATAAATTATTAGAATTTTTTCATTATTTTTCATTTAATATATAAATTTTAAAGTAAATTAAAATTTGTAGAAAAATAAAATATCTTAACAAGATTACATAAAATTAATAAAATAAACAATAAAAAAATAGTTCTTTACATGAATTTTTATATTTAAATTTTATTTTTGTTATTATAAATTTTGTATAAAACTACTTATATATAAACACATGTTACAACACCAAAACTCCTTATGGGTAAAATTTACCTATTTTTATGTATTACAAGTAGTTTTCAATGTCAAAGAAATTGAGAGACATCTATATTGGAAAACCTTTTTTTAAGAAATGATATATATATATATATATATATATATATATATATATATATATAAACAAAATTATCTGAAAAAGACACTTTAATTTTCTTTTTTTGTTGCAATTTTTTTTTGAAAAATGTATAACAAAACAAAAAACATGACAGGCAATGAGATATATAGGCCCTACATGCATGCATGTTTATGAATATTTGTTAGGTGGACGAAAAATAATTGAAAATGATCATAGTCAATTACACTCATCACTGCTATTATATAATTGGGTACACAACGTTTACTCCTAATTATTTTTATAATAAAGTTATCTTTTTCTCATATGAGTTTGGAACTTAAATTAAAAATTATCAATTTATATTCAAAAAACAATATTATTGTGTCTATGAAATTAGATTAAAATTTATGAACTTACATATAATATAATATTTTAGGCTATTTATAATAAATATTTATTTTTTTTGTAATTAAAAATCAAATTGAACTTTAATTTTCTCATCAATATTTTTTATTCACGATTTTGATTTTTTTATGATTTTAGTCCATGGTTTAAAAAGTTTTGGGGTTTATTTTAATTCTTAATTTTTTATATATTTTTATTTTAGGATAAACTACATTGTAGATTATTATAAAATATAAAAAATACTAATTTTATTATAATATAGTTTAAATATTTAAAAATATTTATTTATTATAAAATTTAATTTTTATATATTATTGATGTAAATGTAATTCAATACGTAATATTTATAGCTATGGTAATATTATCTTTTTTTATATAAATTTATAATTTTTAATCCTAATTTATCTCATCCGATACAAAATTTAATAGCTGAAAAAATGGAGGAGAGACGTTTTTCCAACTGAAAAAATATAGTACTTGATATTTACTTTAATTAAGAGAGGAATTGAATTTTTACATTAATTGCTGAATTCTACTTCTATTGCTTATCATGGGCAACAAGTAATGACATATATTAAAACCTATTCAATGTGATTGTTTAAGAGAGGTAGCACGTACAATTTCTTCCAAGTGCTCTATAAGCTTTGTTAGGTAACAAGAAAAGAAAGTGTAAGAAAAAAAAAAGAAAGAATGAGAGATAAAATAAAGTTACAATTAAACTTGTTAAGTTGGGTAGAAAGTAATGTGAAAACAATAAAAAGTTATAAATTAAAAATATTACAATTATAAAATTAATTATGCATTTATGACTTATTTTGTACACACAAAGATAATTTTGGAAGCTCAATCCTTTTTACACTTTTTCTTTTTTTCTTTTTGTTTATTTTGAGTAAAAAAAGTAAAATATATTAGACTTACTACATTGGTAACACTTGCATTTGTACTTTCTTTACTACCAAATTTAGAGGATTAATTTTTATTTTTTTTTCATTTCGCTGTGTACAAAGGTAACTTTTCACTTTTGGCTAAGTTTCTTTTTTTGGAATGATCTTCTTCCTTGAATACTCTCTTTAAGAAGGTTAAAAGTTAAGATGCTAAAAAACGACACTACGATTGCTCAAATAAGAAAACATAATTCATAGTAATAATAAAAATAATAAATAAGAATTAATCACTAGTAACTAACTTTTGAGGTTAAGACTCGTACATCTATTTATTTATGTTATAATGAGTCTTGGAATTATAAACTTCTTTACCTAATTATCAACCAGTAAATTATGTTTTAATCCTATTTATTCTCTGCCTAATTGTTAACTGCTAAGTATAATAGGGTAATTTGGTTAGTCAATAAATTCATTTTTACAAATATTAATTGTTATTTTTTATTAGTAAAAAACGTTGAATCTACAAACTTCCACATCTCTTTAATTAAGTTTGAAATACTTGTCAATATTAAAAAACTCCAATAAAAAAGAAAAAAAAAACAGAAGCGTTTTTTATTTTTATAAACAAAAAGATAGAGGTATGTCAAAGCCACACAGAATACTTTTTTCTTTTAACCTTGAATTCAATTTTATAACTTCATTTGTTAAATTTCCTTAACATAGAGTTTTAACACTTATACACACAATATAAAAAAGTTTTATATTAACATGTAATAATAATTTTTTATTTATATAACTTTTAAATATTAATTAATAAAATTAACAAATTTATTATATATAAAAAGTTGTGATTGAATGTTAATGTAAAATTTTTTATATTAACAATATATAACTGTTTGATTGACATAGTTTTATAAAACTATTTTTAGTATTTTAGTATTTAAAAACTATAAAACTCGTTTAGTTACTATTTTTTTAAAATATTTTTCTTAAAGACTTCTAGTTTTTTAGTTTTTAAAAACTAAAAAACATGAACAAATATAAGGACTTGATTGGTTTGATTTTGTTTTTTAGTTTTTGAAAATAGTTTTTAAAAATAGTTTTCGAAAACTATTTTCATAAAGAATAAAAAAAAAACTTGTTTGACAAGTGTTATTTGAAAATTGTTTTGAAGATGTAAAAATGAAAAAAATTATTCATATTTATTGAAACTCCAGTAATGAAAAGCAAAAAAAAAATATTATTATTGTATTTTGATATTTCAAAACAAAATCAGAAACTAAAAAGTAAAACTAGTAAAGTTGTTCCTGTTTTTTAATTTTTAAAAACTAAAAAATTAGAACTGTTTTCAGAAACTATTTTAAGAATACAGTAATCAAATGAACTTTTTAGTGTTTAAATACTAAAATACTGAAAATAGTTTTATAAAATTGTTGTTAAATAAGCACTAAGTAATTTTGCTTTTTAGTTTTCTCTTTTTGTTTTGAAAATTTAAAATACAATGAGAATATGTTGGTTTTTACTTTTTATTAATGACATTTCTGTAAATATCAACAAGGTTTTTTCATTTTCATGTTTTCAAAATAGTTTTCAAATAATACTTATGAAACAAGTTATTTTTTTTCTTTTTGCAAAAAATAGTGTTTGAAAACTATTTTAAAAATCTTTTTAAAAACTAAAAAATAAAATAAAATCAATCAAAACTTAAGTGTTTTATTTGAAACATATATTTTAGAGTACTTTTTACATTTGATATCTTTTTAACAAAGACTTTTAGATTGTTAGTTAATGTAATAAAAAGTGTGAAAAGTGATTACTTTGTACATCGTTATAGCACCGGCAAAGAAAAAAAAAAAAAAAAAAAAAACAAACAAACAAACAAAGAAGCATAGCGTATTATAAAAACGAAACATATCTTCAAACCTAGTTTACTTCTCAAGCTAAATTTAAAACTCCTAAACTGAAATTTAAACATTTTTTGTCTTGATCCTTCCATAAATAATTATAAGCATAATCAAAACCTTTTTCATCCAATCTAGAAAGATATCACGTAAAAATTACAAAAGAACTAATTAAGGATGTGACTTCATTTTATAAGATGAAATTTAGTTATTGACACAATAACATAAGAATTAGAGTGGATAAATAAACTAGTCCGTTTTATTTTAACTTTACCTACAAAACTCACATTTTAAATTATTAAATAGGTTTGATCTACTAATAATTAACTTTTAAGAATATGTATTTGACTCGTAAAATTCCGCAAATTTAACTCTGCAAAGTTGTAAATTTCATGAACTTAACATAAATTTTTTCTATAAATATATTTCTTTTAAAAAAATGACAATCCAAAATTAGCACAAACTTAAAAAGACTCAAATTGAAAATGAGGATCCAAATTGAAAAGACTCAAGTCCAAAATGACGGTCGATACCCACCTAAATCAATAATTATAGAATCCAATCAAACTTAAATTTGATTAACTTCACAAAGTATGATTTAATGTTTCTCCTCTCATCATTTATTGACATTTGTGATAAAATGTGATTCTCAGTGTCATAATTTTTTATATTATTCCGGCGGCACAAATATATATATATATATATATATATATATATATATATATATATATATATATATATATATATATATATATATATATACATATATATATTAACGATATAACAAAGGATTCTATTAAGGATAATAATAATAATGTAGTTGACCTTTGAAACATGGGATATGATACTACCTCTACAATATCTCTACTCTAGTTATCCCGTAATTATTATTACTCAGACCAATAATTTGATGTTCTACTACAATAAGAAATTTAATTTTCTCTAATATTTTTAGTTGAAGTCAATTATATATGATCAAATTTTTATTTTAGTATCCAATAATTAATTTAACATTTAATCTCTAATAAAATTTTATTTCTTTTTGTTCTTCAAAATTGTTTAAATAGTAAAAAGTGATATAGATAACACAGAAATAAAAACAAAATAAAAAATATATTTAATGAATAATTAAAAACATTAAAGAATAAAAAAAAGTTTAGTTATTCTGATAAAAACACATTTTTTAAAATATTAGGTTTAATTATAATTTTAATTGCTCTATTTTAAAAATTATGATTTTAATTTCAATTTTTTATAATTTTAGTCCTTCTATTTTTAAAAAATATATTTTAGTGTTTTTTTCTCTCCGCAATTTAGTAGATCTCTTTATTTTAAAAAATTATGATTATAGTTTTTTTATTTTAAAAAAAATGTACGCCCATTGCCCCCAATTGGGTTGTTCAATTTACGTATGCCTTACCTCATGATGAGTACGTAAGATTTGGTATTTCCTAACATCTCATACAACCATATATATCCATATGATCAATAATATTATAAAGTTCAAAATTAAAATATTGAAATTTAATTTTTATTTACAAAATGAAATAAAACAAGCCACAGCGGAGTTTGATCCAAAATTTTGAGGGTGCCAAAATAAATTTAATTTGTATATCTATGTATAAATTTTTATTTACATATAATTTTGATTTTTCTATTCAAAATAAAAATTTTATTTCTCTTCAAAATTCATAATTTTGCTTCCCTAATTTTAAAATCTATTATTTGAATTTATATATGTGAAAGTATTTTAAGTGAGGGGTAATCAAGTACAAGTATTTTAAATATTAAAATGAAGGGATTTGTTAGTTTATACCAATTTATTTTTTAGAGAAAATAATTAACAAGTTATAATTATAAAATTTTTAAAATCCACTCAATATTTTTAACTTGTCAATTTACTTTTTCTAAAATTTAAATGGGTGTAAATTAATTAGTAAATGTAAATCTTTATAAGTATTGGGTTTGCAAACTTACATCCACTTATATTTTAGAAAGAATAAATTAACAAACTATATCCATAAATTTATTTAAATATACTAAATATGTAAGTTGCTAACTTATTTATTTTAAAAAGCAAGTGGGGTAAGTTAATAAACTTCTAAAAATTAATATTTTTATTTAAGAACCTTCAAAGCTCCCCTTGTCCCTTCAAAGCTCCACCCGACTTGTTTTATTTAATAGGTTATAAATTTTGGAGTAAATAGTACAAGGAATTAAATTTAACTTTTTGTTTAAATAGATGGTGGAGATGTGAGAATGATTATTATTATTTTTGTTTTTATGTTCAGAATGAATTTTGGGAAGTTTTCAGAAATTTGTTTAGGAAAAGGGGGAGGGATGCAAATAGCAAGGGAAACTTACTAAATACACCCTGATTTTCTTTTTCTTCTTTTCCTTCTTTTTCTCTTTTTTCTTTTCTTCCACTTTCCTCTCCACCATTTCTTCCTCATTTTTTCATGATTGTGTTATTGGTTGCATGGTGAGTGTTCAGTTGACAAAATAAAACATGAACTCTTTCATTACTCCTGATTTTGAGTGGTAACCAATATATGTAAGTCTGATCATAATTATTCAAACCTTTTTTTCATTCATTTTTTAATCCTATTGCTCTCTTTGAAAATAGAATTCTTTTAAAATCCTAATTTCTTATGTTCCTGTTTAATTTGGGAATTCTTGATAGGTTTTAAGTGATTCTTTTGATTGATTTTCTCTAGTTTGGCAAAATTAGCTTTTTAAAGGGAGAAATAGGTAAGAGAAGTTAAAACCTTGATTTTTATTTTGAAGAATTTTTAATTTGTGAATGTGAAATTAATGAAATGTAATTGATTGAGATCTTGAACTGAATTTGATTGTTATGTGAAGTTCTTATGTTGGTGAGTTTGATGATTATATATAGTGTTGCAATTATAATTGAAAAGGTTTTGATGTTTTGTCCATTAATTTTGATGATGATAATAATTGCACCAAAATGTATATTTGTGTTATGCATGATGATGAGATGTGCATTAGAATACATGAATATGACATGTTGATCTTTTTAGTTGATGGAATTGTAATTTGGATGTTTGAATTTGTAATCCATTAATAAGATTATTAATGGATTGTATTGTGGACTATACAGGAACGTAATAGAGCTCTTAAGGTGGTATATTGAATTAGGGATGTAGATGAGTTTAAGTGATCTTGGTGCTAGGCTTGGTTAAGGCAATTATGCGGTGCTAGGCCTTGTTACGACAATAATGCACATGGTGTTAGGCCTGGTTACAACAATAATACACTAACAGGATAAACTATGATGGCAACTAGTGCCAAATTTAGGTCACGTGGATTAGACATCAGTTTTGGGTATTATATGAGTATGTTCAAACTTCAACATCTTATTAGATGATAGGTCATATAGATACCAGATACTAGTGTGGTGAAAGTCAGATGAGTCATTACTTTGGTATCTAAATTCAATGTAGTTAGTCTTTCTGGAAAGCGTTAGTTGAATTTTGTGAATGCTTATGTTAAAGGGAACATAAGTGTGGTTATTTTCTATCAATAGATATGTGTTTATTGGACTAAATAATGAAATTGTGCAACTTTAATGTTTTATGCCTATTGTAATGCCCTTTCTACTAACGCAATTTATTTATGAAAAATCTAAGATTTGTTAAAATATTTACAACCATTATGAGACATTTTTAAAATTAGTTCTTACATAAAGAACCATAATCTTCTAAATGACAGATAGAAAATAGAATTTATTACAAAAAAATGTTTCTCAATACATCATATATTAATTATCATCACTACCCCACTTTGACAAAAACTAAACATCACGTAATATCAAACATCAAGGGAATCTTCATAGTTGACTATCATAACTATCTGATTTGGCTTCCCTTTTATTCATATTCCAAATACATATGCACATAAAGCAAAGAAACAGGAAATAAACATAGGAGTGAGATATTTATAAACCATAAGTGGTAATCTTAATAAACTATACAGACAATGGGGGCCTATATTTCTCCTAGGACTCAGTTCCTCATAAACCTATCATATAATTTAATCTCACTCATCTCCTTACCAGACTCAATCCCACTTGACTCTAAACATGGATCTATGACCATCCATGATGACTCACAACAACCTTCAAGGAGATTAACAGTCACATATCTTACTTAAATTGGTGCGATAATTCTTTCAAAAGTTTGGGCACCTTGGCTTGTTGCCAATTATATTTATCAATTTATTAATAGTCACATTACTTGTTATCAATTACGGTTCATTGCCAACAAATCACTTGTTACCAATTAAGACTCATTGTTGTCATAGGACTTGTTGTCAAGTAAGACTTATTGCTACCACAATATTTGTTGTCAATTAGGATTCATTTCCACTCATTGCCACTACAATACTTATTGTCAATTAGGACTCATTGCCACTACATCACTTGTTGTCAATTAGGA
Source organism: Psophocarpus tetragonolobus (assembly GCA_037954015.1). Lineage (NCBI taxonomy): Eukaryota > Viridiplantae > Streptophyta > Magnoliopsida > Fabales > Fabaceae > Psophocarpus > Psophocarpus tetragonolobus. The sequence goes on from CM075689.1 coordinate 39,083,219, forward strand.
CTTATTGCCACTACAACATTTATTTTCAATTAGGATTCATTGCCAATACAACACTTGTTACCAATTAAGGCTCATTGCCACTAAATTATTTGTCTTTAATTATTTCTTCCTTTAATCTCACCGTGTACCAACAGTGACTTCCTAAAACAATAGGGAACCTAGATCTTTTCTAAGTTCACCTTACAATCTCTCAGTATATTCCCTAAGATTATCAACTTATCAACACCTAATCATTTGTTAATTACTGTCATCGTTTCCAATAACTCAATTTATTGATTAATCTGTCAGTGTACCAACTATAACTTTCTAAATCACCATACTTTTATTGCACAACACCTCTACCAGGGAACCTAGAATTTTGCTAAGTTCTCTTAACCACATTTTGTCATTTCCTCAATCAACAATAATCTATACAGTATAGATGATATAATATTCATAACAATATCAATATTATCAATCATAATTCAACTATTACTACATTCTCAAGTAATGCTAATTTAACTACCATTGATTATATAATGTTTATAATGAATCAAAACATCGTCAACCATAACTCAAATGTCACAACCTTTTTACACACATCATAATTCAGAACATAATTATATTATCAAGCATCATATTTCCAAATAGAATTTTATAGTAAGTAATTGATCTTGCAAATATTTGATATTCACCAAAAGATTAGTATAATAGTACTACAATACATTCTTTCTAATGTGGAACATTAGTTTAACTTCAAACACAAAGTATACTCAGCTTGTCTTCCTATCATATTTTAAGTATATAACTTCAATATAGTTCCTTTCAAGAATACTAACATCACATCTTTCACTCATAGAACCTTTATTTATGAAATCCAACCAATTCAAAGAACAAACATAAATCATGAATAGTAACCTCAAAATTTAAATGGAATAATAGTAATAATCAACATCACTAATCTTTAGAAACAGTAATAGAATAAAGCAAATAAACACACACGTAATTTATTAAGGCTAACACCTCCCACAGTTTATACATCTCACTCTCCCTTTACCTTGATAAGAGGCTTGAATGGTATAGAATTTTGGCAGCACTTCCGCAACTTTGACTTTCTTTAGAATTCTCTCTAGAATTCTTCTCTTTCTCTCCCTTAAGATTTCCTCTCTCACTTCTCTCCCAGAAGTTATCTCCTTTTCTCTCTCTAAGTTGTCCCTTCTTTCCTTCTTTTTCAATTTCTCCACCTGAATGCCCTTATTTATAGACAAAATTTGTGCTCATTAGCTGAGTGAATGGGCACTCGTTGAGCGAACGCAAGTTCGAAGCTTGTTCATTGAGCGAAAAGGCGTTGATGGTCCCAACACTTATCTTACATGACTAAGCCATGGCACTTTCGTTGAGTGAGGTCCTAGGTTTCGTTAAGCGATATAGAATTCACTGGGCAAATGATCCTTCGCTTAAAGAATTTATTCTGGAAAAAGGCTATGCTTTACTAGATCAAATCCGTTGAGTGGTTTCCATTTTGGTAAGTGGTTTTGGTGCAGTGACTCTTCATACTTCTCTTACATGGCTGAGCGAAATTTAAGCCTAAATCAATAATGCTTTTTTGTTTAAAGCTATTATAGGTTGATGTTTGACCCCATGTCTTTGCAATTACATGAACCAATCAACCTTCTTTGTTCTTATAATGTTTTTGGTTGAAGCTAGTGCTATAGTCCTACCATCTACATGGTTCAATGCCCTCTCTTGATCCTTTGAAATTCTTTGGTCATGGTTAGGTTCCTCATCCTACCAATTACATGGATTAAAGTCCTTTCTTGGTTCTTTGAAATGTTAGGTCATGGTTAGTGTGGTTGTTCTACCATTTACAAGGACCATGGTATTCTCTTGTTCTAATGAATTCTATCCAGTCAAAATTAGTTCTATACAATAACTAGTTTCTAACTTTAACATTTAAATTAAAGCGTAATTATATACTAATCTGGCGTATGAAAATTGGGGTGTTACACCTATTAGGATGTTATACATTTTCCCTTCCATTATTTGTGTATTTGTATGACTATGATGATCATGTTATGCAAGGAGCAGATAACAACAGTGGTTCTCAGCAAAGAGAAGAGCAAGACTGAGGAGATAGATAGTTTGACAGGCTTCAAAGAGTGCATTTTTATTATATAGATTGTGTATGTAAACTACTTAGGGAGACTAGGTTATAATGACTTGAGTTATGTTCTGATTTGAACTTGTGTAAAATTTATGTTTAACTTGAGAGATTTTATGGTATAAATCTACGTAAATGTTATGTTAATAGTCATTTGAATGAAATTTAATATGTGTATAAATGTATGGATTATATGTTAACATGATTGAATTGAGTTGAACAGTTAAGGTTTTGCCATATGCATAGTCTTGTTGGGCGGCAAGTTTTACCCACCGAGAGTTAACCTCTGTTAAGTAGATTTTTAGTTTTGCGCACAGCGAGAGGTCTCACTAAGTGCAAAGTTGTCTCGGGTTGGAAACTAACTTGGATTTGCACACAGCTATGTAACTTGCTGAGCGAAGTCCCTTCATTGGGACAATCCAATTTAGGGTCTTCACTAAGCTATGGTGGTCGCTAGTCAAGATACCCTATGTCTCATTGAGCAGTCTGTCTTGTCGTGTTAGCTTGTATATTGTAAGTCATGAGTTATATGGTTGGAATTTTTATATTCTCAAATTTATATTGGATTTGAAAGGTTTATGTTTTGATTTTTAGTACAATTTTAGTAGATTAATTTTTTTTAAATTATACACGAAGTGAGTTTTATTTATTAAGTAATATTATCATAAGCGTTTGAAATTTTGGATGCTACATTGAAAACAAGGTTTGGTTGTAACTATTAGGAAAATAATTCAAATTATTCTCAAATTTATATTGGATTTGAAAGGTTTATGTTTTGATTTTTAGTACAATTTCAATAGATTAATTTTTTTTTAAATTATACATGAAGTGAGTTTTATTTATTAAGTAATATTATCATAAGCGTTTAAAATTTTGGATGCTGCATTGAAAACAAGGTTTGGTTGTAAAAATAATTCAAATTATTTTAATTTAAAATCTCTAGATATTATTCAAAAAGATATTGTTTCCTTTTAGAATTTATTTAGAAATATATTGTTTGCAAAATAGATATTTGTTTTCCCACTGATTGAGATGTTAAGTCTCTAAATAGGATTTATAAGATAAGAGTAATAATCTAGCTTGAAGAGACAATCATCACCTTAAGCGAGAGAGGAGTTATAATGGTGGATATAGGCATGAGACGCAAACCATGCGAAAAAAAACATAAGAAAGGTTTGCGAGTTTTCTAATAGTTCCTAAATTTGTCATAGATGTAGGCATGAGGTGTGCACCATGTAAACAAAATAACTTTGTTATCTTTATTTTTGTTATCTTCTTTATGTTATCTTCAACACCTATGTAGGCATAATCACATTATTGTAGTACATATCATCTTGATAATTTATAAATTTTAAACTTTGTATAATAAACCTTTTTAAGAAAATGGAGATTTTTTTAGTGCACAACAACAATAACAAAGTATGTACTGTATTATTGCATAAAAAATAAGTTAGCATTCAAATAACTAATTAAGGATCTCCACTCTCAATAACTAAACAATGAATAATTTAATTCTCAAGTCATTATTGAATTTTACTTCAAAATATCAAATAATCTTCATTTTTTCATTAAGATATATCAATTTAAAGTTAATAATTTTGATGTTTCTCTAAAAAATTTAGAAAATTAAGAAAATATAATTTTTAAACCGTGGACCAACACTAGCTCACATGACTGTTTGACCTTGTGGACCATTTATGTACTCCATAGGTTTGAATTTTCTAGATAATAAACCAACATGTTACATGGCAAAAAAAAAAAACAAAATCTAACCCTTCTCCTTTTCTTCTCTGACAGCTGCAAATAAAGCATTTGAATAAACAATGTGAACACTTATAACTTCTACTAAACTAATGATAATTCGTTCAATTTTATAATATTGAACTAGGTTTAAGGCTATATTTCTAAGAGTCTAATGTCATTTGTATTGCTCACCCAATTCTTATTGTTGTACTTTTTCTGTCTGCATTTTTTATTTATTGAACCACATGTTTTGGTGATGTGTATGTTGTGAATTGAAGGAAATTTTGGATAAACACACATCTAACATATTACTCTTACAAATAATTAATCACAATTTAACAACTAATTAAAATAAAAAAAAAATAAATTGTTACTCCAGAAACGACATATGAGTAACAATTTAGATTCACCACAAATTAAAATCTCAAAAAATTGAAAGAAAGAAAGAAAGAAACAATTGAATTAATCCTCTTGGCTCTCCAGCAATCAATATAAACACTCAAACACAAACAACAAAATTCGAAAACAAAAAGTAATTAACAAAAAATTGCAACACAAAATCACATCACAAATAATTTGAAAAACAAAAAAGACACTCCATATGCACGTACCTAATGGCAGATTCCCAAACTAGTGGAGGCAATTTATTTAAAAATAAATAAATCTAATAATAACTGTCACATATATATTGAAGAAAAGATAAAAATGATCTTCAAATCATATATAAATAAAATAATAATAAATATATAAAAAAGTAATAAAAATAATAGATTTAAACACATAAATAAAAAGTATAAACATAAAGGATGTATAATTATTTATCTTTACATGAAAATATGAGAAGAGATTCAAACATATAAAATTAGAGTTTAATTAGTATAGTATAAAACACTTTTACACCAATGTTCAATCATATATCTTCGTTAATATGACTTTTAAAGTATTAATTGGTAAAATCAACAATTATATATTTTCATTAAGATGCTAGTGTAAAATGATTTAATGACAGTACATAACAATTAAACTCATAAAATTAGGGTGTAAAATATAAAATGTTAACACATATACATAGGGATGTTCAAAACTGAACCAAACCGAATTGAAAACTGAAAATTGAACGGCCCAAACCGAAAACTACAAAAAACTGCTTTAATTTGGGGTGATATGATTTTTATAATTTCCAAACCGCGTGATTCGATTCGGATTGCAGTTTGAGATGTTGAAACTCCACCAAACCAAACCAAACTGCTAATCCTTAATTATTTTAGCAAATATCTAAGAAGACATATACAATTACTCATTATTTTTTAAGTTTATAAAATTTTGACTTAATCTTTAATTAAGAGTTTTAATTAATATGAATCAGTTGATAAATAAATATTTTAGCAAAACTATTTGATTTAATTTCACTGGATACAATTTGACGATAATCCAATAAAGTGTAATGTTTAAAAGAATTTATTATTTATACTTTAACTTTAATGGTTGCAACTTTTATATAATTTTATTTGGGAATCACTAAACTTTTATACAATTTTGGAAATAAATTTTTTTAATATATTTTTTAATACTTAATAATAGATATTTTAAACCGCAAAATCAAATCGAACCACAAAAGATTGGTTTGATTTAGTTTGGATTTTACAATTAATCTAAACTGAATCAAACCATACCACACTTATTTTTGTAATTTGGTTCATACTAATTTTAAACTTAAAATTGCAACAAATCACACTGCAAACACCGTGATATACATATGACCTTATTAAATTAAAGAGATTTATTTATCCATCTCAAATGTATGTAGATCTATCAATACATGTACCTAACGGCTTGTTTATACGAAACTAATAAAGAAGAGTAGTAGTATGATTTAGAAGGCAAAACAGTGCAATATGAGAGTTTGATGTTGGTTTTTCCTCTTTTGTACAAATAATAATTATAAAATTTTATGAAAGAAAATAGTGAGAAGTAATGGGGCATACTGCACACAAACTGAGACGGTGCCTTTTTTATTTATTACACAATATTTTTTTATTTTATTTTAATTAGTTATTAAATTGTGATTAATTATATATAAGAACAATGTATTAAGTGATATCTATCCAAAATTTACTCCGTAAATTGTACTACTTTAAAAAATTTATATATAAATGAATAGAGCATATGTTCGTGTAATGTAGCCAGGATGGAGGAAGAAGCAAATAATTAATGTATCATGTGCAAAATTAAAAATTTATAACTTATAACTACTTTTAAACAGTGTATTTTTTAGCTGTTTTAAAAAAAACTACTCTAGCTAAATTTTTTGTTATATATCCATACACATTAGTTCTTTTTAAATCACTTTACAAATCAATCCAAATAAAAATTATTATAATTATAATCAATTATAAAATAATCAACTATTCAATTGATTATTAAAATAATTTATTTTTTAATTTTGCCAAAGGGAGGGAAGTTTGTAAGAATTTATCTTATGACCATCACTACTAGAAATCCATCTATTATTTACGGATTTTTCTATCATTTTTTTTCTAAAAAATTGCAGGAAATAAATTTCCTATGGATTTACCTGCGAAATATTATCCCCAACCAAAACCTTTGTGGATAATTTTTTCCCAAGGAAATTTATAACCGAAGCAAATTTTCTACGAAATTTTCTACTAAAATAATGGCATAAAATTTACCTACGATTTTTTATAAACAAAACCGCAAACAAAAGAAAAAAAAATGAAATTTACCTGTGGATTTCTATCACAGAAAAATCCGCAGGAAATTCCTGAAGTTTTTAAAAATCGCACATAATTACCTGCCGGTTTTCAAAACCGCAGAAAATTACCTGCGGATTTCTAAAAATTGCAGGAATTTCTTATGGATTTTTCTGCGATTATTTCTGTGGGAAATATTTAATTTTTTTAAAAAATAAATTTTATAATTATTATAATAATTTGGTAATTTTTTGTTGAAATAGTTATACTAAAAATTTAAATTTAATTATTTAATAATATCATAAATTAGTTATTTAATTTGTATATTTTACTATAGTTGTTTAATAACTTCCTTTTTAAAATATACTAAAATAATTTAATTATAATTAGTAAGTAATATCATAAAATAAAATATCTTTAATTTATGATAGAAAGTATAAATATTTTTAATGACTTAATATACTTATTTTATAATTTAATTTGTATACAAATAATTTATATTATTGTCAAATAATCTTTATTTCACTTGATTGATAAGTATAAATAAATACAAATATAATTATCAAAATATTTTTATATCTATTAATAATAAAATAAAAGAAATTTTTTTCCACACATGAATACTTTTTTTTTTTTTAACTTCTCTTTCTAATTTTTATGTCTCTTATATTTTAATGTTTTCTTTTTATATTTTTCACATTTTCTTATAAGACAACAAAATTTATCATTTTATTTACTAATAATCTATATTATTATTACTATTACATACTAAATTAAAATAAAAAATTGTATAACTGTACCTCTATAATATTCATAACAAAATTATAATGATGGAGTAAATTTAATTTTTGTATAACATTTGTACAGAATTATATCAATGATATATCAATTGTACTTCTACAATATATAAATATATAGTAACTGACTAACAACTAAAATTTGGTGTAAAAATAAAATAATATATAAAGCATATTATACGTGTAACACATAAAAATTTAATAGAAAAAAAGGACATACACAATTCAAAAAGATATGGTTTACAAATATATATATATATATATATATATATATATATATTATATATAGGGAAAATATCTAGTGAGAATGAAATTATAAATGAGAAATAAAGAAAAATATGGGAATATTAATTATGTATACAACTATTTCCTCTTATCCCTTAACTGAGATACACTTATTTGTCTTTACACCACGATTCGGTGCATAAAAAAAATTTAAGTTTGGACCCTTAACATAACAGTGTGACCAGAACTTCACATGCATGCTGATACCTGCCTCGTAGCTAGCTAGTAAGGCTACTTAGAAAGTCACAGCTACAACTCTTAACAATAACTCTACAACAAAGGAAATAAAATAATTAGGATATTGTGAGAGAAAGACTTTAAGGGACTCTCATAATAGTTATGGACTTTCATAACCATCTTTAAGACTATTCAAGTCCTCTGAATTAAATTTTACCATCTAACAAATTATAGATGCATAGCACTTGATTGGTCTAAGTTCAACTTAAATGAATTTAGTACTTTTATTATATAATAAGATAATTAATTGTTATCCTTATTCTTTCATAACCAAAAAATAAATAAAACAATAAAGAATATGAATCAGTTTTACTTTTTTAAGTTCGTTTTTTCAACTGCAAGTATAAGCTCATAATGTAAATGCAATACCTATTACCTAGTAAGTAAACAATTAGAATAAAAAGAGTCAACAAACAACTAATTGCAACATCACAAGATATAGACAACTTCCTTCATCTTCCTTCAGCTTATATACAGACACAAAGAGAAACATTCATCAAAGCATTTATGAACTTACTCAAGCATAACCCTTCAACATTAATCTTTGTTAAACAACTAATAAAAGAGATAGTAAATTTATTTAGAATAAATAACCACTCAAGCATATAACAATTGAACTTTAATTTCTATAAAGAACCAATTTGCAGAGGTATTGGAAAACTCCAATGATTGAATGGTTGTTCCTTTTTTAACTCTTTTTCTAATGAAATACTTCACTGTTTCAGTAGGATTGGTCACCCTAATCTCCCTAAAAGAATTTTGTTAAACAAAAGGTTAAAAAATCCCAAGCCCATTACTACCTCCAGCGTAAATTAGTCTATGGGTTCGATTATAAGAACTAATTTTTTTGGGATATGTTAAAATGTTTCAGGTATTCAAACTTCAACCATATACTCCTAAGTAAAGCATAATAATTTTAGTTATGCAAATAAAGAAGAATCTGGCAACAATCACTAAACCATGTTCTCAAACAAAAGCCTATCAGGAAGCACATACTCACTTTGGCTATGTGCATAACTGAAGCTAAAATTTATTTATAAAACAAGAAAAGACCAGACTTTGATCTGTGTACCACTTCCAAAACCAGGTGATCAGTTTACCTAAAAGCTAAAATCATAGAAGGATAGAAAAACTACTTAGCAAGCATAACAATACATTCAATCTGAGATGTAAAATAATCATCCATCACTTGAACTAAGAATATTAATAAACACATCCAGTACACTAGTCAATAACAAACCTGAGAGAATATCAGGACACGATGCTTAGTTTCATGCAATCTAACAAGCAGCTTATCAAGTATGACAAGCGTGCCACTGCTAAAGACCATTCTTTCTAATTTACTATTGTCACTACTAACAGAGTCCCCACCATAACCATGGTCAGCACTTTCAAACAGGAATGGATGATTACAACACTTCTTCAATTCTACCACAATATTTAGAAGAGAAACCTGAAATATAGCAAACAAAGCATACATTAGAATTCAGACATTATCTTTTAGGAATAAAAAAAATATAATTATACATTTAAAATTAAACCTACCCTGTGAGATTTAATAAGATTTCCCTGTTTAGTAACCATGAATTCAATGGCTAAGTGTATACCTCTCAAGCAATGATTGAGAGGTATTGGGATTTTTTAACCTTTTATTTAACAAAATGCTTTTAGGGAGATTAGAGTGACCAATCCTACTGAAACAGTGAAGTATTTCATTAGAAAAAGAATTAAAAAAGGAACAACCATTCAATCATTGGAGTTTCCTAATACCTTTGCAAATTAAAGGCACCCCGAAGATTTTTTTGGGTCTAAAGATGTGCAACATGTATATGGAGTGTACCAAATATGCCAAATAACAATACAACAAAGATGCATTCATATATTCAGATTTACATAGTAAAATATATATCATATACCTCCCTACACTTATTCTTCAGAAACTTCATCTCTAAAAAGAGTGCTTGAGCTAGACTCCGGTGACTTATAAACATAGTTTGAGAACTAATTTTTTATGTCTGGAGACTCTGAAATAGAAAAAAACGAAAATAGTTGAAATAGTTTAGAGAAGTTCTCTTGACACACAAAGCATAACTACAATTTGTAAAAACGTTATAGAAGTATGGAAAAATATAAACTAGAAAAGAGTGAGCATGACCTGAAAGGCTCCAGATCCTATAAGAAAAAAAAATTATATATAAAATTTATATAACCATAAATACCAATAAACTAAATTTATTTCTACTTTTAATTCAGAAAAAAAAATTGACTAGAGGCTTCACCTTGTTCAAATGCTGATGTTCGTTGTGATGATCCTCTTTAATAGAAGCTTCCTGAACAACCTTTTCACCTCTAACTCTAATGCAACAATAATAGTTATTTAAATTTTCAAGACATTGTAATATAGTAAATATCCAAGAAAGAATAAAGGTCAAAAGTAATTATACAATAAATAACACTAAGATACTATGTTGATATTAACCAACTACAAAATCTTACATTTTGCAATCAATGAATAAGATATCAAATATCATCATCTTCACTAGTATCATTGGTCTCATCATTTTCATTCATATGTTGGGGGTGATGGGAGTGAATGAGAAGAAGAAGTAACAAACCCCAAATGTCGTATTAGATAGGATACTTGATCTCTAGTCTCATTCAACTCTTTTCTCATTTGGAGTTTGTCATGTTCTTGTCTCTTCAATTCTTGCTTCATTTCAAAATTTTCTTGTTCTTGTTTCTATAGTGATTCATTTAATTCTTGGATTTGACTCCTTAAAGCATCAACATCTTTAGAATATGATTGTTTACTTGAAGAAGTAGCAATCATTTTGCCTCCAGATCGAAGACCAGCTATCTTTCGCTTCTTTTTCGCAACTAAATCAATCCATATATCCCAATCAGATGAGATTTGATCTAGGAATGGTTGGCCATCTATTGCTTCTTCCCAAGAACATTGAGATATTAACTCATTTTTTCTTTCTTCAAATTTATCCTACAAAGAACACAATCAACTATTTATATTTCTCTTTTATTAAAAAATTAAAAATCAAAATCTACAATTAAAAACTTACAAAAGCAACTTTTGCATGAGGTCCCACCCAACTTTGATCCTTTTTTTTTCGATCGTGCAAAAATAAAATTCATTGAGTGATGAATCTATTCCTTTTTCCTCCTTCTGCGGTTAATAAAAGAAGTTTCCATGTTATTGATTATATAATACAAATTGTTAAAAATGAAACATATTAAATTAATAATACCATTCTTTTTCAATGTATACGATGAGGAATTGATCCACCGGTATGAAGAGATGCACCATCCATAGCCACACGATTTCTTTTGTTAGTTTCAGACATTTTTTTGAAGGCTAATGACTCCCAATATGCCTTTAGTTGTACCCACATACCATCTCCCATCCAAAATAGTTTTCTTTGTAAATCACTTTGGGCATCTTGCATTAATTGGGACATTTTGGTTGCACCTCTTCTCTCAAAGTTACGTTGCATGTCATCATTATATTGTCATAGCCATGTAAATTTGGACTATTGATTTTGCAAAACATAAAATATAAAATATATTAGAAACATTTTAAAAAATATAAAATAATTTCAGAAAAATATATTAAATTTTTCCTAAGTCCTAAACAAGCATGAGATTAAAGGTCAGAAAGAGATATTACATAGTTGAGAGGTAAAACTACAATCCTAACATGATATAAAAGAAAGCATAGAAAAGTTGGTTGATAACATTTTCTAATTAAATTCAAAATTTTTAAATTCCTTAAATACATAAAACATTTGCTCTATTTGTTCTTTGGATAATTTCTTCCATGATGGTTTTGCCTCTTGTAAGTTAGTATGTATGATTGAAGCAATTGCCGCAACACAAACTTGTGTTGATCAAATCTATATAAGACATTGAAAATAATTAAAAATTCAAAAAATAATAAGAGACAAAAAGGACTATTGGTTATAGCTACATGAAAATTTAGGCACATCTACTATTACTTCTATATAGAATCATTTTTACTACAAACTTATATTAAAGTGTCAGTTCAAAGATATAATAAAGAAAAATAAAGAATATTTAATTAATTTTAAAATGTAAAAAATAACTAACCCATCTCCTTCTGGACATATCAATATTTTGCTTCCATTACTGTCTCTTGTAACATGACTAGAAGAGGAAGATGGAGCTTTATTATTTAAAATTTGAAATTTAAGCATTTGAAGACCATAAGTAGGAATATGTTGAGATTGAGTGTACCGAGATGAAGGTGGGCCTGGAGGAAAACTTGGAGCTTGAGATACAGGTGGAGGCGGAGGTGGAGGAGAATGTGATATAGGTTGAGGTGGTTGAAAAGGATGTGGTCAAATAGGAGGGGGAGATGGAGGTCGAGAGGGAGGGGGAGGAAAAGGCTGAAAGGGAGGTGGAGGTCGAGAATGAGTAAGCCGATGCAATTGAGATTGTGGTTGAGGTCTAGTGGGTTGAGATTGATTTTGTTGGGTTAAGGTTGAGATAAAGTGGGTCGAGGTTGAGATTGACTGATTTGGTTGGCAAAGGCTTCAAGGCTAGATGGTGGGACAATGGATGGAATATGATTTTGGGTATTTTTCTTTGGTTTCCTTGTCATAGCTTTTAGTATCTAATTTAAATTCTAAAACAAAACAAGAAGTCATCAATTTACAAAAAGTAAAACACAATGTAATCCATATCAACATTTTAAGAAGAAATTAAATAGATAAGAATTAAAATTTAAAGAAATATGACTAAATTGTTCTATAGATTCCATACACAATTCTAAGGATTCAAAATTGTCTTGCAAAGAAAATAAAAATACATTGCTATAATAACATCATTCAAAGTAAATGAAATTAGAAAAACAAGTTTTTTTAATCTTCATCATCAATAAAATTTTCATCTTCCTCTTCCTCGTCCCTAGCCTCGTCCTCCTCCTCCTCATCATCATCTTCATCTTCGTCATCATCATCATCCACTTCTATGAAATCTTATTCCTCTTCCTCTTCCATGAAATTCTCTTCTTACTCTTCATCATCAATGAAATCATATGTTTGTATTAAATTCAAGTCAATTTCTTCCCATCAGTCTCATCATCTTGCAGGTTATTGATTGGGTCATCCTCAATTGTTGCATTAACTTGTGACTTAAGCTCTTGATAAGCAACTTCAAGATTATGTCTATCATCAACCACTCGCCTACATTTTGTCTTGATCACTACCAACCAATCAACCTTATCCCTTTGTCGTCCAGGATAAGGAGAATAGTAAACTTGGGTCGCAGCTTTAGGAAATATGAAAGGGTCAAATTTTCTATATTCTCTCCCTTTTCTTACTTCTACAATCTTATATTGCTTATGTGTTCTCATTCCATGTTTTGACGGATCAAACCAATTACAATAAAATAAGATTAACTTTTTCAACGATTGACTAGGCCATTCTAATTCTAGAATTTCTGTAAGAACACCGTAAAAGTCATTTGAGCCATGTCCAACTCCAGCAAAACATACCCCACTATTATATGTAGTTTTTCCTTCACCCCAAGATGTTATGTGAAATTTGTATCCATTAACAAAACAAATGGGGAAAGATTTTGCTAGTTTTGAAGGTTTCCTTGCCAAGTCACATAAGTCTGGATTTTGTACCCTCAGAAGGGATTTTGTTTTACCTATATGCATAACAAAAATTATAAATGAATAACATAATGACATTGTAGTATCCAATTTATTGATCTAAATCAATGCTTACATATTCTTTAAACCATCATTGAAAATCAGCTTCTATTTGTTCATCAATGATGCTATCATCAAGATGTTGATACATAACTTTCAAGTTTCGTATGTATATGCTACACAAGAGGATATCTATTTCAATTAGATATAATTATTGTTTGATTAATTAAAATTGACATATTTAATGTCTAATACTTACTCGACGAACGGTTTAACCTCATTACAGTTCAAGAGAACATGCAAATGGGCAATAGACAATTCTTTATCATCAAGCCACCTCATACAATATTTACCAGTTGCTGGTTGAGAGGGTTTAAAGACGGACAAAGTTCTTTGTATGCTATCTTCATGAATCCCCTAGGTTGCACCCGTAGGAAGCCCAAAATAATGAGAGCTAAATTATGATGTTTCTTGAAGCAAATATGCTTCACATATTGACCCTTCCACATTTTTCTTGTTCTTCACGGTTTTTTTTTATTTTGTTTATAAACCTAAGAATAAAAAAACAGCAATTATTAGGTAATACATTATATACTTATATTTTTTTATAAAATTATATAATAGATCGATCGATACCTTTCAAATGGGTACATCCAACGGTACTGAACTGGCCCACCCAACCTAGCTTCACAAGGCAAATGAATTGGTAGATGCTCCATACAGTCAAAGATTGACGGTGGAAATATACGCTCCAACTTACACAAAATTATAGGAATATTTTGTTCCATTTGCCATAAGTGATCTTTTAGTAACATTGTTGAACACAAATCTCTAAAAAACTGACTTAGCTCGGTTATGGGCTTCCATATTGGTTCAGGAAGAGCACTCAAGGCTATTGGGAGTAGACATTCCATGAAGATATGACAATCATGACTTTTCATCCCAGACAATTTTTTGGATTGATCATCTACACATCTGGCAATATTAAATGCATAACCATTTGGCATTTTCAACCTCTTCACCCATTCACACACATCAATCTTTTGTTCATTTGATAGACAAAACTTAGTTTTAGGCATTACACATTTTCCATTAGCATTTGTTTTCAACCACAACTCCTTTTGACGACAATGTATTTCTAAGTCCAATCGAGAATTTTTATCGTCTTTAGTTTTATCCTTGTTGTCCATAATTGTATGAAAAACATTATGAAAGACATTTTTTTCTATATGCGTCACATCCAAATTGTGCCTTAATAGATTGTGTTTCCAATATGGCAAATCCCAAAATATGCTTCTCTGAAACCAATTATGGAAACATCCATTCCCTGGAACTTTGCATTTTTCACACATCATTGATTTAGGTATATTGGATCCCACACTTGTTCACCATTTAATCTAGAAGGGGGCTTATCTTTCTCAATTCTATTTTTCTAGAAAGCATCCTTATTTCTCCTGAAAGCATGATTAAGAGGTAAAAATTGACGGTGACAATCAAACCAAGTCATTTTGTTTCATTTTTTTAGTCTAAAAAACTTTTGATTTTAGCATGCATATAAGACATGCAAATTTTCCCGCAGTACTCCATCTACACAACATCCCATAGGCAGGAAAATCATTTATTGTCCACATCAATGCAGCTCTCAATACAAAATTTTGTTTTTTCGAGGCATCATATGTTATTACACCATCATTCCACAATTGTTGCAATTCATCTATCAATGGTTGCAAATACACATCAATTTTATCTTTTGGGTTGCGTGGACATGGAACAATCATGGTTAAAAACATGTAAGGAGTCATCATACATAACTCTGGAAGCAGGTTATATGGTGTGACAATTATTGGCCAACAAGAGTATGATTGTCCTGACTGGCTAAACACAGAGAATCCATCAGCACACAAACCAAGTCTTACATTTCGAGGTTCTGAGAAAAATTGAGGACATTGTTGGTCAAAGTATTTCCAAGCTTCCCCATCTAAAGGATGACACAATACTCCTTCTTCCTCCGATTTTCATAATGCCACCTCATGTATTTTGCTGATGTCTCAGAAGCATATAACCTTTGTAGCCTAGGGATGAGTGGCAGGTAATGCAATCTTTTGAATGGAATGTCTTTAGATTTTTTATTGCATTCATTGTGCGTTTTATATCGAGGTTTTCCACAAAATCTGCATTCTTTCAGATTAATATCTTTTTTATAATATAACATGCACTCATTAATGCAACAATCTATTTTTATCTTTAATAAACCAAACTCTGCTACAAGTTTTTTTGTTTCCCTAAAATTAGAAGAAATAATATTTTGAGAATGATTTAACTCTTTCATAAACTTCATTACATCATCAAAACAAACTTGCGACATGTTATGTTTAGATTTTAAACTTAAAACGTAATAACAGAAAGGAAAAGAGAAAATCAGAAACGGAAGCGTACCAATCGGTGCATAAATGAAACGTCGAAGTGCGAAAAGAGAGTGGCTGACAACACTGTGCGAACGACCAAATGAAGTGAAAGAAGAGAAACACGTGCCTCCGCTCCAAATAACGTTGCTATTTTACTTTTGTTTCTGTTTTTACTTTTTTATTTACTTTCCTTCTCATAAATTCCGAAGCTAAACCCTAACCGCCAAAACCCTGAAATCATTAATTAAAATAATTATTTTTAATCAGAATTTTGGGTCCCACCTTTTGTTCTCTTTCTCTTGGAGGTACTGAGCAATGTCGTGCATTGCATTGGTTGGAATACTCCTTTCAGTCAACTTGCCTTATTTTAGAATTTTAGCTTTTAGTTTTACTTAAACTTTTAATTCTTAATTTTAACTTTTATTATTAATTTTAATTTTAGGTTTTAGCTTTATTTTCTCATTTAATTTTAAGTTGTATTTTTAGTTCTTAATACATATTTTTTAATTTTTTTAATTATTTATAATTAATAATCCCTAGGAATTGTTACTTTTTATTATTAAATTTTATTTTTTAATTTTTAATTTTATGGTTTAGTTTTTAATTTTTAGTTTTTATATAATTTTTATTTTCAGATTTTATTTTAATTTATAATTTTCAACTTTTAATTTAAATTTTAATTCTTTATTTTAATTTCTATATTTAATTTTAATTTTACTTTTAGTTTTTAGTTTTATTTTTAATTTAATTTTAACTTATATTTTTAGTACTTAATTTATATCTTTTAATTAGTTTAATGTTAAATTTTAAGTTTATATTTAAAATTTATAATTTTTAAATTTAAATTTTTACTTATTAATTTTTATTTTTTATCTTTAGTATTCAATTTTAATTTTAAATTTTAAATTTTAAATTTTAATTTTTAACTTTGAATCTCTAATTTTAGTTTTCAGTTTTTAATTTTATATTCCATTTTTAATTTTTTATTTAATTTTAATGTAGTTTTATTTAAACTTGGAATTTATGATTTTAACTTTTAATTCTGAATTTTAATTTTAGTTTCTATTTGTATTTTCTCATTTAATTTTAAGTTTTTTTATTTATAATTTATATCTAGTTTAAATTTTTTTATTTATAAGTTATAATATTCATTAGGATTTTGAGTTTTAATCATTAAATTTTTAATTTTTAATTTTCAGTTTTTAATTTTTAATTTATTTACTTCATTTTTAGTTTTAGTTTTTATTTGAATTTATAATTTTAACTTAATTTTTTTAGATTCTCTTAAAATTTCAGGAAAAACCGCAGGTAATTTATGCAATTATTAAAACCGCAAGTAATTTCTGTAGACACTAAAACCGTAGGTAATTACTACGGAAATTAAATCTGCAGGTACTTTTTATAGCATAAAGTTGCAAGTAAAGTCATAGATAACTCCTGCCAATTTTAAAATCCGCAGGAAATTATCTGCAAATTTTGCAGAAAAATCCGTAGAAATTTTCTTTAAATTTAAAAAACAGTAGGGATTATTTTTGCCATTTACTTGTCGGATAAAAATCTGCAAAAATTACCTGTGAATTATTTTCTGCAGGAAAAACAACAGGAAATCAACATTATTTTAAATTTGTTTAAATTTGTTTATTCACGTTACTTTTTTATATTTAAGTGCATGCATCCAAACAACTTTTTACCTTTTCTTTAAATTTGTTTATTCACGTTACTTTTTTATATTTAAGTGCGTTACACGTATTGAAAAATCTATTGAAAAGATTTTTCTAATCTGTATTATCAACTGTTTATATAATGTGATTTGATATTTTATGAAATGGATGAAAATTTGATTTTAAAAGGTTACTTTCCTTCTGTGTTGCAAATTGTTTGCTTTGTTCGAAGGAAGAAATATTATTTTACGAAGAAAATAGTAGAAGGTAAAAGAAAATAAATAAAAAATGGATAAACTTTTAAGTTATTTATATAAAGAAGTATGGGAAACGTAGAAGAGAACAGAAATGAAATTATATGATAAAAACATATTTATTACCCAAGAATACATTATATAATAAAAATAGAATTTAATTATTATATACGGTCAAAGAAATTTACACTGACACTAATCATAATTTTTTATCTGTATAACTTTTATAATATTAAATAGTAAAATCAACAAACTTACTATAAATAAAGGGTTGTAATTAAATATTATGTAAAAAATTTATATTGATAATGCATATTAATTAAATTTATAAAAATATAAGAATAATTAAGTTATTTCGTGTGTAATGGGTTTCACTATTTTTTTAACTTTTTTTTTCTTGAAAATCTCTTCAAGAAATTTTCGTGTTCTCTTCTCTCTTATTTCCTCTTTCTCCCATTTAAATACGAGAAAATCTTATTTTTCCTTCCTAACATACTTCTATCTCTCCAAAATTCATTGCAACAAACAATGAACATAACAAAAGAACAACTTGATAAATATAATAAGATATATAGACATAGAAGTATGGATGTATCTACTTTTGTTAGAAAGAAGTCGACAATGTAATTGTTACAAATACACACAATTGAGTTTGTGAAAATATCACTTTTAGAATAATGCTGATTTTCTGTCATTTTTCTTGTGAAAAATAACTTTTGGATAATTTGTGCAGCTTTTTATACAGAAAATAGGTGGTAGAAAAGTTTCTGCTACTTTTAAAATCCGGAGGAAATTCGTACAGAAAAAAATTATCGCAGGTAGGCAAAAGGTACCTGGGGCTTCTTTCCGCAGAAATTACCTGCGGTTTTCGAATCCGCACGTTTTTTAGCCTCAACAATTACCTGCGGCTTTTTATCCGCAAGAAATACTTGCCATGCCTCTATCTGCAGAAATTACCTGGGGTCTTCAAAACTGCAGGAATTACCTGCGGCTTTTCCTGCAAAAATTGATTTTTAAAAATTTAATTTAAAATTATTAGTAAATATATAAATTATAATTTATTAGAAATACATAAATTAAAATATTAGTAATATGAGTAAAAATTATAAATTAAATATATATAAAATTTTTAATATATATGTATAAATATATAAAATTAAACTAAAATTAAAAATAAAAAATAAAAAGTTAAAACTAAAAGTAAAAATTAGAAATTAAAAATTAAAAATCAAAACTAAAAATTAAAACTGAATCTAAAATTTAAAAATAAAAAAATATAAAATATAAGTTGTGAATTTAAATTTTAAAATTAAAACTAAAGTAAAACTACAAATTATTAATTATGAATTTAATTTATATAATTATGAATAATTTTAAATTTAATTTTAAATAATTACTATAGATTATAGATTAAAAATTAAAACTAATTAAAAAATATAAATTAAGAAATAAAAATATAAATTAAAGAATACAACTAAAAACTAAAATTAAAATTAAAAATAAAGATAAAAATTTATATCAAAAATTGAAAACTATAAATTAAAATAAAAACTAAACTTACAATTAAATGTAAAAATAAAACTGAAAACTAAAATTACAATTAAAAAAAGATAGAAATTTAAATTGAAAGTTGAAAATTAAAAATAAAACTAAACGCTAAAATTAAAGATAGAAGTTTAAATTAACAGGTGAAAATTATAAAAATTAAAACATAAAATTAGATGAAAAATAAAACTTAAACTAAAATTAAAATTGAAAATGATATAGAAATTTAAATTTGAAAATAATAAATAAAATAAACACTAAAATTAAAATTAAAATTAACACTAAAATTAACGATAAATTAAAAGGTGAAAATTGTAAATTAAAGTAAAAACTAAAACATAAATTAAATGAAAAATAAAACTTGAAACTAAAATTAAAATTGAAAATGATATAGAAATTTAAATTTGAAAATTATAAATAAAACTAAAAAGTAAAAACTGAAATTAAAATTAAAAATAAAGATAGAAATTTAAATTAAAAGTTGAAAATCATAAATTGAAAAAAAACTGAAACTAAAAATAAAAAACTAAAAACTAAAATATAAAATTAAAAATTTAAATTTAAAAATTAAGTTTTGATAATAAAAAGTAAAAATAATGCTTAAAAATAATAAATAAAAATTAAAAAGTAAAAATTTAAAACTAAAAATGAAAAATTATAAATTTTAAATATAAACTTTAGATTTAAAATTAAAACTAATTAAAAGATATAAATTAAAAGTAAAATTTAAAAGTAAAAGTTAAAATTATAAATTGTAAATATAAACTTTAAATTAAAAATTAAAAATTTAAAATATAAATTTAAAATTAAAAACTAAAATTAAAATTAAAAATAAAGATAGAAATGAAAATAAAGAATTAAAATTTAAAATTAAAAGTTGAAAATTATAAATTAAAATAAAAGCTAAAACTAGAAATTAAATAAAAAATTAGAAACTAAAATATAAATTTAAAATTTAAATTAATGTTGAAAATTATAAATTGGAATAAAAACTAAAATATAAAATTAAAAATTGAAAATTAAAAGCAAAATCTAAAAATTAAAAATGAAATGTAAAATTTGAAATTCAAAATTTAGAATGAAAAGAAAAGTTAAAGAAACCTGTGTTGAAATCCTGTATTCTCTCTTCTCTCCATGTTATCTCTAAAGGTTCCTGTTCTGATTCACTAAAGCCAAAGATCAAGCCAAACTTAGTTAGACTCTATTATCTATTTAACTTGAATTTCTCGGAAATCTATATGTTTTGATTCACATCATGGAGTACGTATTGCTATTCAATCGTGTTTTTTCAAATTAAAAATTATCTTAAAAATTAAAAACTAAAATATCAAATTAAACATTGATAAATAAAATTTAAAAGCTAAAAATTTAAAATTAAATATTAATAATAAAAAGTAAACTTTAAAAGTAAAAATAAAAAATACAAATTCAAAATTTAAAACTAAAAATGAAAAATTATAAAATTTAAATATAAACTTTAAATTCAAAGTTAAAACTAATTATAGATATAAATTAAGTACCAAAAATATAAATTAAAATTAAATTAAAAAATAAAACTAAAATTAAAACTAAAATAAATAAAGATAGCAATTAAAATAAATATTAAAATTTAAATTAAAACTGAAAATTATAAATTAAAATAAAAGCTAAAACTAAAAATTAATAAAAAATTAAAAAATAAAATATAAAACTAAATATTGAAAATTAAAAATTACAATTTAAAAATTCAAAATTAAATATTAAAATTTAATAATAAAAAGTAAACATTAAAAGTAAAAACTAAAAATTAAAAAGTAAAAATTTAAAACTAAAAATTATAAATTATAAATTTTAAATATAAACTTTAAATCACTAAAACATGTGCTTTGGCTTTCAAAACTCATAAGTCACCAAAGAAGTTTTACATTTAAGAAAAGGTTAGGGTTCTTTTTAAAGAAATTTACATGCTTTGAACTTCTCAGGGTCATGGATCTGGCTCTAGTACTTCACTATATTGGAAATGGTGAAAAGAATATTGATCAAATCTGAAGAAAATGGCAAACCTTCTCGCAATAAAACAGTTTCTTAATTTTAATAATACTTCTAAGAGTGAAGGAAACGGAGTGAGATCTATCTTTGTTTCCCAAAAGGTTTGTTAGCAAGACGGTTTCTAGTGTCTGTCAACAAACATTCAGCCTCGTCCAAGACTCCAAGAAGTTAAAACATGTGGTAAGTTTTCAAATTAATGGAAACCTTTTCTTAAGGTAGAACTTTTCTGATGACTTGTGAGCTTTGAAGGTCAAACCACTCATGGTGATGAGTTCTTTCAATATCATTCTCCAAGCTACCCACCCTCCAGCCATGTTGTCTCTCTTCTATAACGCACTTTGAAACAAATGGTTTAAACTTGATGAGAACCTCATAAATGAGACATTTTTTGTGCTTGCTCTTGTGCAAATACTTTTTCTGCTGCCAAGACATAGTATTTATGGATTTTCTTTGGAGTTGTTGCACATGTTAACATGTAGTATATTTTGCAGCTCTTTACTCTCGTTTAAGACAATCTTTCTCGATAAATTGTAGCTATTTTGATTTAAAAATTAGCTTTTGTTAGTTTTGTT
The DNA here is from genome assembly GCA_037954015.1 of Psophocarpus tetragonolobus. NCBI lineage: Eukaryota > Viridiplantae > Streptophyta > Magnoliopsida > Fabales > Fabaceae > Psophocarpus > Psophocarpus tetragonolobus. The sequence continues at coordinate 39,105,286 of CM075689.1, forward strand.
TGATGAAACAATACAAAAGTTAGTATTTAATGGTAGGTTATTACAATTTAATTTAAGTTATAGATATTTTAGGATTTGTTATTCTATAGATTATAAATATATTAGAGTTTACTATTTCATAATACTATATATTTCTTTCTTATAAATCCACATTTATGAACGATGTGCTAATTTTTTCATCTCTTTATATGGCATTACAGCGAAAGGAGCTTAATCATTTTTTTTTTCTTTTTCTTATGGCTACACACCGTTGCTTCCTAACAAACTATTAAATTTAGCTTTTGCTAATTATAGTAAGTAGTATAGGCAAATGAGTTATTCCTTGAAGCTCATTCTTGGCTATGTAATAGGGACCGCATTATGTCCTTCATTCAAATTCAATCTTGATGGTTAAGTTTATAGCCTTTATCTTATTATGATGGTTAAGATTCTCATTGGTTGTGCTTATATCTTAAGTAGCTAAGCATTGTTTGGCTTGGTTCTCGATGATTAATTTAATTTATTGCTTTTGTCTTAAGTGGTTGACCATTGTTTGACTTATACTCTTAATGGTTAAGCTTATTGTATGTGACTTACCTTCGTTAAATATTTATAGTTATTTGTGTCAGTGTTTGATTCGGTATCCACATTTGATTGGTCATGTACCAAACCATGACCATAATCTGAATCTGCTTCCGAGATCTGCTCTGTTATGTGATTCTCGGACATCTCAACATTCAAATTCTTCACTCCCAAACGAGATTTGGATCTGCAATTTCTGTTTCTTATATTAAAAAATTAAAATAAGCAAACAAAACTTGAAAAGGCAACAAAAACAATCAAATCGATCCAATCTAAAATCAGAAAAGCACATCTAAACAAGAAATCAGAAAAGTATTTATAGATTAAATCTAGTATTACCTGAACATAATGTCTATTAAGTTGCTCAAGCCAATCTAGTTTCACAAAAACCCTGTCATTCAATTTAAATCAATTATTCAATTTCTTATTTATCATTCTCCCACATTTTGATTCAACTATGTTCTTATAAGTAAATCTGATATTGCCTATTGAATGCAAAACATGTCACTACAAAATATAATATATGTCTCCGAGTGGTAAAAGATATATGTTATAAGTTTGCTATTTGAACAATCTATAAGTAACATAAATTAGTGGAAGAAAGATTAAAGTAGACGTTCAATGTTACTGTGGTAGTGTGAGATATACCTAGAATTTGATAACTTGCCTATAAGTTATTTGTACTGCTGTCATTTCATTACGGACAACCAACCATTAAAGGGTATCAAGACAATTTATGAATTATATTTTTTGAAGAAATACTCCTTCCTAATATATGGTTTGTAGACACTATATATATATATATAATCACTGCAAAATACATAGACGTAACACATTGAATTTTAACAATTCTTACTTTTTTATTTATCAAATTTAAATTCCAAATCTTATTTCATCAAAACCAAACTTAGTAATTGAATAAGAGACCAATGACGCAAGGTTTAAACGCCACTAATACCTTTGTTTAGCTAGCCCCCAAAAATATAGTTAATTATTGAAAACATTTGCAAAAAAAAATTGAAAGGAAGTTTCTAATTAGTCCAGTTAAAGTATTAAGAGTAATGATTTTCTTTTAGAAAAATATGCTTATCATTTTTATCATCTTATCATGACTTTACCCTCTTGCAAATACACCACTTCTTATGGTTATCCATAATTTTTTTGGCTGATGGTAGGTAGGAAAATGTCTACTATAGAATAAGTATTATTGACCTGAGAGTGTTGTCAATCTATTCTCTTGATTTCTTTCCTTGAACTAGTACAATTAACTGACTGAGTACTTTTTCTTCCTTTGTCTCTTGAAGTTTGTTTCTCTATTTGGTATTTGAGAAAGTTTTTGTCTAGTTAATGGAAACTGGAATTGTTAGGTTGCACATTTGAATAATGCTCTTTTGTACTACCATTATGACATTACATGAGTTTACTTATGCTGTGTTTGGAAAATGTCTCCAATTTGTGTATTTTTTTCACATTGACATGTGGGTCCAAACTTGCATTTACAGTGCTTGTCAGCTTGGTTGCACTTTCTTAAATAAATTTTGGGAAATTGTAAGCATTTTATTTCAATTCTTGATTTAACTGCATTTGAGTGTTGATTTAATTATTTGCTCGCTGCTCCTTGTCAATTTCCCTTTTGTCATCCATCTTAATCACACACACTATCTATTTTTATTGGGTGATTGTTTTTAAGCAAATCTCTATTGCACCTTTTGCTTGTGTCTTCTTGTAGAGTTGTAGTAACATTGCTTCTCATGATTTACAATTTGCACATTTGACAGAGATTGCTAACTGGGTATAACAACAACTGTAGATACAAAAGCTATTCCGATTAGTCATTTTGATTTATTTTATTATTATTCTACCTAATTTGAAGTTTATAAGAAGACTAGCAGCTGATTTTGGGTACATAAATGGACAAGCTTGAATTCCTCTTTTTATATATATATATATATATATATGTCAAAATTGCTTATTTTATTAAATAAGCACTTTTTTTACCAAATAAGTTTAAACAAACAGAGTAACAAACCCTATGTTTCTGAATTATATATACTGTCCTTGGTAATACTTGTTGATGGGTGTTTTCAAAGAGCCATCTGGATAAGATGTAGACATTTAATATTGAACTTGATGAATAACTTAGCTGCAGCTTCTCTTGATACCTGTGTAATATGATAATTTGAACACATATTAAGCAAAAGAGCTAAACACAAATGCCTATCATCATTTAGGACAAGAGATTGGAAAATGAATTAAAAATTAAAAAAAAAAATTAAAAATTAAAAATTAAAAATTAAAATTAAAAACTAAAATAAAAAATAAAAAATTTAAAACTAAAAAATAAAAATTAAAAAATTAAAAATTAAAAATTAAAAATTAAAAATTAAAAACTAAAAACTAAAAATTAAAAATTAAAAGTAAAAATTAAAAATTAAAAACTAACAACTAAAAATTAAAAATTAAAAATTAAAATTTAAAAATTAAAAACTAAAAATTAAAAACTAAAAATTAAAAATTAAAAAGAAAAAATTAAAAATCAAAAATTAAAAATTAAAAATTAAAAATTAAAAATTAAAAACTAAAAATTAAAACTAAAAATTAAAAATTAAAATTAAAAATTAAAAATTAAAAATTAAAAATTAAAACCTAAAAACTAAAAATGAAAAATTAAAAACTAAAAATTCAAAATTCAAAATTCAAAACTAAAAACTAAAAATTAAAAATTCAAAATTAAAAACTAAAAATTAAAAATTAAAAACTAAAAACTAAAAATTAAAAATTAAAAATCAAAAATTAAAAATTAAAAATTAAAAACTAAAAATTAAAATTAAAAACCAAAAACTAAAAACGAAAAATTAAAAATTAAAAATTAAAAACTAAAAATTAGAAATTAAAAATTAAAAACTAAAAAATAAAAATTAAAAATTAAAAATTAAAAATTAAAAATTAAAAACTAAAAATTAAAAATTAAAAATCAAAAAATTAAAAATTAAAAACTAAAAACTAAAAATTAAAATTAAAAATTAAAAATTAAAATTAAAAATTAAAAATTAAAAATTAAAAATTAAAAATAAAAATTAAAAATTAAAAACTAAAAATTAAAATTAAAAATTAAAAATTAAAAATTAAAAAATAAAAATTAAAAAATAAAAATTAAAAATTAAAAATTAAAAAATAAAAAATAAAAACTAAAAATTAAAATTAAAAATTAAAAATTAAAAATTAAAAATTAAAAATTAAAAATTAAAAATTAAAAATTAAAAATTAAAAATTAAAAATTAAAAATTAAAAATTAAACATGAAAAATTAAAAACTAAAAACTAAAAATTAAAAATTAAAAATTAAAATTAAAAATTAAAAATTAAAAATTAAAATTAAAAATTAAAAATTAAAAACTAAAAACTAAAAACTAAAAATTAAAATGAAAAATTAAAAACTAAAAATTGAAATTAAAATTTTAAAACTAAAAACTAAAAATTAAAAATAAAAATACAAATAAAAAATAAAAATTTAAAAGTTAAAAATTAAAAGTTAAAAATTAAAAGTTAAAAGTTAAAAGTTAAAAGTTAAAAGTTAAAAATTAAAAGTTAAAAATAAAAAATAAAAAATAAAAAATAAAAAATAAAAATTAAAAATTAACAATTAAAAATTAAAAATTAAAAATTAAAAATTAAAAATTAAAAATTAAAAATTAAAAATTAAAAATTAGAAATTAAAAATTAAAAATTAAAAATTAAAAATAAAAATAAAAAATAAAAATTAAAAATTAAAAATTAAAAATTAAAATTAAAATTGAAATTAAAAATATAAAACAAAAAATTTAAAATTAAAAACAACAAACTAAAATTAAAAATGAAAAATTAAAATTTACGAATAAAACCTAAAAATTAAAACTAAAAACTAAAATTAGAATTAAAAAGCAAAAATTAATTGAATTCTGGTAATTTATTAGAAAATCACCTTCATGATCTAATAAAAGACATAAGAAATCGTATTCAACAGTTCTTAAGCATCCATCTTTTCATCAATTTTAAGAAACTACTGCATTCCTTTAGTAGCCACGCTACAAATTATTTTTAAGGTTCTATTCTTATAGTATAAAAAATAATGTTATAGTTTCAAAAAGTATTTTCTGTTGTTCTAATCCACCAAAAATTTTTATAGATATAGGAGAAATTAAACTTACAAATTTTTAATATAAAGACTAATTAAAACTTAATTAGTCTTTATATTAAAAATAGACTTACAATCACATCTTCTATTTTTTTCCCCACATATTATGTTATTTAGTTTTATCTACTTTTTTTCATGAATAGATACGATGAAGGTGAATGGAAATTGGATTGGTAAAACGGTGACTTTGAATTAGTATAAGGTGTGATTTACTTTCTATAACATGTTTACAGTAACATTTTAACTTTCCATGTTTAGTACCTTTCTCTTAATCTAGAGAAAGTAATTATATTTACAAGTCTTATGTTATTAAATTTCCATGGATATTAACTTTCTCTTAAGTAAGAGAAGTTAATAAATGCCTTTTGTGATATTAACTTTTAATATGTGTTACCTTTCTCTTGGTATAGAGAATGTAATTACATTTACATTTTTGTTTCTTAGGACTTGTGGGATTAAACTAAACATGGATGTATAATAGGTTTATTCCTGGCTGAAGCGATATACAACTGAGTTTTTAAATGGCCTTAGATATTTTTTGGATTTTGCTTGACGACAACCAATTTTTTTTACTGAGGGAAAAATAAGGTGTCCATGCAAGCAATGTAAAAACGAGGCATTTTTAATCTCAGATGAAGTAAACGTTCATATTCTTTGAAAAGGATTTACCCCTGGGTGTTGGTATTGGACATCTCATGGAGAAAGAATTCCTTGTACTGTTGATGTTGTTGTGCACTCAATACCTTTTAGTAGTCGACAATGGAACTATGAAGATGTTAATAGACATCAAGATATGGTGTTTGATGTTGTTGGTCTTAGTCGTGACCAATATTTTTTACAGAACAAAGAGGGATCTCCAAACACCAAAGCTATAAAATTTTATGAAATGTTGAATTCAGCTCAACAACCATTGTAGCCAGGATGTCAAAATACATCAGAGTTGTCTGTTGTTATTACAATGTTAAGTTTAAAATCTAAACGTAATATGTTTCAAGCTTGTTTTAATGATGTAATGAATTTTATGAAAGAGTCAAATCATGCTCAAAATGTTATTCTTTCTAATTTTAGGGAAACAAAAAAAACTTGTAGCAGGGCTTGGTTTATCGAGGATAAAAATAGATTGTTGCATTAATGGGTGCATGTTATATTATAAAGAAGACATTAATTTGAAAGAATGCAAATTTTGTGGGAAACCTCGATATAAAACACACAATGAATGCAATAAAAAATCTAAAGACGTTCCATTCAAAAGGTTGCATTACCTGTCACTCATCCCTAGGCTACAAAGGTTATATGTTTCTGAGGCATCGGCAAAGCACATGAGGTAGCATTATGAAAATCGATGGGAAGAAGGAGTATTGTGTTATCCTTTAGATGGGGAAGCTTGGAAATACTTTGACCAACAATTTCCTTAATTTGCCTCAAAACCTCGAAATATAAGACTTGGTTTGTGTGCTGATGGATTATTTGTGTTTAGCCAATCAGGACAATCATACTCTTGTTGGCCAATAATTGTCACACCATATAACCTGCCTTCAGTGTTATGAATGATGACTCCTTACATGTTCTTAACCATGATTGTTCCAGGTCCATGCAATCCAAAAGATAAAATTGATGTGTATGTGCAACCATTGATAGATGAATTCAACAATTGTGGAATGATGGTGTAATAACATATGATGCCTCGAAAAAACAAAATTTTGTATTGAGAGCTACATTGATGTGGACAATAAATTATTTTCCTGCCTATGGGATGTTGTTTGGATGGAGTATTGCGGGAAAATTTGCATGTCCTATATGCATGGGAAAATCAAAAGTTTTTAGACTAAAAAAATGGAACAAAATGACTTGGTTTGATTGTCACTGTCAATTTTTACCTCTTAATTATGCTTTCAGGAGAAAGAAGGATGCTTTCTACAAAAATAGAATTGATAAAGATGAGCCCCCTTCTAGATTAAATGGTGAACAAGTGTGGAAAATGATTTCTAATATACCTAAATCAATTTATGTGTGGAAATGCAAAGTTCCAAGGCATGGATGTTTCCATAATTGGTTTAAGAGAAGCATATTTTGGGATTTACCATATTGGAAACACAATCTATTAAGACACAATTTGGATGTGATGCATATAGAAAAAAATGTCTTTGATAATGTTTTTCATACATTATAGACAACAAGGATAAAACTAAAGACGATGAAAATGCTCGATTGGACTTAGCAATACATTGTTGTTGAAAGGAGTTGTGGTTGAAAACAAATGCTAATGGAAAATGTGTAATGCCTAAAGCTAAGTTTTGTCTATCAAATGAACAAAAGATTGATGTGTGTGAATGGGTGAAGAGGTTGAAAATGCCATATGGTTATGCATATAATATTGCAAGATGTGTAGATGATCAATTCCAAAAAATTGTCTGGGATGAAAAGTCATGATTGTCATATCTTCATGGAATGTCTACTCCCAATAGCCTTGAGTGCTCTTCCTAAACCAATATAGAAGCCCATAACCGAGCTAAGTCAGTTTTTTAGAAATTTGTGTTCAACAATGTTACTAAAAGATCACTTATGGCAAATGGAACAAAATATTCCTATAATTTTCTATAACTTGGAGTGTATATTTCCACCATCAATCTTTGACTGTATGGAGCATTTACCAATTAATTTGCCTTGTGAAGCTAGGTTGGGTGGGCGAGTTCAGTACCATTGGATGTACCCATTTGAAAGGTATTGATCGATCTATTATATAATTTTATAAAAAAATAAGTATATAATGTATTACCTAATAATTGCTATTTTTTTTATTCTTAGGTTTATAAACAAGATAAAAAAAAAACCATGAAGAACAAGAAAAATGTGAAGCATATTTGCTTCAAGAAACATCATACTTTAGCTCTCCTTATTTTGGGCCTCCTACTAGTGCAACCCAGGGGATTCATGAAGATAGCATACAAAGAAATTTGTCCCTCTTTAAACCCTCTGGACAAGTAACTGGTAAATATTGTATGAGGTGGTAAAGAATTGTTTGCTACCCATTTGCATGTTCTTTTGAACTGTAATGAGGTTAAACCATTCGTCGAGTAAGTATTAGACATTAAATATGTCAATTTTAATTAATCCAACAATAATTATATCTAATTGAAATAGATATCCTCTTGTGTAGCATATACGTACAAAACTTGAAAGTAATCTAGAATTAGAATATGTTGGAGTTGGACATGACGAAGCCTCAAATGATTTTTACGGTGTTCTTACCGAAATTCTAGAATTAGAATGGCCAAGGAAAACGTCGAAAAAGTTAATCTTATTTTATTGTAATTGGTTTTATCCATCAAAACATGGAATGAGAACACATAAGCAATATAAGATTGTAGAAGTAAGAAAATGGAGAGAATATAGAAAATTTGACCTTTTCATGTTTTCTAAAGCTGCGACCCAAGTTTACTATTCTCCTTATCCTAGGCGAGAAAGGGATAAGGTTGATTGGTTGGTAGTGATCAAGACAAAACCTAGGCGAGTAGTTGATAATAGACATAATCTTGAAGTTGCCTATCGAGAGCCTGAGTCACAAGTCAATACAACAATTGAGGATGACCCAATCAATAACCTGTAAGATGATGAGACTGATGGGGATGAAATTGACTTGAATTTAATACAAACATATGATTTCATTGATGAAGAAGAAGAATAAGAGAATTTCATGGAAGAGGAAGAGGAAGAAGATTTCATAGAAGTGGATGATGATGATGACGAAGATGAAGATGATGATGATGAGGAGGAGGACCAGGATGAGGATGAGGATGGGGACGAGGAAGAGGAAGATGTATTTTTACTTTCTTTGAATGATGTTATTATAGTAATGTATTTTTATTTTCTTTGCAAGACAATTTTGAATCCTTAGAATTGTGTATGGAATCAATAGAACAATTCAGTCATATTTCTTTAAATTTTAATTCTTATCTATTTAATTTCTTCTTAAAATGTTGATATGGATTACATTGTGTTTTAGTTTTAGTAATCTAATTGATGAATTCTTGTTTTGTTTTAGAATTTAAATTAGATACTGAAAGCTATGACAACGAAACCAAAGAAAAATACCCAAAATCATATTCCATCCATTGTCTATCATCTAGCCTTGAAGCCTTTGCCAACCAAATCAATCAATCTCAGCCTCAACCCACTTTATCTCAACCTCAACCCTAACAGAATCGATCTCAACCCACTAGACCTTAACCACAATCTCAATTGCATGGACTTCCTCATTTTCGACCTTCGCCTTCCCCTCCTTTTCGGCCTCCGCCTCTCCCTCCTTGTTGACCTCTGCCTCCCCATCCTATTCGACCACATCCTTTTCAACCACCTCCACCTATAGCACCTTCTCCTCCACCTCCGCCTCCACCTGTATCTCAAACTCCAAATTTTCCTGTAGGCCCACCTTCACCTCGGTACACTCAATCTTAACATATCCCTACTTACGGTCTTCAAATGCTTGAGTTTAAAATTTTTAATCATGAAGCTTCATCTTCCTCTTCCAGTCATGTTACAGGAGACAGTAGTGGAAGCAAAATGTCTAGGAGATGGGTTAGTTATTTTTTACATTTTAAAATTAATTAAATATTCTTTGTTTTTCTTTATTATATCTTTGAACTGACACTTTAATGTAAGTTTTGCAGTAAAAATGATTCTATATAGAAGTAACAGTAGATGTGCTTAAATCTTCATGTAGTTATAGCTAATAGTCCTTTATGTCTCTTATTATTTTTTGAATTTTTAATTATTTTCAATTTTCAATATCTTATATAAATTTGATCAACACAAGTTAATGGTTGCAACAATTGCTTCAATCATACGTACTAACTTACAAGAGGCAAAATCATCATGGAATAAATTATCCAAAGAACAAATAGAGCAAATGTTTGGTGTATTTAAGGTAATTACAAATTTTGAATTTAATTAGAAAATGTTATCAACCAACTTTTCTATGCTTTCTTTTATATCATGTTAGGATTGTAGTTTTACCTCTCAACTATGTAATATCTCTTTCTGACCTTTAATCTCATACTTCTTTAAGACTTAGGAAAAATTTAATATATTGTTTTTTAAATTATTTTATATTTTTTTAAAATTTTTCTAATATATTTTATGTTTTGCAAAATCAATAGTTAAAATTTACATGGCTATCACAATATAATGATGACATGTGACGAAAATTTGAAAGAAAAAGCACAGCCAAAATGTCCCAATTAATGCTCGAAGTGATTTACAAAGAAAACCATTTTGGATGGGAGATAGTATGTGGGTACAAAGCTAAAGGCATATTGGGAGTCATTAGCCTTAAAAAAATGTCAGAAACTAACAAAAGAAATCGTGTGGCTATGGATGGTGCATCTCTTCATACCGGTGGATTAATTCCTCATCGTATACATTGGAAAAGAATGGTATTATTAATTTAATATTTTTCATTTTTAACAATTTGTATTATATAATCAATAACATGGAAACTTCTTTTATTAACCGCAGAAGGAGGAAAAAGGAATAGATCCATCACTCACTGAATTTTATTTTTGCACGCCTCTAAAAAAAGAGGATAAAAGTTGGGTTTGCAAAAGTTGCTTTTGTAAGTTTTTAATTGTAGATTTTTATTTTTAATTTTTTAATAAAAGAGAAATCTAAATAGTTTATTGCTTTATTTGTAGGATAAATTTGAAGAAAGAAAAAATGAGTTAATATCTATTCTAGGGAAGAAGCAATAGATGGCCAACCATTCCTAGATCAAATCCCATCTGATTGGGATATATGGATTGATTTAGTTGGAAAAAACAAGGGAAAGATAGCTGGTCTTAGATTTGTAGGCAAAATGATTGCTACTTCTTCAAGTCAACAATCATATTCTGAAGATGTTGATGCTTTAAGGAGTCAAGAATTAAATGAATCACTATAGAAACAAGAACAAGAAAAATTTGAAATGAAGCAAGAGTTGAAGAGACAAAACATGACAAACTCCAAATGAGAAAAGACTTGAATGAGACTAGAGATCAAGTAGCCTATCTAATGTGACATTTGGGGTTTGTTGCTTCTTCTTCTCATTCACTCCCATCACCCCAACATATGAATGAAAATGATGAGACCAATGATACTAGTGAAGATGATGATATTTGATATCCTATTCATTGATTGCGAAATGTAAAATTTTGTAGTTAGTTAATATCAACATAGTATCTTTTAGTGTTAGTTATTGTATAATTACTTTTGACCTTTACCTTTTCTTGGATATTTACTATATTACAATGTCTTGGAAATTTACATAACTATTCTTTGTTGCATTAGGGTTAGAGGTGAAAGGGTTGTCTGGGAAGCTTCTATTAAAGAGGATCATCACAACGAACATCAGCATTTGAACAAGGTGAAGCCTCTAGTCAATTTTTTTTCTGAATTAAAAATAGAAAGAAATTCAGTTTATTGGTATTTATGGTTATATAAATTTTATATCTAATGTTTTTTTCTTACAGGATATGGAGTCTTTCAACTCATGCTCACTTTTTTCTGGTTTATATTTTTCCATACTTCTATAACTTTTTACAAATTGTAGTTATGATTTGGGTGTCAAGATAACTTCTTTAAACTATTTCAACTATTTTTGTTTTTTTCTATTTCAGAGCCTCCAGACATAAAAAATTGGTTCTTAAGCTTTGCTTATGAGTCACCAGAGTCTAGCTCAAGCACTCTTTTCAAAGATGATGTTTTTGAAGAATAAGTGTGGGGAGGTATATGATTTATATTTTACTACACTGAATATATGGATGCATCTCTGTTGTATTGTTATTTGGTAGATTTGGTACACTACATATACATCTTGATACTGGTATCTTTCTTATCATAGTATAATAATTTAGTTTTCTAGTGATGGTTTTGCTTCTATAGGAAAAAGTAGTAAAATTTAAAAGGATTGATACAAATGATTTGTTTTGGGTTTACCAATCACATAAAGGTTTCCTTCCTCATGAATGTGTCCTCATTTTTTACTACACTTGTTCTAATTGATTCTTTACGGAAATTAAAGTTCAATTGTTATATGCTTGAGTGGTTATTTATTCTGATTCAATTTACTATCTCTTTTTATTAGTTGTTTAACAGAGATTAATGTTCAAGGCTATGCTTGAGTAAGTTTATAAATGCTTTGATGAATGTTTCTCTCTATGTCTGCATATAAGCTAAAGGAAGTTGTCTATATCTTGTGATGTTGTAATTAGTTGTTTGTGGACTCTTTTTATTGTAATTGTTTACTTACTAGGTAATAGGTATTGCATTTACATTATGAGGTTATACTTGTGGTTGAAAAAACAAACTTAAAAAAGTGAAATTGATTCATATTCTTTATTGTTTCATTATTATTTTTTTTTGTTATGAAAGAATAAGGATAACAATTAATTATCTTATTAGATAATAAAAGTACTAAATTCATTTAAGTTGGACTTAGACCAATCAAGTGCTCTGCATCTATAATTTGTTAGATAGTAAAATTTAATTCAGAAGACTTGCATAGTCTTAAAGATTGTTATGAAAGTCCATAAACTATTATGAGAGTCCCTTAAAGCCCTTCTTTCACAATATCCTAATTGTTTTCTTTCCTTTGTTGTAGAGTTATTGTTAAGAGTTGAGCTGTGACTTTCTAAGTAGCCTTATCAGCTAGCTACGAGGTAGGTATTAGCATGCATGTGAAGTTGTGGTCACACTGTTATGTTGAGGGCCCAAACTTAAATTTTTTTATGCACCAAAATTGTGGTTGTTGATTGATTTTTAAAACCTTAGCAGCTGCAATTGTTGTGGCATTATGGTTGTAGTGATCCCAAAACTTGACATTGCAATGTGTTTTAAAACTGTTATATGTTGAGAGGCTAAGAGCTATTTGTTATTCTTATTTTTATGTTTTATGCATTGTGGGTTGCCTCTGTAATTTATTTTTTATTATGATTAATGTGGGAGGATAACCTTTATATGATGTTGTAATGCAAGATTTCTCCATGGTAACCATGCTTTTTTGTAGTGATGTTAGTATGTTACTCCTAAGTAAATTCATTTTTGCATTAGAGTATTGTTGCTAATGTTTGGACTGTTTGGAGTTGGTCTAATATGATATGATACTCCTAGCTTAATAAAATTGTTCTTGTCAACAAGGCAAGCATATGCTAGCATACTCTTTTCTAGAAATTTATTTGTGTTTTAACTATGTTCTGCATATCCTGTTGAGACATGCATTGGATTTGCCCAACAGACCATATTTCCCCTCGAGATAATTGTTAGATATTGAATATAATGGTTAGCTAAGTAGTTCGTTGCACAGTCATGCACATTCAATTTGATGGATATAATTTCTTGGTCGTAGGATTATATCACACAATGACGCAAATGGAAAGAAGTAATGATGTTTGGATTGCTCTTTTAATTATGAACTCTAAAATTGTTGGACCTTCTTATTTCATTCCTACTTGTTGTAGCAAAATATCATATAGTGCACTACATGTGAGAAACAGTTATTCAATGATAGCATATGTGTCCAAATTAAAACTTAAAGCAAACCAAGCAACTGATACTATTGTGGTGAAATGGTTGTTTGGGGAGGTGGGATAAAGAGAAATAGGTGTATCTCGGTTAAGGGATAAGATAAAATAGTTGTACACATAATTAATATTCCTATATTTTTCTTTCTTTCTCATTTATAATTTCATCCTCACTAGATATTCCCCTTATATATATATATATATATATATATATATATATATATATATATATATATTTGTAAACCATATCTTTTTGAATTGTGTATGTCCTTTTTTTCATTAAATTTTTAGGTGTTACACGTATAATGTGTTTTATATATTATTTATTTTTACACCAAATTTTAGGTGTTAGTCAGTTACTATATATTTATATATTTTAGAGGTACAATTCATATATCATTAATATAATTCTATACAAATGTTGTACATTAATTAAATTTACTCTATCATTGTAATTTTATCATGAATATTGTAGAAATACAATTATACAATTTTTTATTTTAATTTCGTATGTAATAGTAACAATAATAATAATAATAATAATAATAATAATAATAATAATAATATATTTTTAGTAAATAAAATGATAACTTTTGTTGTCTTATAAGCATAAATCTGAAAAATATAAAAAAGAAAATATTAAAATATAAGAGACATAAAAATTAGAAAGAGAAGTTAAAAAAAAAAAGAAGAAAGTATTCATGTGTTGAAAAAGCTTTCTTTTATTTTATTATTAATAGATATAAATTTTTTTTGTAATTATATTTGTATTTATTTATACTTATCAATCAAGTGAAATAAAGATTATTTGACAATAATATAAATTATTTGTATACAAATTAAATTATAAAATAAGTATATTAAGTCATTAAAAATATTTATACTTTCTTTCATAAAATAAAAATATTTTATTTTATGATATTACTTACTAATTATAATTAAATTATTTTTAGTATATTTTAAAAAAGAAGTTATTAAACAACTATAGTAAAATATACAAATTAAATAACTAATTTATGATATTATTAAAAATTAAATTTAAATTTTTAGTATAATTATTTCAACAAAAAATTATCAAATTAATAAAATAAATTATAAAAATTTATTTTTTTTAAAAATCAAATATTTTCTGTGGAAATAATCACACAAAAATCTGCAAGAAATTCCTGTGATTTTTAGAAATTCGCAGGTAATTTCCTGCGGTTTTGAAAAACAGCAGGTAATTACCTGTGATTTTCTAAAAACCGCAGGAATTTCCTGTGGATTTTTCTATGACAGAAATCCGCAGGTAAATTTCAAATTTTTTTATGGTTTTTTTTATAAAAAATCATAGGTAAATTTTATACGATTATTTTAGTAGAAAATTTGTTGCGGTTATAAATTTTCTTAGAAAAAATTATCCACAAAGGTTTTAGTTAATGATAATATTTCGCAGATAATTTCACAGGAAACCTATTTCCTACGGTTTTTTAGAGAAAGTCAACAAGTGATAGATGGATTTGTCCTAAAACTAAATTAATTATACATTTTTTTCAAATGAATTATCAATTTCTTTCTATATTAAAGGTTCGCGAAAGGTTTGTATGTTTTTCATTTTGTGTTTTTAATTATCTTTTGACTATTGTTCATTTCTTATGTACGATAGTACAAATACATCTTGTTCTTTCTACTCTTTCTTAACATATATTTCTTAGCTTATAATTAAAAAATTTGAAAAAGAAAGTCATTAAGTATGATACTACCAATTAACCAATATTAAAATTGATTATTACTTTTTGTTCTACTTCTTTAAAAAGTAATATGAATTATTTTCAGCACTAATTTTAATTAAAAAATCATAAAAAAATTTCCATATATTTGATTGAGAAAATCATATATTTATGAAAATGAGATGACTCTTCTAAAAAAGAAAGTGTGAAAGCCTAAAAGGCAAGTGTGTGGATGGAAGATAAAGATCCAAATCTCGGTCAGAGAAGGTTATTTGTCTGGGAGGAAGAGATACTTATATCATTGGAGGAGTTATTGTAGAATACAATGTTGGATTGACAACAACAGGATGGTTGGTCATGAAGTCAAATGAAATGGAGAATTCTCGATCGCAGAAGTTATGAAAGGACAAAGTGTTGTCTAAGGTTTTGGCCTTCTCCTAGAAGTTTCTGCTGAACAGGCTACCTATAATGGACAATCTATTGAAAAAAGGAGTTGAGTTACTACCAAGTTGCAGATCTGTGTCTTGTGTAGGGCTCACACGAAGGATAGTAAGTATCTTTTTCTTTCCTATTCATTTTTTCAGGGAGTGTGGTATAAGGTGTTGAGGTGGTTAGGTATTGAGTCTCTTTTACCTGCAGAATTACTTCAACTTTTTCACTTGTCTAGTACTTGGTGGTTGACAAATACAAATGTAAGATAAGTTGTTGTTCGCGTATGGAGGTACTTGATGTATCTAGATATCTACAAACTTTATTATTTTTAATAATAAAACCCTGGAATCTTTAGATATTTTGTTTGCAATTCAGGTATTATCTTGAAAATTATTACTATATAAGTTTGGCTTTACCTAGAGATGCATTTTTTTAGATTGGAGTATTAATTCTCGTAGGTGTCTTATGAAATTGTAATAACTTAATACAATATTCCTAACTTTGTTGATGAATGTTTTGGATGTAATGTAGATACATAAGGGTTGACTAAGTTTGATTCGACTTGTATTTTTTTAAGTTGTATAGTCTGAATGAAATTTTTTGTTTTACCATTCTCATATATATATATATATATATATATATATTTATTTGTCTTTCAAAAAGAAAACCCAAATCCCATTTCATACATTTCTCATAATGAGTTTTATTTTAGTTTTCTTTTAATTTAGGTTACTTAGGGTTCTCTATAATTTTTTAAATTATATAGAGTATCAAAAGATATTATCATCAAATTGATAACTAACTCCATTATAATTTTAAATCTTTAATTTGTGTTTCACATATAAGGTGGATTTTACATGAAAGAAAGATAATAAGGTGAATTTATTTAGTTTTTTTAATCTTGTATATATACATTAGAAAAAAACTTTGTAGGTGAAATTATAAGGTTGGTTTGATGATAAAAATTATCAATTTAATCACTAATATTTTCCAAAGAAAATAATGACAAATCTTATAAGATTACTGTAATTTACTTTTAATTTTCTAATATTGCAACTAGTCAAGAAATTCTAATAATTAAGACTTACACTTGTTACTGTAAAAATAGTAAGGGTATCTCTAATAAAACTAGCCTATTTAAATTGCTTCATGTATTGAAAATTGTTTTAAGTATTCTTCATTCATATTACTATGTTGGTATTAAATAAGTCAAACACAAATTCAAATAAACGGTAAGAAATTCTAAGAAATTTAGTTTTTATATTTTTTATTCTCACTTTTAATAATTGTGTTGGGTGGTGTTACTTCTTAAGTTGAAACCGCACAAAAAAAACATTAAATATCATCTTTTTTTTTTTTTGTTGATTAACAATACTATAATAACTCAGTTTGGGAATTAGTCACACTTAAGACTTCTCACCCCTCTCCAAGAGTGTATTCTCACTTAAGACTCTTCACCTCTTCTCAAGAGTATATTCTTACTAAAAGCTCTTTACTCCTTTTCAAAAGTGTATTATGTGGAATTCAAATTCAAATCCTTCCGAAGACTCAGCTTGTGTGATGAAATATAATATTTACTCACAGCTTCCTAATTATTATCCGTCTCCGTCCAGTCACACTCTTAACACTGTCAAGTGATGACCAATAGCAAAATTCAGATCTTTAAGCAAAGAAAAAATTATTCACTTAATAGTGCATCCATGTGTTGCTCAACACATTTAAAATGTTCACACATGGATCACACACAGCATTTAAGCCACCTAACTAAAAGGCTAAGCAATAATCAAATTCACTTTTAATACATAGAATTTGTAGTTGTTTTACTTATAATTGTGAAGCTTAAAATAAATTTTAATGTACACATGTGAGTCACAGTAAAACAGAAAAAAAATAATTTAATAATAGAAGAGTTGTCATGAATATTTATTAAGAAAAATATAAAAAAAAATTAAAAAAATAATTTATAAAATCAGTTTTAGATTTAGAAGTCAATTACATGTAACAAATGTATTAGTAATCTCGTAAAACATTTATTATAAAGATGATCATGATTATGTCTAATTAAATATGTAAAATTAAATAATTATAAAATTATTTATTTTATCCTTAAGAGACATAAACTATTTTTTATTTTATTTATTGATTTTAAAATTTTTAATAAGAGAAATTTATTATTTATAAAAAGATAATTATTATTTTATTTTATCTTTTTAATCAATTATTTTTATTTTTTGGATTCAATAGTAATGAATCCCTGTTTTTATGTATCTTTATATGCAATGGAAAATTAAAGTTTAAAAAATTATTTGGAAAAGGTTTATTTGTTGGAAGCTTTGAAATTCAATTAATTACTATTGTATTCTATATTTCTTTTATAATTATTAATTTTAAAATATTTTATAATAACTAAATTAGATGTGTGTTTAAAACGGTTATCACTAACTTTTTATAACTCTTGTAATAATCAAATTAAAAAGTCATAAAAGTGACTATTATTAAGTTTTTTATTATTATTATTATTAGGTACGATAGGAATGAACTTATATTATACATGCAATGAAAATTAGGATCTACTAATTAATTATTATTGTATTTTATCTTCTTCGTTTTTCTTATAATTTTTTATTTTAAAATAATTTTATAATAACCAAATTAAAAATGTAAGGAAAGTGGTCATCATTAACTTTTTATAACTCTTGTAATAATCAAATTAGAAAGTGATGTGACTAATATTAAGTTATTATTATTATTATTATTATTATTATTATTATTATTATATTCTAAGAAATTTTAAATAAGTATAGTACCCCTTTTTACGAAATAAATAATTACTAAATCTACACAATTTTTTTGTAAATAAAAAATTACGTTGACGAAACACAAACACTTCACGCTTCTAAATCCTAGGGTAAGATAATAAAAAAAACAGTACCCAAATAATTCAGATTGGCCAAATTATCTAAAATGATGCTAAAAATTAATTTATTATCCACCGAAAAAAAAAAACCATCAAGACATTTATATACACTACCATATTCGGATTGCATTTTTTTCTTTCTTTTCTATTTATATCATTTGCTATATTGTCCTAAATATGGGTCAGCGCATAATTAAGTGTTCAGTCAGATCCAAAATTTTCGGCACAAGCCCAGCAACCCCACACCACACAATATCAAAATTTTAGAAGTTTTTTTTGTCACCCCTTACTTCAAAAGAGAACGAGGGTGTTTTAAAGTTTTAAAAAAAAATATATAAATATTAATGAAGTGTGGATAGCAAATAAAGGATATTAAAAGAAATTGTTTCAAAATAAAAGTATGGAAGCAACATAAAATGAACACAGGGAGAGGGATGATTTGAGAAATGCCAAAAATTAAAGTTTTTTATTTTAGTTCTCTTTAAAAATAAAATATTTAATATTAATATTTTTATATTTTAGATCATATTATTTTTTTACTTAAAAAATAATTCCTTGTTAATTTTAATTATTAAAATATCTCTTAATTAACTATATTAAAAAATGTATTTTTAATTATATTAATTCTATTTAAACTAATTTAATAAAATATTGTTATTAATTTAAAAGATCTTATTTTATACTTTTCACTTTAAAATTTGTTTTAAATCTAAAAATATTTTGGACTGATCTGTGTGACAGTCGTAGATAACGGTACGTACTATAATGGAGTTGAGGTTGTGAAGCATGAATCTGCAACATTCTTAAGTTTCTGGAAGTAGACCCAATCAAAGACTAATAATGACTTGGGTGTGCAAAAATTATTTGTTGGCTAGTTGTTCATGGAAGTTCGGTTTATGTATAAAAAGAGCTAGTATGAAATTTTAATCTTGTTCTTATCGGGTATTTTTAAGTTCAGATATACTCACAAATAACCGTTATATTATTTTTTACAATTTAAATTTACTTTTTATTATTAAATAAATTATATATTTTAAGTTACTAATAATTTAAAAAGTATATAAAGAATAATTAATAACAAGAAATTATAAATTAAATTTAAGAATTAAATCTTTAATTAAATATATAACTTTAAACTTATTATATAATTATTAAAATTATAATGCGTTGGTACGGGTTTGGGGTACGAGACCGGTAATTACATATCATACCCGTATTCAGTTCATCACAACGGGTAATATTCATACTCGTACCCATACCTAATCAAAATAGGTAATACTCGTCAAAATTAAAATGGATTCAAGTGGATACAATATATATGGGTATTTTTGTTATCCTTAAATGTGATGGTATTGGTGAGAGAAGAAAGGTTAAAAAGTAATGAGAAGTAGACTTGAAAGTGTCATTGTGTTGGGTATATAAGCCAGCATAAATTGAAGAAATGACAATTGATGTTATTTTTGTGTGGATTGTTTAGAGGAAGAGTGTTGCAAGAGCGTCATAATAAGAGTATGAGATAAATTGAAAGTGTTATATTTTTGCAAAATTACTATTTACATTCTCTATACTTAAAAAATACTCCATTTCTGTTATAAAGGGCTTCTTTTTTTATATATACAAAAAAAAAAAAACTACAAAATGACTCACCTTTCATATTATTTATTTACATAACTTCTTTTACTATTCAGGTTGAAAAACTGGTTTTTGAAGAACTAATTTCTCAACATCATTTTTTTTATATATAAAAACCTTATAAGAAATTTGTTACCGAGCAACCAATTTCTTATAGGACGTTTTTTATCTTCAGATTTCTTTTTTAGTCTTTTTTAAATTTATTTTTTATTTATACATGTGGTTTTAAATCATGATTTTAAAATTAAAATTTTTTTAGTTAACATATATTTTATTTTATCATGTGTTTTATTTTTACGTTTGGTATCTTTTTCATTGTTTTGATTTTCTTTAAATGCTTTGTAATTTATTTTTATGTTTATATTTTATAAGTTAAATTTTTAAACACTTTTTACTAGAATAATTTGAAATATTAGGTTTAAAAATCTTAATTTAAAAATATTAAACTGAAAATTAAATTACAAAGCATTTAAAAAAATTAAAATAACCAAAAAGATACAGAGTATAAAAATAAAATACATAAAAAATAAAACAAAATATATTAACTAAAAAAAATTTAAAATTTTAATTTTAAAATTCATTATTAAAAAAATATACATAAATAAAAAATAAATTTAAAAAAATTCAAAAAATTGACTAAATTTGTTTCAAATTGTTTTTGAAAAAAATATTTTAATTTATTTTTAATTTATTTTTTATGTACCTATGTTTTTATAAAGTATGATTTTAAAAATTTTTAAGTTAATTTGTATTTTATTTTTTTATTGTTTTATTTTTATGTTATGTATCTTTTTCATTATTTAAGTTTTTTGAATACTTTATAATTTATTTTTTAGTTTAAATTTTTTAAATTAATATTTTTTAACCTAATATTTTAAATTATTTTGGTAAAAAATATTTAAAAATATTAACTGAAAATAAATTAATATGCATTTTAAAAAAATTAAAACAATGAAAAAAATACTCAACGTAAAATTAAAACAAATAATGAAATAAAATATTAATTAAGTAAAAAAATTAAAATTCATGATTTAAATAATATAAACAAATAAAAAATAAATTTTAAAAAATCTAGAAAAAAAATTCCCTATAAGAAATTGGTTGTCCAACAACCAATTTTTTATAGTTTTTTACATAAAAATAAATAAATAACATTGAGAAATTGGTTTCAAAGCAACCAATTTCTCAACATGAATAATAAAAAAGGTTATTTAGATAAATAATGTGGGAAGTGAATTATTTTGATAATTTTTTTTTTCTTTTGATATATGGAAAAAGGGTTGTTATAAGGATCCAATAAGCTAGTTTTCAAATATTTCTACTTACACTCCTCTAACTTGACAAATGAACTCTCTCAAGTTCTTACCATGGAATGTATATGTATTTAGCAAAGATGCAAGTGTAAATAATAAGTGCATATTTTTTGTTTTATCTTTTATCTTTTTTTAATTTGAGTTAGGCTAAAAAGAATTTTTTTAGAGATAAAATGTGAAAGTCAAACATTAATAATAAAAAATTTAAAAAATAGAAAAAATCGGGTGTCTATACTCATATTTAATTCTAATTCAGGTTGAAACTTAGATAGAAGTTTATTTTTAATGTTAATGTGCTTGTTTTTTGGAAAAATACATGTATATAAATACATTGGTTTAGGAAAGAGCAAACAAAGTGTGCAAAAGGAGTAAGGGATGCACTGGGTGTAATGCCTCTAATCCTTAACTAAAAGTATTTATGGAGTTATAAGGTTGGTTTAATGGTAACTTTATGAGGTGGGGAGGGAGATGTCATGAGTTCGAATCCCTCCACTAACAACTAACATTTGCCTATCAATAAATAAACCTAAAAGCATTTATAAAAATGTGAGCAATTATCATAATTATTGTGAGCTAAATGTAGTCATTATAAATCATCGCATAAAATACTTAAAATATAAAATACATTAATTGTTACCACTATCCTTTTTTAATGATCCTAACTCAGAATAGTTGACTCCTTACAAAACTAAATTTACTTGAATATTAAAGAGTAAATTATTATGAATTCTACATATTCAAAGGGAATCTTCTGAAGCCTTCGTCACAGCTTGCTGATCAAGTCTATCTTCTATTCGTACCACGAACATATTTGAAAAGAAACACATGAAAGGCAACACACGAAAGAAAAGAGATTTTTATAAACCATCAACATTAATCTTAATAAATTTAACAAACAATGGGGACCTAAGGTTTGACCTATAACTTAATCTCACTTGATTCAATGTATAGATTCAATCTTATTCATCTCAATGATTAAACTCAACTCTGCTTGACTCTATGTATGGATCCATGATGATTCACCCTAATCATCAAGGATTTATTTGGAAAGTGATTGATAGTCGTATATCTTTCTCTAAATTGGTACAAAATTTTCTTGAGAAATTGGGTCATCTTTCAACCCCAAACATAATATAAATAGGCACTCTTTCATCTTAAAACATCAATGAACACTGTTTCATCCCCAAAATATCCATGAGCACTCTTGTAGCCCAAAATATCAACGAGCACTTTTTTCAGCCCGAGAAGGATATACTCTACCAATCTAGAAATACTGAGCATTTATGGAAGGTTTTAAATAAATGAATATTTTATATCAAATGCCAACATGAAATAACTGAATATTCATCTATTTAAATCGTAGTGTACCAAGTTGTAACTTTCTAAAATACTCCCACCGATGTACTTGCATGGTACCTTTGCCTCAGTAATCATAAAAGTACATAATACTTCATATATCAATCATCATTTATAGAATTATTTATAGATCAACTCAAAGAATTAGAAAATCATAATAGATATACAAGTTAATTTCCCATCTAAAAATTTTTATTTCAAGGATAATAATCAATATAACAACACTCATATTAATATATTTTTAATATAAAAAGACATTTTTCTGATGTAGAATATCAGGTTAGACTACAACCACAGAGCATACTTAGATTTCCTTTTATGATTTTAAGAAATATCATATTTAAGTGAAATTTTCTTAACTAAACTTTATACACAATCCTTTGAATATTTTATAAAATATAAATATATTTTACCATGAATATTCAACATATAACTAATAATCTTTTGAAAAAATATAATATGCACATATAAAATTATAAGATAGCTATTAACAATTCCAAGAGTCATAATTTTTATAAATAAGAGTTGCAAAGACCAAAATTTATCATAATTTAATTTGTGATAGAGAGTGATAAAAATAAGATTTCAAGGAAACTCTGGAATAAATAATATCAACAAACTAGAAAGTATTATATGAAAATAGTGTAATGAAATAATTTTATTAAAAATTATCAAAATATAACTTTTGAAAAAGTAAATTGAATGATAGAAAAATTGATAAATAATAATAGAGAATCATACTATGATATTTGGAGAATAACTTAAATAATAATAACAAGAATCATACTGTAATATTTGGAAATAATAAACAAAGGACCAGAAGTAATATCTGGAAATAATAAATAAAGGACCAAAAGATATATATGGAAATAATAAATAAAGGACCAAAAGTAGTATTTTAAATAATAAACAAAGGACCAGAAGTAATATCTAGAGAATGTTAAAAAGGATCAAAAGCAATATCTAGAGAACAATAATAAAGGACCAGAAGCAATATCTAGAGAATAATAATAAAGGACCAGAAATATCTAAAGAATGATAATAAATGACCAAAATAATATCTAGAGAATAATAATAAAGGATCAAAAGTAATATCTAGAGAATGATAATAAAGAACTAGAAGCAATCTCTGGAGATTGATAATAAAGGAGCAGAAATAATATCTGGAGAAATAAAATTTAGAATAGTTAGATGTTACCAACAAATCAACTAAGCATCTAGAAATAGAGGTAAAAACAATTAGTATATTAATAGACTGGCAATTAAATAGGTTATAAGGACTTATTTAGAAGTAATAATCATAAGAATAGTTATAAGGATCGATTTAGTTAATAGGCTATTTATGGAAGGAAAACAAATATTACAAAGAATTAAATATTTATTTCTATTTATTTAATATAGTAAAGGAAGTTAAATTTAAGTTTTTCCTTAAATTATTAATTGAATTGAGGTGTAATGAATTTATTATTGATATTAATGCTTTGTGGTTGTATTTGGTTGATGGTACAAGAATGGAGAGGTAAGAACAATTGTTATTCTTTTGTATCAGAAAGTTTTAGTTGAGTTTTGAGAAGTTTTCATAAATCGTTTTCAAAAGGGAAGGGTTCCATTTAGCAAATCGATTTTATAAATACACCCCTGGTGCTATAACTTCCTCACTTTCCTATTTTCTTATTATTTGTTCCAATTTTCTTCATTCTCCACCGATTCTCTCTTCTTTACCATGATTGAACTTTTGCATGCATGGTCGAATGTTTGTTGACGTAATCAGATGCAGTCTCTTCCATTGCTCCTGATTTTGAGAAGTGATAAGTATATGTATGTCTGCTAGAGTTTTCTAAACCTTTTTTTTTACTATTTTCTATCCTTTCGTTCTCATTAAAAAGGGAAATTCCTTTATAAATTCTAATTTCTTAGGTTCCTATTGAAATTGGGATTTTTGTCAAATTTTGAGAGATCTCTTCAGTTAATTATCCCATTTATGTTTGAGTCTGCTTTTAAAGGGATAAATAGGTAAGGGAAGCTAAATATTTTATTTTAATTAGAGAATTATGATATAATGACTATGAGTTAATTGATTTTGAGTAACTAAGCTTTTGATTAGTATTTAAGCGTTATGGGAAATTGGGTGTTTTGTGTGATTGAGGATTAGGGTATTGTTCTTGAAATGTGTTTTGATTGAAGTGAATGATCTGTAAAATGGAATGTTTTGAGATATGAATGTTTGGTAAAATTGATGATTTGAATGGTTTATTCAGGGCTTAGGGTATTGATGTTATGTTGATGTGAAGAGTTGTTGAAATTGTAATTTGGATGTTTAGAGTTTGCAATTCATTAATAATGAGCATTGATGAATTGTGTTATGGGCTGTGACGAGAAAGTAACAAAGTCCTTGAGGTGATGCATTGAATTAAGGAGGTGGATATGCTAAAGTGATTCTGGTGCTAAGGCCCTATTTTGGATTATGATACAGTGTTAGGGCCTTATGTTAGGTGATGATACACTAGTGCCAGGGTCCTGTGTTAGGCAATGATACACCATAGGATATACTTAGATAACAATGTGATGTAGTGTTAGGACTCTGTTTCGAGAAATGATACACCATACATTAGTTGGTTATTCAATTAGTATACTTAGACTTCAACTGGTTATCGAATGGGTCAAACAGATACAAGAGTGTGGAGAAAATCAGATGAGTTGCTACCTTGGTATCCGAATTCAATGTAGTGATTCTTTCCAGAAAATGTCAGATGAATACTGTTAGTGCTTATGTTCATGTTAAGCATAAGTGTGATCGATTGATTGTAAATGCTTATGTTCAAATGGAGCATAAATGTGATTGATTGATTCTTAATACTTATGTTTAAGTGGAGCATAAGTGTGATTGATTGGTTGTTAGTGCTTATGTTCAGGTGGAGCATACGTCTGATTGATTGGTTGTTAGCGTTTTATGTTCAAATGGAGCATAAGTATGATTGATTGGTTGTCAATGCTTATGTTCAGGTAGAATATATGTGTGATTGCTTTGTTGTGAGTGTTTATGTTCAGGTGGAGCATAAGTGTGATTGATTTGCTATTATACTTTGACATTGCTTAATTATTATATAATAATAAAATGTTTTTTATCATATGCTTACCCCTGGATGTGTATTTGTTTCGTATGACTGTGATGATCGTGCTTTGCAGGGAGCAAATAGCAAAGATGATGTCGTGAGGCAAGTAGATAAGTTGTAACTACCCTTGGAGACTTGACCTAAAGTATACGATGTTTTGAGTGGAATTTTGTAAAATATTTTAAATCTTTTGTAAATAGAATAGTATATAATAGTATGGATAATCTATTATGCTTTGTAATGAAGTTTAACTGAAAAATGGCGTATTGAGATGAACTTGGTATATTGCATGTACCTATATGTATGTTGAGGGCATGGTGTAGAATTGGTTTAAGTATAAAGATGTTTGGTAGAGGATTATGCAGTTGAGTTCTGTAGTTTACATGGGCTCGCAGGCGGTGAATCACGTGCAGTGAGAATTCGTCTTTATTTGAGAATTATTTGGATTTATGCCCAGCAACATGTTTTATTGAGTGAAGTTCCTTCACTAGACAATCTACTTTAAGGTCCTTGCTAAGTGACAGTGGTCGCTAGGTGAGCTACCTTGTTACTCATTGAGCAGCCTGTCTCGCTTGGCAAGCTTGTGTGCTGTATGTTATGAGCTATTTTGTAGGAAAATTTATTATACTTGGATTTATATTGTATGAAACTAATATGGTTGTATTAATAGTTTGGTTTTCAATAGTTTTGAGTTTTAAATTTACGTGAAATCAATTCAATTTAATAAGTGATATTGTCAAAAGTATTAGAAATTTTGGGATGTTACAGTAGTAAAAACATATAAGTCTATTAAGATTAACACCAGAAAAGTTTATAAATCTCACTCTGCCCTTACTTTAGTAAGAGCTTGTTGAAGAGTGATTAACCTTTGAATATTAATCTCAATGCTTAAGAACCTTATTCCTTCCTTCCACTTCACAAATAACTTCCCCCTATTTATAGCCAAAATATAGAAAACCAAAGTATGGTCGTTAAGCGAAAGTATCAAGTATGATCACTAAGTGAATTTAGTTAAACATAATAAATAAATGACCAGAAGTAACATATGGAAAATACTGATAGAGAACCAAAAGTAATATCTCCAAAGAAAATTAATAAATGACCAAAAATAATTTGTAGAAAATATTGATAAAGGACTAGAAATAATATTTGGATAACATTAAATAAAGGACTAAAAGTAATACGTGAAAAATATTAATAAAGGACTAGAAGTAATATTTGGATAACATTAAATAAAGGACCAAACGTAATATGTGGAAAATATTAATAAAGGTCTAGAAGTAATATTTTCAGAACATTAGATAAATGACCAAAAGTAATAATGATCATAAATAGTAAAAACATATAAGTTTATTAAGATTAACACCACAAAGGTTTATAAATCTCATTCCCCCCTTACCTTAGTAAGAGTTTGATGAATAATGGTGAACAACCTTTGAATCGTAATCCAAGCCTTAATAACTTGTCTTTCTTCCCTCAATTCACCTATGGCTACCTCTATTTATGACAAAAATTTGGGTTTGTTTGTTGAGCAAAATTATGCTCGCTAAGCGAAAATAGGTATAGACAGTTTTCACTGAGCGACGAAGGTTTAGTGAAGGTCATAGAATTTCTCGTTTTGGTTAATTTTGTTAAGCGACCTAAGTATTGTTGAGAGAATTGTACTTCGCTTAGCAAATTTCTTCTAAAAAATATTTGTTGCTATCCCAAATTCACTGAGCAAATTTCTAGAGAAAAAGAGAATTTGAAAATTTTAGTAAAAATGCTTTATATGTTATTCTTAATTTAATTAATTTGAAATTTTTAGTAAAAATGCTTCATATGTTATTTTTAATTTAATTTACTAAGTTTTTCACATGTAGAACTACTTTTATTATAAATAGATCATATAATAACCTGATTATAAAAATAGGGGTGTTACATTGGAAGCCCTTATTCAGTTAAGTAAGCCATACAACATAGTCATTCCACTCTTTACTCTCGCTCAATTGGATCTCTCTTATTATTTCAACAAGCCTTGCATAAGGAGGAAGTATACATTTTGTCCTCGCTTAAGTGAATCTTCTTGACCACTTAAGCAAGCCCTGTGCATGGCTTGAAGATTCCCATTGCACTCTCTTGAGTGAGCTTTATGAATGTCGAAACGAGGAACTTCATTTTTTAATTTCTTTGTCTCAGTAACTACTCAGGGGATGATTTGTGACACTTGAGTGTTCCATACCTATATTTAAATTTTACCTATAAATAGGGTGTGCAGGTAAGAAGTCGGACATTCCTTTTTTTACTAAATAGTTTTTGTACTTTATGAGAGAAATTGAGTGAGTGACTTCGTGAGTGAGAGAGAGAAAAAAAATGCTCTAAGAGCTTTGCATCTATATTGAGCTTAGATAGTAATCCTCACGAGGAACTAATTCTCTTTGTTATTGGAGTTTTGATGTAACAAGACCTATTTACCATGTAATGACCATTCTCTTTTAATGTAATTTAATTTAATTCTTATTGTTATTTTTTTCTCTTTTAATTATCTATAATTGTATGAACTTGTTAATTTAATTGTTGTTCTAAATAATTCTTTTGAATTAAAATTTTTTAGAAACAACTGATAGATTATATGCCTAAGAGTAGGATATGATTTGTTATATCATATCTGAGTTTGAAATTATGATGAAAGAAATTTTCTCACATTTATGAGTAATGAATTAGATTATTGAATTAATTAATTTTTAGATGGTATTTGATCCATATGAAGTTAAACTTGTACCGTTCTTAATTGTTTGATATTTGATTTCTTAGATTTTCTACTTTTTAAATTAAGGTAAACTATGTTTTTTATATATGAACTTTTTCAAAATTATGGTTTTGATACACAAATTTTTTGTTGACCAGTCAAGGTATACAAATATTTTTTTGTTTGAAAATAGTTAAGAAAAAAAAATCTTATAATAATCATAAAAAAAATGTTTTAAGTTAATTTAAAAGTAAAGTTGTGTTTAAAAAATATTATGAAATAAAAATTTAAAATACAATTTCATTCATTGTCTAAAAAATATTGAAATGGAGGTGGAAGAGACAGAGGGGGAAGGGGCACTAGGCAAGAAGGGAGAAGGGGTACTAGGCGAGGGTGGGGGAAGGGGGACTTTACATGAGTGGAGGTAGAGGGTACACATTGGAATGGGGTACTCAAGGTATGTAGGAGAAGAGGGGATGGGCGAGAGTGCGGGAAAGAAGATGAATTGTAATGTTTTTTAACATGTGGTGCAAAATATAAAAATTACAAAAAAATTAATGATAAAATAATAATAATAAATAAACTTATACATCTTCACTAAACAACAAAAATAAATTGAAGAACTAAGATGTTAGACAAATGAAAAATGTTTGTATACCTTGTTCAATCAACAAAATGTTTGTGTACCAAAATTATAAATTTTAAAAGTTTATATAGCAAAAAAATAGTTTCCTCTTAAATTAATTACCTATAATTTTCTGCAAAATATTATTAAACTTGTAGTCTAAAAAGTTCACTAAAATTTTTTCATTCATATATATATATATATATATTAGTTCAACACACATCAAGCATTTAGTTAGGATGAAAATATATACCAAAAGCATAAGGGTATAAATATGTACAAAAGTAGTCTACAGTTTAAGTTGAGGTTGTTATGGGTGTAAACCCATAAAAATTATGTTGGTACAAAAGCGAGTATGAATAATAAGATAATAACTATGTGTGTGTAATACTATATAATTATAATATAAAAATTACTATTATGATTAAAAAAACCATTTTATTTAGTGTGTTTAAAGAAAAATCAACGACCACATATGATGATTGATTTGGTGTCCAAATTTGTTTTTGGCAAATAAGTATAACTTAAATTATTTGACTTATTTTATTGGGTTATTACAGTTGTAATATATGAATTTGGATGTTTATGTTTACTCAAGGTTTTGTTGAATTACTTTTTGTATTATATTTGTTTGTGTGTATATGATATTGACATGTTATCTTTATGTATAAGAAAAGTGCACCGTAGGTATATAGACACCCATGAACACAAAAATGAAAATTGTTATCTGCATAAGTGTGGAACTAAATATAGATCCAATTTGCAAATGCAAATATAGAAATTGTAATACCTATCTAAATCTACCCATTGTCATCCCTACCTTTAGTTTATCAAATTTGTTCAAGAAAAAATTGACATAAAAAGACATAGCAATTCAAGAAAAAAAAACACTAATAATGGTATTTTCTTTCGTCCATTTACAAAACCAATTACCTAATTAACAAATACAGTAAAATTATTGGTTTAATTGATTGCAAATATAAATATATATATATATATATATATATATATATATATATATATCCAGTATGAATATCCTTAACACCAACTCCCTCACACGCGTGTGTCTATATATATTCTTTGCAAAATTATAATTATATTTGATAGATATTTTTTTTTTCTTAATTGTTTGTCACTATAACCTTCTATCTATTAAGAGCTATTCAAATCTAAAAATAGTTAATAAAAGAAATATTATAGAATGAACTTATAAAAAATATCAAACACCACTTTTATCTTAAGTAACCAAAGAGAGTATATAAATCTAGGGGTAGAGGTAAAAGTCACTAGAAGGGAAGGAAAAAGATCATGAATTTAAATGTTCTATTGAAAATTAAAACTAATATTTGTTGATTAAAAAAAACACCAGGTAACACAGTTTCCCTCTTCAGCGTGACAACACACACCTTCTCACTTTGATTAAAGACAAGGAAACAAGATAAGTGCCTTAGGTAAAGTGTCAAGATGTCACATAAAGTGGATTAGAAATTTATGCATTCAGGCCCAAAGTGCAGTGGGAGTTTGGAGCTTGAAATGGGCTGGGTTCAGACGTTTATTGTATATGTATTGAAGGTAATTTCTTTTAACATCTCTCATTTTCTATTAGCACGCCTCAAGGTTTATAATTTTTTGCAAATTCCCAATGTATCTTTACCCTTATTTGATTCTTAAACTTTTGAATTTATCTTTTTTATCATCTTGTGTATGATCTTGCTCAATTTTTTCTCTTGTGTGTCAAACATCAATTGTCACGATGTACCCTATTGCATATATTCCTAATCATTCTTGTAAATCTTTAGGGTATTGTTCGTAGATTTAAGGAAAAACAAAATTTCATTAAGGTATGAATTTATAAATTTAAAGTTTATTGCTTATTTTTTTTCATTTTTTATTTAAAGTTTAAAGTTTTGCATGACGATAGTGGGTGTTTTGCAGTGTTCCGGATCAATGGTTCCGGAATATATTATTTACATTGTGGATCATCTTGTCTGGAATACATTTGCCAAATCTCATTTGCCTTTCGGATCACTTGATCCGGAATGCACATAATGTATTCTGAATCAACTGATCTGGAATACAATTTTTTAAATTCACATAAAGCATTCTGGATCACTTGATCTAGAAGACAAACATAGACTTAGCAATTGCATTCCGTATCAAGTGATCTAGAAGGTAAACGAGATTTAGCAAATGTATTCCGAATAGGATGATCAAGAATGTACATAATATATTCCAGACCAGTTGATCCGAATAAATTATATACACTCTGGATCAGCAAATCCAGAAGTGTATCAAATTTGTATTCCGAAAGAAATGGTCTAAAAGGATATCTTTTGTACTACAAAACCTCCACTATCATCACCTGAAATCACTTTAAGTTAATTATAATAAATAAAAAATGCAAAAAAATCTTAAACCATAAATCATAAACCTTAATTTGAGAAAGTCATATTTTAACAAAATTACGTTTCCCTTTTTAAAAAGTACTTAAATCAACGAACAATATCTTAAAGACTTGCAAGAATGATTAGGAATATACAAATGACACAATGTGACAATTGATGTTTGGTACACAAGAAAAATAATTGAGCAAGATCATGTAAAAGAAAATGATAAAAAAAGATAAATTCAAAAGTTTAAAAATCAAATAAGAGTAAGGGTACAATGAAAATTTGCAAAAAATTATAAACCTTAGAGAGTGTTAAAAGAAATTTCCAATATTAAAACGGAAACGTCTTTTTCTCTTATAAAAGTGACATATATGATTTACACTTTATATTGTGATATCGTGATTAATATTTTACAGGCACAGGGATAAAAACCGACAATATTCATTTTCCTTTCAAAAAATTGCATAATATTCACACTGGTATTCATACCCAATAAAAGTGAATTTTTTTGTTAAAGTTGAGACTAGGAGTTGTAACGCATCGGGATAGATACAGGTATTGTCTATCCATTATCCACTCTATCATAAAATATCTATATTTGCTTCTCGCTTAAAATTTTTCAAGTACCTATTATAAAAATATCTGTGGGATTTTTCACTACTCATGGGTATCTACAAGTACCCACGAATATTTTTCAAAAATATTTTTTTACCTAAAATTATATCAAACAAATAATTAATTTGTTGAAAAATCTAAAAATAAAATTATACTAGTAAACTTCTACAAGATTAATTGGATCTAAAGATAGATTAATGTAATATATATAAAAAATATTTAATATAAATAGAATATTAATTTTACATTATCGACATTTTTATAAAAAATAATTTTATGAACTATTCATCTTTTATAAAAAAGTAACATTGATAACAATAAAATTTGACAATTATTTTAAGTTGATTTATTTAACAAAAATATTAGGTTATTTAAATTAAATATGTGTCTATTTTAATTTAGCAGGTAGCGGGTATCCATGGGTACGAGTACTATGATACTTGTACCTGTACCCGTTAGGAGCGAGTAGAAAAAAATTATACAGTAAGTGGCAAATACCCATTTAAATTATCTATGAAGATATTCACAGGCTTAATTCGCGAGTGTGAACTATTTTCTCATCACTAATTAGAACAGGTGAGGATGATATCTCCCGTAAGGATATTGTTATCGTGACTAATAGTCAGATTTTAAGAAGATGTCAGTCATTAGATTCTAAGAGGTGTGAAAAAATAAAATATTATAAATTAAAAGAATTATTCTTTAGTATGTTTGAAAAGAATAATTATAAAAGTGTTTAAAAAATATTTTATATATATATATATATATATATATATATAATATCAACATTAATTTAAAGGAGATATAAGTTGACTTGATTAGTTAAGAGAAATAAGAAAAGGTCGTGAGTTTGATTTGACTGTTAACAAAATTTGTCATATTAATAATAATATAAATAAAATGGACCTAAGAAAAACATTACCTACACTTGCTTATGCTCCCATCCTAGAGGTTTCAAAATATTCAATCATTAAAAGGATCACTCTTTATGAAGATCTTTTTAGTTGCATTTCATATTTTCATTGTTATGGTCATTACTAGGCATGGTAACAGGACAAGACGGAAATGAGTATGACATTCTCATTTTCATCTCTGCTTTCGAAACTGATTCTCATTCTCGTCCTTATACCCAGCGGGTATGAGATTTACATCCCCATCCCCGTCAGGTATCGGGTATACCCATACCCGTCCCATACCGGCAAAAAAAAATTATAATAATATAATTCTTTGAATATAACATATTAATCAAAAGTTATCTAATAATCACAAAGTTTGTAATTTTTTAATTAAATATCAATTATAAGATAAATGAATATTTTAGTGAATAAAATAAGAGCGGGGTGAGGTAGATATAGGCATGGGGTGGGTAAAGGATGGCAAAAATACCCATGCCCGTAGGTACCTGCCCGAACCTGCTCCGATTTTGACGGGTATTATCTGGTTTGACCGGGTATGGGTACGAGTACGGGTATTACCCGATGTGTTAAACCGGGTAGGGTACGGGTATGGGTATGTGACTACCCATCCCGTACCTGAATTCGTACCCGCCGCTATAATTTTAATGATTATATAATAGGTTTAGATTTATATATTTAATTAAAAATTTTAATTCTTAAACTTTAATTTATAATTTCTTGTTATTAATTATTCTTTATATACTTTTTAAATTAAAATATAATTAATAACTTAATAATATAATTTATTTAATAATAAATAAATAAATTTAAATTGCAAAAAATAATATGATGGGTACCCGCGGGTATACACGAACCCGAAAATACCCAACGGGGATGAGGATTAAAATTTCATACCCACTCTTTTTATACCCGAACCCGAACCCGCCCCGCACTTTGCCGGAATGAGGATGGGAAGGATCAAACCGTACCCGCCCTGCCCTATTTCCATCCCTACTATATCCCCATCCTTGACTTAACAAATTGGGTATTCCTCATACTCATACTTAAAGA
Source organism: Psophocarpus tetragonolobus (assembly GCA_037954015.1). Lineage (NCBI taxonomy): Eukaryota > Viridiplantae > Streptophyta > Magnoliopsida > Fabales > Fabaceae > Psophocarpus > Psophocarpus tetragonolobus. Next base: position 39,139,369 of record CM075689.1, read on the forward strand.
TTAGCCACAAATACAGATTTATTTGTCATCGATAGTTGTCACTCATTCATCCACATACTATAAATACTAATATATAAAACTCTAATAATGTTAGGTGAAGACTCTTTCGAGATGCTATTGCTTTGCTTGTTGACATACTAGTATCTTTAAATGTATCTTCAAAAGAATCATTAAAGATTTTGACTATATCACTTCACAAAACTAGACTAGAAAAAATTTAGTACTATATATATCTTGAATAGATTCGTGTCTCCTTTTTTGCTTTATTGATCTTATAATTTCTGAATGGTAGAGTAGACACTACAATGCTTCATATCATTACTATTCATTATTTTTTTTTAGTCCTTGTGTTAGTATTATATATTAGAGTTTTTTTATAATCAAATATTAGCCGTTAGTATTGAAGTTGTTGTATAAGAAACTCAAACAAAACAATAAGAGGTCATGCAATCACAAACACAAGTGAAACTTAAACCAAGAAATGTAAATGTATAGCTAAGTAAAAATCATTACAATGAAGTATATATAAGGTTTATCACATGTCATGTAACTCACACACTGTTATACAAAAGATATATGCCAAATATTGTAACCTACTAAGAGTACAATAGAAGCTCTACAAATAGCATAAATAGATGGTCTACAAATGTGAGCAACTGACAATCCACTATGTTACTGTGAGACATTCTCGTTCTAAACAAAAAATTTTATGTGACTCACTCACAAACTGTAAAAATTTTCAATTTTTTAATGATTTCGAGTCCACATCAATTGTTAATGAGTTAGTTTTGTTTATGGAAAGATTTAAACACAAAATATCTCCCTCCTCTTTACTCATGTGAATTTTACCTATGTCAAACTTATAACTCCTTATTATATATTAGGTTAATTAAAATATATTTTTCATCTCTCTATTATCTTAAAAGACTAAAAGTAGACATATATAATCTTTTAACTTTTAGAATTAAGAAATTTTGTTCAATATTCAATTTAATTTGCATTTGCATATCTTTGACTTTTTTATTTTGCTTCGATTGAATTTTAAACCTAATATATTTATTTAACGTATAATCAAGAAATAATTAAATTAGTTAAAATGTAATAAATGAAAAACAAATATATGTAAAATTTATTATTGAGTCAAAATTGTTGTTTTTCAAACTATTTAAAAATCTAAATATTTCTATTTAAAAATAAGAGAACAAAAAAAATTATACTTAATTAATATTAATATTATATTTTAGCCTGCATATTAATATTAAAAAAATGTTAGAAAATATTTTTCACAGACTCTTTTAAAAGATGTGAGATTTATTTAACTTGTAAAAGTTTTTTTTATATAATTTTTTTTAAAATAGCTTTAAAAATATTTTTAAAAAAATTCATCCACACATAACTTGTTGTATACTCGTATAGTCTTGTGTAATGAAAAGCATGGCCTTTGAAACTAATAAAGTGTCCTCTTTTTCCCTTTATTATGTTTTTTTTATCCTTTTTCCTTTAATTTCACTTCAGTGCATGCTTGCAACTATTACGTTTTCGGCTAAAAATATCTTTTTCAGTTCATAAGTATATCTATCGTCACGAGAATGGCTACTACGTAACACTTTTTCAGGAAAAAAAATATAATTTAGAGTAAATTACCTAAATACTTTTTAAGTTTAATTATAAATACATTTTTTAAAAATTACAAACGTATCTTTTGCTTTTTTTAATCATTATTTTTGTAGTTCTAAAGGGAGAACATTTTTAAATATATAGAAAGTGTTAATTAATGTAATATTTTTAAACCTAAAGATATATTAGTGTAGGAAAATAAAAAAAGAAAACTTACTAATAAGTTGATATAAACTAAGGAGTTCTTGTTATAATTTACTCTATAATTTATATTATTAATTAAAATTTATTGATATTTATAAAATGGCGTACTTATTAAAATTATTTAAGAAGTGAGATTAACGTATTTTTTTCAATCCTAATAAATTTCAAAACAATAATAATAGTAAGTGTATAAATAAATAATGTTATGTGTTATTATTTTATAGAGAAGGTATAAAAGGAAAAAATATGTTTATGATATTATACTTCATAAAATTGTTGATTTTAGTTCGTGTACTTCTCCATCAAACATGTTAGTTCTAAACTTTTGAAAAATCAATGTTTTAGTCTTTTAGGACATATGTCATTTTATTTATCTCTAAAGATATATATATATATATATAATATAATATAATATAATATGACAATTCAAGTGAGAAAAAGAGTTACCGTGAAAAATAAGAAAATATAATAATAATCATAGGATTTTAATATACAATTTAAACTGGGTTGTTAATTAAACAAACTTATGTGGTTCTCTCACAAATAAACCTCTCCCATGTACGTCGTCTTCCTCACTAATGTGTCACCCCCATACTAACTTGATGTGTTAGATACACGAATTTTGTAGAGCACAAGATTTTCTATTTATACATATATTCAGTGAAGCAAATCAACCTACACATGCACTAACTGAGCATGATGTAGATATAGATGGACAACAAAACCATACATGAAGAGTTCTTCTGCCTAGTGTTGTGTGCATAAGAGTTCCTCTCATGCTCTAAAAGGTCGTGTATCTGACATATCATGTTAACATGGAGTGGTACATAAGTGAGGAAAACGGTGGTGGGAGGGTGTGGTGGTAGTGGTGATGGGTTGGTTGTGGGAGAAGTTTATATCTAAGAAAACTACCTGAACTTATTTAATTAACAGTTCAATTTAAACCATTTGTTAAAAATCTTACTATTATTATTATATTTTCTCATTTCTCACCATAACGCATATATATATATATATATATATATATATATATATATATATATATATATATATATATTTTGTCTTAGCATTTAAAAATAGGTATTTTTGTTCCTTCAAGACTTACGCCGTAAACAATTTACCTAACTTTGATGTATTAAAATCACTAACTTTTAAAAGTTTAAAGACGAAAATGATGAATAATGAAATACAAGGGCAGGGGCTAAAACCAATAATTTTAAAAAGAACAGTGGCTAAAACCATATTTTTCTCCTCCTCAAAACACATATATTTTCTTAAATTAATAAAAAAGAAGTATTCTATGCATGTCTTGAAAGTATAAAATGAATTCAACACAATTTAGATACAAAAGTTAAGCATAAAACGATTAGCAGGAAGATATCATAAGAAATTTAAAATCATTATCAATCAAAATTTATTAATGATATTTTTGTAAAGCTAAAAGCGAAAATGTAGACAAGAAAAGATGTAAAGGGTGCAAACCAATTGAGTTGTGATAGGTTATGTCCTAAGCGTGGACAAATGAATCTTTGACCACAACTTTTGAATTTCTTGAAACGTATAGAATGATAGTCTAATGGGAAAAACTTTAGTGCCAAGAAAATTGGCTTTTCCATAACATGATGAACTAGTACAAAAGCAATGTGCACCAAAAATCAAATGACATGTGTTTTTTTATAATTATATTATTAGTACGAAATATTTATCAAATTTATGGATAACTAAAGTTTTTTAGAAATCATATTAACCACCTTTAATGAAGTTTTTTTTTTTAATTATGTTTACACAAAACTTGAACCGAAATCTTTTTTAAGTGAATCGAGTTAGCGACACTCGAATTAACAACTTGTTAGTATACCAAATGGCATATAACAATGATATCTTCTCTCATAAAATGAAAATGTTTAAAGGAAAGTTTGAATCATACGTGGGGGGAATGTGGACTATAAAGGAGCTTTATATTGTTTTGGAGCCATGGAAGGCAACAAATTATTGGTCATGCATGAATAATTAACGATAAGTTAGTATATATATGCAAGAAAATAAAATGTATAAATCGGTCAAATATGGAAAGAATATGACGTGGTGGACAAATGATTTTACCTTGTTTTCTTTAATCTTATCAGCAATGTTCCCATTATTATTAATGCATTTACTTTTTCATGGACTCAATCAGTATATAGGTAATTTATGACCTCTATCATCATCTCATCATGGTGTATGTGTAACATAGGTTAAGTCCATATATGTCCATAATTTTTAAATTTAGGTGTAAGATATCGAAATTTGAGTAATGTAAAATACTCAATTGCTATAACTTATTTGGAGTTGATCGAGTTTGTAGAGAAGATTTGAGTTTGATTCTGATTGAATACATCTTGAAAAAATAAAAAATTTTAAGTGTGACTAAATCCTAAAACAAGTTATTACGATATTGTTAATAAAAAAAAAAAGATAAAACGTTGAGATCTTTTAAAAAATACATTTGAAGAATTTTATATTATCATTTAACCATAATCTATCATTTGTTGGAGATCTTATATTAATTAGTAATATGATCAAATAGATAAGTAAGTAAAGTACAAATTTCAATTTATAACTTGCTTTTATAAGATGGAGGTTGACTAAAACGCACAATTTTAAAATGAGTTTAATTTGTATACACGGTTGTAAAGATTACACTAACCTTCAATCACAACTCTTCATTTATGGTAATTTTGTTGACTTTACTCATTATTACTTTAAAAGTCACATAAATGAAAAGTACTGTAAATGTAAAAATCTTTTAAATTAATAGGAAAACATGTTTTAGATCTATTAAACCTATTAAGCCAGTGATTATCTATCATATTATTTATGCACCAGATCCAATAGTAATAGTGTTGGAAAATAACTTTCATCCCTTGAGTTTGATGGTTGAATTAGGTCCAATCCTAAAAAGTCTTATCAATAGTTCTTCTTGATTGATTAACGGTCTAAAATTATTTTGCTCATTTAAATAATTTATAATTGTTCATAGTTTATAACTTTTTAAACTAGCTATGCATAATATTTTAAATCTGATAATAATTATTTAAAAGTTATAACAATAATTAGTTATGATTAGATGAGAAATTATTTTATACTAACAATAAACGATGTTTAAATTCATAGTTACAATCACTAACTTTTTTATAGATTAAAATCACTAACTTATTCATTTCTCTTCCATCTTATTTATGTTATAATTAATTATTTTAACACTATTATTGATTAGTTATATTTTATTTTTTTTTATAGAAGTTATATTTTATCTAACTTCTATTTTATCATTCGAAACTATATATCTAATATAATAGTAATAGGGGTAACTGTAGGAACAATATTGGTTGAAGTTATATAATAGTATAGAACTTTGACAAATTATTAGTTACAATAAAAGTTCCTAAACTTACATTTCATCACACAAGTTAATCTTTCCATTAACATACTCGTATTATTAATTTTATCTCTTAATAATATTACGCAAGACTTGTATATTGTTTTATCAAGTGTGAAATAATATTTCATGTCATGTGGTGTCCATGTCATTAATAATTAATAAAAAAATTACTCATTTGTTTTAATAGTTGAACAATCTTTTCCTTTTGTTTCTTATACTTGAAATAATCTCTTTTAACCCTTATTCAAATACTTAACTTCTTTAGGTCCTCTTGACTCTTATACAAACACTTTCACATTAATTTTATTCCTTTTTTATAAACTTTTTAGATCGATGGCATCAATTTTATTATAATTTTTTTTAATAATCTAGTTTATTGAATTAGAAGTTTATCATAAAATTATATATTAGGGTGAGAAAACAGTTTGGCCCATCTCACATCTGCCCGCCAAAAATGGATTGAAAAAAACAGTTGACGAGCCAGTTTGTCAAAATTTTAAAAAAAAAATCTTTTTTAAGAAAATAATATAAAATTTCAATTAAAATATTTTTATTTTCTTCACAAAGTCAATTTTATAAAAATAAATAGAAAAATCACAAAAAATAAATCTTGGATCATTGGTTTTCTTTTTTTGACAATTAATGTTATGATTTTACGAAAAATAAATGACAAACTTATGATAAAGTTTATTTTATTTTCTTAACAAATTTATTTTTATAAATTTTACTTAATAATCTATTTTATGTTTTAATTAAAATAATTATTTTATTAATTCATATTAGTAATATAATTTTTAAAAAATATAATCTCGGTGGTCTGTAGGGTCGACCCATTTCGACCAACCGTTTATCCACTAAATTAGCAGACTAGGTGGGACAAAGCAAAACAAAGTCACGAGTTAAAATTAGTATGCTGCCCACAAAAATGAGAGTAGGTTGACTAGATGGCTCGCCTAATGTATCCTATTTTGACACCACTATCATCTATTGATAACACTTAAAGCAATTGAAAATATAAAACGAAAAAACTAAAAAAAAATATAATAAATTATTACCTTAGATAGAAAAAATTAAAAAGAAAATCTAATAAATATTTTAAAGACAAAAAATATATAAATATAAAAAATCTAAAATTAATGCTTTAAAAAAAGCTATTTGAAGCAGTATTTCAAAAAACATTAAAAACTATTAAAAGGTTTTCTTACCAAACTGTCCATTGTCCAACAAACTTTTTAGTAACTAAAAACACTTAAAAACTAGCCGAAATATTTTGTCAAGCATAGTCATAACAATGAATAATCACATGGGAATATTAACTAAACGAAGGATGAAAAGAAAAAAAAATATTCAATAAAATCTAAATAAACCTAAGGATTTAAAGTAGCTTTTAAATCAAAAGTATTTATTGTTTGAATTAATTTGAATAAAATGTACCGAATGGAGTAACAAAATAACCAAGCCATTTATTTTTAAAACTTAAAAAAGTATATATTTAACATATCTTTTGAATATTATAAATTATTTATGAGAATATGTATGATTGTGTATTTGTAAAATGACATCTTAAGCATACTTTGACTAAACAAGATACTCTCTATCATTATCCCAGCTTGATGACAAATTCTGATGCTACCTTTGAAATTGTCTTCTTCTATCAAGTCATGATTTAAATACCATTAGAGTTATTCTTATTTTCTTTCTTTTTTTTATTTATAAGCAAATTTTAATTATTAAGATATTAATTTTGTCAGAAACTTGAACCCACGACATTCCTTTTCTATTTTTTTTTTATATGTAAATATTTTCATTAAACTAATTTTATAAATCTTCATAATGCTTCTTAATTTCCTTTGATTGTGCTTCTTTCCATTAAATTTTATTTATATATATATTGTAATTTTTACTTGTGTTGTTTAAATAAAATTAATTTGGGTCAATGCAATAACTTACAACACAACACTCAATCATACTTTAAAGCAAACACTTAATATGTTAGAATTAAGTAATATACATATAATATTCAATTATAAATTACAAAAAAAAATTATATAATAAAGTGATTGGGTTTAAAATCCAGATCATAAGAATTGTTCAATTTAGTTTGATTTTTTATAAGATGCTCGATCAATTACTATTAGGAAGTTATTTTCCAATAACTAATTATATTTGTTTTTATAAGCACGCCTAATTATATTTTAAATATAATATATTGTAAATAGATAAAATATAATTGATCAACAAATAGCCAAATTGAGCTAATGTTTCCCGAGCTAATATTATCTTTTTGTTCGTAAAGTTATTATTATTTTATATATAGTCAATAATATGGTTAGAAATTTAAAAAAAAAAAGTCAAGTTGGTGAGAATAACTATTTTGTTATTATTTTTGGACAAGAAATGCTAATGAGACTCTCTTTTTTCAGAAACTTTATTTATGTAGAATTAAATCGTATATTTTAACATAAATAAGAAATTAAAGAGAAAAACATGAGAAATAAATTAAGTTTAATTGTTTTTTCTCTGAGCATGCTCAATTAACCATTGAAAAGAACTTATTTTAAACGTTGCTCAGTGTGCTAGCAACTTGTTTGTTTGAATGGAAAGAGTTGCATTTTAGCTACTTCACATCTGCACATTCCTTTAATTAGTCTACCACACTAGTCTTTCCATCTTTCCCATTCTAAAATTCTCTTCTTTCGATACTTGTTTTCTAATCCCTCTCCTAAAAATCCTTAGGGTAAAAAACTTTTACACTATGTTCAATCATATTTCTTTATTTATATAACTTTTAAAGTATTAATTAATAAATCTAACAAACTTACTATAAATTAAATATTTTGATTGGATGCTAGTGTAAAATTTTTTGCATTATCAGTACATACCAATTAAATTCATAAACTAAATAGGTATTTTTTTAATAAATATACCAATTAAATTTATAAACTAAATAGGTAATTTTTAATAATTCTAAACCATTATAAAGATATTCTTCGAAAGAGCTAGAGTGTTAGAAAAAATACTGCAATCATTCCTCTTCTCAAAATAATTATAAGTTGAAAGAATTTAATTCCCCACTAATTAAAATATTATTAGTAATGAAATCAATTTGTAAAAAAAAAAGTAATGAAATCAATTAAGGATATATATCAAATCATTTTGACCAAACATGCCTGCTTTCAATTAAACCAATTAAAATTATCAAAACATATATTATTTATTCAGATGATTTTTATATGCAGGAAAGGAAATGTTATGTAGATGTCTAATATTCTTTTAAACACCACTTGAATTGAATGATGACGCAGGAGACACTTTATAAAAAAGTCCAATAAATAAGCGAGATAAATGAGTGTAATGCTTATCCAAGTAACGCTTTATAAGATGTCTTTGTTATTTTTTTTTCTTAGAAAACTTTATAAGATGTTGAGTGGATAAGTATAACTAACGATATAGTATCATATATTTTTGTGTTAAAAAAATTAAACGATATCTAGTTTTTTAGGGAGTAAATAGTTTTTAATCACCCTAATTTGGGTCATATAGAGGTGCAAATGCCTAGAGGAGTAAATGTTTCTTTTTTAGTTCTTCTCCCTAAAAGACATCATCTGATAGCTTTGAGGATTATAGGTCTATTTCTCTTATCAGAATAATTTACAAAATTATTGCAAAGTTGCTGGTTCATAGGCTCCGAGGTGTGATGTCCTATATTATTGAGGAAATACAAACTGCATTCATCAAAGGGAGGCAACTGTTGGATAGTTTGACTATTGTAAATGAAATTATCCATGAAGCAAAGTGGTCCCATAAGCTGCTACTAGTGTTTAAAGCAGATTTTAAAAAGGCGTATGATGCAGTTAGCTGGCCTTTCCTGTTCTATATGCTCAAACAATTTGGGTTCGGAGATAAACGAGCAAGCTGGATCCAAGGATGTCTTCAATTGTTCTCGGTTTCAGTTTTGGTAAATGGAAGTGCAACATAGGAATTTCCCATGTAAAGAGGCCTAAAACAAGAGGATCCAATGACTCCATTCTTATTTTTTATTATAGCAGAAGGTCTAAGGGCCTATTTAAGACTGCTTTTGAAGAAAATCTATTGTCTCGAGTTAAGTTAGGGAGGCAGGATCTATATGTTGTGTCCCAACAGTATGCTGATGATACTATTCTTCTAGTGGCTCTTGAAGTACATAATATTTATACCCTTAAAAGTGCTCTTGGGTGTTATGAATTGACTTTGGGATTAAAAATTAATTTTCACAAGAGCAACCGATGGGGTATTAGGATGAATAATGACGTATTGTAGTCTTTTTGCTAGGATTCTTAACTATAGAGTAATTTTATTGCCATTCTCCTACCTAGGATTATTAGTAGGGGCTAATGTGAGATGTGAGAGAGTATGAAATCCAGTTCTTGAAAAAAATGAGAGCAAAGCTTACTTCTTGGAAATAAAAAAATTTATCTCAGGGAGGGCTCTTACCATTTCTTTGTACTTTTGGTCTTTTTACAAGATTCCAAAGAAGGTGGCTCCTACCATTCAAAGTATGCAAAGGTGATTCCTTTAGGGTGGATTAGATGAAGTCAACAAGGTTGCATGGATTAAGTGAGAGCTAGTGTGTAAGGAGAAAAGAAAAGGTGGTTTGGGTATTAAAGATGTTTTGTTCTTCAACAAAGCGCTTTTTGGTAATTAGCGATGAAGGATACTTCAGGGGGGAGGAATATCTTTGGATCAAAGTTCTTCAAGCAATGACATGAGGAGTAACTTATTACCAAAGCGGCGTAGTGGAGAGTCTCAGTGGTGGTTGGACATATTGAAAGTAACATCTTATTTGGGAGTGGATGCTTGGTTTTTGGGCAGTGTATAAAACCTATAATAGGAGATGGGGTCAATATTCAAATTTTGGAAAGGAAGGTGGAGGGGATCAGAGGAACTCAAGTTTATGTTTCTAAGATTGTATGCACTGTCAAATCATAAAGAGACTCTTTCTGGGTGAGGTTGAGGGCAGGAATGAGGAGAGATGGAATGGAGATTTGATACAATCTTGCATTCTCACTCTCATGATCACTTCAAGAGGTTCCACAATTGTAGAAGATAAAGGTGATGAGGCAAGGAATGAAGGATGATGGCAAAACTTCAAGGAAGATAAGCCAAGGTTAGGAAGCTTGCCACAAAGGAAGGAACCCTTGATAAAAGTCATTGAAGGTTCTCTCTAAAGGAGAAGGAAGACACTCAAAGATGCTCACAAATATTAGAATTGTTCTATCATTCAAGTGTCAAGAGTTACAAGTAGTAGAGGTGGTTTTTTATAGAAAAATCCTAGGCTATGTGCTTTCTAAAGTGGACCTCCAACTATAGAAAGGTTAGGGAAGGATTAGTTGAATTAACTAAGTGTTAATTTAGGTAAGAGCTAATTAATAGTTAATTTAACCATATCCAAACAAGACCCTAAAGTAGTTGATGTATGTTCCCTCTAATTCAAATTTGAATTTGAAACTGTTACATGGACTCCCTCCAAACCAATTTTGAATTTAAAAGAGGTCATGTAGGTACCACCTAGGAAAGAGAAGGTGGTTGGCGCTACATGGGAGGAACAAGGAGGTCCCATTTGTCTCTCATGTTTCATGTGATGCTAGAAGGGTATGGGAAACAAACTAGGGGGTGTGGTGAACAAAAACCACACGTCCAAGGCCCCCAAAAAGGCCTACTTTTGTGCACACACTCCACATAAAAGATTAATGACACCTCCTGTCTAAAATAAAAGAAATAGGCCAAAATACAAGGCCTTAAAAAAATTAACTACACCACCAATATTCTAAATGGAAAAGGGCACAATTTACAAGGTAAATATTTACAAAACATAGACTATTGCCTAAATTAATCTCTTCATGCTCCATCCAAGTCATGTTTACTCTTCAAACCTCCTAGCTAAGAAACATTGCTAGGTGGGATTGCATCAAGATTTAGGTGGAGGAGAGAGTTGCTTAGCTAGGAGCAAGAATGGGATAAAGAGATGGAGGGAGTTCTTAGTTGGTTTCAACTGAGGCGGAATGTCAAAGATGGTTGGAGTTGGGTAGGCAACCTAAATAACAATACTCTTTACTTTGTAAGAGAAACTTATAGTTTAGTTTGGAAGGAACACCATGGGTCTGCTTCACATTTCTTTAACAGGTTATGGAAGGTGAATGTTCCTTCCAAGGTCTTAGTACTTACTTGGAAGACAACTCACTATAGGAACCCCGACAAAAGTTGAATTGCAAAACATAATATTATCCTATGAGTGGATGCTTCTTGTTTGCTATGTTGCAATAATCTAAGATATGTGACTCACTTGCTTTTCACCTATGATTTTAGTTATCAAGTTTAGATGAAATGTTATAGATTATTAGACTATTTATGTGCTCTCCTTAGATTGTCAATCTCATTTTTTGCAACATCTGAGTATTTTGAAAACTATGAAACCTTGGGATATTATGAATATTATTTAGTTATTCATTCTATGGAAATTTTGGTTGACAAGAAATTCCTTAGTATTTCTGGGAGTGTTACTCTATCCGAATAAAACTTGCTTTACTAAAAAAGACAATGAATATATAGATGAGTGTATGATGTCTAATTATTAGATTGATCATATAGTATAACTAAGGATAAAATATTTTTTTTGTTTACTCACATGATGTTTTTTTTTTAATTTGATATGTTATAAATTTTTAAAAAATTAAAATCATCCTTATCGTAACTTTATGTGATAACATAAATCAAACATATTGAATTGTGTTTGAAAGTTGTGTTTTGGAGGAAAAGATAATGGATGACAACTTTTTAATTTCTAACAAATATTCTATAATTTAATTATTGTTCTCTATGTTTATAATAAGTGTTTATAAAGAATGATTGGGAAAAAAAAAATCAGTTTCAAAGGCATGTTGTAAAAATAGAGATATTATTGTTCTGATTGTTGCTAATTTTATAATTGCATGTTAAAACTTTAAAGTTTAAAAATTTTGAAAATGTCTCTGCGACTAATTATGAACATATATAATTACCTTAAAAAATTATACATATATTAAATTAACCAATATACAAACAAGAATTTTATTACCATCGTTAGTTCGAGTAGTAATTAGTTTAATTTCTTTAAACAAAGTCTTAGATTTCAACTTTATAGATGAAAAACGTAATTAGAAAGAAAGAACCAACTAAAGATATGACCAACTAGGTTGGGAAGAGATCAGTCATGTATATCGTAAAAAATTAAAAATTTTACATTGAAAAATAAGATGGCTAAAATTAAATTACACATGACTTAATTAAACAAAAAATCTAATTTATCTAAATTCCCTTTATCAAGCTGGAGTTGGATTGTTAAAAAGACTTGGGTGATCCAACACCACTTTTTGGCCATTGGGATGACTCAAATGGCTTAATACTTAATAGTCATAACTAGATTGGGAAAGATGAAGAGTAAATCTTTATACTTATTTTAAAGTAAATGAATATACTTCTGATAATTTTTTAACGAAACTTGGATTGAGAAATGATAGATTTTATTTTTTGTGAAATGGAAAAGGATAGGTTGCTGTATCTAAATTTCATATTTGTGTTTAATATAAAAAAAATCTTGTATTAATAGTTGACTGTTTGATATTAAACTCTATTGACATTTAAATTTTTTATTAAAAAGTTAAATTTTTAAATACAAAATCTTTTAATTGACAATGTTCTCTCAAAAAATAAGTTTAACAATAAAATAAATTAATGCTATGTAAAAATATTTTATATAAGGTCTCTTTGGGTAGAAACATTTTTAGGAGAAAAAATATAAAGAAAAATGTAAAAATAGTTTTTCATAAACTAAATTAATCTATTTTAAGTTAATGTAAAAGCTATCTGTATAATTTTTCTAAACCATGTGAAACTATGTTTGGTAAATTAATTAATTAAATTACATGTATTCTTGAAATTTATTCTTATTATTTAACATTTTTTAGTTTTTAATCTTAAAAAATTATTTTTTTATTTACATTAGGTTGATCCACTGTTCTGGTCTTAATTACTTCTATTATACTTACTCTTTCTTATAAGTCAGAAATAATACTGCATCAATCACCATAATTAGAGATTAAAAATAATATAAAAAATAGAAAGTATGAGGAGAACATGTTTAGTTTACTAAAAAATTTACTAACCTTTTTAAAAAATCATACCTTAATAGTATAAATAATTTTATGATGGAATTCAATCAATCACTATTGGTAACTTGATTAACTTAGATAATAATTATACTAGCGAAAACACTAGCTGTGGTGCCTATGTATTCGTATTTCTATTTTAATATGTTATAATAATTGTAGATTTTTAATTTAATATCTTTTGTAAATTTTTATATTTTAAAATATAAATTGTTATGTGACATGTTTTGAAATATATTTGGTTAATTTTATATTTTTTGTTTATGATAACATAATAAAAATATGTCACATTATCAATGGATATGTTAAATATGCACTGAATATAAAAAAAGAAAAGAAGTGAGTTTGAATAGAACTCAAAATATTTTTGCACCTGTGTATTTTCATATATTAATAGGGAGAAGTTATATTTGTAAAAGTGGGAACAATCATATAATGTTTAGAAGGTGAAATAGTCATAAAATGTGGACACCAAAAGGTCATTTCCCATTATATAATATATACTATATAATATAATATCATATATTATATATTATACATTATAGATATAATTGGACAATTATGTATGTTGGATATCAATATTTTAAATTAATTTTTTGTGTAAAGTTATAAGGTTGGTCTAAATGTAAAGTATATATTTAGAAAATAAGATGTTATAGGTTTCAGTCCCTTTTCTGACAAATTAGTTTATTTTTTTAATTTTAAAATACATGTAAAGGTAGAATATGTATTTTGAAAAGTAGACATGAAAAGAGTATTCTCTTTATTAATATTATAAATGAAATTTATTACAATTAAAAAAATACGCTTTAAGGTGGAAGCAGCTATAACATCAATTTCTCGTCATAATTTATTAAAATACTGTTGAAAGTCTTTTAATTAGTATATATATATATATACTAATTAAATTTAAAGAACAATTTATTTGACCCGCCTAATCAAATATATTAACCATACTCATGTATTTGATTTATTTTTTCTAAATTACGACTATGTTTAACCCGAATTAATCCTATTATTGTCAGAAACACAATATAATAGGAGCTAGTTCTTTCAATTATTATTTTTATACGAAACACTCCTATTTAGGATTTTACTTAATAAAAGTTAGACATATATAGCTGGAATATTGAATTACTCATTGATATGTTTATATTGAATTAATTATGTTTTGGTTCCTTTGATATTTTTTAGTTTTAATTCTTATAATTTATTGTTTTCATTTTTAGTCCATACAATGTTTTTAGACAGAATTTAAATAGTACTTTTAAATTTAAAAACGTTACCTAAAGTGATTTTTAGACAGCAATTTTTAAATTTACAAGTGTTATCTAAAGTATTTTAATAATAAAAAAAACACTGAATTAGAAATTTAAAATAAAAAAATTACAGAACTAAAACTAAAAAAAACAAAGAAAACCAACTTACCGGCAAAAAACTTACTAAACCTTATATGTTTAATGCTACAATTTTATTAGTTTCTGTAATCTTAATATATATTTTATCATCTAACCCTGCTAGAATTGTGAGATATTAATTGCATGCGAACAAAAGAAGTGGTAAGATCTAATTACTATCAAGTAATGGATATTACAAATTAGGTAGCAAAAATTGCAAACTGAAGAACAATAAAGTAAACATTCTTATAAGATGTTATTATACTCAAAGTCTCTACTTTATACTAATCATCACTTTTCATTCCATTATCATATCACTTGATCATTTTTGTTTTGACATGTATTAATACATGCATGGTTGTGTTGTTCCCACAATTTCTATAAGACTTTAATATTTATCTACTAAAGATGTAAGAATTTTATATTATCCTTTAATTACAATTTTTTATTTATAAAAAAATTGTTGATTTTATAAAAATAATATACTTTAAAAGTGAATAATTATATATATATATATATATATATATATATATATATATATATATATATATATATAAAAGGATTGTATTTAAATATAGTGTAAAACTTTTTTACATTATTGATACATAATTTTTTTTTTCCAATAATATCTCGAAGCCCCACTATAGAAAGAGAGACACATTTCAATAAACATTTACGTGTACATGCATATGACGAAACCAATAATTTGATTCATAGGTTGTGGTATAAATAGTAGGGTCCTTCCCACAATTTTTTCTTAGGAAGAAACACAACCCTATCTTCTTCGAGTGTTCTTCCTCTTTGATTAATTTCTTTGTAGCCTTTTATTCTCAACCTCTCCTCAAAAGAAGAAGAAAAATGGCCACTGAAAAGCTTACAAGTTGTGCAAAATTTTTTGCAAGCTCTAAACCCTACTTGGCCATGATCTCTTTGCAATTTGGCTATGCTGGCATGAACATTATCACTAAGGTTTCTCTCAACCAAGGCATGAGCCACTATGTTCTTGTGGTTTATCGCCATGCTTTTGCCACTGCTTCCATTGCTCCTTTTGCATTCATTTTTGAAAGGTTAGTTTTCTTAGTTGTATGGTCGATCGAACTTGTAACATTTTCTCACTATCTCTTTCTCTAATCAACAGAATTACACAAGAATTTATCAAATTAACTACAAAAATTTAGTAGCTAATTTATAATTGGTCTGTGGTAAAATTAATTAACTACAATTTAGCTATAAAAATACTATAACATTTATGATAGCTTGAGACGAGTAGATAATTAAGTACGACAAATAATAATTTGTAGTAATTTTTAAAAAATTATAGTTATTCTCTAATTATAGTAATATTGAATTTTATATATAAAAATGATATTACATAGTTAATTAGCTTAAAAAAAACCTACTAAATTTTGTGTAGTTATAAATTGTAACAAATCCATTCTTGAAAGGTACATATATTATCTATAATAAATATCATCATCACCTTGTTATTTTATTAATTTTTGTTACTTTAAAGCTTTTTGCAAGCTAATGCTTATGTATTCATGTTTTCAATTTTTCAGGAAAGGTCAACCAAAGATAACATTCCCAATTTTCATGCAAATTTTTGTCCTAGCTCTTCTCGGGTTAGTTTCCAAGTTTAATGCACTAACAAGTCTATATGCATATATAATATTAGCTTAGTGGAATATATTAGAAATTGCATATATATTAATATGATTATTTATGTTGGATTAATGGCACAGGCCTGTGATCGATCAAAATTTCTACTATGCTGGGTTGAAGCTCACATCTCCAACCTTCTCTTGTGCAATGAGCAACATGCTTCCAGCAATGACTTTTGTTATGGCAATTTGTTGCCGGTAAATTAATTATCCATACCCTGAATTTCTATAAGGGCATCTATTTGGAAAATGACACAAAACTAAAACAAATAAAATATGTTTTTGTTTCCTCAAACTATTGATTTGATTTGAGTTTCTTTAAAATTTTAATACGATTTTGATATCTATAATTTAATAGAAGATATATTTTTAAATAAACTAAAACGAAATTATTTCAATACATTTTCATAAATCAAACATATATTTTACATTAACTAAAAATAAGGTTCTATTTTAAAATTATTTTTTAGGAAAAAATACATTTTAACTCTCCCTAACTTATGAAATATTGAGTTTTTCTTCCACAAATTTGTTTTTATTCTTTTAGTTCATCTAATTTTATAATGAACAACTCTTAGTCCTTCCTATAGTTTAAATAACACTTATATTGATTTAAATAGCACTTAAAAGACTAAAAGTGATACATTTTAAAACTACATGACCAAAAAGGTAAAAATAAATATTTTCATATTTTAAAAAAACATATTTTTCTCCTTTTTTAAAATTATGGGAGATGGTACTTAATTTTTAAATAAAAAAAAATGAAGAAGGGGACAGATTCTTTAAGTTTCATACCTTTGTTATCTATAAGAGAAACCCTAATGTTTTTTTATTATTGATGGATATGTGAAAAGGATGGAGAAGATAAACATAAAGAAGGTGAGATGCATAGCAAAGATAGTGGGGACATTATTGACAGTGGCAGGGGCCATGTTAATGACCTTATACAGAGGCCCTATAGTGGAGATGTTATGGGCCAAACATGCACACAATAAAGCCAATGCAACAAGCACCACAGGATCATTGGACAAAGATTGGTTCCTAGGTTGCACCTTTCTTATCATTGCAACCCTAGCTTGGGCTTCCCTCTTTGTTTTACAAGTGAGTAGGTCATCCAAAAAGATAAAAAGAAAAAATTAAATAAATAAAAGTGCTAACTTTTTTGGTCTCTCTCTTGCTTTATGTGTCGTATAATGTGTCTTTTTGTTGATGTCATGCAAATAATAATTGACATTTATTTTTGTGCAATTGGGCAGGCAAAAGCTATACAAACGTACAAAAATCATCACCTAAGCCTCACTTCACTTGTGTGCTTTATAGGCACTCTTCAGGCTATTGCTGTTACTTTTGTTGCTGAGCACAATGCTTCTGTGTGGAGAATTGGTTGGGATATGAACTTACTTGCTGCTGCATATGCTGTAAGAATATAGCTATATAAGAACTTTTTCTTCCATTAGTTAAGTTTAGAATAAACTACACTGATATTTTTTTAGGTTTAAATAGGTTTAGATAACCATATATTAGCAAATTTTATATTGAGTTCTTCATATAAATTTTTGTTTCATATTAAGTGTTTAGTATTTTTTTTTTAGTTCTTAAAGCGCACTGTATAGACTACTTTTTTTAAGTAATGCAAATTAATTTTAACTACTATCTACTGTGTTTTAGGAACTCAAAATAAAATAAAAAATTTATTAGATCAAAATTTTCAACACAAAACAAAAATTTATA
This sequence comes from Psophocarpus tetragonolobus, assembly GCA_037954015.1. Classification (NCBI taxonomy): domain Eukaryota; kingdom Viridiplantae; phylum Streptophyta; class Magnoliopsida; order Fabales; family Fabaceae; genus Psophocarpus; species Psophocarpus tetragonolobus. The sequence goes on from CM075689.1 coordinate 39,157,583, forward strand.
AAAAACCTAACACAAAATTTACTAATATATCACAGACCCAACTTTAACATAAAAGTTTTGTTTATTTTAATCATTGATTTGTCCTATAGTTGCAACACTTTTTAATTAATTTTTCTAGAAATTAGGAAGTGTAGGTGTCAATGTTTAATTTTATTATAAAATGATTTTGTTGGGTTTTGCTTTAATTTTTAATTTATAACAGAGAATTTATATTTATTTTTTCTTATTCTTTTTTTTTTTTTTGTATACTTTAATTAGGGGATTGTGACATCAAGCACATCATACTATGTACAAGGACTGGTAATTAAGAAGAAAGGACCTGTCTTTGCAACTGCCTTTAGCCCTTTAATGATGATCATTGTTGCCATCATGGGTTCCTTTATCCTTGCAGAGCAAATCTATCTTGGAGGGTAAATTTCTATTGCCCCCTCTCCATGCAACTAAATTTATGCTTCACAAAATCAATTTTACCATTATTTAAATTCACTGGACTTCATACATTATGTACAAAATTATACATAAATCATGCTTTTGGACCAACTTTAAGCATGAATGATTGATAACTTTTTAGTAATACACTCTTCTTTTAACACAATTTATCATTGATTAGAATTTACTAAAATTATAAAATTAGGAAATAGAATTATTTAATAAACTAGGTGGTTGCACATTAAAAAAGCTATGTAACACAATTGAAAAAGAGAAAATAATATACATTATACCAGCCGGATGGCATAAAAAAAGTACAAAACATTGTTTAGCATACAGGTTATGAGGATTTGACAATTCTTATAATATTGTATTTTTCGAATCTCAGCCATCACTTAGAGTATGTTTAAAAAAATGTATCAGAAAGTTTATTGCTAGTATTTTTCTTGGAAACTTTGTTTTACAAAATATTTATTATTCTCTTTCTTACTTTAACAAAATCAAAATATTTTATCCCTTCCAATCTAACATAAGATATTGTTTTCCCTCATGGTTGCAGTGTGATTGGTGCCATCTTAATTGTCATAGGTTTGTATTCAGTTCTGTGGGGAAAGCACAAAGAGCAAATGGAGAACAAAGTGGCAGATGAAATTTCATTGCCTGTAAAGGATGCTCAAATTGCTGTCATTGGAGGACCAGTGATTGATGCCACAGATAATTTTACAGAAGAAAAATATTGTCAAAAGGGAGAACCCAACAACAAACTCTCTTCAGTTATAATAACTTTGCCTATTCAAGAGCCTCCCACAAAAACTAACCAACAGGCAAAGGCTTAAGCAATTTGGAAATGTGAATAGGAAACCTTTTTTTTTCTTATGTTCCATTATCCTCATTTTGCCCTTTCTAGCAATTTTTATTTTCCCCTTTAGTTTTTTCTTCTTTAGCTTTTTTTCTGCTATAAAAGGGTTCTTGCTTGTTGCATTTAAGCAATATATATATATAAACTTGTAAGATAATCAATCAAATTAGAAAAGAGAATGATAAAGCTTGTCTCTCTCTGGGGCATCTCTATTTATTTTATTGGTATAATCATTTTAGATTTCATGTACTTGGTTTTTTATTTTTTTTTTTTATTTATGATATTAGTGCAGAATATCTATCACTTTTTCTAATAGCTACTACTTGCATAGTAATTGTGATTTCACTTAGGCTAATAATTGTTAAGACAACATTCACTTACGCTAATAATTTGTTGATACTCATTTTTCTATTTGGATATATGTTGTTATAATTGTGATTTCAATTGGGCTAATAATTGTTAAGACTTTTCAGTATTAATTTGTCAAAATGTTTTACATTAGCTGCAAATCAAGTATATGTATGTGAGAAGAAGGCAAAAGGAAGAAATGATGAATTTAAATTTTTGTACTAACATATTAATAATTAATATTTGTTTATAAAAAAAATTAGTAAATGTATGGTTTATTCATTATTAGTAAATCCACATTTTTTTCATCTCTAAAATTGTAAGCTTCCATATGTTTAGTCTCAAAGATTTGTACAATTAGGGTTGGGAACAGAGCATGGATGGTTTTTGGTGTTTTGCCTCCTCTGTACAATTTTTTTGTTAATGCAAATTGTAAGTCCTCTCTTTTTCTATTGAAAAACTTCAAACAATTTTGGAAATCAATTTTTACTCTTGAAATCTTAAAATATTCTTACACTCACTATTAATTTACCTGCGGAAATACTAGCTCGTATCCATATAATTTTAAAATTTGTCCATTTTTCAACTTGTTTATGCATTAATTATTTTTATATCAAAATATTTTGTTACTTTACAATAAATATTTTTTCTCTTATCAAAATTAGATAATATAATTAAAATACATTAATTAATAAAATAGAAAACAACTAAATAAAAAGAAAGACTATGTATTCAATAAAATGAAAGATAATATTAAAAGTTATTAGCTAAATTAACCACTTTTTTTATTAAGTGTGAATTAAGTTGGAGGTTGTATTATAGTAAAGATGAAATGTTTCTTTCTAAGATAATATCAGAACGTATGGAAAATGCAATGTAATGCAACTAGATGAGAAGTATAAAGAGAAGAGATAGGCATAAAATTATATTGATTCCATCTCTACCACTAATAGTTAGATTAGGTTTCTCAACACAAACAGATTGAGATTCGTCATACACATTTTATTAGTTCTATTATCACAAGGAATGCACTTTCAAAAAATTAGGTGCTATAATAACTTATTAATTGAGAAACTAACTGTTAAAATTGTAATTAATTTGATATTGTCATATATATATCTTTAATTTTACAACAGTTCTCAATTGTTAATTTTCTAATCAGTAAGTACACTTTATTCTCTAAAGGATTCAAATGGGACAACACACATGAAACAGCAAGGATGACTTCTATACTTTTAGTTCTATTAGCCCATGAGTTGTACAATCTTTTCATCTCAACCTTTTGAATTGGTCAGTCATTTGTCGTATACCAATTTACAATTGATAAGAAAAAAGTAAAGATCAACCTCTAATTGTTGACAGCTAAGTTTTTATCTGATGTTTCAGAAGGAAACATAGAACTTGTAGAATAAGCACATTTACAAAATCCAATTAGCTGACTGATTTACGATTCAAGTTAGAAGGAAGCCTTAATTTCCCCTAGAGACAGAATCATCTTTTGGAAGAGCAACATAGTTCACTGGAATATTGCTCACTCTGCCACTCTCTCTGCGATCTTTTCCTCCTGAGGTTCCATGGCGGCCGGAAGGCGTAAGCATTCGGCGCCCAATTGGTGTACCAACCATGGAGTTGACACTAGTGCTCTGTCCCAGAGGCTTTTTTGTTGCAGACCTTGAACCAAAAAGTACCTCTTGCTCTACAGCTTGTTGATCCTGTAGCTTCTTCTGCTCCTGTTAAGTATACTAGAATAAGCACTTGTGTAACAAAAAGTTGAAAGTTGATAAAAGTTAAACAAAACCACTTGTCAATTTGTCATTCAAATTGAAGTCCCATACATAAATAGTGGAAAACTTGGTCAAAAAGTGTCGAACACTAACTCAGTAAATGACTGTGTAACATGCACTAATACAAAAGAAAACTTCTCACAGGTAGCTTACTTATGCAGCCAACTTTGTGGTACAAAAAAAGAAGCGCTTCAATATTATGCGTTTTTCATGTTACTCGTTAATGCTTAAGTGTAGATAAAAACATACTTACCCAAAGTTTTCCCCTAACCAATGTTTACAATGTTTAAACAATACTTCCCAAAGAATTCTGATAATGATAGCCAATGATTAAATACAATTAGCAATGTCTAAATTAATTTTCATTTTGAATAGCTATAAAATAAAATAATTCAATAGTAATTCTTTTCCTACGATATAGAAGATGAAGTAAAGGTTTAACAGTATAAAGAGCAGAAAATTTTATGACAGGAAGCGATACCCGATTTTTGCGCTTTTCTTCTTCTCTCTGTTGCCGTTGTACACAATATTCATCCAAATTATGTAACAATGGGACCTGAAAAAATAATTTAATTTGAAGTTGGAACTTGATTAATCTTTTCATGTATTACAATAAAAATAAAATATAGATCATTACCTTTTCATATAAGAAAGGTATTCTTTTTTCCATTTCCCAGGCTTTTACTTTTGCGGTCAAATTCTCAACCATAGCTGCTCAAAAGATAGTGTTAAACCAACGAGGAAATCAGCAGGAAGCATATTACAAGCAGCAACATAGATCTCCTTAGTGGCGGTATTTTATATATAAACTTTTCTGTTCTATCATTTGAACCTTATTACCAATACTTATTGAAGATGTTCAAAGTTCAAACTGTTGGAAACAAGATTAATCACCTAATTAACAAACCAGCCAACTTTTATATTTAAAACTAAGGCTTGCATTTATTAACTGCACTTTCATTTTTGTTCCACATTAAACAATTATATATCTATAAAGGTAAAATATGTTTTTGTCTTTCAAAATATTTTAAAATGTTAGTTTTAGTATAAAAAAGTTTAATATCATTGTGTCCTCTATTTAGTAAAAGTGATGTAAATTTCTCATGAGATTAAAACCATATGTTTTCTCAATAAATTTAGAGACTAGAAAGTTATTAAATTTTTATAGACCAAAGTCAATATTTTGAAACATTTTATGGGATCAAGAGCATATACTTTATCCTATCTTAAAAAAATAGAACTGGATTGTCACTTGGGAGTTATTTCTTTAATATAAGAAAACTATGCCCAGTTTTCAACAAAAAAGAAAAAGAATATGGCCAGGCCTTAATTTAACAGTGTGTGGAACAACTTCTTGTCAGTTGTCATCAAAGTTTCAAACAGAAAAATTTCAAAGGAATATCAGACATTGCGTAGGAAAAACAGTTTATAGAGGCCTGACCTAAAAGTAATATTATAATAATAATAATTATTATTATAATGTACTATATAATTATTTCGTCACCAAACTCTTTACTGAATTCAGGTATTCCAAAATTAGATAGTCCTATAATGCCTTTAAAATTATACAAAATTTTGTTCGACATGTTATCGGTTCTAAGATTCAAGTATTAGCAGAGTACTAATTTCCAAAATTTTCCCACACGAAGGCATAATTACCTATCACAATTTACAAGTATCCAATACTGGATCTTAATAAGCTCATGAATGCAAAAAAAAGAAATAATAATAAAATAAAATAGACAACTCACATGGTATCTTGCTGACAAGGATCCGTGCTTTCTCAGCGCGCTTCAAATTTTTGTGTGCTCCTCTAACTGCACTATATCGATTTTCATCCTGAAAAATTATATGAAAAACATCTTAGAGAATGATTCATAATAGATTAGGAAAATTATTTTATTTCAGGGACAATTGTGTTGCCCAAAGTTGTAGGAATTTTTGTCTAATATTTAATAGCATTTAGTAACAACACATCACAACACTCGGGATATTCTAAGTCTCTATTCTGAAGTTCCTCCCTCCCTCAATGCCTAAAATCTTATAATTTCAAGATGATGCAAAACTTGCATATTCCCTATCTTCAATGTTTAGTATTCTAAATAGTTCTAAAAATAAAGCAAATAATATTAATCATTTAGGGCATATTTATCAATCAATGGAGTATAAATTTTTTTTTAAATAACACATGCTTTATCAACCTGAAAATGGATAAAACTCTTTCTTAATTCCACATCTTAGGTTCAGGAGCGAAAATTGGAAACAACACTACAAATGTTTCACGGATCCTGCTACAAGATATTTTATGCTGATTGGAAATTCTCAAAATGCATGCCCCCTGTTTTAGATTTTGTTCATACAATCCAAAGATAGGTGTGACTTTATCAGTTGGATTGATGTATTAACTTCTGTTGTCAAAGTCGAAATAATCAAATGACATCAATCTCCACCACGGATAGTTTAGCATTGCTTTCAGCAATAAATTATTTTATTTTCAAGATAATTCAAAATGAGCTAAGTAGAGAATGTTTAAAATCTAACATTTCTTATATAGATCCAAGTGTTGAAGTACAACTGTGAGTTAAAGTCCTACATTGCATAGAAATTAGAAAGTTGAGTAATAAATAAGTGAGAAAAACTCACAAAACCTAATATCTTAAGGTTTTGGGTTAAAAGTACTGTCATGTTCTCTTATATTTTAGCTTGTGTCCTAGGGTTATACATCTTTGCGGTAATTATCCCCCTTGGTCATACCCAACAAGTGGTATCAGAATCACTAATTCGATCAAGTTGGCTCAACAAGTGTGATGGTTGTGGGCTAAGAGTTTCTATTGCAAATGGGGGGTTTAACAATGGTCCTTTGTTTGAGGGGAGGATGGTTGGGATGTAAGCAAAGTCCCACATCGTTCAAATAAGAGAACATACAAGGATTTATATACACTAAATCACTCTCATTGGTAAGAGGCCTTTTAAGTGGTAACCAAAAGCAAACCCATGAGAGCTTCAACTCAAAGCAGATCCCCATTTAGAAGAGCTTCTTACATAAGAGTTATAGTATAAACTTTTAAATTCAATAAGCTAATTGTGTTTGGATATACAAATTAAAAAACTTTTATATGAAAATAAAGTGTTTGAATATATAGTTTTCAATAAGCTTAAAATAGTTTTTTTTAAACTTCATTTAGGAAAGTGGGGGAGGCAACTTGCAAGGATCAAACCATTGAGGAGTCGTGAACTTGTATATCTTTTTAAAAAAAAAAATCCATTGAACCAATCAAATCACTATGTAACCTCTTAAATCTAGTGATCTAAGTGCATATGACTGACATTAGATTGATATTTAACTTTTAAGTAAAAGACAGTGACCAACTCAGCCTAAACAATTAACATGTATTTGGCAACAATTGAAAACACATATGAATTATGAAAGCAGCTGAATATAGTTCATAGTATTTAACTATTTATCATTCTCTTTGGTAATAAATTCGAAGCCATTAAGTCATCGCTTATTTATGAATCATAAACATTTAAAAGAATTTACCTACCCTTTCATATTCATCTAGCCACTTCTCCTCCTCGGCTGCAAATTTCCATTTCTCTACCCTATCTAAGATATCTCTTCTGCTTAGAGCTTGCTCTTTGGCCTGTCTTATTTGATCATCCACGCTTTGAAGCAAATCAGACAGATCAATATTACCTGCAAAGCAATTAAAGGGTGTTCAAGGAAAAATAAAAAGCTAAAAACAAACATTTTGGACACTCATATAACAATAATTTTGAAAGTATATGAGGGAAAGATTAGAAAAATAAATAGAAATGTTTTGTAAGCATCAAACAAATATTTTTGAAAAAAGAAAGAAAATAGTTCAAAAATACTACAGCTATATCCAGGAGAAAAAAGGAATGTTACCAGATTCAATGAGGCTAGTCAAAATCTCTCTGGCAGCTTCACTATCAACATCCATGTGAACTCCTCTGTAAATTTCTTCAAGCTCATTCTGCCTTTTAAACACTAAATCCTTCATCTTACTGGCTTTCACAACATTTAAGCGCTGGACTTCCATCTCAACCTGCAAAAATATAAATTATCAAACAACAAAAACTCAAATCTTGAAGCGAATAACTGATGCTATGTTCAAGTCAGCAAAAGCTTCACCTGCTCAATGACTTCTGCAGAAAGGCAACCTTGTGTCGACACTTCATCAACCGATGCTGCAATTAATCTAGTAACATGGCTAAAGGCCATTTTCTCTTCAATTGGTGTCTCCATTAGATCCCATAGCTCTACCAGCAATTTAGAAAGCCCTTGTATCTATAAGAAAGTAAAATAAAATTAATGAATCTTCAAAAATATGTAGGAAATAACGTGCTCTAGCAATAAATCAGGGATGAAATTCAGTTTCATATATTTATATGGATATGAACAGAAATACCTTTCAACCACATTATTAGATCCTCAATCGATAGAAAAATAAGCAAACCTAATCCCTTAAACAAAATGGCTCACTTCAATTGTAAAGAAAAATGAAAATATAAAGTTACGAATCTTGTTTCATTTATTGGTCTATAACTTTTTGTAAACATAAAATTCATTTTCATTTTATTAACATGAAACAATTTATTTCAAAGTCCATTTGCATCCAAATTAAAGAAAAATATAAGAAAACACATAATTATGCAATCAGCAAGAGAGAATTATTAAGAGGCAGATAAAAGTTCAATTGCACCATTTCATCTAGATCAAACAAGTCACCTTTTGTAGCCTTTGTTGCTTCTCCCTTTTTAATGAATGGATAACCCCAGTTAATCTGGCAAGAGTGTCATTGCTGATGCTCTGTGGCATACCTTTCGAGGAATCACCCAAGCTTGGGTGAATTTCATTTAAAGTCTTCATAAAATCTATAGACATTACTATTGTAAGCTCGCTAATAGTATTGATATGACTCTTCACTTTCTGCTGGCGCAAGCTCTAATTGGAGAGAAAAAAGGAAGCAACGTTGAGCATATCAGAAATAAAATATCTTGAACTATTACTGCTGTATGACTATATTCTGAATTTAGTAGAACCTTTTCATTCTGAAGCTCCTGGAGATGTGACTTAAGTTCCCCCAATTTCTTTGTTGTCAGATCACTTTGATTAACATCTGAATCTGTGGCACTTTTGCACTGTCCAACGCCTGCTATTTCAGCACATATCTGAGAAATTTGGGACTTTATCTTTGAAAATTCCTTGATTCTGTCCTCCTTCTTTGACCTCAAGTCATCTAAGACAGGTCTAATGGTAGCTATTTGCTGCTTCAGAGGTCCCTTCCCCTATCAAAAGAAAAACCAAATGAGTTGAATGGGTATTTTGCTAATTCAATTAGCATGATGTTAACTCCACAAGAGGAAAACACAAGATGTTGGAAACATCAAACAGGAATTGTAGTAAATAATTCAAAAATGAGAAGGACATAATCAATCATAGAATCTCATAATGACTATAGTAGACATAATGTTGAAAAGTGCTCATAATAACATATTAGAAAAATAGAACTTGCAGAATTCATTTTCATATATTACTATAAACAGGAACATCAATGCCTCTGGTAGTTAAGACCTCAGTCTTTTTATATCTGCCAAGATTACATTTTCATTTACAATTTTACATTTAAGAAAATAGAAGATATCATCTAACTCTAGCACATTCAGGTTCCTAGTCCCAAAATTACAGCCGAGAGCAATTACAACAGCACAAAATGGACCAATAACAAAACCAAACCTACCCGTGAGAGTATGGTACATTCACCAAAGGATGAAACAAGATTGGCAACTTCAGCTTCAGCTTCAGCTAACCACTGATACAAGTCAGCCTTGTGCTTCCTCGTCTCCTCGACTCTCTTGTGATAAATGTCAAGGCACTCTTGTTCCAATTGAAGAAGCATGTTGTCTCTATCATTGTCACTCTCCCCAATCTCATCCCATATCATCTACCAAAACAATTAAAATTATTAATTCATACAGCAAATTTCACACTAACACTTCACAATCTCATTAAGATATTGTTTGATTGATTGGAATTAAATGGAAAATATTTGAATCAAAGTAAAGTGAAAAAGACGCAGGACCCACACCATTTCCACACAATTCCCTTCTACGGTAAATATACCAAACAATGCATAACAATTATACCATACCAAGCAAGATGACAAAATTTTTCTACTTTTATTTTCCACTTTCACTTTCAATTATGCATGTTTGGTTGAAGTTGAAAAGTTGTGTCCACGTTACAATGATAAAAGCAAAATGAAAGTAAAACCAAGGATCCTAATACTTCTGCAAAAGTACTTTTGCCTGAACCATACAAAATTACCACCTTATATTCAATTCATTTGCTATTTTCAGGATTTATACAGACCAGAGAAAAAAAAAAAAAAGTTGTTTTCAATGGTCTCCTTTTTTTTTAATCTACCAATGTTAGTAAATGTGAAAGTATTTTTGTTAACCGAGGATCCTACATTTTCCCTCCTCCTCACTCCCTAATCATCTAAGCCACTTGTAACTCACTTTTTCAGTGTTTCCTATACAAACATTTGAAAATATTAATCAAATTCAAAACAAGATACCAATTTTCCAGTCAAGAGTAAAAAAGGAAAGTCAAAACATAAATCATTTCCTCAAAAGCAAACTGACCCTAAACTATCCAGCACCATCACAACGGATTACAAAAGAATCGAGAGGAAAAAACTTGACTTTTTAATTCCCACGCTAACCAAAAAATAAATTAACATTCTAAAATTATCAACATTGGCCAATAAAAAAATCGAACACCATTCCAACAACAACAACAAAATGGGACCTTATTCAATAATTAACTAAAACGAACAAATTGAAAGATTGAAAAAGAAAAAATTCTAAAATTATTAACATTGGCACTTAAAAAACAACCCAACACCATTACAGCAACAAAATGCGATCTTTTTCAATAATTAACTAAAGCGAACAAATTGAAAGATTGAAAAAGAAAAATTTCTACAATTTATTAATTTTTTTTTAAGCATAACCTTTGTTTTCTAAACATAAATTTTGTCACTAAATCAATCGTATAACCTTAAAAATTCTAAAATTATTAACATTGGCACATAAAAAAAAAAAAAAAACAGCACCATTACAACAACAACAAAATGCTACCTTTTTCAATAATTAACTAAAACTAACAAATTGAAAGATTGAAAAAGAAAAAATTGAAAGCTTAGCGAAGAACCTGCAATTCGCGGAGGAGAGAGGCGCAGGTAGTGCGAGAGGGAGAGAAGGAAGGAGGCGTGGCTGCCATTTTCGCGAAGGGGAGAAAGTGCAGAGTGAAAACCCTAACTGAGAGAGAGTGTAACGAAGTGCGACGAAGAAAAGAGAAGAAATTGTGAAACGACGGCGTTACGAGCGTTGAAGAAAATCATTGAGTCATTGAGTGTTGTTATTATGAGACGAATGATTAGGGAAAATCAAAATCCCATGATTTGTGCGTTTTTGATTCATTCCTCTGTTCGAAGTCCAAACACGCTTTCTTTGCTTTCGGGTTTTGGCGCCAAACTCACGTGTGCTTCAAATTTTGTAGATAGGGTCATTATTACATGGTTGAATGTTGACTCATAATTAATTTTTGTACTTTTTAGTCAAGCTTAAAGTTCTTGTGTTTTAAAAAAATTAATTTTGTTCTTTGAAATTTAAAATTATTTATTTTAGTCCTTGAAATTAATTTATTTTTTATATTAATGTTGTATGTTTATAAGTTTCAATATATTTAGCTATCTCGGATGTAAAAGATTGAGAGAGTTGAGGTTGAAGACAAAAGTAATTTACGAGTACAAAAATATATTTCTTGGTAGAGAAGAGAGACTAAAATTGAATTAGAGACTAAAAACATATTTTTAAATTTTAAGGAGTAAAAATGATTTTTAGTGAAACTTTAAGAATAAAAAACTTATTTAAGTCTTATTGAGTTATTAAATTAAATAAATGGTTGACTAATAATTATTTTACTTAATGTTAAATCATATTTTTAAAGCACTTAATATTAAGTCATAATCATTCATGTTTTCCTTTAAATTGTTTTCCTTTTTTGGAAAATATTTATCTTTTAAGATATATTTAACTAGGTCGTAGTTTGTGCTTTATATGGTAACAAATCAGTTTAATATATATAGTAAAGCGATAAACTAAGAAGGAGAGGCAAACAAAAAAGTATAGAATTATTGTCTAACTGGCATGTAGGAATGAATCATTGTCTAGGTAATACATGTAAGTATTTATAAGCATGAAACTCTTCACTCTCAAGAATGAATACTCAAGAAAAGTTTATGTAATATGAGTGTTTTATGAGGTTTATTATTTTGATGATGAGCTTAGCAAACCTAGGTTGTGTGTTAATGTTTTATGTTTGATTGTGTGAGAATCATGCATCATCTAAGCTACATTACACTTGTCCTATCTTAAATTTGATCCATTCTTCAAGTTAACCATCTTGAATCAGTCATGACATAGCATGAATGAGATCTAACACAAAAATGTATTTGAAAAACCCTTTGATTTCATCTTTCATGCAAGTAATTGATTAAGAAATCATTTAATTGATTGAAAAAGCATTGCTTGTTGTTTTAATCTATTAATGATTGATTTAATCGATTAGTCACTTAAGATAATCAATTATGGCTAAACATGATTCAAGAACAACTTAATCAATTAACCACTTAAGATAATTGATTAAATTGATTTTGGAATGTTTTATCCTGGCTCAAGAATGATTTAATCGACTATGCACTCAATTTAATCGATTAAATGGGAAGTTTTGCAAAAAGTATAAAAAGCTTGCATCGAAAGAAACTAAAACAACATAACATTTGAGAAAATTAATTCTTTTGAAATTCTCTAATCAAAGGCAATACTGCAAATTTGTTTCCTCTTCAACTCATGATCTAATCACGTTTCTACAAGAATCAAATAGGTTTCTTGAGTAAGGAGTAAAATCCTGAGATAGTTTTTCAACTTGTTTCATTCAAGAACTTAGGTGATATTATGCTAAACCTATTCTTTACACATTTTTGTGATTGTAAATTGTTTCTTAGGTAGGTTTCCTAGGTTTTAAACTGCATGTGATAGGTTTTTGCATGTAGGCATAGTTCTTGATACGCTTTCAAGAATAGTGTGCATGTTGGTTTGCATATGCATGTGAGTTTGGTTATAAATTCTAGTGAAATCAGTCCCAACACAGGTCGTCTTGTGGATTGAAATTGGATGTTGCCTAATGTTTGAGTGAGTCAATATAAATCTCTTATATTTAATGCAGCCTAATGTTTGGTGAATCAGTATAAATCTATTTTCCCTCTCGCTTTACACATTTTTGCAAGTGCTTTTATTGATTGTGATTAACTCTGAATATTACTTGTATATGCATCTTGTTCATACATAAATTTTCTTTTATAATTTTTTTTAATATTTTATATAGCTCATTAAATGACATAATGTTTACTAATTGGATGAGACAAGAAATGAGACTCAATTTGGAACAAACAATTTTGTTCTGTACTAACAAATGCAGATGAATCTGCCAAACAAACATATCTGAATAAGAGAATGCATATGAATGAGAAATGCATCTAGCCAAGTTTATGTGCCTCGATGAGTACAAGTGTTTGGTTGAATAAGACATAACAAAAAGTAATGAATTACTCTTTCAATAAATTTATTCACTATGATAATATTTGTTTTACAAGTCTTTGTTGTATATTATTAGTCTTAACAAAACTATAACTTTCATATTACTAATCTCAAAACATGTCACATTTAAAATAATTATTTTATTTGTCATAGTTATATTATTACACGTAACAATAAGTGAATCAAGAGATTTCCACCTTGCATTCTATTCCTTTTTATTTTTCCACTTAAGCATAAACATAATTTCATCTTTCTTAGTGGCATGTATCAGTGAAGCCCAAAGAAGAGCAAGTCTAAGACTAATGAATCTTATGTAGTCCTCTGTTGTCATGCTTCTGCTCTGTCATGCCCTTTTTCATTTTTGTTTTGTTATTTTGTTATTGCTTTAGTTGTTATTGTACTAGCTGTCATTGGAGTCAAAGATTCTTTCTTATCACCTATCAAGGCAGTTATATATATTGTTCTTGTATGCATATGATAATTACATGAAAGAAATGCAAAGTATTTCATTATAGTTTACCTTGTCTTTTGTCCTTTATATCCAAAATTTGTTTTATGATAGCATCCTTTCGGAGTTTTGCTGATTCAACAAGTCTACCATGACAGATGTCCATACCTAGGATCCTATACAAAACCCATCTTGTCCATATTTCATTTATCTAAGCGAGAGCCCCAACTCTATTATTGTAACATTGGTTCTAGGGTGGAATTAACTACCACTCTTGGTCACGTTCCATGAGAATGGCCCTCATCTCCAAGAACAAGATGGGCTTTATCACAGGCTCTATCCCCACACCATCACAAGACACTTCTTTCTTTGCAGCATGGGAAAGATGCAACACCCCGCTCATTTCCTGGTTGTTGAACTCCCTTTCCTAATCAATGTCTCAAAGTGTAATATACTTTGATCAAGCCATTGATATATGGAACAACTTGAGAGAACAATTCTATCAAAGAGACTTGCTTCGTATTGCAGAAGTACTCCAAGAAGAGGTATACAACCTCAAGTAAGGAACAAACACAATCAAAGACTACTATACGAAGCTCAAGTTGGTTTGGGAAGAAATGGACAATTATCGTCCAATGACACCATGCATTTGCTTAACTAAAACCTATCATAGCTAGGATTTCATCATTCACTTCCTTGAAAGGCTAGAAGAACACTTCTCAGTCGTTCGTTCTCAGGTATTACTTTTGAGCCCTTTCCACCAATTAATAGGGTTTTCTCCATGGTTATACAGCATAAATGACAACCAACACAAGGTCAGCCTACTGTTGAAGAGCAGAACAACTTTGTTAATGCCATTGAAAAGAATTATTCCTTAGGAAAAGGGAAAGGTGTTGCCATTAGTGGTAATAAAGGATTAACAAACAAACTATGCATTGATTGTGGACGAACTAGGCACACCGTGGATGTTTGCTACAACAAGCATGGATACCCGTCAAGATATCCTTGCTACTTAGGGAAGCCATGTTACAACAATCGGTCTTCTAGTTCAACTTCAGCTAACACAACCTCTTCTTGTGAAGATGACAACGCTAAAAAAGATGGACCAAGATCAAATATCATTCAAGCCCAATATCAGCAACTAATTGCACTCCTTCAACAATATGGTAATTGTAATGGCTCAAGTGCAGATGCACCTTCCCAACCTAATCGAGCCAACTTTTCTCTTGTTCCTCACAGTGGGCTTAGCCCAAATCTTGGTAACACATGTGTTTAATATTATGACACAATCCAATAAATCACACACTTCACTTTGCTTAGACACTACCCCTTCAATCATTGATTCAGGGGCCATGGACCACATTGCATCCTCTCTAAATTTATTCCAAACTTATTCTAAAATAAAATCCATACATATAAATTTGCCTAATGGTGCCTCTGTAATGTCACATTACTCAGGCACTATTTAACTTCCACCCACTTTCATTCTTCATGGTGTGCTTTATGTTCCTAGTTTCAATTTTAACCTTCTTTCAATTTCAAAATTAATTTCTAATTTTCCTCACAAATTAAATTTATTTAATCACCTCTGTAAAATACAGGATATGAGTTCATTGAAGATGGTTGGTTCAACTAAGTTGCAAGAAGGTATTTGTCACCTTAATGTCAACAACAACCATAAAACCATACACCTAAACTTTTCCTTGTGAACAATTCCACCAAAGTCACAGATTCTAACATTTGGCATTTTAGACTAGGACATTTATCTGGAAACGACTGGAGGTTTTACATCAATAACTTCCATTTATTTCTAAATTTATCAATGAGCATTGTGATATTTTTCATTTGTGAGGTCCTTTTCTTCTAGTATTTGGAAATTTTCTTCCTCACAAAGTATCATTAGAGCTTCCAAAAATTTTAGTTAGTACACATGGATATATATGGGGTCCTTTTTCAAAAACTTTGATCCATGGTCACAAATATTCTTAACCATTCTTGATGATCACAGTCATTTTACCTAGATTGTCCTGTTAAAATCAAAGGTTGAGGTTAAGACACATGTCCAGAATTTTGTTCACTTGATTGAAAACCAATTTGAAACCAAAATTAAAAGCATTCATTCAGATAACAAACCCAAATTCCTCTTAAAGGATTTTTTTTCCAAAAGGCATACTACACCAAACAAATTGTGTTGCCATACCCCAACAAAATGGGTGAGTTTAGAGAAAGCATTTGTATATACTTAACGTTGTTGTTGTTATTGGTCATCCTATACACGTTGTTGTTAGTCACCCTACTGTTGTTGTTGTTGGTCATGTGGTTGTTATTGCTGTTGTGCAGGTCATCAGGTTGTTACTGTTACTGTTGGTCATCTTGTTAAAACATCTCTCGCGCATCAAGCAATAGCAACTAAATGACAACACCAAGTAAAGACTAGAATTTGTGATTCAATCACTCATTATACTCACTGGAATTGCAAGCCTCCTCCCTTGACTGACATACCTTCTTCCTTAATTGGGTAATGATCACGTGACAAACTAGAAAATGATTGGGTTTGTTGCATAATATTAGAGTTGCCACCTTTATAACTTTTGTTTTTGCTGCCTAAGCTAGGAAATTTATTTATTGAATATGCTGAATTAGGGATGACAATGGGGCAGGGTGGGAGCAAATATAAAGAAGGTGGGTATGAAATTTTAATTTTTGTTCCTATTTCAGTTGGGTATTTTTGAGTTCGAGTATCCTCGCAAATGCTCCATTATGTTTTTTTTTATAATTTGTATTAAATTTACTTATAATTTATTAAATAAATTATATGTTAATTTATTAGTTATATTTAATTTACTAACTATTAAATAAAATATATGTTAAGTTATTAATTATATTTTAGTTTTAATAGTCTACAGGAGTATAGATTTGTATATAGACATGAGGATATTGTTTAACATATAATTATATGTAGAACATACTAGCGGGGTGGGGGCGGGACGAGGACGAGGCAAATACTAACAAACCCACACTCGATCCCATCCTCAATCATCTTAGACACGGACGGGGGTGGGGATGGAGCGTAGACCAATAACATGAGTTTTTCCCATCAAAATTGGAACAGAAACAAAGCAGTACCCAAAGGAATGGACATAATTGTCATCCCTATACTGAATTAGTTTTCTGTAATATTAACAAGAAAGACAAAAGCTCTTTTTGGAATTTTCTTCGTATCTCACCTATTCGTGATGCTTTTGGAAAGGTAATCTTAAATTCTTAACAAACTATCTATTAGCTGAAATATAGCTCTTAAATGTCTATCTTTTAGTTTCTATCAGTCATTTGTTTTTCCTCAGTCCAATTGGACTCTAGAGAGAATTATAAGTTTATAACAAACGATAACAAATGAATATTGTCTTTTATATTTATCTTGGCAATTAGGTGACATGTATTGTTTCTGCTGCTTTGAAATTGAAAGTACCATTTCTTTTTACCGTTATTCTAGTCAATCAAGGGTTAATGCATAACTACGTTTAAATTTATGGTTCAAATAAGTTTTTTTTCTTTAAAGTTTTATAAAAAATTACTTTTAGTTTTTTAAATTAAAATATATTTTTTTAAGTCTTTGATTCACTTTTAATTCTTCTTCTTCAGTTAACGCTGTGAATAAATAGTGACACAAAACATATTTTTTTACTTGTAAATCACTCTTCTTTTTAACCTAACTTTGTCAATCTTTAATTTCACATATGGCATAACGAAGTATACCGGAACTTATAAACAGGTGTTAATATAAAAAAATAAATTAATTTCTAGGATTAAAAAAATATTTTTGAATTTCAAGGATAAAAAGTTATTTTTTATGAAACTTTAAGGATGAAAAACTTATGCCAACTTAAATTTATAGAAATTTTTATGTTGTTGAAGTATCTCTTTATGATTCTCAACTTTGAAATTTCTTATTTGTTGTGCATAACAAATGCTTTGTTGGTTTGGAAAAATCATTTTGTGGCAATTGGGTTGGGGAAGCAAAGAGTTCATAGGTGATATTGTGTGATTGGTATCATTTTATTGTGGTAGCAACTAGTATTTCTGGTTAGGTTGTTAAGAAGGTTATCGTTTATTAAGTAAGGGTCTAAGAATAATTTTAAGCCATTCAGTTTTACCAAATAGGAAAATAAGGCATATGTTAAATGTTAATGATCACGCATACTAAAGGAGAAACATATTGTTATGGACAACCAAGATATCATGCTAGAGACAAACAGAACATAGGAAAATGACAGGTAATAATACAATAGTTTTACATTTGAAAATATAGAATTTAAGTAATAATACTACAACAGGTAATATTCTCTTTTGTTTTCTCTATAAACAAGTGGGACTATCAAAATATGTTATCCACACTTTACTTGAATTACCTTCCTACAAGAAGGATATATTAGTCTATGATTATCAACAAATCAAATGATGGAAACAAAACATTAAGGCCTCGTTTGGATAGTTTTTTATTTCTAGTTTTGAAATTTTTAAAAACAAAAATTAGTTTTGATTTTAAGTTTTCAAAATTATAAAAATAACATTGTTTTTGTTTCCAAATTTAAAACATTGGTTTCAAATCTTAACCAAAATACTAGTTGAAGGTAGTAATCGATACAGTCGTTGAAGGTGACAGTCGATTATTGGCGATCACCAGTCAGAGGTGGCGGCTGGTGATCGCCGGTTGGAGGTGGCGACCGGTGACCGTCAATCGGAGGTGGCGATCGATGACTGCCAGTAGGAGGTGGTGATTAGTAACCATCGATTGGAGGTGACTGTTGATCGGAGGTGATTGTTGGTCGGAGGTAGAGGCTGGTGACTGGTGATCGATGACCGTCGGAGTGGCGATCGGTTAATTTTGGTCAGAGGTGGAGATTGGTGATTGCTGTTCAGAGGTGATGATCAATAGTGACCAGTGACGTCAAGTAATGAACTTAAATAAAAACAGAAACAGAAATCTAAAAATCAAATTTTATTGTTTTTAAAATTGAGAGAAAACTATTTCGAAAATGAGTAAAAAACCAAAATAGAACCATTTTTGCCAAACAGGTTTCTATTTTCAAAATACATTTCAAAACAAAAAACTAGAAACTCAAAACCACCCCAAACTGGACCTAAGGAATTCATTGGTTTAATTTGTTTTTTAGTTTTTAAAAAGAGCTTTCAAGAATAGTTTTTAAAAACTGTTTTCAGGAAGAAAAGAAAAAAAAAAACTTGTTTGGTAAGTATTATTTGAAAACTGTTTTGAAGATTTAAAAATGGAATAACTTGTTCATACTTATTAAAATTTCATTAATAAAAAGGCAAAAAAAAACATATTCTAATTGTATTTTGAATTTTCTAAACAAAAATAGAGAACTGAAAAACAAAACTACTTTTAGTTGTTCCTGTTTTTTAGTTTTTAAAAACTAAAAAATCAGAATTGTTTTCAGAAAACACTACACAAACGAGTTTTTTAGTTTTTAAATACTAAAATATTGAAAACAATTTCTCAAACAAACACTAAATCACTTTGTCACAATGTATTGTATCCGTAGCTTTCATTTATTAAGACCCTTTTTCCTTGTGTCTTGCGTCTTATGAATTTTTTATCAAGTATCGGACACAAGTATAACGATAAAGTTTTAGTCTTCTACTAGCTTTATGATGTCTACCGTAGTTTTTACCATCAAAGATTGGTGCTAAGCATCCCACAATTAAAACTTAAATTTCGTTGTGTATAAACTTAAATGCTAATTTTCAAATTTATCCACCAAGTATCCTTGTAAAACAGAAAGTCCTTCGATAATATATTTCAAGTGATATATTATTTAAATAAAAAAAAATTCCTTTTATTTTGACCATTGAGAGCTACCCACATTTGCTACGCCAATCAACCAAGACAATATTCCCTAAAACACAAATCTTTGTATAAGGGGAGAATGGAGGAAGAACAAGATCCACTAAAACACATTCTTGTAATGTTTTCTCAAGCCCTTGTTGAATCCTCCTTAAATTAGTTTCGTTTTTTGACCTTCCCTTCCTTGTAGAAAAGGCAATGTGAAATGTCTCCCTAAAATTTCTCCAAAATTCAATGGATCTAAGTGATGATGCTTGGAACCACTTCAAAGATGGTGTTTCAGTGACAAAGAAAATTACCTACACAATTAGTATTCTATTAGTACCTCGTTATGATCAAACCAATTTGAAAGCAATGATGTCATCTATGTATGTAGTTTGATCATATAAAGGTCCATGGTGGAAAATTGTTGCAACTGTTCTAAAACTTGCATATTTGAAATCCGTTCAACGAAAGGCATATTAAAAAGACACCATATCTTCTTATCATCATAGATTTTGTAAATGTCTTGTTATTAATTGTGAAATTGAAGATTCCGTTTGTGAATGTGTATTAATAACCTGCTCCATATTTTCATTTGGTTATTCATGTTGCTTCTTCTTAACTTTTAAATCTACTATGAGAAATTGTTGCTCTTCCATGTATGACAATTTTTTGGGTCTTAGACTATTTATGCTAAGGCCACCTTGAAAATAAAAGCATAAGATTTTGACTTTATAAGTTAAACATATGATGTCAGGATGACCTAATAATCATGTTGAACAGGTTCTTGCACAATCACATTATAAGATTTTCTAGGTTATACAACTTTGGAGTTAGTGAAGGTTATAGTGGTGACAACATCAATCCTTTATGATTTTTGGTTAACACTATCTCTTATTATCATAACAATCATTCATAAAAAAATGTTCCCAAATTGGATTCAAATCAATTAAAGAATAAGAAATTGGGGTTTGAAGGCTTTTCATCTTAATTTACCACAAATAGAACCAAATTGATCAGGCCAACATATATGAGTCTCGTTGTCTATAATGGAGATAAGGTTAAGCATGATGGTTCATCATTACTTATATAGACCCTAACAATCAATCAATGTGTATTCTAAGAGTTAGCAAGGGTTAAATCTCTAAAATTTGGTTATACTTTGAAAAGATCCTAGATAGTTATATTTTGAGAAAGAAAATTGGTTGGGCAGTTAAAGTTATGCTTTTGATGTGACTGTCAATTCTGCATTTGGTTGACTGCTTATAGATATTTGAATAGGAGTTTCAAGATGAGGTCTGAAACTTATATTTTAATGCAGAGGAGTATGCATTTCTTTGTATTTCAAGTAAGGGAAATCTCCTTGTTTCAATGGCTAGGCAATACCCCTAAAACACAAGAAATATGGATTAGTGATGAGAATAGAAGGTCCAAGCTCAAGCTCATGTTAAGTTTGAGGTTATTTGATTAGTGATAATTGCCTCGTATATTTTATTTTATAAGGGCATATGAGAGAAATTATCTGAACTCTTCTTTATTTGAGACTTTATTTTCTCTCTTTTAGGTATACAATAGGTATAATTAGACACTTAGATTACATATTTAATTTGGTTAGATATTACTATTAATTTTTAGATATACACATGTAGGTTTTGGAGTTGGATTGAAGCAAAGTTAATTAGAGAAAAACTCAATAGGTGAACGATCACCACCCAACACTCATCAAGTGAGTGTCCAACTGTGGTAGACAAAAAACAAATAAAAAATAATTGATCCACCACACCCAGCGCTTACTCTATAAGTGCACATAGGGGTGTTCATCGGTTCGAGTCAACCTGACAAACTCGGTAAACCGAACCAAACCAATTAGTTTGGTTCCATTTTTTCACTTGATCAAGTCTGGACTCGACCAAAACTAACCATGTCCGGTTCAGTTTGCAGTTTTCACATTTTAAAACTCTGACCCAACCCAAAAGTATATATATTATATTATTATATATTTATTTTATAATTTTAAGTTAGTAAATTTAGAAACCTATTTGTATTGTAGATTTTATATTTTTAATTTAGTAAATTTATTTTATACCTTAAATTTATGCAATTTATTGTTTATATTGTATTATATTATTTTAATAGTTTAATTTGACTAAGTTATTATATATGAAACACTTGATATTTTGTTTTAAAATTATAAATTTAGTAGACTAATGGATTTGACTAGTTTGAGGTATAAAATTATTTTTTTATGATTTAATGAAAAAATTATTTTTTAATTTTTTTTATCAGTTTTCTCTGAAACCAAATCGAACCAACCTGATTATTATTGGTTCGGGTGAAGGAAAAAAATTCTAGAAAATTGAACCAACTCAACCCAATTAAAATTAATTGGTTCGGTTTTCATTTTCCCCCAAAATCAAACCAACCTGGACCGTGAGCACCCGTAAGCGCATAGCAATGGTGGACAAATCAACGGCCTATAAAAGGGATTTTTCACCTAGAAAAAGGGAGGTTTCTCCTTCTAAAACCCTAAGGTGGTTCCCAGAACTCAAGGCTTTGTCTTTAACCTCTATTTTTTATCTTTTTGCTTTCTCCATCCTTTGGGGATGCTCTTCTTCTCCATGAGTGGTTGAGTTTCTCCTTAGTTGAGGTTTAATATATAACTAAACCTAAACTCTTGTGTATATTTTGTTCTTTAATCAAAGTTTATGATTAAAAGTCGGTATCTCTTCTCTTCTTTATGCTTCATATTTCATTTATTTTACATTTTCAATGCACTTGGAAAAAACTTTTGACTTGTAAAATGAGAAGAGCACCCAATGGGGTTTATTTCTAGGAATAGAGTAAAACTCATTGGTCATCCTAAACTTGTTTTCTTAAAGCAAGTTATTCGATCTTTAGGTTATACAAAAAATTGATAACTTAAACCTAAAATAGCTTAGACATGCTTTTTAAGGAATTAGGATTATGGTATTTTTATGAGTGATGGAAACATGAGTAGTAAACAATGATTATATATTCATTTATACACTTGAGTGAAGGTTCAATGAAGTCAAAACTCAACCATGTTTCCATTTCTATAAACTCCTTTTATTTACTTGTTTATGCTTCTATCTAACTTTTGTTTTAGTTATTAGTAGAAAGGCTTCATTTCATTTACCAAGTAAAAAGTATTTAAAATTCCATAGTATCGTCCAATTTCCTATGAATACGACATTGTATACTACTCTAGAGTATACTACATGACTAGTGCGCTTGCTATAAAGAAAAGTTCCTTCAACAATTAGCCTCTTCTCTCCTTGTAAATATTAGGAAAATTGAGATTTTTAGTGTCAATTTAACATTTAAAAAGTAATTGGTTTATCCTACTTGTAACGTCCTTCGTTACAATAGTAAGCAAAGAATTATTGAAAATAAACAAAATTTCGAAATAATAAGCCAAAAATATCTTCCAATATTAAAATAAGGTGAATAAAATACAAATCTTTACAAAGTATAATTCTTAAATGTAGACGTCTCTAAAATGAATGTAAAGGATAATTGAAATAACAAAAATATTCATTCTAAATAAGAAAAATATCTAAGGTAGGGACTAAGTCTTCGCATCTCCTTAGCCTCCACAACTTCTTTCTTTTCTGACTCTAAAAACAACAATTTAATGATATGGAAATCCTAGTGAATAAAATAGGTTCCAAAAGAGTTTGTAAACAGTGTTGTTCTTAGCCGATGCGAAATCTGGAAAATCACCCATGGTACCCACAATAATAAAAAATGCTTTTTTTATACATAAATTATGATTTGATTCAAAAAATATCTAGTAATAATGATCAACACAATAAAAATAGTTTTCAATTCAACATCGTCATGCATACACGCAATCCACAAAAATATAGTGATACTCATGATCACTCACTCCCACTCTTTGATTCCCAGAACCAGGCTTTTAATAGATTAACAAAAAAATTTTATGAGCTCATATTCCATACAATGACGTCTCATTGTCTTTCCCACGCTATTATGGAGGTATCTGAATTTTTCCTCATCCCAAATATAGGTATCTAAAACCTCTTCTCCATATTAAATAGAGGTACTAAAATTTCATCTTCATTTTAAATGGAGGTATCTCCATAAATTATAATGACATAAATAATATAAACTAAGTAAAGCATTACAATTCACCTTGCAATAAATTAAAATCACTTGCACGTTAATGCTAATTCTTCCTAATCACAGTTCAGTGAACATATGATTTCTATTCCAATTCATGTACTTACAATAACATATTAAAAACACACTAAATTTATATACTACAGAAGAACATCATATCATAACAAACACAATTAATTATGTTTTATACTAAAGGTAAGTTTCCAAATTAATAAAAAAAAGTTAATAATCATCACACATTAATTAATTAATGTTTAATTAAAAATATGAGGCACATCCAATTTAATGTCTTGAATCCTATATATATATATATATATGCTTTGAAAGTATTTCATGGACATTCTAAAGTATTTGAAAGTATAATCATTCAATTAGATCAATTAAATTCTATATATAGCTTGTACACGTGAATATATTCTCTTAAAGCCAAAATACCTTAAAATAAAAGCAATTTTAGAAGAAGCATACCATAAAGGGTTAAAAGATGTTTTACTCACCTCTTGAAGCAAGATTTCAGACCTTTAATTTATTTTCTTCTACTCTTCTATCCCTATTTATCAACCCCTGGTAGTTAACTAATATATATTTCTATGAGGGATAACCCTATATATATATATAATGGCTTAAGGTTGATTTTTCCCCCTCTATATCTTCTTTTTTATAAAAGATTAGTTTTTTATAGTTTAAATTCAAAATGATATCAAATTTTTAGTTATTTTATCTTATTTCTATTTTAAAGGAAATATTATCTTAATCTTATTATTAAAAATTTTTTTGCACCTTAATTTTCTCTTAACTGAATGATTATTAAAATGTTTGTATTTTGAATTTTGGGATGTACACTCTCTCCCTCCTCAAAGAATTTTGTCCCTGAAATCAACATCATAAATAGAATTAGCATATAACACATTGATCTGCATTTAAAGGTAATATACCGCAATTGAAGAAATATGCATATTGTTGTTTAACATCCTCCTCAAGTTCCCATGTAGCCTATTCTGGAGTTAATCCCTCCCAAATCACCGTCACTAATGGGATTATCTTGTTCCTCAATGTTTTAGTGTTGTTCTTAATGATTTGAACAAACTTGGGCTTAAAAGTCAAATTACTTTTTAATTGTATTGACTTAGGAGCTAGAATATGTGAGACATCTTGTACGTACTTCTGAAATTGAGAAACATGGAAGATATCATGGACGCTTGACAATTGTGGTGGAAGGGCCAATTAGTAAGCAATAGGCTCAACTCTTTTAGAATTTGGAAAGGACCAATGAAACAGGGACTTAGCTTTCTAACTTTCATTGACCTCCCAATTCTTGTCTTAGGAGTGACTCTAAAAAATACATGTTCACTTTCTTGGAACTCTAAAGGTATCCTCCTATTGTCAACATAACTTTTTTGCCTACTATGAGTAGTGCATATCCTCTCTCTAATCAAGTTAATCTTATCTGTGGTTTCTTGCACTAAATCTAGTTCTATCATGGGCTTTTCACCTACCTCACACCAATATAAAAGGGATCTACACTTTCATTCATAAAGGCCTTTGTAAGGTGTGATACCTGTGCTAGCATGGTAACTATTGTTATATGCAAACTCTATAAGAGGCAAAAATTTTGATGCAATCCCACCTAGCATGACCTCTTAGCTAGAAGGGTTGAAGAGAAAACATGGCTTGGATAAAGCATGGGGATATTATTTTAGGCTATAGTCTATATTTTGCAAATAAATTAGCTTGTTGTCATGCCTTTTGTCTTAGCTTTAAGGAGATGTATTTTGTTCCCAATTTGGCATTGTATTTTTTCCTATCCTGTTATTTTTAGTTAGGAGGTGTGATGCATCCTTGCTAATGCTTCTTTCAAGATCATATTCTAGAAAGGTTCCTTGAAAAAAAAAAGTGATGGAGGAGATGGAGATGGTGGTGGTGGCACCACTTTAGGAAGAGATAAGCCATGATAAAAGCTTGCTGCAAGGGAAGGAGCCCTTGATAAAAAACATAGAACTCTCAAGAAAGGAGAGAAAGTAAACATTCAAATTTACTCACAAAAGGTATTTGTATTCAATCAAGTGTAAAATGTCCAATAGAGGGAGGTTCCTACTTATGACAAAAATCATCAGCTTTAGTACTTAGGTGGTGGACGTCCACCATTTGGAGAGGCTAAGAAAGATTAATCAAGTGTTAATTTAGCTAGAGCCAATTAACACTTGATTAATTCTAGGATCCAAACATGTCCCTAAATTTAAGGATCTTGGTCCCCTCTAAATTTGAATTTGAATTTTGGAGGGAAGCGACATGGCACCTCAAAATTCAAATTCAAAAATAAGAGTAACATGAATGCCAAGTAGGCACCACCTTGGAGGAGAGAGAGAGTGGTGCCAACTTGAGGGGAACCATTAGGACCCACATATCTTTCATGCTTCATGTGTGAGTTAGAGGGGTGTGGAACTAACTTAGGAAGTGTGGTTAACAAAAACCACACTCTTAAGCTTCTCCAAAAAGGCCTAAACTACTCAATACAATCCACAAAAAAAAGACTAGTTACACCTCCTAATTTAGAAAAAAAATAAAGGCCAAAATACAAGGCCAAAAGAAACTAAAAACACCCCCAAGTCCCAAATTAAAAAACATACACTAAAGGGACTAAAAAGAAGACTATAACCTAATTTCTAACATATTGATCTCCATAATAAAGTGAGGTTTTCTTCTTTCCTCTCTTACCTTGTCTTCCTCAATCCTCCTAGTCATGACCCTTGTGATAGGACCCTTGCTAGGGAGAAATGCATCAAGATGTAGCTAGTTTTTTATGTGGAATGTGCTTATTAGAATGGGCCTTTTTTGGGAGTCTTGGTCGTATGCTTTTTGTGAACAACACCCCCTAGTTTGTCCCACACCCCTTCTAAGATACACATGAAGCATAAGAGACATGTGGTCCCCCTTGTTCCTTCTAAGTAGCGTCAACCACTTCCTCTCTCCTAGGTAGTGCCTACTTGACTCTTAAATTCAAATTTGGATTTTTTAGGGCGTCTATATGGCACTCTCAAATTCAAATTTGAATCTAGAGGGAACATAGATCCATAATTAGGGTCATGTTGGGATCTAGCTAAACTAATTAAGTGTTGATTGGCTATTAGGTCAATCTAAACTAATTAAGTTCTGATTGGCTATTAGCTTAATTAGGTTAGCTAACCCTCTCCTAATCACCCTTGAGATTGACCTCCAATTCAAGGCCATAGCTTAGACTTTTCTCTTATAAATAGACTTATCCACACATTGTATCATTTTTACACTTAAATGATACAAAATTTCTCTTTAAGAGTTCTTCTTTGAGTGTCCTTCTTCTCCCCTTGTGAGAGCTTCCTTATGGCTTTTATCAAGGGTTCCTTCCCTTGTGACAAGCTTAATACATTTAGTGGCTTATCTCCTTGAGTGGTGCTACCATTCACCATCCATTTCTTCTCCTTCCACATCCATTTCACCAATTGGAACCTCATGAAGATGATTTTGAGATGGCAACCATGGAGGATTACATCAAGTGGTATCTAGAGTCATTCTTGTAGAGATCTTTTTCTTTACTTTTCTTGTTTTCATTTCCGAATTCATTAATTCTTCTTCATCTCAATTCTCATTTTATTTTAGTGATTCCATGTTGTTCATTACATTCCTAAAAATATCTTGATGTGATTGTCTTGTTGTTTTCATTTCTTAAATTTCATTGCACTTTTATGTGTTGTTATTTGAAGTTTTTATTCAATTGTTAGTTCCTTCTTTGAATCATCTTGTGCTGCATTTTTAGGTGTTATTTTCATTTTTGCAAATTTACCACTATTTGATATGTTGTTATATGCTTGATGATGTTCCTAAGAAGCACCATACCTAAATCCACACCTCTATAGAAAAAACCATAGCCATGTGGTTAGGTGCTTTGGACTCATTATTGCATCTCTCTTGTTTAAATTCTTGTGCTCTATTTCTCTATTTTTAGGCGCTTTAATTTTAATTTTATGATCTATGTTTTTGTCAATATGAGTTTTTTTTAGTTCTTTCATGTCATATTAAATTTCTAATAGGTTTAGCCTCTTGAATTTTACCAAAAAGTGTGTTAGCTACTTCTTGAAATTGAGTTTCTAAGAGGAATTTTTCTCTTGTTTAAGTCTTGTGAGAAGTCTTTCATGCTTTCTAGTTCAAGCATGTTCTCTTGAAAATATTTTTTCAAAAAAATTTTAGCTCAATTTCATCTTACACTTGTTTGTAAATGTTGAAGTTAGTAGCTCATTTTGTTACCTAATTTTTGGTGATTGTATGCTTGATTTCCTTGAGTGAAAATAGGTGTGTTGTTGTGAGCTAAAATCTTCTGCAAACAAGCTTGCTCTTATACATAGCCAACACTCTTGTGCAAAGTTAAGTCACCTAAAATTTTAGGTTCATTTTGAGTTACTTTTAGTGTTTTTATTAGTTGCACTTTACTTCAAAATTTGTCTGCCTTTGCTTTGTTTTTGTCCAAAAGAATATTACCTCTATATTACTCACAAAATTCTAAATCAAAAGAATTGATTAGTTGCATCAAAGTATAAAAAAAAAACTTAAGAAAATAGAAAGAAAAAGAACATAAAAATCGAAAGAAATAAAAAGAAATATAAATAAAAATTAATGCACCTAATAGCTAAGTAAAGAAAGTTGCAAAAGACTATAAATTTTGGTTAATTTGCTTGGATAGTCTCTTTAAAGCTCTCAACCATACCTTGTTTAGTTAGTGCAACTTTTGAAAACATTTTGAGTCATTTTAGATTTTAGTCCCTACTCCATTTTAGTAACATTCTAGGATTTCTATTGTGTGCCTACTTCTTTCTTGTCTTTAATTCTAGTTTGTCTTCTTTCTCACTTCTTCTAGTCTTGTTATACATGCTCTTTACAATTGGATAACATCCTTGCCTAATTGTCCATTTCATTGTTTTGTGCTTCTACCCTTGTGTTCCTATTTTGCTGCTTTGGTGTGTTTTGGTGTGTTCTGGTGCCACTTTTGTTGAGAAGCTTGAAGCAAAGGCTTGTCGCAAAAGTTAGCATTCTAGGAAGTGTTGTAAAGGCTAAAGGAACTTGATCAAGAAGAGCAACAGGGACTTGAGTGAGACACATCTTGAGGGATCTTAGAGCAAATACTTCAAGACTTTTGTTTTTTATTTTTGCAATAATAATTCCTTGTAAAATTGGCCAATTAATAGGAAATGTTGGATGGTCACTTCCTTTTGTGTGTAATATCTTTAGTAAATTCTCATTTTTGTGAGTGTAAAAGAGGAAGTGGTACACTACCTTCATACCTTTAGGAACATGTTTTAGGTCCCTATACTTTTACTTTTACTTTGCTCAAAACATTTAGGTAAGACTTGAGTTCCAAAAAGAGGGAGGAGTGTTCTTGTGTTGATCTCAGCCTAACCATAGATTTCAACCACCCTTGCACAATGCTTGAATCACACACAAGTAGTAATAAGAGTGTGGACCAAGGGGGCTCCCTAAGGTCAACTCTCTTGATAGGTTTGTGCATGACTTTAGAGAGTGGAGGGTGGAAGAAAGCAACTTAAGAAAAGAAAGAGAGGCTAGAGAAGAGAAAAACAAAGAAGAAAAAGAGAGAGAGAAAAGAGAAAAAGAGAGAGAGGAGAGAAAATAAAGAAGAGAGAAGGAAGAGAAAAAAAGAGAAGAGAAAAAGAGAGAAAAGAGATGGAGAATAAAGAGAAGAAAGAATGAGAGATGAGAAGGAAAGAGAGATAAAAGAGAAGAAAAAAAAGAAAGGAAAAAGAAATAGAGAAGAGAAGAAAAAGAAAGAGAAAGCAAAGAAAAAAAGAAGAAGAAGGTATAGGTCAACCTCAACCATGAATAGTGGTAGTGAGAGTGAGCATTATGATGGAAGGCCTAGACCTAAACTGAGGAAAGCCATACAACCTCACCAAAATGAAAATCAACAAAAAATTAATCTCCCACAATTTTATGGCAAAGATAGTGTGGAACCTTACTTTGATTGAGAAATGAAGTTAGAACAACTCTCCACTTGTTTTCAAGTGGGTGAAAAGCGAAAAGTTTCTTTGGATACCCTTAACTTCCAAGGGCATGTCATACATTGGTGACGGTACTTGTTAGTGAAAAGTTTTGCCACCATAATCCTCCTATTACATATTGGAATGATCTTAAGGGTATTATATGGAGAATACACATGCCCTCTTACTATGAGAGATAGCTCCTTAATAAGTTTCAAAGGCTAAGGCAATGCAACTTAACTGTTGAGCAGTATAGGCAAAGCATGAAACTTCTCATAATGAAAACAGACATTAATGAGAGTCAAGGGCCACCATTGCTAGGTTCCTTAGTGATTTGAGCATTGAGATTAGAGATAAAGTTGAACTCTTACCATATAGGGACCTAAATGACTTGTCCAACTTTGTATCAAGGTTGAGCAACAATTAAAAAGAAAAAAGTTCCAAGAAAGATCACTCAACCTTTACAAAGGGGGATCAAAACAAAGGAAGATTTTTCAAGAGTCCCCCTAAAGAAGAAACACTCATAATGCATAACAAGAAAAATCCCATGCATAATAGAGAAAACCCCCCTACTAGCTCTTTATCCAAGACTAGTAGTATTAAATGCTTTAAATATCTTGGGAGAGGCCACATTGCCTCCCATGCCCTAACAAAAAAATCATGATCATGAGGGGCCAAGACATTGATAGTTAATTTTCTTCTTCTTCTAGTAAGAGTGAGGAAGAAAGGGGTAACATGTTGAGGATACATATCCTTGTGAAGGGAACTTGTTGATGATAGGAAGGCTTCTTGGAAGTCAACCTTGTAACATTAGTCAATCTCAAAGAGAGAGCATCTTCCATGCAAGATGTAAAGTTTTTGATAAAATATGTTCTCTCATTGTAGATAATAGCTCTTGTTGTAAAGCTTGGAACACCATCTAATGAGTTTAATCATGCATATCAAGTTAAAGATTTGGAAGGCATGGAAGGGAAGGATGACCTTCAAAAAGATTACCCCTTAAATCCCAAGGAAGATCTTATTGAAGATAATTCTTCCAATAAAGAAGTAAAAGATGAGGTTGTGCCCATCACCATTAAGCATAATACATCACAACCTCAAACTCTACTTAAAGATAAGGCCACTATAGTTGAGCTTGAGATTGAGCCAAAAACTTTGGAGACTCAAAAGTTCACCCCAAGATATCATGCAAGAATGGCCCACCCCTAGGCCCATCATTCTCTCTTAGGGTTAACAAAAGGGTCAAGCTTACTTAACTTTATTGAGTAAATGTTGTGATGCACCCAATATAGTCTCTACATTTATTTTCAACTATATGAGACTATTACTTAGTGCATTAGGCACCAGTTGAGGAACTGTTGTGTGGAGACCCCTGCACTACCTCCACAACCACAACCATGAAAGGCTACTCATAGACCCCTAATTTTCCTAAATCTCTTGAGTTTACACTGCTAACTACACTACTTATATCCTTGCAGGACTGGAAGAAAAAGAAGAAAGGCCTCATGATTTTATGTCAAATCCTCTCCAAGGGGGAGGAGTTAATGCAATCTCACCTAGCAAGGCCTCTTAGCTAGAAAGTTTGAAGAGCAAACATGGTTTGGATGGAGCATGGAGATATTGTTTTAGTCCATAGTCTATATTTTGTAAATAAATTAGCTTGTTCTCATGCCCTTTATCTTAGCTTTAAATAGGTGTATTTGTTCACTTTTTTGCCTTATATTTTGGCTTATCCTTTTATTTTTAGTTAGGAGGTGTAACTAGTCTTTTATTTAGAATGTGCTTATTAGAATGGGCCTTTTTTGGGAGTCTTGGCCATGTGGTTTTTGTCAACCATATCCCTTCTAAGACACACATAAAGCATGAGAGATATGTGGGCCCCTTTGTTCCCTCCAAGTAGTGTCAACCACTTCCTCTCTCCAAGGTGGCGCCTACTTGGCTCTTAAATTCAAATTTGAATTTTGGAGGAGGTCTACATGACACTCTTAAATTCAAATTTGAATCTAGAGGAAACATAGATCCACATTTTCAGGGTCATGTTTGGATCTAGCTAAACTAATTAAGTGCTAATTGGCTATTAGCTCAATTAACACACAATAGTTAGCTAACCCTATCCTAATCACCCTTGAGTTGGACGTCCAACTCCAGACCCATAGCTTAGGGTTTTCCCTTACAAATAGCCTCTTCCACACATTGTATAATTTTTACACTTGAATGATATAAAGTTTCTCTTTGAGTGTCTTTCTTCTCTCACTGTAGGAGCTTCCTTATGGCTTTTGTCAAGGGTTCCTTCCCTTGTGATATGAATGCAAAAAACAATGACTTTTCATTTTTTGTAACGTTTCATGAATTTATATCACCTTGTAGCAAGAATCTTACACTTAGTGGCTTATCTCCTTGAGTAGCACCACCATTCACCTTCCATTTCTTCTCCTTCCATGTACATTTCACCAATTGGCACCTCATAAAGATGATTTTGGGATGGCAATCATGGAGGATTGCATCAAATTTATCCCAACTCCCTCCTTCATCTAAGACATATGCTCTAAACATGTTCTCAAAGGTCTGAATGGTTCTCTCTGATCGATCGTCAGTCTGAGGGAGGTACGTTGTGCAAAAACATAACTTAGAGCCAAATACTTACTGGAATGCCCTGCAAAATCTGGAAGTAAATCTAGGATCTCTATCTAACACTATAGATGCGGGTATGCTATGAGGTTTAACTATATCTTTGATGTATAGTTAATTTTGGGATGTATAGTTCTATTAACAATTACCCATATGGCATCAAGACTCAAACGAGTCTTAGGCAACCCCATTACAAAATCCATGGAGATATTTTACCACTCACACTCAGGAATTTCCAAGGGTTTGAACAAGCCTTTCAAGCTTCTGGTGTTCTATCTTAACCTTTTGACAAACTAAACACCTAGTAAGAAAGCTAGCCATATCGTTCTTCATCCCTAACCACCAATACATCTTCTTCAAATCCTGATACATCTTAGTTATCTCTGTATGTATAGTGAACTTACCCTTATGACCTTCTTCTAAAATTTTCTCTCAAAGACTTCCCTCCTTAGGAAATATAATTTTATCCTGAACATCACTAAACCATCAACAGATAAGTTATAACCTTCCTGGTTCACTAGAGACTGTAAATCATGGTCTAAAAGTTGTTCCTTCTTAATTAACTTTCTCAAGTCACTACCTATCTCTAATTTATACAACCTCATACTTAAGGCCTTTAATAACACACTAAAATTTAGGTCTCTAAACTCCTCTATCAAGTTAATATCTTGTACCATCAAACTAGATATGCGTAAAGATTTCCTACTTAGAGTATCAGCCACTACATTGGCTTTTCCTGGATAGTACTTCAACTCAAAATCATAATCTTTAAGCAACTCCATCCACCTTTTTTGTCTCACGTTCAACTCCTTTTTTATCAAACAAATACTTAAAGCTCTTATGAGCTCTTAAAAACTCTCTTCACACTTATTATCCCACTTAAAGGGTTTCCCTTTCCTAGTCAGAATGGTCAAAGGTAAGGCTAGTCTAGAGAACTCCTCTATGAACTTCCTATAGTAACCTGTCAATCCCAAAAAACTTTGCACTTTAGTCATTGATTTAGGTTGCTCCCACTCTAACACTACATCAACCTTACTAGAATTAACTGCTACATCCCTCTAGAGATGGTATGCCTTAAAAACTTCACCTCATCAAGCCAAAGCTCACATTTTTCTAGCTTGGCAAAGAAGCATTGATCCCAAAAAATTTACAACATTATCCTTGAGTGTTTCTTATGTTCATCAGGTGTCTCTAAATATATCAAGATATCATCTATGAATACCACCACAAAACTATCCAAGAAAGATCTAAATATCTTATTCATTTAATCCATAAAGACTGCCAGAGCATTAGTCACACCAAAAGGCATCACTACATACTCATAATGCACATACCTCGTCCTAAAGGTTGTTTTTGGGATATCCACACTCTTAACCCTAATCTAATGATACTAATCGTAAGTCTATCTTAGAGAATGCCGTCACTCCCTTCAACTAATCTAGAAGGTCACCCATCATGAGCAAAGGATATTTATTTTTTATCGTCACCTTATTTAATCGTTTATAGTCTACACATAACCTCATATTGTCATCTTCTTCTTCATTAAGAGTATTGGTGCTCCCCAAGGTGACATACTAGGCCTAATGATCCCTTTTCCAACAACTCCTCTAATTGTTTATTAACTTCACTCAACTCCAAAGCTGATATCCTATAAGGTGCTATTGACACTAGATTACTCATTGGCATAAGGTCTATGCTAAACTTCATATCCCTATTTGGAGGCAAACTAGAAACCTCCTTAGCAAAAATATCTTGGAATTCACACACAACAAGTATAGTTACCACATATAAATCAATCTCCCCTTTAACTAAAAATAAGAGCATGTATCCTTGGGCCCCCTCAACTAAGCACTTAAGGCAAGAGGCAACAGAGGTAATATAATTTGACATAGAGGAATCAATGGGCATGGGTTGTGTTGCAACAGAAATAATATTATTAGAACAATTTATAATAGAATGATTTGTAAATAATCAATCCATATCAAGTATGGCATCCAACCCAAACATAGGCAAACATATAAAGTTAACAAGATAAGACACATCTTGATACACTAAAGGATAGTTCAAACAAACAATGGAAGTGAAAAGTTTGTCCTTTGCAAGAGTAGCAACACTCAAATAATATGACAATTTAGAAATAGTTAAAGCTAAATTCTTTGCATAGTCAAGATATATGAAGGAATGTGTCGCTCCTGAATCAAACAATATAATTATTTCTTTTTTTTAATAAAGCCCATACCTTGAATCAAGCCATCAGACTCCTTCACCTCTTCTCCTTGGACTGTAAAGACTCTCCCTTAGTTTTGAGGGCTTGGTTGGGTTTGCTACCATTTCTGTAATTTCTAGGACAGTGTCCCATCTTCCCACATTTGTAGCAAGTAATTTTTAGTGTAGGACATGTGCAATTTCCATGAATAAAGTAACACTTACGACATCCACTACCTTTATTTGTAAATTTATCATCAAGGTTAGTAAATAAATATTAAGGATTAATTATGTATGTAATCACTTTTTATACTTGTAGAAGATGTAGAAATGAACTTTGTATGTAACCAATTGTTGAGATAGATTAATGGCAAGTTAGAAAGCATTCTATTCTAAAAATTTGAGGCCCCTTAGTCTAAAAAATTCACTAAGCAAAAATCGTGGCAGTTTAGAAAGAAGTGAAGCGGTGCAAAGTGGTGGGAGAAGTTCTAGAATGGCGATGTACATGGGAATTTGCTGAGTGAATCCCATATCGTTGAGTGAAATTCTTCTAGCCTAAAACTATAAATAGAGGTGTTGGGTTGCTTGTTAGAAGACAGATTTCAATAGAATCTAGTGAGAGAAACAACTGAGGGAGTTCTAAAGAGAGAAGGAGAAGAAGCTTAAGGAAGAAAAGGTGTAGCTATAGAAGTGTTGTCGAAGTTCTGCCCACTCGTAATCAAGCCTCTTATCAAGGTAAAAGGGGAATGGGATTTATAAATTGTGAAAAGTGTTAGTCTTAATAAACAGTGTGTTTATGATGTAACATAAAAAATGAATGATGCACTCTTGGATACTTCTCCCATGATCTTGCTCCAAAGAGGCTCTAAGAAGAAGATAGAGGTAGAAGAGATCAAAGATGAAGGTGATCTAGCCACCACTTCTAGTGAAGATAAGCTATGGTTGAGGAAGTTTTCCACAAAGGATGGAACCCTTGATAATAGCCATAGAAGAACCCTCATGTTTTAGGAGATAACATAAAGACTCTAGATAGAAGAAGCTCTCAAAATTAAGTTTATTCATCAAAGTGTTTAGGGTTTAGGGTTTGAGAGTGGACGTCCAACTCAATGATGCTTAGGGAAGTATTAGTTAAATTAACTAAGTGTTAATTTGGCTAAGAACTAATTAACACTTGGTTAATTTAACTAGATCCAAACAAGGCCCTAATATTGTGGATCTATGTTCCTTCTAGATTCAAATTTGAATTTGAGAGTGCC
Source organism: Psophocarpus tetragonolobus (assembly GCA_037954015.1). Taxonomy (NCBI): domain Eukaryota; kingdom Viridiplantae; phylum Streptophyta; class Magnoliopsida; order Fabales; family Fabaceae; genus Psophocarpus; species Psophocarpus tetragonolobus. The sequence continues at coordinate 39,193,262 of CM075689.1, forward strand.
ATGTAGACTTCCTCTAAATTTCAATTTGAATTCAAATGTGACACCTAGGAGAGAGAGAATGATGTGGCGCCAACTTGGGGAAACAAGAGCGCCCCACTTGTCTCTTATGCTTCATGTGTGCTAGAAGGGTGTGGAAAATAATCTAAGGGGTGTGGACAACAATAACCCACATGTCCAAGACTCCCAAAAAGGCCCACTCTTATGCACACACTCCACATAAAATACTAGCGACACCTCCTATCCTAAAATAGAGAAAATTGACCAAAATACAAGGCCTTAAAAAAAATTAAGCACACCACTATATTATTACAAGCTAAGGGCACAATTTACAAGCAATTATTTACAACATTATAAACTATGGCTTAGATTAGGCTTCTTCATGCTCCATCTAATCCATGTCATTCTTTATTCTCCCTAGCTTAATTCCTTGCTAGACGGGATTGCATCATCTCCTCCACCTTAGAAAGGATTTGACGTTAAATCTCGAGACCTTTCTTCATCTTCTTCTAATCTGCAAAAGGATAAGCAATGGAATTAATAGACGTGTATCTATGATTAGAGGAAAAGTAAGAGGCCTTTTGTGTAACCCTTTAAGATTAGGGTGTGGAGGTTTGCACTAAAGTTTGAAAAATGTTTGTTGTTCATGTGCCTCCACACAATAATTCCCTAATCAATTCCAAATACACTAAGTGCTAGTCTCATTCATATAGAAATGGGTGGTGAGACTAATCTTGGTACACGGAAACATTCTTCCAAGAAGGCTAAGTAATTCTTGTCTTTTTTTTCACTCTAAGAGATAATAATGGGCTCAGGGCTTGACCATTTTTGCATGGTCTCTTTGATTTGAATTTGAGATTGGCTATGGTTTTGTAAAGGTTGAAACTCAATCTCTTGTCCAAATTTGGCCTCATTAGCAAGTAGAACTTGAGGTTGTGACTCATTATGCTCAAAGGGTATGGGTACAACCTCAATCCCCACTTGTTCAAGGGAAGACTTCTTTCCCTCAAGGACCTCCTTTGAGTTCACAGTGTCACATTTTTTAAGATTGTCCCTGATGCACTCCCTTGAACTCTTCAACCAATGTTCCTTCCTCTAAGAAAATGGAGGATGGAGAGGTTAGAAATGGGAGAGGGTTAACGCTACTTTCTAGGAAAGAAATGAGTCAAAAATTTTATGTTGTTTGCCACAAGGGAGAGGTCCCTTGATAAAAGCTTTAAGGGAGAGATTCCTCAAGAGAGAGGATTCTCAAAGACACTTAAGAATAAATTTCTCAAAAAAAGTGTTACTTCATTCAATCAAGTGTGATTTGTACAAGAGAGACTAGGTGTATTTATAGCCCAAAGAGGGAGCAAGGCACTCAAAACTAGGCAATGTGGGACTTGGGCCTAATTAGGATTAGGAGCACTAATCCCTCTTAGGCCCACTAAAAGTGGTGCCTAGCCATAAGCTAGGGAGTGTCACGGCCTAATCAAGGGGGTGTGGAAAGAGATTCACACTCCTTTGGGTTATTAGGCCCTTTACTCCCCTCACCTCCCTTCCTAAGCTAATTACACCATAAAATCTAGAAACTAGAATAAATGGCCAAAATACAAGGCCTAAAAGGGAATTAAAAACTAATTAATATTTACAAGAGGAAAACTAAGGACTATGGCCTAAAATATCTATCTCCATCATGAGTTGGGGTCTTGATGAGTCTTTCCGGGCCAAGTCTTCTTCAATCCTCCTAGCCATTGCCCTAGTGAGAGCACCCTTGGTAAGTAGGATTGCATCAGTCCCCCTCCTTAACTTTATCCAAGTCTTGAGACTCTCGTTTAAGCTCAAAGGAAAATGTTTTAAACTCAACACTTGGAAAAGTGTTTGATGGAACTTTAAGTAGAACTTGAGATTGTGGTTCATTGTGCTTAAAGGATGTAGGCACAACCTCAACCTCCACTTGCTCAAAAGGAAAGTTGTCTTCAATAAGATTCTCCTTGGATGGCAAGGAAAAGTCTTTCTGACGAGAAATTTCCACTTGTTTGATGAGAGAGTTGTCTTTCAATAAGATTCTCCTTGGATGGCAAGGAAAAGTCTTTTTGAAGAGCAACTTCCTTTTCATTTTCATTAAGTATTGAACTTGAGATTCTTGCTTAAGTTTTATGAATGATGGTTCAAGTTCAACACTTGGTGAATCCTAATTTATGAGTACAATTAGAGGTATTGGATAAATGTGTTCAAAGATATTTGACACAACCTCCATTTGTACTTGTAATAAGAGAGAACTTTATTTAATAATGTCATCTTTGGGATTCAATGAGTGATCTTCTCGAAGCTCCTCTCTTCTCTCACTTTCCTTCAAGTTTTGAACTTGAGACTCTTGTTTGAACCTTGTGGATGTTGCCTCAAGTTTAAAACTTGATTAAGTGTTTAATAGGATTTCACCTTTATCTTTCTCCAAGAGAGAAGTTTCTTGAGTAAGATCCTCCTTGAAATCCAAGGAGTAATCTTCTTGAAGATTTACTTCTTTCTCAAATTTTTCCAAGTATTGGACTTGAGATTCTTTATTTATCTTAAAAGGTAATGACCTAAGTCCAACACTTGTTAAAGTGCTTGTTGGAGAATCATGCTTAAGTTATGGGCATCTAAGGTATGAAGAAGTGTACTAATTCTTCTTCACATCTAAACGAGAAAAATAAAGCTATTACATACAAAAGGAAGTGACCCTTAAGGGCATCCAACACTTCCTAGAAAAGGCCTTTTAATACAAAGAATTAGCAAAAACAAAATAAAAGAAATTCTTCAAGTCTTCTCTCTCAAGCCTCCCTCACCAAATGTCTCACTATGTTTCTTACTCCTCCTTTTTGTTGAAATCCTCATTGTCTTTTCAACTCTTTCTTAAGATGTTACGCTTGTGGATGGCTACCTACCAAAGGCTTCCCTACACAAAGTGGCACCAAACACCAAAGCAATTAAAAGAGCTAGAATACAAGCAAAAAGCAAGAAATACACAATTTGAGAAAGGACACTTGTCCAAATGGAAAGAATAATTGAGACAAGACTTCGAAATATTAAGCAGAAGACAAGCTAAAAACTAAAGGCTAAGAAAAAAAGTAGGTATGGCTGAGATTAGAGAAGGGACTAAGATGAAAAAAGACACAAAATATTTTCAAAAATTGTACAAATGAAAAATAGGTGTGGCCGAGAGCTATACAAGACCTATTCAAGCAAATAAAACCAAAATTGAGCACTCTTATTGCAATTTCAAATAGCTATTAGGTACATATAATTTGCACTATATTTTTTTTAACTTCTTTTGATCTTTAGTTCTTTTCTCTCTATATTCTTTTAACTTCTTTATATATATATATATATATATATATATATATATATATACTTTTACATGCACCTAACCTCTTGTTTTGATGAGAATTTTATAAGTGAATTATTGTTGCCAAACGCTTGAAATAATACATTAGTCAAGGCACACAAAATTTCAAACCAAAGTGCAATTTAAGAAAACACAAGTAACTAAAAAATGCACTAAAATAGAGAGTAATTTAGGCAATGCACCAAGAGCTTTTGGTTGTGTTTTAGAGCTTCTTGTTTGTGCAATTTTTAGGCTAAAAATTCACACCAATTAAGTCAAGCAATCCTTAAGAGAAATCACCTCAAAATTAGTACAAGAAAGAGCTACTAAAAATTCAAAAAAGAACAAAATGATATAGGATGAAATTGAGCTTAATTTTTTTTTAGAAAATTTTTAATGAAACGTGTTTGATCCAAAGGCATGTGAGGCTTCTCAAGAGACATAAACAAGAGGAAAACTCCTATTAGATGCTCAATTTGAAGAATACACCAACACACTTTTTAGGTAAAATAAAAGAGGTGAAACTTAGGAAATTAATTTGACAAATTAAGAACTAAACATGACTAACTAAAGACATAACATGAAGATTATATAAGCACCTAAAAGTGAAACACAAAATTGAACTCAAAACAGCCAACAAATGCAAAAAGGAATCCAAAACACCTGGCCACAGGGTTGTGGTTTTTTGCCACAAAGGTGTACTTTTATGGTAAAGTGCTTCTTAGGAACTTCATTTAAGCATAATTCAACACAAAAAAATATGTATGGCAGAATGAAGATCCGAAAACACAAACAAGTGATTTAATGAAGGATTTAAAAGGATTGAACCGAACATATTTAACATAAGATGCACAGAAATCAATTAAAGACAACAACAAGACAATAAGGAGAACAATGCACAACATGGATTTGCTAAAAAGAAAAATAGAATCAAGATGAAGAAGAAGATGAACACAAAAGGAACTACACGAAATTTAAAAGCTAAGACAAGGAAAAGAACCTCAAAGGAGTAGGTTCTTGATACCACATGATGCAACCTCAAAAATGCATGATGCACTCTTGGATGCTTCTCCCATGATCTTGGTCCAAAGAAGAAGATGGAGGTGGAAAAAACTAGAGATGAAGGTGATCTAGGTGCACTTCTAGTGAAGATAAGCCACGGTGGAGGTAGCTTACCACAAAGGAAGGAACCCTTAATAAAATTCATAGAAGGACCCTCACATTTTAGGACAAAACATGAACACTCAAGATAAAAAAAGCTCTCAAAATTGACTAAGTATATTCATCAAAGTGTTAAATGTTTACAAGTGGAGGTGGTGGTCTCAAATTATAGAAGAGAAATCCTAAGCTATAGGCCTAGATTAGTTAAACTCAAGGATGTTTAGGTAAAGATTAGTTAAGGACGTCCAACTCAAGGATGCTTAGGGAAGGATTAGTTAAATTAACTAAGTGTTAATTTGGCTAAGAGCTAATTAACACTTGGTTAATTTAACTAGATAAAAAAAGGCCCTAATATTATGGATCTATGTTCCTTTAGATTCAAATTTGAATTTGAGAGTGCCATGTAGACTCCCTCCAAATTTCAATTTGAATTCAAATGTGCCTCCTAGGAGAGAGAGAGAAGGATGTGGCACCAACTTGGGGGAACAAAAGAGCCCCACTTGTTTTTCATGCTTCATGTATGCTAGAAGGGTGTAAGAAACAATCTAGGGAGACTGGACAACAAAAACCCACACATCCAAGATTCCCAAAAAGGCTCACACATTCCACATAAAATACTAGAGACACCTCCTATCCTAAAATAGAGAAAATAAGTCAAAATACAAGGCCCTAAAAAAAACTAACCACCCCACCAAATTACTACATCCTAAGGGCACAATTTAAATCAATTATTTAAAAATTATAAACTATGGCCTAGATTAGGCTTCTTTGTGCTCCATCTAAGCCATGTCCCTTCTTTATTCTCCTTGCTAGGCGGGATTACATAAGTTTATTTGTCTTATTCTGTTATTGTTTCTATTGATTTATGGTGTTGATTGCTTTGATTGTTGTTTGTTTTCTTAAGTTAATTATTTCCCTTCAGATAACCTTTTGGTCACTCATTCCAAATAAGCTTCTAGTTGTGGTTACTGTTCTCCAAATAACTTTCTGGTCATTGTATCTAGATGATCTTTTAGTCTTTTTTATTACCCTTCGAATGACTTTCTAGTCATTAGTTCTAGATAACCTTCTGGTTGTGGTTCTTATTCTCCAAAAAATATTCTGGTCCTACATTTATGATTATTACTGTTCACGATTTCTATGTGTGTTATTCTTGGTTTACTATAAGTGAAGTTGTTGAATTTCATAAATGAAGGTTTTATTAATCAAATGATGAACGAAATGATTTTAGAAATGTATATGAAATTATTCTTGAAATGGAGAGTCTTGAACTTGTCTAGATGTTTTAAAAAAGATAATGAATTGTTAAAGAGTGAGTAATTATCATGATACGAAGGCAAGCTAGGTATGCTTTGTGGTTGTGGTGTAATCTGATCTTCCACATCAGAAAAGATGTCTTGTAATAATATTATATTAATCTTTTGGTGAATATCAAATATTTACAAGGTTAACTATTTCCTATAAATTCCTGTTTGATGCTAAGCTTGATTATTTTGTGAATTATGATACATAGTTGTGATACTTAAATTATGGTTAATGGTGTTGTAATTCAGTATGAATATTATATAATTTGTGGTTTTTAAATTAGTATTCCTTGAGAATGTGGTAAGGAGAATTTAGTAAAAAGCCCTAGGTTCCCTGGGGATATTTGGTGATAACTAAAGCATGATAGTATAAATATTCTGAGATTTGAGATTTATGAATAACATTGTGATGTTGAGTTTGGAATTGTGTGAAATTATGAGGTGAATTTAGTAAAAATCTTAGTTCCTTGGTGGAAGTATCATACAAGTAGATGTATGACATGTTTGGGAAGTTGTGATTTGGTGCTTTAGGAGGTAAAGTAGGATTTTTGGAGTATATCCTTTTCAAACTAGAAAAAATATCAGTAATAACTAGTCAGGGACTAGTAACTAATCGAGGATCAGTACCTTGAGACTGATTTATGGGGGGTCAGATTCTCATATCTGGTCGAACAACAAATATTATATATGGTTGAGGATCAATACTATTGGATTGAAAATTATATTGTTATTATGGTTAGAAAAGGATATATAGTTATTAATCACTTCCCAAAACAATAATTGTGATGATTGAGGAAAAATCATGTATGAGTACAATGAAACTGAGTTTGATGATGAGAAGACTGAGATTGAGATTATGAGGAATCGAGTCCTAAGATGAACTCTAGGTCCTCATTGTTCGTATAGTTTATTAAGATTAACATATATAGTTTATGATTATCTCACTCCTTTATATGTTTGCTTGTATGTTTCTTTTTATATGTGTTTGTGATGTGATTAGAAGAGGAGCCTAATCAGTTAGCGGAGATGGGAACCGCTAAAGACTTCTTATATGCTTGATTTTTTGTTTGATGGTGTTATGTATTAAGCTCTTTTTAGTTTATTTTTTGTCAAAGGCACACTACTCTAAATTAGGTCAATTTGGGATAATGGTTATGATGTACTAAGATATTTTGTACGAATAAGGATTTTTGTAATGAATATTTCTCTCATATTTATATTAAGAAGATTATAGTTCTTTATAGCATTTGAAGTTTTGAAAATTTCTATAATCATGTTAATTACCTTTGACAAATGTTTCATAAAATTCATAATTGAATTAGGTAGAGATTTCGGTTGTTACATTATTAATCTTTGTTCTTTGTGTTTACTTATCTTTTTTATGGTGGACATCGGTCAAAGGTTCTTTTGAAATTTTCCATCCTTGTTATTGATCTTTTTCCCATGATAGTTATCCTTCTCCTTAGACTATTGTATCATCATTGCCCGCATATTTTGCTCTACCACTTGACACTTACTTACTAACGTGGGATAATCTCTAATCTCCAGGATCCAAACACTACTCCATAACTCTGGCTTTAGACCCTCCTCAAACTTGATAACTTTTCATTCATCTTGAGGATGATATCTCAAAACACAAGAAAGCCTAGCCAAACTTTCAAATTTAACCACATACTCTGTTATAGTCACCTTTCCTTGGAAAATATTAAGGAATTCAATCTCTTTTTTAATACGAACATTGTGAGGAAAATACTTTCTAGAAATACCTCCTTGAACTTGTCTCAGCTAATATAAGCTCCCTGAGTTATCAAACCGCCTTGAATGCTATTCTACCAGTGTTCAGCATCAGACTCTAATAAATAAGTAGCAAGATCCACTTTTCTTGCATCATCACATCTCATAACTCCAAAAATTTTCTCTAGCTTTTGGATCCATCCTTTTTCCTCAACGGGATTTGAGCTACCTCGAAAGGATAGTGGGTCATGGTTACGAAATTAAGATAACCCTGCATATTGGGTATTTTGAGGTGCAATTGCTTCTTTGATTGCTCCACCTTTGTTTTGCCCTATCTGACAAATAACATCCGTTTGCGCTTGCATAACTGTAGCATCTAGTCCAATGCTACTGCAAGTGCATCATTCGTACTTGCCCCACACCTATTAGTTGCCATAAATTTTCATGTCACCAATCAAACACTAGGTTGATCAAGTCTATACCTAAAAGAATAGCATGAAATTTTATAACTCTAATAAGCAGTCTTATGCACCCACATTTGATTTTTTTTTTAAAAAAAAGAAACCCATTACCACTGTCCAATTTAGGATCAAACTGCTCTGATACCATAATATAACATCATTTGTTACAATAATAAGTATAGAATTATTTAAAATAAACAAACTTTCGAAATAGTAAGCCAAAAATATCTCTCAATATTAAAATAGGGTGAATAAAATATGGATCCTTACAAAGTATAATTTTCAAATGTAGATGTCTCTAAAATGAATGTCAATGATAATTGAAATAACAAAAATATTCATTCTAAATAAAAAAATCTAAGTTAGGGACTAATTCTTCAAACCTCCTTAGCCTTTACAGTTTCTTCCTCTTCTGACTCTGAAAACAACACTTTAATTAGATGGAAATCCGAGTGAATAAAATAAGTTCCAAAAGAGTTTGTGAATAGCATTGTTCTCAACCGATGCGGAATCCAAAAAATTAACTCATGGTACCCGCAATAATTTCTAGTGATAATAATCAACACAATAAAAATAGTTTTCAATTTAACATCGTCATGCATACATGCAATCTACAAAAATATAGTGATACTCATTATCACTTACTTCCACTTAACATGAGAAAAAAAAAAAGTTATTGGTCGATTCAAATGTGAGTTGGTGTCACTTTAACATGAGGAAGAAAACAAAATTATTGGTTGCATCATGAGTTGGCACCGTTTTTTACAGAATGGGAAAAAATCTCATTAGTTACCTAACAGGAGGAGTTGATGTCACTTTCGAAATTGGAAGGAAAAATCAGCTGGTTGACTCACATTAGTTGGCGCCACTTTAATAGGTGAAAAAAAATTCACTGGTTATCTGAAGTGGATTGGCACCACTTTTTGGAGTCACCTAATAAGGACAAAAAAAATCTCACTTTCTTACCTCACATGACTTGAAGCCATGCATTGGATTGCTCCAAGTGAATTGGTGCCATTGGCTTAAAGATAAAAAAATCCAACAAACAAAATCTCAATTTTGGTAAATAATTTTGCAAAGTCCCTAGTTTGACATATATACACTTAAAATTCATTATAAAAAACCTTGTTAGAGAGGGTAATTGGGCCTTGAATCAAATGATAGATGTGTCATTTGTCCTAAATTCATGCAAGTGGAGTTGTGTGCATCCAAGTAAATACATATATAAACCATGTGTATACAATTTTGTGTGATAATCTTATAACTTCTCTATTTAAATTACTTTTAATTATTTTTCTTATAATTTCTCTTTTATAATATCTATTTTCTTATTACTTTTTTCATTACATGTTATACATTTTCTCTCTCTTATTATTCAAGATTAATATTATATCATCCAAAAAAGTATACAACCATCAATTTCCATAATTTCATAACTTTTCTTTATTGTAATGGCATAGTCTTGTATCTTGTATTTAAAATTACACATAACATCCTTCCTTCTTTTACATATACATTATCTTCTAATTATTTATTATACCAACACCTTTTTATATTAAATTAACCAACTTAATTGTTTGTAAAAAACTTATACCATATACTCCTGTAAAAGGAATATCAATATGTTAAAAAGTAGAGAATTTATGTAATTTCTAGAAACCTGAAACAATGTTAATATTAGTATACGGTACTCTTTAATTTATATAATTGTATTTTTAATTTTTAATACAGGATAAATTATTATTAATATTTAAATTATTTAAATTTAATCTATAAATTTATAATCTAATTTAAATTTTTATTTCTTGCCGTCTCAATAAAAATGTTCTAACTTCGCCCTTGATTTTGACCCTGGGAATGGGGAATTGGGGATCACAACATTGCAACATGTTTTAGTTAGTTTGCACACCCTTGGCATTGTACCGAAAATTGTGTCGATAATTTTGCACATCACTAATTTCGCATGCTATCTACATTGTAGGTGATATATATATATATATATATATATATATATATATATATATATATATATATATATATATATATATATATATATATATATATATATATATATATATATATATATATATATATATATATATATATATATATATATTTATTTATTTATTGTTAATGAAAAATACTTTTACATTGAAAATGAATAATAATTTTTCATTTATGTGACTTTTAAATTATCGACACTATTTTCGGTACAATGCTAAGTAGTAAAGTCAACAAACTTACTATGAATGAAGAGTTGTGATTGAATGTTAGTGTAAAAATTTTTACACTAATAGTATATATCAATTAAACCCTCTCTCTCTATATATATATATATAAAGAGATAGAGAGAGAGGTCATACTTATTATTAAATGTGTTTTTCTTTTATTTTTTATAGTTTTTAATAAATTTTGATTAATAATAAACAGATTCACAACTATTATACTAATAATAAAAGTGTGAGATAGAACTTAGAGAATGTGTTGTTTGTAGTTTTTTTAGCATATTACAATAATAATCTTTTAATTTTTTATCAAAATATATATAAATAGATGGAAAAATACTCATACCTGCGGAAACCATCCCGAGTTTGACGAATATTATCTGCTATGACCGGATACGGGTACAAGTATCATCCGATATAGTGAATTGAATACAGGTACGAGTATAAGTATATGTTTACCTACCCTGTACCTGAACTTGTACTTGCCTTATTGTAATTTTAATAATTATATAACAAATTTAAAGTTATATATTTAATTAAAAATTTTAATTCCCAAATTTTTGTTTATAATTCTTGTTATTTATTATTCTTTATATACTTTTAAATTAAAATATAAGTAATCACTTAATATATAATTTATTTAATAAGAAGAAGAAAATTTAAATTATAAAAAATAATATAACAGGTTACCTGTAGGTATACCTAGAAATACCCAACATGAATGGGGATAAAAATTAAAATTTCATACTTGCTTCTTTTATACACAAACTCATCCCACACTTTTCAAAGACAGGGACAGGAAGGGTTACACCCGCCCCACCCCATTGTCATTCCTAGTATAACTTCATTTTCTAAATTCTTTTGTACTAACTAGTCTTGTTCAATTTAAAAATATTAAACTAATATTACTTTATTTATTTATATATATATAAAATAATTTTTTAATTATATTTTTCATCCCTATAAAATATGTCCTTGTAAAATATTTTATGTTATTTTTGTCTTTATAAAAGTTAAATATATTTTTTTCATTTTCATTAGTAATAATACTTACGTGGCTAAGCATTTAACACGTGGATTTGGTGATTGAAATGTAAAATATGTTTTTCTTTCCTATAAAATTTATAAAATATTAAATATATTCATGTAAAATTTTTTGTATTTATTTTTGTTCCTATAAAATTTTAATATATTTTTTTATCATCATCAGTAAGGATGCTAGTAACAATACTGACGTGATTATGAACCATTTTGGATGAAAGTGTCATAAAATTATGAATCCACCTGCTATTTTTATTGACATGTAATTGTTTATGTATTCTTAATTATGTAAGTGGTGGTTAAAAGGTAAATAATCAAACAGAACCCTGAAATTATACAAAAAATTTACATGAACATATTTAATATTTTACAATTTTATAGATAATAAAAACATATTTTACCTAAAAATAGTAGTATTAGTTTAAAAGATCTCTCTTTATGATTTAAAAAATATTTTTACTTTAAAATTTGTTTTAAACATGAAGGACTAAAGAAGTAGTAAAAAATAAAAGGATAATTATAAGAAATGAAGAGATGATACCTTAAAAGTACTCAAACCATATATCAACTCTATATAATGACTTGTTTTTCTCTTCAAAATGCACTAACAATTCTAGCATGGCACCCTCTAACAAACAACTTTTGTTTTTGCTATTTCTCTTGGTAACCCTCGACCCCATTGTCTCATACCACCAACCTGGCCAAATAAAAACTCGTGTATCCATTTTCAATCACCTAGGTCAAGGAAACACAGCTCTCACTATTCATTGCAAATCCAAAGATGATGACTTAGGGGTTCATGTGATTCACAACAACCAATGTTATGGATGGGAATTCTACCCTAATATTTGGGACACAACGTTGTACTTTTGTGATTTGTCATGGGCAGGGGGAGCAGGATCATTCGATATATACCACCATAAAAGGGATCATAAGAGGTGTTGGCCTTGTTGTGATTGGTATGTCACCAAAGATGGTCTTCAAGGGTTCACATTTGAACCAAGGAAGCAAGACATGTTCTTTAAGTGGCAAGCATGAGCATTGAGCATCAAAGTAAATATCCTTTATTAACTTATTTTATAATCTTTATCATATGATATGAAAAATGTTAGCTATTAATATATTAGTTTTATTAGTAAAAAGATTTAAATCCATGATTATTTCCTTCCTCTTCTTGCTACAAGTGTATTTTGTCATTAAACTTATCTTATATAATTAATATCATTTTATCGTATTATATTTTGTTATTATTATTTTTTAATACTGTTGAACCAATAAATTTTGATTCAATGTTTTGACCAATTTAATAACGAGTTTGATTTTTAAAACTTTGTTTAAAAATCATTCAAACAATAAATTATAATGAAATAATAATATGATTTTTTTTTACATATTAGTACATTTAATCACATGATAATGTGTCTTTATAATCCACGAATGAGTTAGTATATATCTCACATTTTCTATAACCAGATTCATCTTTTCAATCACTTTAACAAATAATATGAGCTATTAAGTAAAAAATAATAATTACAACAAATTAATGTTTATATGTACTCGTGTCATTCTTGAAGTATATATTAATTTTAAATTTAATATTTTAGCTAAACTTTTATATATACACATTAGAATTTACCATTTAGAGTAAATATTAGTAATGTTATTAGATTCGGTTCGACCAACTCAACAAAAGTAAGAAGTTAGTTGACTCAGGAGGTCAATGTTAATTCGCATCACTTGATTTTGTAGTAATAAAATTTAAATAATTTATAACTTATATAATTTTATACTTTATAAATTTATAACAAATAATTAAAATAAAAATACATTTAATTGAATATTCATATAATATTTATAAATATTTATGTATATATACATATTCATTATATTATAAAAAAATATGATAGTTTAGTGGTATTCTTTCTTTCAAATCTTCGAAAGATCAAGGTTTGAACTTAGTAATAATGTTATTAGACTTAGTCTGATCTCTAACTCAATTAGGACAAGGAGTTAAGAGTCAACTTGGGGGGACAATGATTGACCTGCATGATTCGGATTACATTAAAAAATATAAATATTTATAACCATATAATTTTATACTATAAAAAATCATAAAACAATTAAATTATATAAAAAATCAATAACACAAATTAAAGAAGATAGTGACTACACCAGATTTATGGCTTATTTGATACATATTTTTAGTGCAAGTCGCAATCACAAAAAAGAAAAGACGCAAAGATTGGAACAAAATCCAAACACACTGAGTTGCAAAGTGAAGACTAAACGTTGAAAAAACTATTAGGGTTTTTTCCCATTCAAAACGATGTTATTTCACCCATTAAGAAAAAAAAAACATGACTCCCAAGTTGCCGAGTCGTTAGTTCTCAACCGAGAATCTCCAGGTCAATCTACTTTGATCTTATGCATTTCTAATTCGAAAGGCAGTTCAAATGAGTTATATGGCCAATTTCCGATCTAGCCAAATTTTAAAACATTGCTTAGTAGAAGTAAAACTTGATTTTAATTTTTAGCAATTAACACTGAACATATGCGGAAAGAATGTGACTTTCGAAAAGTGTGGACGAGTTATTCTAACTCATGAGGAACAGTTTTAGATATAAATCAAATGAGTTAATCAATTTGTACTAGTTTTTATACATCCATAATCGAACAAAGTGTTTGGACTGGTCGATCAAACCAATCCAATAACATTGGTTAATAGTCTTTTTGTTTTCATATTTTAAATTTTAATATATTTTTTAATATGTTTAATTTATAAAATATACTTTATATATTATAAAATAATTTTAAATTATTTTAACAAAAGCATGTTAAATTGATATTTTTAATTGATTCAATTTTTTTTATCTTTTTGTTTTTTTTAAATCTTCTTTCATTTCTCTTTTATGTTATTTTTATTCTTAATTTTTATTTATTATCATTTTATTCTTTTAATTTTTATATGTTTTTATTAATATGCTAAGGACCAACTTTCCTTTGTTAATATTTGACACATATCTTTTAAAATATATATATATATATATATATATATATATATATATATATATATATATTTATATATATATATATATATATTTATTGTAATTTCATATTTTTCCTTTCTTAACTTTCTCTTTATGTCTTAAACTTTTTTTTTCTTCATTTTATGTTATCTATTATTCATAATATTTGTTTAGCGGTGTAAATGACATTTTTTTTTTGTCATGTGTGTGACATTTGTCTAAATTGAGGGATATATTGGTCTTTTGGAAATTCCTTTTCGCATTCTCGCTTTTCTATACTTCTAAATTTTCTTTTCTTATATTTTTTATTCTTTTAATGTACATGTTAAAATTATTTTATTAAATATATTTGATATATTAAAAATAATTCTAAATTTTTAACAAAGACAAGTTAAATTAATTTTTTAAATTGATTTAATCTTTTCTCTTTTTGACATTTTTTTTTAAAAAAAACTTTTCTTCTTTAATTTTTCTTTTGAGTTTAATTAATATGTACTAATAGTGTAAAAGACTTTTACACTATCATTCAATCATACATCTTCCTTTATATGACTTTTATAACATTAATTAATTGGTAAAGCCACACAAACTTATCATAAATGAAGAATTGTGATTAAATATCATTGTAAAACTTTTTACACTGATAGCGCATACTAGTTAAACTCTTTTCTTTTTATGTTATTTTTATTCATTTTTATTTCATATCATTTTAAGTTTTATATATTTTATGAATTTAATTAGTATGAATTGACAGTGTAAAAGAACTCACATTCAATCACAACTCTGCATTTATATAATTTTTTAAATATTAACTAGTAAAGTCAATAAACTTACCATAAATGAATGATTGAGATTTAATGATAGTGTAAATTTTTTTACACTGAGTACATATTAATTAAACTCATATTTTGTTAAGAGAATAATAAACATTGACATCCAATTGTAACATACCAAATTTCTATCACTAAAAATAATATTACTCAATAAATAGAACTTATTTAGCATATAATTTAAAACATACCCAACACGATAATAACAGTCATACAAAATAACACAATGCAAGTGTAAACTTATAACATTAATAAATATATTTAAGCATACAAAATTATGCAAACTAACAGACATTCTAATAAAGTTAAATCTACATATATGAACAACCACACTCTTGTTTCCTCAAATATAAATACATATAATCCTCTAACAAACGCTTTCTGGAAAGACCTATTGAGTTGAGACACCAAGGCGGCCTAATGACTTCATCCAATTGGTGTCACGTGTTTATTTGACCCACTCTGACAACCAATTGAGTCTAGGCATACTTATATGACAATTAATTTGCTGGTGTCTGACATCTACTTAACCCATATAACAATCCAATTGTGTTTGAGTATATCTCTTAGGTACCCCCACTTGCATATCTAGTATCGGGATCACAATGTAAATCACCTATATACCCCCACCTGTATATTTGGTACTAGTATTACATTGATCTTAGTTGTATCCCTAACTCAATACACATCACATATATGTAAATATATGTACACCATCCAAGGTTAAGTTACCTCTTATAATTCCCACAATCATCAATTTCAATACAACATATCCTCATCATGCATTCAATACAACATCTCATCGTCATGTATTTAATGCAACATCTCATCATCATGCATTCAATACAACATCTCATCATTATGTATGTAATGCAGCATTTCATCATCATGCATAACACCAACATGCGTTTCAGTGTAATTATAATCATCATCGAAGTCACTAGCAAAACACCAAAACCTTGTCAATTATAATTGCAACACTATAATCATCAAACTCACCAATATAAACAACTTTAGTTAACAATCAAATTCAGTTCAAGACTTCAATCAATTAAATTCATTGATTTCATATTCACAAATTATCAACTTCTAAAATTATAATTAGATTTTAGTTTCCCTTATCTATTTCTCCCTGATTGAGTTAAATTCAACAAATATAGAAAAGTCATATTAAAGGAATCACCTTGAACCTATCAACAACTTCAAATCCAATAGAAACCTAAGAAATTAGGATTTTAAAAGAATCCTCTTTTCAAAGATAGCAATATGATAAAAAAACATACAAAAAAAGGTTTGAAGAAATAGAATCAGACATACCTATACTAATCGCCACTAAGATCAAGAGCAATGAAAGAACTTTCGTTGGATTATGCTAACAATTGGGGCACCATGCAAAGAGATGAAGAATGACGAGCAAGGATAGAATGAAACAGTGATAAAGGGGAAGAGAAATTAAGGAAGAAAAAGAACGCAGGAGAAAAGAAGAGGAAAAGAAAAAGGATCGAGATTGTGTTTAGTAATTCTGATTTGCTAATTGCAACCCTCTCACAATTTGATTCATGAATAAAACTTCTCGAAACATAAACCCATAAACTATAATACAAAGAATTTCATCCATACTCATCTCTCACCCTACTAAACATCACTTTCCCATAATTCATCATTTAATTCACTAAAATCCAATCATATGTAATTAAATAATCATATTTTATCCAAATAATATATATATATATATACACACACACATGCACACACACAATACTTCAACCACATATTTTGCAATTAATTTATTACAGTTAAATTAAATTGAATCTCTCTTTTATTTATTTTACACACTTATTACCTATTATATAAAAAAAAAACAAGATCTTACACCAATCACAATTCAGAATCCTGTCATCCAATTATAATTTTATAAAAAATTAAGAGTAATATGATCATATATTAAATTGTAATGGAATGTTAGTGTAAAATTTACTGTCACTGTATATAAATATTCTCTTTTATTAATATATTAAAGACCAATTTCCTATTTTTTAATATTTGACACATATTTTTATATATTTTTTTGTCATATTTTTTCCTTTCTTAACTTTGTTTTTATTTTTAAAGACAAATATACGTAATATTTTTTTAGATTGCGTAAATGAATTTTACCTTATAATATTTGTAATACTTGTCCAAATTGAGGCTATATTGTTATTTGATAATTTCTATCGACACCCTCACTTTTCTATTTTCACCTTCTAATGTTTTTCGTTATTCTTTTAATGTACTTGAATAATATGTTAAAACTAATTTATTAATATTTTTTATATTTAATATAATTTTAAATTATTTTTAAATATCTTAAATTAATTTAATTTTTTCTATTTTATTTTTTAAAAAATCTTTTCTTCCTTTATTTTAATTTTATGTTATTTTTATTGATTTTTTATTTATTATCATCTTTATTATTTTAATTTTTTATATATTTGATTAATTTGTTAAAGACCAACTCCTTTGTTAATATTTGACAGATATATTTTTATATTTTTTGTCTTTTCCTATGTTTTCCTTTCTTAACTTTCTTATTATTTTTAATTTTTTTTTCTTCATTTTATGTTATCTATTATATACATAATATATATTTTAGATTGCGTAAATGATATTTTCACTTTCTTATAATTGTGATATATGTTCAAAATGAGGTATATTTGTTTCTGGCAATTCCTTTTGTCACCCTGTCTTTTCTATTTGCACTTTCTAAGCTTTTTCCTATTCTTTTAATGTACTTTAATAATATATACATTAATTTATTAAATATATTTGATATATTACAAAATAATTTTAAATTATTTTAACCATAAAATTTTTAAATGATTTAATTTATATTTTTATCATTTTTAAAAAAATCTTTTCTTTTTCTTATTTTTTATTTTATTTATTATTCTTAATTTTTTTAATATTTCATTTATTGCCTTTTATACTTTTATTCTTTATATGTTTTATTAATATCTTAAAGACCAACTTACCTGTTCTTAATATTTGACACATATTTTTATATATATTTTTTCTCTTTTCATGTTTTTTCGTTCTTAATTTTATTTTTGTTTTTATAATTTTTCTTTTCTTTTTTTATTTTTTCACTTTCTATTTTCAGCTTCTAATTTATTTTTTATTATTTTAATTTATTTATTAATATGTTAAAATTAATCATTGAATATTTTCTATAGTACAAAGTAATACACATAATAATTGTTTAGACTGTGTAAATAATCATTTTATCCTTTTTATATTTGTGGCATTAATCCATATTGAGAGGTATATTCGGAAATTACTTTTGACACACCCACTTTTCTATCCGCGGTTTCTAATTGTTTTATTTTTTATTCTTTTAATGTATTTATTAATATGTTAAAATTAAGTCATTGATTTTTTTATATTACAAAATAATTTTAAATTATTTTAACAAGAACGTGTTAAATTAATTTTTAATTGATTTCATTTTTTTTATTTTTTTTATCTTTTATAAAAAATATTTCTTCTTTCTTTTTATGTTACTTTTTATCCTTAACATTTTTTTATTATTTTATTCCTTTATTTTTTGCACACTTATTAATATGTTAAAGGCTAATTTACTTTTTGTTAATATTTTGACGCATTTTTTTATTTTTTTAATTTTATTTTTATATTTTATTTTATTATCTTATTTTTATTCATTAAATAGTTTAATTATTATAGAAACTATAATATTTAAATTAATAAATATTCTCAAAACCAATAATTTCTACATTAATTTATAATTTTATTTTATATAAATATTTATACTAAAAAATTAATTGAAATTAGATAATAATGTCATAATTAAAAAGGTTTAGTTAGCATAAAAGCTAAAACTATTATTTCTTTTCTTTTCTTTCTTATTTATTTTTTCTTTATTTTTTTAATTATTATTTTATTAAAAAATTGATATCCTTTTATTATTTTATTTTTTATATATTTTATTAATACGTTGAAGATTAATTTAGCATATGAGATATATATTTTTTGTCTTTTCATGTTTTCCTTTCTTAAATTTTCGAAAATCCTGTTTTCTTCCTTGTTTTCTTCTTTAGTTATAATACAGAGTACAAATATTATTTAGGAGAAATAAAATTCTACTTAAAATTTGTGAACACGTGAGTTTCGCCAGGAAAGTGAAAAATGATTATTACAGAAAATAAAGCAATCGTCACTCATATTTATTACGAAAAACATCAGAAAAAAATATTTAAAAAATGGTGTCCGAAATATATTTTAAGTTTAAGAATCGTTTACATATAGGATAGGAAATGCATTAATAAGATACAACATTCGTCATATTATCTTTAATTAAATGTATAAAATTAAATAATTTTAAAAATATTATTTCACACCTAAGACATAAAATTATTTTTATTTTATTTATTAATTTTAACACGTAACAAGAATTTTATTATTGAGAGAATTTTATTATTTATAAAACATGATTATTATTATTGTATTTTATTTTTTTATTAGCTATTTTTTATCTTCTTAATTAATATATGTCTCAAGATATCAAAATTAAAATATATTATATCTAATAAATTTTATATTTCTGAGTAAAAATAGTAAAAAAAATAAAAATTTTATATTTTATTATGAATTATTTTTAGAAGAAATATTTACCGATTATTTGTTTTTTTAGTTCTAATATTTCTAATTTAATTATATTATTAATGTGTTATTCAACACAATATTAGTAATTACAATATCTTTCTTTTATTCCAGAGATAACAGAGAAAAATATTCATTTTATGGTAGTTTCCATATTCTGAAATATAAAATCTTAACATTTATAGTAAATGAAATTAAGCAAACAATTATTTAATAAAAATTATTAAAAACAAATAAAAGACTTAAATGGTGACAAGGGAAAAAGAAAAAGACTTCATCACGTTCAATTAGAGTAAGGGGAAAGAACCAAAAGGGAATTGGGATTGAAATCCCTAAATTCAAAAATCAAAGAAAAGAGAGTGTGGGAGAATAGAGAAGCGTTTCGCTTGCATGCGATGAAGGAGGCATCGGAGAGGAGAGTCGCGGTGGTGGAGTGGAGATCATAGGCGGCGCTTGGCGGTTCCGCAACAGGTTTCGATTAGGGTTTTAATTCTGAATTTTTGTGACTTTGGATGTTTATTGGTTGTTTAGATGAATTTCTTTACTGATTTTGGTTCAGTTATTTCTAATTTTTTTTGGTACTCTGTGGTTTCTGGATTTTTCTTTTTTTGCTTCTTGAAGACTTCTATTGTTTATTGGAATTTTGTTGTGGTTTATTGGTTTAAGAATCATGAGATTTTGTCAGTGTTTGAGGGTAACTTTGAACTGGCTAGGTTAGGTGATGTTGAAGCTAATGAGAAATTGACTAAAAGACTTGATACAACTTCGCTGTTGTGTTAAATTGAGACATTGATATGATTTCATTCATACATTGTAAATTGATTGGGATCTGTCTGATTTGAACATCTTTATGTAGAATTAGCTTGTGTGTGCAGTGTGTTACATCAATCAGCACAAGTCATAAAGTCATACTAGCTGTATTGTAGACCTTAAGGTTCTTCCTAGGAAATTCTGCCTTCAAAGTTTCTCATGGAATTACTTTTGAATTTACTCTTTGAATTTCTTCTTGAACTGCTCTCTGAATTGCTTTTGGATTTGGATTTGCTGCTGAATTCCGTTTAGATTTGTTCTCTGGATTGATTTAGGAATTACTTCTTAATTGTTTTTGTATTTGGTCCTTGAATTTTTTTTTATCCTCTATGGATAGTTTCCTTTTCTTTATTCTTTTTTTTTTTTAAGTGCCCTTTTCTTATCATTCTTTCCATCGTTTTTTATTGGTGTTTTCTTCCTTCACGCTGAAGGAAGGTGGTAGTGTAATAGGGCATGACACATATGGGTCAAGAAAAATTAAATGCAGAGTTTAGGAACCAAAATGTGGGGGGTGGGGTGGTGGAGATAGAGCAGGGTAGTTGAGTTGTAGAGCACTTGACTCAAAGGAGGCACACAACTGTAAAATACAAAGCAACTTGCTCTGTTTTCCTTTTTTATATTTTTTTTGGATTGTTTTTCTTTTCTTCTTTCTCTCACTTTTTAATTTTTTTATACACCACCTAGTATTGTTTTCTGGCCCAAGAAACTTTAATTCAAGGTTTTCTCTTTTTAAACCACTGAATTTGTTAAATGCACCCTTTTTTTCTATTTTCGCCTTCTTACATTTTAACCTTCTTACTTTTCAATATTGGTATTTAAATATTTTTTTTGGTACCACTTTTCTATTTGCACTTTGTAAAATTTCTTATTATTTATTATCTTTTGTATTATTTTATTCCTTAATATATTTTTATTGATATGTCAAATTAATTTATGAAATATATTTTTACATGTTAAAAAATGATTTTAAATGTATTAAAGACCAATTTATCCTTTGTTAATATGTGACATGTGTCTTTTTTATATATTTCTTCTCTTTTCATGTTATTCCTTGCTTAATTTTTCTTTAAATTTTTAAATATTTATTTTCTTCGATATGTTTCTTCTTTTTATGTTATTTAATTTTTATTTATATTATATTTTTATTATTCTTTTTTAGTTAATAATATATTAAATTAAAATAGTTTAATTGTTCCACCCTCTCGTTCATGGCTTTTTAGAATGGAATTGAAGTAACCCACGATAGCTCCAATGTTTTCAGCCAACTTCGTAAGTTTTTCCCAAAGAACTTGTCTTCTCTGAAGACGAGGACTTCCATAAACTACAGTTAGCAACCAACATTCTTGCCTCTTTCAACATACCTTTATATGGAGGAATTCATGATCCTTCTCCAGAATTTCAACCTTCCAATAGTCAGATTGCCATGGGGCACCAGATGCCTCCTATTTTGCCAACAATGTTGCCTGTCAAGAATCAAAACCCAATTTTGTCGCCACCTGCTATATATATGCTCTATCATTGTCAATTTGCGTTTCCAGTAAGAAAAGCAATTTAACATCATATTTTGTGACATATCTTTAATCAATCGGTTGAACCCTGCAACTCCGAAACCACAGTAATTCCAGGTCAAGAAATTCATCGACCAAAATTGGAAATATTGAGCCCCAAGGCAAACCACCGCGAAATGGGTTACAACACGTGATTCTATAGTGTTTGTCAGTGGTCATGCCTTGGTGTGCAGATCGATGGTTCTTCTTCCTCTGGTTCACACGATCCATGCCGCTGCTAGGAGCTTCCATGGCTGGGGTAGATTGGGTCTGCGCGTGCCCTCCTCTGGCACACCTCCATATTGCTGTTTGAACCCCCCGAGCTGCTAGATGGCTGTTTGTAAATTTTGTTTGGGGCCTAATAGTATTTTCCTTCTCCATATTCTTGGCCTCACCTATTTCAGGATTCAAGAACGGGACCCACCTAATTTTCTATGCCGATTATCTTGTTGACGTGGATGATTCTTGTCAAATTTGTTTTTAATTTTGCGGCTGCGATTGCTATGTTTACCGTTGTTGGCAATAATCCAAGGTCCATAGGTTAGATCTTTTTCTATTATGTCAATTAAGGGCTCCAAATAAATCGTTTTAATGTTTGTATTAATTTCTCCTTTTTGGCCCTTATCAATTGAACCTGATTCGTCTATAGCTGTTTCTGGCATATTCTCTGACGGTTGTTTCGGATTGACTCCGGTATTTGGTTCCTCAGTGTGTTTGGTGAATGTATTGGGACTTTCCACAGTTTGTATCTTTATGCCCATATCTGTTGCACTTAAGCATATTTGGTAAATATCCTCGTATTGTAATTGTAATAAGTGACCACGTATAATTAACTTTGCTTGTAGTGGTTGGGCAAGTTCAATTTCTACACATAATCTCGCATATTTGCCTCGTGCTTGCATGGCAGTAACATGGTCTACCTTAAGCATTGTGCCCAGGGTGTTCCCTACTCTAGTCAAGAATTCTTCGTAATACAATTCAATAGGTAAATTAGGAATATGAACTCAAACCACTAGTTTTTTTGGAGATTCTCACACTCTCCATGAAAAAAGGTCTCTACCATAATATAATGGCCAGCTACCATCCAAGGCCCTCCTAATATGGCTCTATTATAATTCTCGTGAGATGAGAAAAGAATTTAAAAGTAATTTTGAGGCATATCGATGATGTTTATAGACCCTTTCTTTGCCCAATTTTGTTTAAACCTTTGATTCTAGCTCCCAAAAACTGACGTTCTTTCCCTACACTATTACCATCAGGGACCTTTTCCAAGGGTTACTACTCTTAGAATTTTTCATCTGAAATGGTTATCTCCTTAAATTTTCCTGCAACCTCCTTTTGTAATAAAAAAGGTGGATCTCATGACGTCATGATGTTTGGTGAAGGCTCGGAACACCCTTTTTCACTGCCTAACACATCTCCTTCAATCATTGCCTTTCGTTTGATCTTACCGTTGCTCTTTCATAGCAAGTCTTCTTCCTCATAGGAGGCCTCCCTCAAAACCCTAGTAGAGCTCTCCTCCATTGTTCAAGACATTCGGTAGAACATAACTTAATTAGTAGCAATAATAATAGTTTTCCTAACACATTAATTTCGATACTACTATAAGAAATGCTAGCAAAATTTTTTCTAAAACATTCTTTCTAAAAAATTTCATATGGTTGATTATCATCTACTGAAAAATCACTCATCTTAAGAGAGCGAGTTATGAAGCCTACAAATTATTACATTAAATTATATAAATTAATTATTTGAGAATGATTTTTTCTTCCTAAATAATATTTGTAGCCTATGTACTAACTAAAACTATTTCAGTTTATGATATTATTCACAAATTATATTTAAAGCATTTTTAGTAAAAATATTTTAATAAAAATAAATTATAAAAAACAAAAATTAACATTCTTAAACAAATTTTATTTTTCTTAAATAATATTTGTAGTTTCTATTATTGTTAAAAATATTTAACATTATAATATTATTAACTAAATTTATTTAATTCTTTAAAAATATTTGATAAATAAATTATAAAATAATATAGAAATTCATGGTCTTGATTAGGATTTTACCTCCCTAAAAATATATTTGTAGCCTTTATACAACCTAAAATTATTTTAATTTATGATAATATTAAATAATTAACATTTTATTATAAATACTTCAACAAAAATATTATAAAGTAACAAAAAATTGAGTTTAATTTCTATCCAATCATATTGTAAAAGATTTTTATATTGACGTTCAATTAAAATTCTTAATTTTTATAACTTTTAGAGTATTAATTAGACGTGTCAAAATGGATTAAACATCGTGAGTTGTAAAATAAATGGCTAGCCAACCCAACCCACCAGAATAAAAATACCTAAATTGAGGTCGGCTTAGTCTACTATGGGTTGGTGGGTTAGATGGGATGACCTACTAGACTTGCAAAAAAGTAATTAATTATTAAATTTAGCTAGTGATTTTTTTAAGTGAGATTTTTTTATAAAAAATATGAAAATTATAAATAATATTAGAATAGCATACATACAAAATGGATTCATGTCATTAATATGCAACTTATAAATAATATTAAAACAACATACATACATAATATTACAACATGCAAATTAGGGGTTTCACTTTCAGTTTTAAGGAAAAGTTTGGCTTTGGCTTTCATAGTATTAGGGTTTTCACATTTGGGGAGAAAATTGAAAAAAGAAAGGAAAATTAGAAAAAAAGTGCACATGCTGACATTGATATAACTGGAAAAAAAAACTTTTTTTTTTGTCATGGTTTGGTGGGTCAACTCGACCCAATCCAATCTCAACCCACCCACTAAACTTGAAGGTTAGGTGAGTCAAGTTAAATAAGTGACATCGTTTCGGTCAGGATTTTTTTCGTGCTTGAGCCAACCTGAACTCATGGTAAGTCAGGTTGGTCCAACAAACCTGACCTGTTTTGATACTTTAGTGTTAATGGTAAAGTTAATAAATTTATTATATATAAAGAGTTTGCTTAAATAATAGTGTAAATTTTTTTACATTAACAATGTATAATTTTTTTTCCTAAATGTATTTAACTTATTTTTATTATAAATATTACAATAAAAATTATAAAGTAATCATATGAAATTATTTTTAGGGAGTATAAAGGCTACAAACATTTTTTAGGTAGTATAAAATATACCATGAATTTCTATATTATTTTATAATTCGTTTTTAAATATTTATAAAAAATTAAACAAATTTAGTTAATAATATTATAATTAAATATTTTTAATTATAACAAAAACTATAAATATTATTTTAGAAAAAAAATTGTTTAAGATTGTTAATTGTTGTTACTTTATAATTTATTTTTATTAAAATATTTTTACTAAAAATACTTTGAACATAGTTTATTGATAATAATATAATAAACTGGCATAATTTTAGTTAGTACAAAGACTACAAATATTTTTTAAGGAGATAAAATCATTCTCAAATATTAATTTATATAATTTAATGTAATAAGTTTATAATTGTTTATTAAAATATTTATGCTAAGAATAAGTTAAATCTAATTAGTTGATAATATCATAAATTAAAATACTTTAATTACAACATAAATCCAAGTATTATAACATAAATTATGCTCAAGGCCATTAATTTTATACTACTTTATATTTTAAATATTGATAATAAAATATTTAAATATACTGAGTTAATATATTTATAAATTTAAATGATTTTGATTATAATACAAACTAAAAATAAAATCCTACTCAAAACTATTAATTTTTTTATTACTTTATAATATATTTATATTTAAATATTTATGAAAATTTAACCAAAATTAGTTAATATTGTTAAAATATTAGTGTGAAAAATTTTAAATTAAAATGAAAAAATTAAAGTAGCTAATTTCAAAATTTGGAATTCAAATTAAAAGGTAAAAATTTAAAATGTAAATCAAAATAAAGATAAGATTAAATTAAAGTAAAGTAGAATATTATTTTTGAAATAAAAAAATTAAACATCAAATAAAATAAAAGATAAAATAATTAAATATATTAAGATTCAAATTTTAGAAAAATCCTAAGATATTATAGCATAGGTGCAAATATTGAAATTTTAAGAATTAATTTATTTTCCGACCTAATTGCCTCTAAAGCTCCAAATATCCATTCTACTAACTCAAATCACTCCAAGAATGAATAAAATCTTAGTAAATTATATTCTAAAACTGAAAAAAAAAAGAAGAATGCTACAAATCTAAAAATAAAATAAAATGACACCTAAAATGGAATAATTAAGCTCGAATAACATATAGAAATAAAATATTAATTAAAATAAAATATAAATATTAAAAATATAACGCATAAAATATTAAACAGTTTTAGTTATAATAGAGATAACTAATAATATTTATGGGAATAAAATCTTATTCAAAATCATTAATTGCTATTACTTTATAGTTTTTTTTATTGAAATATTTGTACTAAAAGTAATTTAATGTGTAGATACTTCACATATTATTTAGAGAAGAAAAATCATGAGAAAATTAATTTATATAATTTAACGTAATTATTTTATATTTTAATTAAAATATTTATACTAAATATTGTAAATCTGATTAGTAATATAAATTAATAAGATAGAAATTACAAGTATTATTTGCAAAAAAAGTCTTTCCCAATATTATTTTATAAATTTTCTAATGAACAATTTATTTTTTTATTTAATACAAGACTAATGAAAAATTTATTTTTGCTAATAGTAAAAGAATTCTTACTAAATAATATTTCTTGAAAGCTTACTATGCAGGACAAACTCTTTTATTATTATTTATCATAGTTGCATACTCAAATCTCTAACTCATGACTTGTGGTTAAGCTGTAACAAGCCATGTTTGTTGTTTCAAATGCTCAATGATAAATCTTAATTTAATTACTTTATAATATGTTCTTTATTTAATAATAATTAAAAATGATTTTTCATGTAACTATTAAAAATTTAAGAATGATTAAAATTATGTTTAGATTTTAATTATTATTTATGAAATTTTTAATACAATATTTTAAATATATAAATATTGGCTAAAATTGTTTTTGAGATATAAATATAGTAGGTAAGTAGGTAAATGTTTTTATTAAATCCAATTAATGACTATACATATTATAAGCTTTATTTTTGAAATTATAAAATTAATTAATTAATTGAATAATTTAATTATTCATTAAATATAATTAGGAATAATCAGGTCGTAATATTTTATTAATTTACTTCAAAACTTATTAGAGAAAGGTTAGTAGGAAATCTTAGGGGCGAGTGATCTAAGTGGATCCATTTTTAAAATTACTTACTTGAATATGTCTGATTTAAGAATAGTTATCTTCATGGCTTATTTTCATATTTACTTGGTCAAAGTCAAATCGCAGACCTAAGTTGCGTTTTCATAGCCACGTATGATACCATACCACACAGTGTTACTTGACTTCCTTGAAAGTAGGAAGGTAAAATCACAATTACATATTGTGATTTAAAGATCATCTCACAATTTGGAAATATGTGCTGATAGTTAAAACCGTACACAATCCTTCAATCCATAATTGCGTGGGAAGCATAAGAAACAACACAATCCTTCGCAAATGAGACCATATGCTTGTTTCAGAATCTTACACTACTTTTCTTTTCATACGCGTGCCTGCGTACTTCTCATGCCATATTATGTCTGTTTTCTACAATCCTTCATGTACTTACCAGAAAATGAATGACAAGCTTTCTTATAAATTCACCAAATAAATCTTTGAAAACGCAGCATTGAGGATACTTGCAAGAGATACTCTGAAGCTAAAGTTAGTCAAGGCGTTTATGTATTGATTCTTGGATGAATCGTATTATACCTTTCTTTTCTCTTTTATACTTGAGATGCAGTTAATATGGTTTTAGTGGCGCTTTATTATCCATTAATTGTTTCTTTAAGTATGTGACGATTGTAGTAAATCTTCTTGAATGACCTTCTGAGGTGTTTGAACTACTTTGTCTGTGTTGGTTGAACTATTTAGGACGCGTGGCTGGTCTGCCTTGAGTGAGGTCCTAGGGTGTATACTTTAATTTCTTAGGTTCATTTTTTCATTTTAATCTTAACAAAGGATGTTCAAATTGTTCCATTAATATTTTGAAAAGAATGAAATATACTTTTATTGTTCATGTTTCTTAAATAAAAAAATATTTTAAAAAGATTGTTACATCAAATAGTAACTCTTTATGGATCAAGTAAACTTTTATGAACAATCATAAATAATTAGAATTTAATTACTATATATATATATATATATATATATATATTATCAACTACTAATAATATTGTCATATACGGTAAATTTGGTAAATTTAAAATAATCATTTTAAATTATCAATTACTACAATTATTTTAAATTTAATAGTTAATAATATAAAATATTTATAGTAATTAAATTTTGATTGTGTATGATTACTCATAAAAGTTTAGTCAATCTATCAGGAGCTACTATTTGATGGAACAATTTTCTAAAAAATATTTTTTATTTAAGAAACATGAATAATAAAAAGTATATATAATTTTTTTCAAAATATTAATCTAACAAGATAATTTAAGCATCTCTATGTTATGATTGAAATGAAAAAATGAAGCTAAGAATTTGAATTAGAAACCGGTGGATTATAAAAAAATAAACAATTTGACATGAGAAGTGCGTAGGTACGCTCAAGAAAACGAGAGTAGAGCAAAGATTTTAAAACAAGCATAAGGTCCCATTTGTGACATACTGTGGTGTGTTTTATGCTTCCTAAGTAATTATGGATTTAAAGGTTGTGCATATTTCTAAGTATAGCAAATTGTGAGATGATGTTTAAATTGCAATTTGTAGTTGCAAGTTTACATGAGCATTGATTTAAAAAGGTTGTGCACATTTTTAAGTATCAGCACGAATTTACAATTGCACATTGACATTGACCAATATTGATGCAAAATGTATGGTGTGATTGTACATGAGCATTGGTGGTGTGAGGTATGGAAAATGATGAGTCACTCCTAGCGGATTTACAATTGCACACGGACATTGGCTAACATTGATGCAAAGTATATGATGATTATACATGAGCATTGATTGACATTGATGCAAGGTGTGTGGTAAACACAAATTCTTGGCGTGATCTAATTCCAAATGAATATACACTTTATATACTCTTTATGGTAGAGTATAATTGTCGATATAGACAATCATTATTGGTTTAGGTAATGAAGGAAGAAGAAAAAAATAATCTTCGAGTGGTTTAATTCCAAGTGAATACTCTTTATGGTGGAGTATGATTGTCGGTGTAGACAATGATTACCAGTGTAGGTAATGAAGAAAAAAAAAATTCCTGGAGTGGTCTAGTTTTAAGTGAATATTTTTTTTATGATGGAGTATGATTATTGGTATAGACAATGATTACCAGTGTAAATAATGAAGAAAAAAAAAATTCTTAAAGTGAGGCTAATTTCAAGTGAGTATATTCTTTATGATGGAGTTTGATTGTCGGTATAGACAATAATTACCTGTGTGGTAATGAAAACAAAAATGTGTCTATTTTAATCATGGTGGAGATTGTTAGAGTTTATGAAAATAGTACATTTTAGTAGCTTCACATTATTCAAGGTATGTTGGAGGAAGTTTCACATCACCTAGGATGAATAAGGGAGTGAGTGAATTATACTATATAATATACTCGAGTCGATGGTATCAAATCACATCAATCAGATATAT
Source organism: Psophocarpus tetragonolobus (assembly GCA_037954015.1). Taxonomy (NCBI): domain Eukaryota; kingdom Viridiplantae; phylum Streptophyta; class Magnoliopsida; order Fabales; family Fabaceae; genus Psophocarpus; species Psophocarpus tetragonolobus. Next base: position 39,223,153 of record CM075689.1, read on the forward strand.
AAGTTTGTATTTGACTTTTCTTATATTTTTGTTTTATAGTGCTGTGAGATTTAGTTAAATTACTTGTTTTGGAGGATGTGAATGTACTTAGCGCCGAAGAGAATAGTATAATATTATTCTCTGGTTGTCATGGTCATGATTTTTTCTCCAGGTTTGGGGTTTTTGGGTTATATTCTTGTGTTATTTGTTTTATTTTACTTCTCTATTTAAAAAAGTAATTCTTAAGGGATAATATATATTATTAAAATAAATAATATATTATTACTTAATAATATTAAATTTGATTAAATTAACAAAAATTGATTCGGTAATATCTTTTTAAATTACATTAAATTGTTTAGAAAAAAATATTTTATTAATTCAACACTTATTAGATAATATGGTTTTGTATTCATTTAAATAATTTAAAATTGATTAAATAATATATTATTAAAATTAAAGTTCATTACGTGACATAAAAAAATAAATAGATGAATTACACCTTTACCGTTTGAGTTATTTACAACATGCACTGAAATAGTTTTCAAAATATCATCATACTAAATAAACGCCTATAAAATAATATTTTATTTATTAATAAAAATAATAATTTTATTTTTTAATTACTCACCAATGTTAATTAATCTTTTTTTTTTTACTTTTTCATTCTATTTCACTTTTTCACAATTTTTTAACCTAATCCTTTCCTTCATCTTCACTACATTAATATTTCTTCTTTTAAAATAAAAATAAAAATAAAATATCAACCGACTTGTCAAAAGCAGAACAGCCAAATAATCTGACCAAAAACCGTAAACGATAAATTCAGTGTGCCAGCTAAATAAAATAAATAATCAAACATAAATGTGATGCATTTTTTTTTTTAATTCATATCATACAACCAGTTAGCCAACTTAAAAGTTATACAAAGAACACCATAGGAGAAAATAGACATAATAATGATGATAGAAATCTTCTATCCCATCGATAAAAACACATTAAATGACATTGATTGATGGAAAAGAGGAAGAAAATGCTGATATAAGAATGGAAGATCTCCATCTAATGAATAGATAAATCCAGCACTTGAACAGATAAAGTAGAAAAGATATGTATAATCATTTACTATTTATTTACATCAAGGATCATTTTACCAATTTTGAAAGAAGCATAAGCATCAATGCATGCATATTCAATTTGAGCATGTGTGAGTTCCTTTGATTTCCATTCACTTGTACACACAGTCTTTGATTTCTCCATCTCAAGACCCACCAGCTCTTTTGCCAAATACTTCAGTGATCCAGAAGAAATTCTTTCAGGCCATTTTTCCTTTGCCAAAAGAAACACATCAACACCCCTCTTACACACCAACCCATAATCCTTCATCAGCATCTTGAGATCATTCATCACTCCAACCCCAGCAAATTTGCATTCAAAGTGCTTCATAAAATGCCTCAGAGATATAGGAATAGTGTCCATTTGGAACAATTGAATGATCAAACATTTGTTCTCAATGCACAACTGTAAGATTGCAACTTGAGTTTTCTTGGGCACCCCTGTGCGTGTCCATTCTGTGTCTAACCCAATTACCTTTTGCTTTCCAACATATTTTGATAAAACAAATTGAATCCATTCATCTACTATGCTGGCTTCATGAGTGACTATTGTTTCAATAACAATTTCATCACAGAACACCATGTACTTACGAGTTGATGGGTCGAAGAACACACTAGTGTTGTTGTTGTTGCTTGCTGCCATGACCTTTTTTTCAATCTGTTAAGAAATAGAGAAAATAATTTCAAGGGTGATGCTTGTGGTGAATCTTAATTTAAAGACTAAATCATAATCTATATATAAGATAAAAAAAGATAAGATGAGGCAATCAGTTGAGTTATAAATCAAGAGTAAATATTGCTTGAATGAATAATGATATATTTAGCAATTATAAATCTTTTATTTTATGGTGCATAAAAGATTATTAATAAATAAATAAATTTTAAGACTTAATATTTTATAAATCAATATTTTTTCTTTATTATAATATATATATATATATATATATATATATATATATATAATATTCAAATTTTGACATTTGATAACATGGAAGATAAAAAAATTAATATTTAAAATTTAAAATAAAAGCCAAGATTTAAAAGAAACAATATAAATTTTTTTTAAAGTAAATACAAAATAATGATAAAAATAAATATTACACGTGTAAAGTTTATTTTATGCATTGTAAAGTGTATTTTTTTTTTCTTTTAAAATATTTGAATTCACAGATTGTCTTTCACTGAAAATCTTAACCTGCACTTTTATTAACTTTTTATTTTGATAATTAATAAAATGGCACTGTCCCTTATTACAGCAAATTTTTCTCGTATGTTGTGGTATATGATTTATTAAAATACTTTTTCCTTCTATTTTTAAAAGAAAATCTTTATTTTTTTAAAATGGGTTAATTTAGTCCATTTGTTTTTTGAAAAGGTTTAATCAACATCCTTATTTTTTTAATACACGTTCAATTTATTCCTTTCAAAAAAATAAATAAATGGACTTAATCACAGAAAGATAAAAAAAACGGAAAAATTAATATAAAGCATTTTCATAAAAAATATTATACATTTTTACAAATTATATAATCTCATAGTTAAAAAATCCAGTTTATCTCGTTACTTTTATTAAAAAGATTGTCTCATGCCAACCAACCAAAAATTTTAATATATTTTTGTGCAAAAAAAAAAAAACTGGTAGGGAAATTATCCCAATGTGCATCCATCTCTCATTGGACCTAATTTAGTCCTTTATTTAGAAATTAATTATTTAAATAGATCTTATTAAATGAGTTAAATTGAATATAAAATCTAAATAATAAAAAATATTTAAATTAAATTAAAATAAAAGATTGATCCTTTTATTTTTAATAATATAACAAAGGAAAGATCAAATTAAACAAAAAATAATAATTAAAAGATATTAAGATTCAAATTTTATAAAACCTATAAGATTTGGTGTTTTGATATTCAGTTATTGGCTTTATTTAATTAATTTTTACACTCTTATGCGTTGGTTATCAATGAAAGAAAATTCAAACCATTCAAATCACTTTAAAAATGCCTCAAATCTTGTAAATTATATTCTAAAATATAAAAATATAAAAAATTAACAAATTTTAAGATAAAATAAAAAACATCTAAAATGCAAAGATTAAGCTTAGATGACATAAAAAAATAAAATGTTAATTAAAAGAAAACCAAAATATTAAAAATGTAACATATCAAATATTAAATAGTTATGAATAGACTACTAATATTATTTACAGAAAATAAAATTTTACTCAATGTCATTAATTATTTGTTACTTTATAATTTTATTTTATTGAACTATTAGTACTAAAAATAATTTAATGTATAAAGGCCATAAATATTATGTATGGAAGAAAAATCATAAGACAATTAATTTCTATAATTTAATATAATTACTTGATATTTTTAATTGAAATATTTTATACTAAATATTATAAATCTACCCAGTAACATATTTTATACTAAGTATTATTTGGAAAAAAAATCCCCAAGATCATTAATTTGTTCTTTATTATGTTATAATTTATATAAAAATTTTATATTTGTGTAATAAATAATATCAATAATCAATTTATTTTCTATTTAATGCAATGTCAATGAAAAATTTATTTTGCTAATATTAAAACATTCTTATTAAATAATATTTTTGTAACACTGTTATGCACAACTCTTTCTCCTAATATTCAACATGGTTGTATACCTAAACCTCAAACTCAAGACTTGTGATTAAGTTTGAGAAATCCCTTTCAAGTGGAAATTCAATAATTACATTATCTCTTTCGTTATAAATTTAAAGGTTTAAAAATATTTTGGTCACTGATAAATTAACAAATTTTGTTTTTATCCTTAAAAAATTTTTTTATTTGTTTACTGTTATTAATAATTTTTTTTGTTTGATCCTAAAGCAATCCTAAATCATCTTTAGAACTTTTAAAACGTTACCTAAACATGAGACCAGACTACAAATTTTGCCATTGCAATATTAGCTATCAGAAGAAAGATAGAGAATTAGAGGTGAAAGACTAAGTAGCATAAGAAAATAATATCAAACTTGTAAAAAATTAAAGTTGAAAATGAAGAAAATTGATAGTACCAAAATTTTCAATGAAAAAAAAAAGGAGAAAAAACAATAGTGTGACGTAATTTTACAAGATTGACACCAATAAAGTGGATTCATAACTCATCCTGCATAAGAGTGTGACTTAATTTTACAAGATTGACATCAATCTCAGGTACTCAACTAAACCAATTACACTATTTCTGATGCAATCCCACCTAGCATGCATCATGGCTTGGAGAATTCAAGGAAGACATGACATGGATGAAAACTCATTGAAGATTGGAAGTCATAGTCCTCATTTTTAGCTTGTAAATATTTTATTTTAATTAGCTAAATAGGAGCATATTTTTAATTCCTTTAAGGTCATGTATATTCGGCCATATTCTTTTTAGTTTAGAAGGTATATGTGTCTTTAGTTAAAAAAGAGGAGTAAGCTTAGAATAGGTGCATAAGTCAAGACATGATTTTGGGTTAGCCCATTCACATTAATAGATGCTAATTGCACCCATAAGGGGTGAACTTAGGTGCCTTACTTAAGGCCTAAGACTTGGGTTAATTAGTTTTAATCCTAATTAAGCCTAAGTCCCACATTGCCTAGAAATGTGTGCTCAAACTCTCCCATTGGACTATATATACTCATACCTCCTCATTGTAAAATTTTACCTTTGAAGTTGAATAAAAATAGTGTCTTTGTAAGCACATTCTTAGTAAAAGGTCTTGAGCATCCTCTCTCTAGAGGAACCTCTTCCTAGTTTATTTTTATCAAGGGTTCATTTCCTTGTGGCAAACCTAAACACTTTGTCTTATCTCTCTTTGAGAGTGATGCCCCACCTCCATTTTCTTTCCCCTCCATCATCCATTTCATGGTACTTGAAATAATCTCAAGGAGAAGATCAAGGGGAATGCAAAAGTTTTTTGCATCAAATTCTTAGACATCAACCTCTTTATCTCGAAATACTATCACATTTCTAGCCTTCCATATCTATCAGATACATGTGAACTACACAAAGGACCAAACTCACCTAATCTCTTTTGGTCGGTCCACAAGGCCCATGAATTGGCAAAAATGTTTCTGAACATCCATCGATATTAGCATAAAGATCCCTCCACCATCTTTGCCAAACCTGATACACAACTGTACACTCAATATAAAGATGCAAGCAGATGATGTATATAACATGCTAGGGTAAACTCACTAAAATAAACATAATTATAGGCATATAACAATTTAAGACAATGTTATCAAACTTGGCACGACCATAAACAACAACTCGTATGTGTATAGTAATAAAGTTTAAATAATTTATAGTAATAAAATTTAAATAATTTATAACTTATATAATTTTATACTTTATAAATTTATAAGAAATAATTAAACTAAAGATACATTGTAGATAATTAAATATTTTATATAATATTTATAAATATTTATGTGTATAGTATATATATTCCTTTTCATTAAAAAAAATTATTCTTTTCATCATAATGTCAAAATAAAATATTGGTTTAGTGGTATTTCTTTTTTCATCATTAAATGACAAATGTTCGATTTGATAGAGATTAAAGTTAACGTTTTGTTTTAAATTTTATAAATCAATTCAAATAAATTAAGTATATAAATATACATTGCACGCTTCCATTACATGCTCATGGGGCAGTATAACATACATGTGCATGGGGTAGTGGTAAAAGAGTCAGTTTCTTGTAAAGATTTGTAACAGTTCTTTTAGGTTTCTAGGCGAATTGGTTTGACCTACCACTCTGTGTAGGTGTAATAACACTGCATATTAGTGATGTTAAATATTAAATATATATATAAATAACTAACGAATTAAACCAAATCAATTATTATTAAGTATTATTTCTAATACTCTAAAAATACTTAAATAAGTTATTTTATTTGAATATGTATTGGTAATTTATTAAAAATTAACTTTACTTTAAAACTATTTAGAAAATAAAGTTTCATTATATATCTAACTAGTAAAAATTATAATAATGTTACTGACTATTATTTAACTATAATTATAAAATAAATCATGTGATGTCTTCTAAACTATGCATTATTAGAAAAAAATAGATATTATGTATATTATAGTTTGGTTTGATTTTTAGTTGATTTTCAAATTTTAAATTACAAACCGAACTGAATTCTACGCAGTTTAAAAGTTTATTAAACTAAACAAACTCAGAATATTGAAGTCTTTTATAATTTTTTAAGTTTTTAATTTGATTTGGTTTGATTTTGAACACCCCTAAATGTTAGTATTGTTAGAATATTGACAATGACATAAGATATAAACAGTATAATACTTTAAAAATTATGTAAATAAATGATTATAATTAGATGATAAAATAAAACTTTTTTTACATTGTCTACGTGTTAAACTCTATTATCTATTTTATATTATTACTACTAATTTCCCTAAACACAAGGGAATCTATCATAATTTATTTATATATGTTACTAAATATAAATCAAAATTAATATTTAGGACATGCTTAATCTAATATGAATTTAAAAGAATAACTTACATGATTTTTTGTATTAACTTTCGTAAATATGTAATATAATATAGATATTTTATTATATTTTAAATCATATGACATACATTAAAATAAAATAGTGAAAATAAAAATTTATAAATTCATTATACTTTCTGAGGAAAATAAATTTATTATGCATAATAATATGCGAGGGACCATGGACCATAAAATTTTTAAAAGCAAAATTATATATATTATCAATACCATCTAATTAAATTCTTAAGAAATTTGATAATGTCTATATAATAAAATTAAATTAAATTTTGACATTTTATTTTAATAATTTTAAAGTATAACATTGTGTATGTTATTTTTAAAATTGTTTAACTTGTGTCTGTTGGTGAATTAATGAGGTACAAAATGTAAATAATTTTTTTTTTTGTAAATAGAGAAAAATTCAACAATTTAAAAAATTAAAAGACGCGATCACCTAATTTAATAATATAAAAAATAAAATATCAAAATTTAAAAAATAAAAAACACAAAATATAATTAAACCTTAAAAAATAAATACCTTTTAAGAAGCTATCTACAAGTTTTAACATGTACAAAATATGAGGTTTACTTTTTTTTTTCTTGTACAAAAACGTGAACACCGTTTGAAGTGATTAAGATAAGAAAAGCATTAACCATCGTAGTGCAATTTTATGCACTAAATATTTTGGAATAAATATTAATTTTGTTCATTATATTTTAATTTTTTTTGTTTTATTACATAAAATTTTAAAAGTTTTAGTATGATTTTTTGTGTTTTAAAAAGATTTATTTTTTTTTTATAAAAACTCACTTACTTTTTAATCAAGTAAGCTAGATCTTTAATTAGAAAAATTTCATTTACCGCATTTTATTATATTTTATTAATTTTTTATAACTTTAAAACTTTAAAACAGATGAATTAAAAAATTGATGAATTAAAAAATTATCTCTTTTATTTTAGACAAATATTAATTGTTAATTTAGTATGTTAGTTTTATTAGTAAAAAAAATTTTATTATTAAACCAACTTTATAAATTCTACTTTGTTTCAATCTATTAATATTGTGAAATTTAGTATAACCCGCATAATTTCCTACTTCAATTTGTAATATTTTTTTTTTTACTTTTTTTTTTGTGTGAAATGTGTCAACAAACTTCCAAATACAACTTTATAAAAAAATTAAAATAAAACTTTCAAAAACATAAAAACTTAACATAAGAATTTTAAAAAATGATATATAAAAATACTAAAACATTAAAAATCATTATAGTTTTTTCAAATATGCATGAAGTAAACTAAAATGATATGAGCAAAAGTAAAATCACGTTTCTTCTAAGTTTGATTTAAATGAAATTTAAATATTATACTTCTTTTAAACTTATATATAAGCAAAAATATCTAATTTTATACGTATTAAAAAATTTAATTATTGTAAATTAATTAAACTAATGAAAAGGGTTATTTTTAAAACACCCAAAACCAAATATCATAAATAAAAAATAATAATAATTATAATTAAATAAAAAATGTTTTTTAAAATAATAACATTAAGAAAAAAAAATCGTAGTCGATCACAACTCTTCATTTATGATAAGTTTGTTAACTTTACCAATTAATATAATTAAACAATTGTGATTGAACTAACATTATTTTACACAAAACTCTAACATTAAATAAAGATAAAATTAGTTGATTTTAGATAGTTAAAAAATTACATGTTAAATAAAAGATTTAAATAAATTTTTTGTCCCTAAAGTTTCACAAAAAATCACTTTGATCCTTGAAATTTAAAAATATTATTTTTACTCTTGAAATTAATGTTTTTTTCTATTAACATTGGTTGTTCATAAGTTTTGGTATATTTAGCTTAACCATATTAATCAAAGAAGAAATATTAAAAGCGAATCAAGACTAAAAAAATATTTTTAAATTTTAAGAAATAAAAATAATCTTTGATAAAATTTTAAGGATAAAAAATTTAAGTGGAATTTATTTTGGCCATTTTCTATTTTTATTTTCAAAGAAAACAGAAAATAATATTGAAAATATATTTTGTTATAATTTATAAAATATTTTCACTGAAAACAGTTAAAAAAAAACAACTAAAAACAGAAAATATAAAAAATTATTTTCAGAATTTTAAAAAATTAACACTATATAAAACTAAATAACAACATTTTAATTATATAAAAAATAATATATAAATATATTTTAAACTATATATATAAAAAATAATATATAAATATATTTTAAACTATATATAAAATAATTTATAATATTTTTAGTAAAATTACTTAAATTTAACAAATTATTTTCTAAAAATAACAAATATAAAATGAAAAGAATAATATTTTTTGAAATTATAAACTTAAAAATAAAAATAATTTTTAAAAAATAAAAAACAGAAAACATTTTCATGTACGCTACCTTATTTAAGCCTAAATAATATCTCTTACTACCATATCAGGACACGTGTTGACATGTGGAACACCGTTTGGATTCGGAGTCGCTTAAGAATTAAGAAAAGCATAATACCCATAATACCCTCCGACGTGGCGTCGAACCCAAGGCACACGACGTGACAGCGAGTATATACTCAGCGCGTGAGCACAGACACACTCTTCCATTCAATTCATCACTGCGTTCCAAAAGCCCTTATATTCCAAACGCTATAAACAAAGAAAAAAAAAAAAAAAACAAAAGAAACCGAATGAGAGCATCGAAACCGCTTCACTGTAACTTTCTTCTTCTTCTCTTCTTAACCCTTGTTAGGTCCTCGTTAGGTGCTTGCTCCGAATTCCAACCCCACGCGCCGATGGCCACGCTCGGAGGCTTACGTGACTCCCCTGCGGCGCAGAACAGCGTCGAGACCGATGCGCTCGCGCGATTCGCCGTCGATGAACATAACAAGAAGCAGGTTCTCGCTTAAGCGTCACCCTCTCTTTCTCTCTTTTTTTTCTTTTGTTTTTTGAGTAAATTATGTAAAACTTCTGAAATTTAGTGTAATTGCATAGCTAGGTCTGATTTTTTTTATAATTACTTTTATACCCCTTGAGCGTGTTATCTCAAACCTAATTTACACGGTTCTTTTACCATAACTTTTGAATCCTTTTACGGGTTTGATTCAAGTTTTGGTGTTGTGTTGTGCACATCTTATTCGGAGAATAATAAAACTGAACTGAAAATATTATTAGGTAAATTTAGATTATGATCTATTATTTTTTATAGAGCTTACAATCACAATTATACTAATTAAAACTTTTTTTTAATTGATGTACATGTTAGTAGAAAATATTTTTACACTAGACTTTTCATTTAAAATCAACAAAATTATTATAAATCAAAAGTTTGTAATTAAATGTGTTACTAGACCAAGTACACTCTTTCTAATGAATTTAAATTTTAAAATAATTTAACTAAATAAATAGTAATTACATAACATGGGAAAAACAATCCTCTATAGTACTTATTTGACTCCCGCAGAAGAGGGGAAGTCAAGCCAAATGAAATGTGTGGGATCCACTCGGTACCAATCCATTACCGGATTGATGGGTCTCACACCTTATATGTCTTTCGGGTGGCTCTATATGTGTCTTTCGGGTGGCTCTCACACGTTTTATCTGTCTTTGTGATGGATCCCACACTTTCCAGGTAACTTTCTCTCTTCTGTGAAAACTAGTCCCGTATCAAGAGGAAATGAACTCTTACATACTTAGTGTACTTAACTTTCAAAAATCCCATGCAATATAACTTGTTCACCTTTGGAATTAAACTTCAAAACTTTTAATAAAATATTGCATTCTTATGTATGCCTTCCCAGAAATGGTATTTTAATATTTTAGTCCACGTAACAATTGTTCGAATAAGGTTTTAGAGTTTAGGTTGAGAGATGCTTGCCGATTTTATTTTATTTTTTTTAAATTTAAAGGATGTGTAGTATTAGAAAATAAAAAAGAAGTAAAGCTATGTGTGGTGTTTCTTTAATTTATTAAATTATAAAAATATCCCTCAACAATTTTTATTAAATTACAAATAGCTTCATTTTTGTTTAATTTTCTTTTATTAACAACCACTTTAATTTTCAAAATATTACCCTAACACTCTTATGAATTTGAAAATATTACTCAAATTTATACTAACACTCCTTTGAATATGGGGAAGGAATATTTAAAAAAAGTTTGGGCGAATATTTGATTACATTGAAATCCAGGGGGTGAGTGTATTTATTCATAAAAAAATTGTTTATTTAATATTTATTTAGAGTTTGTGTTCGTTTTGTCTTGAGTGGTAGCTGTTGTGCTAGTAATCTTCTAAGACATTCTTTTTAATTGCTTTTAATCCATGCTGTCTCATCAGTGTAAATTTATTAAAATTTACATTTAATGACAAGTGGGATCCAAGTAGATTTGTGTTTTAAGATAAATTTGAAAGTAAATTACACAGCCTTTATGCTAGTAGGAGATATCAGTTAAAAAACCAATTTCTTAAGAATGTGGCATGCATCTGTTTATATATTGCTGCTAATGTGGTTACATGCTCCCACTAGTGTATTGACATGTTATTTGGATTGCTTAATTTTATTGTTATTGTGATCACTTTAGTTCTCTCTTCTTCTTTATCCTGTATTAATGTTCAATATGATGAACAATGTTTTATGTGAACTAAAAGTGTTGACTTGTGTTGGTTGTTGTTGTTGAAGAATTCACTTCTGGAGTTTGTTAGGGTGGTGAGGGCACAGGAACAGGTTGTTGCTGGCACCCTGCATCACCTTACTGTCGAGGCTATTGAGGCAGGTGAGAAGAAGCTCTATGAAGCCAAGGTGTGGGTGAAACCATGGCTGAACTTCAAGGAACTCCAAGAGTTCAAGCCTGCTGGTGATTCATCATCATTTACCTCTTCTGATCTCGGTGTCAAAAAGGGTATGTCATTTTTTTAAATCTGTCATTTGTGGTCTTTAAATGACTAAGAAACATTCTAATTGGGGTATTTATTAATGTATTATCCTCCAAATGAATACTGTACTAACAGGGCAGCTGTCATTCTCTAGTTTCTGTATTACTTTTATGTCGTGCATATGAAGTGTGAGTAATGACATGTTGCATACATCAGGCAAGATCATTAATGTCCTGATTATATTGGTAATTGGTAATAGGTAATACATGTTCAATGCATGTGAAATATGTCTAAAGGCCAAGATAGAGTTAAGTAGTGAGTTAAGGACCGCCCCATGGAAGCAGGAGTGTTATCATTGAATTGAATCTGAATGTGTTGAAGTCATGAAGTTGAGAAAGATGAAGAATGAAATGCTTTTATGTCTAGTGGGAATTTATATTCTCATACTTTGTGCAACACTAGAATGTAATGTTGTGTTTTCCTTGTGGTGGAATTTCCATGCACTGGTACTTCTTCATGAGCAATTTCCATTAAAAAAATATGAAAGAGGCTTTTAAGGGGGAGGTCTGATTTTAAATCTAGATAAACCACTTAGTAGTTGCTTTCGGTATGTTGGATTAGTAATTTTTTTAACGGGCCAAATGTTGATTGTTAATGTGTTAGTTTTTGTTAGTAGAGATTTGAATCCACAACCCTTCCCTTCCTATCTCTCCACTTTACCACTAGACTAACCTTATAACTCTATTGGATTAGTAATTGTTATGACTGATAATGTATAAAGTTCTGTACCATTTGCCAATTGCCATGCATATGGTTTCTGCCCTTCTCATGCATCTCTTGTAGAATGTTTGAACCTTAAGTGTTTATTATTAACACCATCTAGTGTTCTGTCATTTTTATCAGATGGCCACAAACCAGGATGGCAATCTGTGCCAGCACATGACCCCCAAGTTCAAGATGCAGCAAATCATGCAATCAAGACCATCCAGCAAAGGTCTAATTCATTAGTACCCTATGTGCTTCATGAGGTTGCTGATGCAAAGGCTGAGGTCAGTGGCTGATTCTATATTCTTTGAAGTTTAGTGCTTGTTTGGCAACAGTTTATAAAACTGTTTTCAGTATTTTAGTTTTTAAAAACTAAAAAACTTGTTTGGGTAATGTTTTTTGAAAACAGTTTTCGAAAACAATTCTGGTTTTTTAGTTTTTAAAAACTGAAAAATAGGAACAATTGAAAGTAGTTTTGCTTTTCAGTTTTTTATTTTTGTTTTGAAAACTTAAAATACAATCAGAATAAGTTTTTTTTTGCTTTTTATTAATGAAATTCTAATAAATATCAACAAGTTTTTCTATTTTTATATCTTCAAAACAGTTTTCAAATAAAACTTGTCAAACAAGATTTTTTTACTTTTGTTTCTGAAAACAGTTTTTTAAAACTATTCTTGAAAACTCTTTTCAAAAACTAAAAAACAAAACTAAAACAATCAAGCCCTACTTTTCAGTTTTCTGTTTTTGTTTTGAAAACTCAAAATACAATCAGAATAGGTTATTTTTTTGCTTTTCATTAATGAAATTCTAATAAACATGAACACGTTTTTCTATTTTTAGATTTTCAAAACAGTTTTCAAATATCATTTGGTAAACAAGTTTTTTTTTTTTCCCGAAAACAGTTTTTGAAAACTATTTTTGAAAACTCTTTTCAAAAACTAAAAAAAAATCAATCAAGTCCTTAGTTTGTCTCCTTAACTGGTTTTAGAACGTCCATGATTGAGTTGGATTGAATTGTTAGTAATTTGGTGTTCAGTTTTTACTGATGGTCTTGAGTTATGGGAGGATTTGTGATTTTTATGGTTTCTGTGGTATGATATTTGGTGTGTTTGTCTTGAGTAGGTTCTTAATGCTCACTATCTTTGACCTTATTATCTTACCTGCATATTTTTTTGTTTACAAGTAAACTTTCTGTAAAATATTTGTTACATAACATGTCCGGCATTATGTTACTATCCTACATATAATGTACATCTTAATTTCTGGGACCAGCGAAACCCTGATTGGTCTCTTACTTTCTCAACTTGTCATCGGTATAGTATGAAAGAACTTTTACTATGTATTTGAGCAACGCAACACGTTCTTGCTGTTGTGTCATTAATCATTACCCAAAGATTTTCAATCACTAGATTTGTAATCGGTGATTAAAACCTTGGATATGTAAATCTGTATTTTGGGATTAGTGTACAAGCTTCTTTTGTTACTGTTGAGGCACATCCCAAGGATGAAGTTACTGGAGTATCATGGCTCTGATGAATGTGTAAATTTCTCTACAGGTCATTGATGATTCTGCCAAGTTTAATCTGCTTCTCAAAGTCAAGAGGGGAGAGAAGGAAGAGAAGTTCAAGGTAGAGGTACACAAGAATAACCAAGGAGGCTTCCATGTAAATCAGATGGAACAAGATCATTCCTAATTCTGATCTGAATATTGGTCATGGTGGCAATATAGGCCTGTGTTTCTCCTAAACTACACTTTCTCTTTTTCTAGTGTGGGGGGTGTTAGACTTACTATCTATGTTACACATAATTATGTACTTCTCGGGTTTTACTCTTGTCTATGTCTCAAGTCTCAACGAGTATACTAGTGCATACCCCTTTTTCTGAGCCTTTTTTTCTGAGCCTTGGCTAATAAGTTTTCCAATGTTGTGTATTGGAAACTACCATGATGCTGTGTATTGGCTTTATTACTAGTAACTTTTTAACGTACATATTACTGTAGTAACAAAAACTGTGGTATTGACTTTTGTAATGTATTAAACGTATGCCTAAAGAATTTGAATGACTTTTTACTTTAACTATTGTTTTTGTCAATTTCTATGTAGAGTGTGATTTCGGGAATCTGAAAAAATTAAAATATTTTAAAAATCAATTAAAATGTATAGATTATACTCATAATTTTTTTTTTGTTTGGATAAATTTGTTGAAAAGTGGTTTGAAAATAATTATCTTACGAAAAAAGAAAAGATTACTATAAGCTATAAATATAGTTTTTTAAAGATGTTTATTTTATCAATGCTTTTTTTTTTCAAATCTAATTTGATTTTCTAAATCTTCAATTTATCTTTCGAAATAGCTTATATTATAATGTTTTTTAATTCTTATTATTTGTAATTTTTTTCCATTTCAATTTTGAACCGACCGGACCTATGTATATTGTTATCAAACATGTCTGATTGAGCACATTTTTTCACAAAATTATTTATAGCAGTGGTAAAAAATCTGTCTTACAATGGTGACATAGCAATGACAGATATTTAATAACACTAATATTGTTAAAAGGAGATTTTTCTTGTTAATAGTTTTTTCCATAAAAATTAGCAACTAAAGAAACCGAGAGGAACGCTATTGCCAAACCAAATATAGCACAAGTTTGGATAAATCTTTTAGAAAAATATTTATACATAGTTAATTATAACTCTTCAAAAAATTATATATTAGTTCTTTTACTTTAAGTGTTAAACTCAGGCTTTTGACAGAAGTTTGTAAAATTCTGATAGAGTTAGAATTAAATTTGCAAAATAATTGAATCTGGAGACAAAAATTTGTGTGGTGCAGAATGATAAAATATCTCTAAAATATGCTTATTATTTAAAAATGTATTTATTCTTTAAACTAATAATTTCAAAACATTGTTTGGATACTTGAGATATTGTTTATTTTGAAACTTCGATTCTTAAGTGATAAAAAATTTTAAGTGTACCAAAACAGTATTTTTATTTCTTTTATTGTTTTACAAGCATGGAGACTATGGTACTCTCTGGTTGGTTCTGCATTGTATTTCATTTGATATGCCTTACAAGGAAAGTTCCATCAGAAATAGTAATCTTATGGGTATGTACTTCTAGATAAAGTACATTAACAGTGATTAATTTATATATATAAAAGAATAAGGTTATGATTATTTTTTATTTTATAATATATGTATTTGATTTCTCATTATAATATATTCATAATGATTTGTGACTGGACAATAGTGTAAATTATTTCACTAGTGCATATTACATAAGCTTTTTTCTTTTTTATTTTTTAAAAAAATCATTCAAAATAACTTCTGAAATAATTAGATTTTTTTTCAAATGATTCTAGTATAATATTTTTAAAGTGATATTTTACATAAAATAAGATTTTTTCAAAGAAAAACTTAAACAAATGAACTATGAGGATTGTCACAAGGCTTACTTGCATCCAAAAATATACTCCACAAGACAAAATTTTAGCATGTTGTGTTTTTATATATGTAAATTTTCTTCAAAAAACTACATCTAAGATGGATCACCTTGTTAGGTGGTTCAGCATAAACTATTATTTTTATCTATTAGATTAATCTGGTTACCACAGTCCTCAAACATTGAATCCCTTAAACCCTTCTCTAAGAAAATTTTCCGACCACCCCTCGCCACCACCGGAGGCAATTTCTGGTGGGAGCCTTTTATGCTTCTTTCTTCATTATCTCCACCCTTTTCTCCAGCATCCTTTTGACATCACCAACCTCTCTCCCTTCTATTTTTCATCCTTTCTCTCTAAAATGGAGAAGAATTGTGACTTTTTACCCTTCCACCTATCTTGAACATGAATGATTCTCTTGTCCTCTATCTGTATAGAGAAGTTTACCTACATCACCATAGACCTCTAAATTAAGTTTTCTCCACAAAAGTTTCCTTTGTGGATGGATATGGATTTTCTGAAAGTAATTGCTGCTACTGCAGATCTTGAGGAATAGAAGTCCTGCCATTCAAGACATGTCTGCATCATTGTTTACCTCTAAATTATCAATGACGATGGAGGTTCACCGAAGATATGTTGGACAAGGTGATACAAGAGAGAAGAATCTTATGTTACAAATCTACAATAAGCTTATTCAATACAGATTGATATAGCACTGTTAAATTGTGGTATTTGGTGAACCACCTAAAAGTGGTCCACCTTAGATGTCTTTGAATGATTTGACAAATTTGTTAGTAGTTGATATAGTTAAACGTAGTAGAGTGGAGTTATCATATTGGAAAAGGTTATTACAGACATCATTAGCAAAGACTGAAGCAAATAGTTAGAGTTGTTTGCAGCAATATTAAATTAAGTCTGGATGCATAAATTTCACTCCATCTAGAATTGTGATATACATTGTAGGCCTAAAAGTACACAAAGTTAACATTACCGGTCAAGGGAAAGATACATGAGCTACAAAGACAAACCAGATTAATAAAAAGGGCCATTCAGATCTTCTGCCAACAACATGGGGCATGTTTTGACAGCTAGTGGATACTCATAATCATAGCACTAGTATGTACTTATTCTACAGTTATCATGACCTTTTCACTAATCTAATCACCCAAAGACTATATTATTTACCCCTCCTCCTCATCATAATCTTCCTCCTCCTCTTCTAGTGGCCTACCAAGTTGTGCAAGCTGCATTGAATCAATGGCCATCTTGTCCACATCAGAAAGCGACCATCCTGGAATCTCCTCATGCTTGCTCTCTATCGGAGGTTCTGGCAATGAGGCATCGGCCGTGGGGCTAGCCTTTTTGACATCCTTTTTGTCATCGTTTTCATTAGTGGCATTCACATCAGTGGCATTCAGATCAATGTTCCGTAGTGAATCAGTGCTTACAACAGGAACTGCAGTATTCTCCTCCTTTGGTATTATCTCCTTTGACTCAGGACCACTATCCATCACGATGCTTGAGTTTGTGTTTTGTTGGTTGCTCGGCTGAACAGAAGTGCATGGCTCTGATTCAGCATCATGATGATATGTCTCTCTTGCTAGAGGTGGTCGCCCTCGGCCACGGCCTCTTCCTCTACCTCTGCCTCTTCCCCTACCAGTATTGCCAGTGTGGCCCAACTCAAGCTGAAATAGACGAGAACATTATTGAGCAAACCATAGTAGTAGTATATCAAGGGACTGCTGGTTCTTTACATGAAGAATACTAGGGAAGCTCTCTTAGAAATACTCTTTTTGAAACTCTCTTCATGATTTGTTAGAATTTATTAAAATCACCAATTTTAGGAGAGAGTCATTTAATAATAAGTGAAACCCACCAAATTTTGTATTTTCAATAAATTCTAACTATTCATAGAGAGAGTTTCAGAAGAAGAGTTTATGTGAGAGCAACCCTTCTTCTACACATGAAAATTATTAATTCTTGCAAGACTTAAGATTTTCTTGTGCTCCACATTACAAACTACCCTAAAAGCTATTGTTACCGAGCAGAGTCCAAAAGTATGTTTTCACCACAACCTTTAAGGGCAATTTGATTTGAGAAAGACATTTTATTTTTATTTACTATTTTCACTTTCAATAAATGAAAAGATAAAGCAATAAAAAATATATTTTTACTATTTCCATTACAAACTTCTGAAAATAGGAAATAATGTGAATTGTAGGTGGCATTTTGCAATAAAAAATGAAAAAAGAAAATGTTTTCTAGAACCAAATAACCCTCAGAGTACTAGACATGTTAACATTGAAAGATTGAGGTAGAAAACTAGACATGCACATGTGGAAGCATCATTTGAAGTTTTTCCTTTCTTTTGAAAAACTATGCTTTTGAGAAAATAATATTACAATGTTGAAAAGAAAATACATTTTAATGCAATTGTTCTACGGGTTTCCTTTTTCCATAGAAGTTAGACAAAACTCAGCTTCCATGTTACTAATGAGGCAGTTTATGGAAAATAAACTTAACAATCATAATTGCACAATTGGTGCTGAACAATGCTTGAGAAACTAAACAGTGGGAATCTATAAGCAAAATGAGAAAAGGTTGTCACAAACATCAATACGGAAAGATAAATATTTATAAAGTGTTTTTGAGCAAATACATGGAAAAATGTAATTACCATCTTGCTCCTCTTAGCTTCTTCGTCACTGTCATTACCATCCTCACCGACAGCTTTCCTGGAAAAGCACAATAGCATTGTTAAATCTTACATACATTAATAAAAATATGCATATCAGGAGTAAAACAGCAAACAAAGCAAAGAAATTGGACTTCAAACCTTCGTTTTGAAATGGCACGATCATCAGCACCCGTCTCAGCATGGCCATGGCCATGGCCATAGTCAGGAACCCTGCTAACAACGTCCCTCAGAAAGTCAAAGACATTATAGCTTTGTACACAATGTTTTCTGCAATTTACATTCACTTGTTAGACTTAGCTTCATAATTCATAGTACTTATTATAAATAGAGTTTGCAAGGGAGACAAGAGAAACAATATAATATCATAATCAAACAGGATCTAAATATTACGGTAAAATTAATCAGCTTTGAAAGAGATGTCTGAGAACACAAATAAGAACTGATAAGGCTCGTTAAAGGCAGTTCCCTAGAGTCATCAGTTCCTCAGGATCTAAAATATAGCACTCAATACAGAAGAATGCAAGCTATGCATATCTGATAATTGCTAAGAGCAACTTATATTTGAAATCTCAACTCAACAAGTGAAGTATCCTGTGTACAAGACAACCAGATAAATTGTTCAGATGGTAGAAGATTTTTATTTTTTTTTTCGGATTTTGGAGTTAAGCAAATGTCAAGTTTAATAAAAGAATAAAATTAGAATACTTCAACATGTAACAACTCAAAGAAACCAATTCTTTGTTTACAGTCACATGCACTCAGTAAAGACTCAAAAGAAATAGAAAAGAAAACAGATAATTTCTCCAAATTCAGAAATTTTCAAACTTAAAACAGCATGTGGTATCATCCTCATTCTTTTTCTCATCTTGCCTTTTTCAATGTCTGACACCACCACCATCAATTTCAGTGCAGAATTTGGAATTTACACCCTTTTTCATCACAATTTTCTCAACCATTTTTTAGAGAACAGTTTTTTTCCCTGGGTTTCATCCATTCATTGGGGTTGACAACATGCTCAGACGAAATTTGATTTGATTTGGAATGAGCTCAGGAGCATGACAGGCAGAGTAGATGTTCTGCTCTATTAATCAGCATTTTTTGTACATTTGTTCATGCAGGAAAAAAAAAAAAAAACCACAGCTACAAATGTAGTTTTAGAAAAGAAAAGATATAATTTCACTTAAGTTGGATCTGTTCTGATTTTAATTTTAACAACTTGAAGTCCTGAGACTTTTGGAAGCCAGAAAGTTGAATCGCAGCGGTAGAGCATCAAGTTGCAGCAGTGAGGTACAGCAAAACATCTAATGTGTAGCATTTTTTAATCATGGGTGGGATGGGATGGCTGCAATCGGGTGAGGTGGGAGGTGGGGCTATGCTTGGGGCAGTTTTGGGTCTATTTCACTAAAGTTTAAGGCTTTAAGCACTTTGTTTCCTTGACTTCTATTGCTATCTACTTTATGTTTTGTTTAGGTACTACGGATTTTTCTGTTTTTGAGCGTCTATACACATATTATTAATTAATATATGTAAAAAATATTAGCATAGTGCTCATGCCACTACCCTGCTTTTGGGGTTCGCTGGTCCATATCCGGGATTTACTACTATGCATGCAACATTCACAGACTAGCTTCATGACAGAAAGATGGGTTCAACTGAAGGCTTTAGAAACACTGAAATAGAGTGCAGCATGAAGAAAAAGGAGTTCACGACTTCACCAGGTTGAATATAAAGGTTTCTTATTTGAAAGCAAAATTGTAGAGACAGATGCTAAGTGTTAGACTGAAACCATAGGAAGTTCATCAGCACTATGGCGGTCTGGAGACCATCCCAAAAGTCTCTACACTATTAAAGCAGCTTGTCGCGGAAGCACCATCATGTTCATCTGCTCAGGTGTTTTCTGCTAAAGCTTTTGTGGTGCATGTACATCATGTGCAGCTGTCTGCCTTGCCATTGGTCTCATTCTGTTCATTGATGCCTCCCCAGTTAGCTCTGGGGGGATCAGTTGCACAAAATCTCCATTTGTGCAATACCTCTTTCTAAGTTTTCTTGTTTGTGTTCTTTATCATGAATCCCACGCTAGACAATGTTTCCAGCAGTTTTGGGTCTTGAAGCAAGAGCTCTTGTGAGTCCTACTACATTTTTCCTTCCAATCTTGCCATAACATTGAAAAAAACTTAATGGTTGGAAATGTTTGAATTAGGCCGCAGCTGTTAAGATTGGTTTTAAGGCCAGAATTTATTATCATTTAACAAGGAAGTCTACAGAACCATCTTTGGTATTGCCTGTTCCCTATCTTACTCCTTTAATTCCTTCTTCCTCTTGTAGAAGGGTCTCCTCCATTAAAGTCTCCCAATCCACCTATCATAACTTAGCAACACCGTCTAGATCCTGTACTAGTCCAGAAACCTCCCATTGAAAGTTCCAAGTGACTCATGTCCTATCTCAATTTCTTCATCATGTCCATTGAAAGGTTATTCAATATCTTAATTTTCCTTCTGATGCTCATTGGGTTGAGGTTAGAAACCTCAAGTATAGTAAAGGATCCCTTGGGGTTGATCTAGTCTAAGCAAATAGAGGCCATTCTGAGCTTATTGCATATATTGATGCAAATTAGATAAGTTGCTAGAGTAAACAGGCAATCTACTTCAGGTTGCTGCCTTCTTATTGGAGGTAACCTCACATTCTCACTTAATGGAAGAGTAAAAAGCATAATGTTAGATCCGGTGCAAAAGTAGAGCATTGAGCCATTGCCATCATCACATGTGAACTCATATGCCGGAAGAACTTTTCTGACTTACAATTTGAAAAGTAGGCCCTATGACTCTGAGTATTGTTTCTCATGAGCAAATGATGCCTATTTAGATTGACTGTTATCTTATTCATGACGAGATTATCCTGGGGATATCACATTATTTGTTGGTTTTATTCTAATGATTAACTAGCAGGGATCTTCAGTAAGTCTGGACTGAGGATATCATCCATATGTAGCAAGATAGATGTATATGAATTATATGCACCAAAGTTGAGGGGAATGTTGAGAATACAATAGGAGTATATTGATATTTTATGAGATATAGCTGAGATTGTGCTAGAATATTCAATTGATTTCATTGTAATTATTTCCCTTTCTTTCTTGTACATAATTAGGTTGAGCATTTAGTAGACCTGTATTCTTTAACTGATTATGGAAAACCCATTGTATAGTGTTTCTGTATATGATATGGATTATGCTCTCTCATAAGCAAGTTTTCAATCAATCTTACATTCCTTCAGATTCAAGTGAAGATATACAAAAATACACACGTTTATAAAGTTTGTGGAAGAGATGGAACACATGAGACGAATTATGTTGAAGTGATAGTGATAGTACAAACAAGATATACCAATAAAATTAAACAATCTATTGCATACCCCAACTAGCAAATTACGATTTAAACATAAACATTCTAAGCATGTTTGACATCCATACCTAGTTCACATTATTAAGAATTTTTGGAAACTTAAAAACAGACTACTTTCCTGTTTCATATTAAGCTTCCATTTATAACTTGGAAATAAATAAAAAAGGGAAAAGTGAGAATTAAAAACCAAGTTAAAATTATTAAAAGTCAATTATAACGGCATTATTCTAAGTTTGAGTTAGTTCCAAATCACTAAAAGGGGAGATTGAATAAAAGTAATGCATAACATAACAGACTTACAAATGCAATGAATTCATGGTTTTTGCTCCTCTTTGAAGAGTTATTTCATAAGTGCGGTCACAAAGATCTTGCAAAAATAGTTCTAGAGCTTTAGCTGCAATGCATTCAAGAGCAATGTCAACAACATATATATGAGAAACAAACAAGCAGCAGCCTGAAGTTAACAGCATACTAGCGCAGTAAGTCAAAGCAACTCACAAACTAAAACAGGCACAGCCAGTGCTATCTTTCCAACATCCTCATCTGCTTGCATTATCTTCTTTATGCGAGCCTGCATTTTGAAGATTTCATCTCATCATATATAGTGATCTTTTACAAGAGCCCATTCCTTATAATATTTAACAGATAAGTAGAAGAATTAACAGAGTACGGATTACAAATTAACACCCTTATGAAAAACATTGTATAGTTACAACTTAAAACTCAATCACAATTCAGAAGTTTATAGAAGCTGTATCTCTCCCTGTGTCCCTAAATGCCCCCCCTGTTGAAATAAGGGAAAAATATATCATGCCTCCCAACTCTTTAATAAATGGTAGCTACTGTATAATTTTTATTGAGTATACATGATAATTTCTGTATGCTGGGTAAGTATAATGCAACAAGGTATTTATCAGAAAGAAATATGTATACAAAAAATTACATAGATCAGAATCACTCACAAAACTACAACAAAAATATGAAAACCGTAAAACTTCAAGTGTCTGCATCTCTTGTGAAATTCCCAAAATGCCTCAAAACTCATTCATTGGAAGACAAGGTTGTTATAACCAAAATGACTCTCCTACCCCTTACTTGTATTTTCCACCTGGTTCAGAAAAGTTATTCCTACCAATAGCACTTGGCTAAAAGTTCAGATATTGAAAAGTGCCACTGCAATTATATCATCAATTATATTCTGCCCAATTTATGGTGTCATAATCAATTTCTAAACAAATAATTGTATCCCATTATAAATCACTAAAGATTAAAGGCAGGTGTCAATTAAGCTCACAAGTATCTTACGATGCACGATTCGATTCTTACGATTTGATACGATTTGACTATTTATCGATATGTATCTTATGATGTATTCTAAATTGGTTTTATATCTTATCTTATGATACATGAATGAATAGTATGGACCTTACGATTCACATGATTCAATGATTCATGTGAATCTTATGATCCATTATTATTTTAGTTTTTCTTTACCAATTCTCATAAAAAATTTGAGAAGTACTATAACCTTAAAACCTTAAATGAAAAGGAATTGGAAAAACATTTCTAAATTTATCCTCTTTTATTATTCCAGTACTTTATTTGTTACTCATTTATTTCATACATGCAAACTATTTAGCTATTAAATTGTTTCGTTTCTATCTTTCTACAATAAAAACTTCACAAACTCATTTATAACTAATAATTTTGTTCTATAAGGCTTATAGTTTAGTTGTTTTATGGTATGTATTAATTACTAATGAACAATTTATAACTAATAATTTGATCATGAATCTTAAATTCATGATATGATTCAATTCATGATTCAAAAAATAGGCTTTCCGATTGTATTTTGATTCAACTACCATGACACAACTAGTTAAAGGGAAGCAAAGTTAGTTCACCATAATCTGAATTCTGAAGAATAATTGACATTTGAAAATCAATGGAAGAAAACTTATTCAGCTTTAAAATATTAAGAGTGCAAAGTAGTTACTAGACACAGGTTAACTTGCAAAACTGATATCAGAGAAGATGTATTTTCACAATGGTATACTAAGAATT
The DNA here is from genome assembly GCA_037954015.1 of Psophocarpus tetragonolobus. Classification (NCBI taxonomy): domain Eukaryota; kingdom Viridiplantae; phylum Streptophyta; class Magnoliopsida; order Fabales; family Fabaceae; genus Psophocarpus; species Psophocarpus tetragonolobus. Next base: position 39,247,070 of record CM075689.1, read on the forward strand.
GCTGAATTTAACAAAAGTTGCTTCTTTCCCAAGTCCACAGTAGAAAGGAGGTCACAATTTTCAAAAACCAAAAAACAGAAACCCACCATTACTCTCCCCAGCAGCTTCAACTAATACATCAACCAAGTACCTTTAAACCACAGTGCCCAAGAACAAACCCAAAAGAAAAAAAAAAAAAACATAATCTAAGCTAAGTCAACCACCTTAAGGTACCATCATACATCTCCATAAACTCATCCACTTCAATAATTAAGCACCGTGGAACCAAACACATAAATCCTAGCAAACTATAAACAATTACCAACATCCAAAACTTTTATTTTCACATGAATATATAAACAATTACCAGCAGCTAAAAATTTTATTTTCCCAAAAAAAAAAAAGACAAATTCAATCAAAATCAGCAAAATTTTCTCACTTTCCACACCTTTCCCCGCATCCAAACAGCATAAACCAACTAAAAATCAAAACTTTACAAAGAGAAACTAAAAAACACTCACAGCAGGGAAACGGGTATCCAACTTCTTCCTCATGGCAACAAATTAGGGTTTGAAAAGTGAAGAATTGGGGGAATCAAACGCAGCAGAAGAAGGAGACCCAGAAAGTAAAATCGAAAGCTTTGAACAAAAAGAGTGACCCCATCATCAACACGATGAAACCGAAGAAGCCCATTTCAGATCCAAAGGTCACACTCTCTCTAAGATTCATTCAACGAAATATGCCTCAGTGGGGGTTTCACAGAGCAACACGTCGGTGACGGAAATCACGTCACGGCCCAATAGGTGCAGAGCATCTAGGCAGAAGAAAGTGAGAGTGGTTTCAAAAGAAGGAGTCAAAACGGTGACGTGTTTAGATATAATTGGGATATCCCCTTTTCTTCTTTTTAAAGTACCAAAGAAAATTGCTATATGTCATATACGTATGAATTACTTTACTAATTAATTGAATGTGTTAATGAAAAGATTTATAAACCAATTCTTTTATTTAAAATTAGAATTTGTTATCTTTATTTCTGTTGATAAGACCTAATCACTTAATTAGTTATGATTAAAAAAAGTGATTGTTTAAGTTTACAACAATAATTATATCCTAAATTTATATATTTTAACAACTAATATTTTCTTATAATCTTTCTCTCTCTTTTAAAGTCTTTCTTATTTAAAAATAGGGTATTTTATTTAAAAATAATTATTGAAAGTTCATTTTCAATAGAATGACAATTGTGATTTAAAATTTTTAAATAGTCAAAGCAATATTTATACATAAGGTTTTAATATTAAAAATCTACTATAATATTTTTTAAAGCATAAAAATATATTAGAATTGTTTTTGAGTTTTCATATTCTAAAAATATTGAATGTTTTTTTTATTATAATTATTAATAAAAACACTCCGTCTCTCTTTATATTTTTAAATATAATAAATAATTAATAGTTAATCTTTAGTAGTTACTTAAAAGAAATAAAATATTTAATTAAATGTATATACTAAAATGACGTATTTTTATTATAATAATCATAGATAAAGTAACTAAACAATTATTCAAACATTTATCCAACATGTAATTTTACATTCCATCATTGAATGAAAAAAACTAATGTAATAGTAAGTTAAAAGTTTAAAACAAAAGGTAAAATTTTGTTTAATAAGTTTTAAAATATTAATTTATTTATCTTAAAAGAAAATATTATTTTATCTTTTTAATTTTTTAAGTACAATAAAATAACATAAATTTAACTAATATTTTCAATTTATTTTAAATAAGAATAGTAACTACTAGACAAAATAAAATATTAATTTATCTTTTAAATTATTTTTAAATAAAAATCGTAACTCATAACAAAAAATAACTTAATAATTACTACTTATTACATAAAAAGCTAACAAAATATGAATTTAATTAGTATATATCATTATTGTAAAAAGTTTTATTCCAACATTTAACTAGAATCTTTTATTTATGATAAATTTCTGACATTTAATTACAATCCTTCATTTATGCTAAGTTTGTTGACTTTATCTATTAATATTTTAAAATTCAAATAAACAAGGAGTCATGATTGAACGTCATTATAAAACTCTTAAAATATTACCTGAAGTATTTGTTTTATCAACAATTTTAAAGTAGTTACTCATATTTAAAATCAATATTCTTTTAATTAGAAGGAAAATAAGTAATTTGTTAAGTAAAAATAATAACTAATAAAATCATAATCAATTAGTTTGTTACATGGAAAGTTACTTATAACATATGGGGGCACTATTTAAATTTAAAGATCGTATACCTACTTTGAGTACTAGGGTTTTCACTGAAGTCTTCATGTCTTCCAAAGGTTCGAACTAGTGATCTTATTAAGCACACAGGTGGGTACTTGCAATGACACTCCGATGCTTAAGTTAGCATGAACACAATCTAAAAGTGTTGTGTGTTAGAAAATAATGATATAATAACGAGTGATTCAAATTTGAGAGAATGCTACCTTTCATACTAATTTACCTTGGACTTGGGCTTGCTAAATAGGGTTTTGACCTTGGAGGGTAATCTGGGTATTTTGTCTGGGGTTAATGCTTTTCTGTGAATACTTTGGTTATCATTGGGGTCATTGGATACACCTTGGCCTATTGTTAGGTCGTTCTTGACTCTGCTGGGCCCAATCTTGCCTAAGGATCTTCCTGGTATAGTTTGTTAAAAAGATAATACTTACAATTAAAAAATAGACAAATTATATATATATATATATATATATATATAATATAATATATTATTATAAAAAATTCAAAAGTTAGCGGAGGCAATTGCCCCCACACTCCCTCAAGTGCATCCATCCCTAAATGACATCATGCATGGCAGGTGGGAACGGGTTCTACCCTGCTTGTTCCCATTGATACAAAAGGGTGTAAGATACACGTTTGGGTATAATTAAGAAGAGACATATAGAATTTTAATACTTGTTCCCATTCCTATTAAGTTGTTCGAGTTTGGATATACATTTGGGTAATTTAATATATTTTTTAATGATTATAATTTGCTTATATACTTTATATTAATTTATATATTGAGTTATTAATTATATTTTAATTTAGATAATGTGTAAAAATTATGAAAAACAAAGAAATTTTAAAGATAAAAGATTCATAATTAAAATGTATTTTTATTAAATGTAAAAGTTCAAGATTAATATTTAACTATAACTATAATTATTTAACTATTAAACTAATTGATTTATATTTTTTAAATTATAACAATAAAATTTTAATATACATATTATGTATATTAAAATTCTAAATGTCTCTTCTTAATTATATTAAAATTCTATATGTCTCTTCTTAATCATATTAAAACACCATTTTAATATACATATTATGTATACGAATGTTGTGACAAAAAAAAAAAGAGTAAAACACCACTTTTGATTCTTAAAAGTGACATCTAGGTATCTAGAAGATTTTTAGAGATATTCAGGTTCTTGAATTTTTTTTTATGTTTGCACATAGATTCCTTCATTACTAACGACGTTAGGTAACTGCATAGTCAATATTTAATTGATCTGCTAGTAGTCCTTTTGTCATACTTGACAGTCCAACTACTTACATTCACCTTTCTTTTATTTGATTCTTTATGAGTGAAATAGCATTTTGGTCCCTAAAAAATTGAAGTGGTAATATCCATGTACTTGAAGATTGTTAGAGCATTCACATCCTTGAATTTTTTTATCATTTGTAAGTAGGTCCTTCCGTTACTAACTACGTTAGGCAACAACATGATTAATAGTTAACTATTGTGCTGATAGTTAGTCTCTCATATGTGACAATCCAACTACTTACATGACACTCAGTGTGATGGTGATTGTGGTGTCAGGCGAGTGAATGTGCAAGAGTGAGGTGTGTGGGCAAGCAACGCCACAAACAAAGCAAAGTTCTAGGGCAAGCAACCTTATAGTGGACAATAACATTGTGTGACGACTGAGGGTGAGTGACGAAGTGAGTATGTGTTGTCATTGCGTGTTGTTGTTTATCATAAGTTGAATAACCTAAATTGTAGTCATGTATGAGTCTATGCCTAAGGATTTGAGACTTGAGAGATTTCTGGGGATATTGAGTTGGACATGTGGGTGTGAGCAAGTATATGATCCAAGGTTGAGACATGGAAGTCAAAGAATCGTGTTTTGAGGATATTTTGTTCTCTTGTGTTGTTGCACTTTAATAAAGTAAATAATATCCAAAGGACCCCTTGGGATGTACAGTTCTAAACTTGTTCACTTGGTGTTGTCCTTCAGTTGCTACCACCTAATGCCCTAGAGATGTTTTAACAAGATGACCAACATCAGCAACAACAATCAGAAGATCAGCAACATCAACAACAACAACCAGAAGATCAACAAGAGCAACAACAACAATCAAATGACCAGCAACAACAACAACAGGGGACCAACAACAACATGTACAGGATGGCCAACAACAATAACATTCTCTTGATTATTCTAATTCTTAGGATATGACTTATTTTATTTGTAGGAACAAAAATAGAAATATGTATGTTGACTAAACTTAGTTAATATTTTTATTTTATCTAAATTAGGACTAATTTAACTATGTTCAATATTTTAAAGTGTTATAACATGTTTGTAGGTTGAAATTATGTTTTATTTGAAGTTATGAAAATTTATCTTAAAAATATATTTGTAAATAAAAAAATAGGTTGGGTATTTATATGAAAATATCATGATTTAAAGAAAAATGGTTCTTATCTATGGACTAATCTGTAGGTAAGTTACCCAGGAATTGGATATATATAATTATGTACGAATTTATTTATAGGTGAATTACACACAAATATATCGGTAGATAATGTGTCTACAGATAAATTTGTAGATAAATTTCGACAGAACATGTGAATAAATTACCTATAGATATATCTATAGATAAATTATCCAACCTATGAATCTATAGAATAAATCTGTAGGTAATTTATCTACGGATGACTCTATAGATATATTACCTACGAACACATCCGTAGATAAATTACCTATAGAAACTTTTGTAAATAAGCTATCTATGGACATATCTATAGATAAATTACCTATGGATATGTCCATAAATAAATTACGTATAAAATCATCCGTAGATAAATTACTAACGTACTCTAAAATCTGTAAGTAAAAATTACTAGAATTAATCTATAGATAATCTATCGGTAAAATAAGTTTATGTATGAATTTTAGCTGTTATCTCCATATTTTGTCCGTAGATAAATAAATATTTTCTTGTAGCGAGTCCATGTTTGTTTTGTGATCATTGAAAATATTTATTAAAAATAGGAAAAAGAATAATGCTAGAAAATTTCTTTATATATATATATATATTTATTCTTTATTATTATTATCATATAAACGTGATTATTAGTATTACTAGTTATCATTATTCTACTAATAACCACAATAATTAGTGTGTCCCCCTTTGAACGGTTGCATAGAGTGACGTGACGACACACACAGTCGTATCAAATTCTTTCTTGTCAATTCATCTCTATAATCCTCTGACAAAGGTATGATTTCCCTTCTCTTTTTTAATTTTTTTTATCCATGATATGTCTTAAAAGTTTATACTTTATAATAATTCACATACCCAGTTAGAACTTATTTGACTCTCTTCTTTAATTTGGTTTCATGGCTTCTTGTTCTTGATTTTTCTTTAACCACTTTACTAGGTGATGATCAGTGGCTGTGCTTATAGCTAAGGTTTTAAATTGTGGGTATGTTTTTGTTATGTTACTTGAACTTGAAATTGAGGACACCCCAAAAGCCTTAACATTGCCCCAGAAATTGCAGTTGCAGACTTTTTTTGTTTAAACCTTGTAATTGTAAGTGAATTGTAATTGGTAATTGGTAATGTGTGTGTCGTGATCATAAGATAGGCTATTTTGGTATGGTTATAAGTTATAACATTAAAAGATTAAAGTGTGGTTCTGAAATTTTACTGTGATTTTTATTTTATGGGGTTTTTGCATTGATGAATGTGACCAAGAAGTTATTTTGGTGTAAGTATGTGCGAGTCTTGGATTGGATTGTTTATTCATGATTTTGGTGGGTGCCCTTTTTTTTTTGTGTTTTGTAATTGCCTAACCTGCAAGAAAGAATTGATTTGATCCAATGTCAAATTTGGATGATAAGTTTGTAGGAGAACAGTGAACATTTTGTTGTAGTTCATTTGTTAGTCTTTTCTTTCCTCTAAATTGTAAATGTGATTTTGCAAGAAGCATTGATGGAAGCAAGAAAGGAATTTGTTTGCTTATGAGATCGTATCAGATGCATTTGATGAATGCTGAGTTCTGTTTTTACTTAATTTCATATCAATGTCATTGTTTGTCTTCAACTAAACACAAAAATTAAGACTGTTGTGAGATATTGGGGATTCATACTATATAATTGCTCTGCCATTTTTTATTTTCTGATACATTTTATGACTTTTTAGGAAAACAAAGAGAACTTTTTGCTTGTGGGATGGACACAAACAAAACGAAACCTAATGAACAAGAACAACAAATCAACATCAATCCCGTTAGGTGGAAATCACCTGAGTTTCGTAACAAAATGGTGAAGAAATGGTAAGAAACATACTTTACAAACATGTTATTTTAGCTGCTTGTGTTTCTTTCAATTATTGTGGCCCTTTCCTGTGTCATTTGTCTGAATATTATCTTTGATTAAATGTAATTAAATTAAATATTATCTAATATTAGAGAGGAAATAAAATCTTTTATATTCATGTATAATTTATGAAATAGGTTTATATGAATACTCATATCAGATTTATAATTTTAGTCAATTATTTTTTTATTTTTTTTAATTTTAACATGGTAAGAGAGTTAGATCAGAGTATTTAAAAAAATGTTCCTTACCGAAGGCCCATTACTTCCTGTGTGAGCTCTTTTTGTTTTGGGTGCAACCTTTTTCCTTTTTTCGATAATTCTTTTTATATATTTTTCTTTTTCGGTGATCGCCGTGAGTGACTTTTCTGGTATCATCATCATTTATTGTCGCTGACTTTTCCGGTTGTGACTAACACAATTAAGTTTTTTTTAAGGGGTTTTATCAATGGTTTAATACCATATTTTTAAGTGCTTTTTCATTTTTCCGTGAAAAACTGTCTTTTTGCCTATCCTTTTGCTGTTCTTTTTTATGACTTTATTTTGGACGGTTAGTCCTCCTTTATGAAGCTGTAACTATCTATCTCTCAATGATAGCAATCAGTTATCTACCGTAGGGTTTATATTGCCTTAAAGGCTGAACTTGTAATGCTTATTTCTAATTAAGAGATGTCTTTAGTCTTTCTTGCTTTGAAGATCAGAGATGTCTTTCATTATTTAAAAGAGATGTAGTTAAATTATCTCATACATAAAATATAAAGGGTAATTAGAAGTACTTCTTTTTATATGTTAAATATTAGTTATTAATATGTTAGTTTTTGTAAATTCGAATCCACGATCTCTCTCCTCTTCTTTTCACTTTGCCACCAGACTAAGTTTATAACTCCGTCAATTAGAAGTATGGTACTCAATACTTACCAAAATTACTGCACCTTTGATGTTGGTACAAAACATTCTACACAATTCCCAGAAGATCTCAGTTATATATTTCATTTTTCCTTTTCCCTTTCACATTTGATTTCAGGAGTATTGATTTTTTTAATCATCACCATTTCTAGATTTCCCCCCACCTTTATTGTTCTTAACATGTCTTCATGTCTGTTCTGCTCCTGCAGGAACCTTTATCATTGAAGTAAAAAAGTTGACTTTCATACTTAGTGGTCTTTATTTGTTGCATCATTTCAATCTAAGACCCCCTTTAATGCAAATGACTTAGTTTGGATAGCAGTACTCTATTATGAAAATAATAATCTATTAATTAATGGTGGAAAGTGAAATTTTGTAGCACGATCTGATTCTAAAGCACTACAGTTACCTGCTAGTCATCTATTATAGTTATCAGTTGGAGTGATCTTTTAAATATGCATAATGTTAGTTATGGGGAATAGTAGTTTTCCCTCTGTTTTAGCTTTAAGGGCTTGGGAGAAGATAGCAATGCAGTGCTACTTGTACTTTTTTTTTTTGAAGAATAGGAAGATTTAGCTTGAGAATAATGCAAGAATATCTCAAGATTTTTGCAATTGGAATTTTTTTAAAGAATTGCTCTTTTGTCTTCTTTGTGAATTTTCAGCCTATGGACTTTTTTAAGTAGGTTTCTATTGCTGATTTAGCACTACCTTAATGCAAAGGTAAGGTTGTTGCCTTGTGACCTATAGTTTATGGGTTATAATATGGGAAATCCTTCTGCTTGTAGGGGTTAAGACTGTATGCATTATCCCTTGCTAGGTGGGAACCTTGAGCATATTGGATTACCGTTTTCTAACTTTCTCCTTTATTTTTCTGCTTAGGCTACTTTGTGATGATTACTTACTTTCTTTGTATTATAAAGTGCTCAAAATTGGTATTGGTTGATATTATTGCAGCTTCTAAATTATTGACTTGATTTTACCTTTTTGAAAACTTCAACTTGTGAGGGAAATAAATCTGCAATTAGTATGAGTGTCAGCATCTCATGATTAGAAGATTGACATCCAACCATTTTGTCTTTATTGTTGTTCTCATGTTTTTTGGATTCTTAGTTAATTCTTGGAAGGTCTACATTTTTTTTTCATTTTCGTGTTTAAATAATAACGTATCTCTGATTATTCAAAATAAAAAAACAAAGATGAAATAATTATCTTCACACTCTGATCTTAACTTGTATATTGGTATCTTCTGTTTAGTTCAACGAGCTGATATTGTCTATCATCTGTATAAATGTAATATCAATTGTTGCAGCATGGAAGTAGTCAAGAAAAGTGGTTGCCCTTTGCCAAATTTATCTGAGCTTGCTCAATTTCTAGAAAGATTTGAGGCGAAAGTGCATGCTGCTGCAAAAGATGAGGTATCTAATTGTGTAAACAACGTTATCATTTTACTATTATGAAAACTTTAGCCTTCTTGTATATTTTCAGCTCCGAGAGTTTGCTTGTTTTTGTGAGTACATATGCCAAGAGTTCACTGTCCAATTGATAATTTCTAAGTTTTGACTTATATAGATGACATATTTGCCTGATTTGAACCTTCAATTGACCATTACTTAATTAGTGTTGACTTTTCTGTTTCCTTCATCGTTTCACTTTTGAACAACAAAACCAATGAATCAATGAGTTATGGATCTTTATTTTGTTTAAAACGGATGTGATAGTTTTGTGAAACCTTTAGATCTATGTATAAGTGACTCTCCTGTTGTTTTTAGTCCTAAGTACTTTTTATGTTTGCGTTTGGTTTTTAATAAATTTTTTTAGTTTATAAAGAAAAACAAAAAACAACACTAGCCTTATCGCTGGTCAACTACATGGATTACAGTGCCATTTAGCTCAATCAATCCCAAATTTCTAGGAATATTATTTATCATGAAATAAATCTATTTTAATAATTTTTCTTATGTCCATTTTGGTATTCTTTTATACAAGGCTAAAAACCTTTTAATAATTTTGGTATATCTTTTAACAGGCTAAAAACCATGCAATTTACTATCCTTCATAGAGCTTCCAGTGACCTTCTTACCACATGTCCCAAACATCTTTATTGATTTTTTTTGTCGTCTTTTCCTTGAAAGGTGCACACCAATATATTCTCATATACAATCATTTTGTATGTTGCCTCTTTTTTGTGCCTACATATCTGTCTTAACATTTTTATTTATTTTTACTACTACAACTTTTTTTTCTCCTACTGACCCTTTAAGGCCCAGCAATCATTACCATAGTATATAAGTTCATCATAGAGTGGTATAATAAAACTTTTCTGCGTTTGGTCAGTACTTTGAGGTTACTAACCTCCAATTTGTTCTCTTTTAACCACCGACCTATTTCTTATGTACTATTGATCCGCTTTTGAACTCTGTTGCCTAAGACACTCAGTTTGAAGAATGATCTTGTTTATCATTTGCTGTAGTTTGTTATTGAGTTTTAGGTTCTAATATAATTATATATTTTATTTTTAACAAATTATGAATTCTACGTGAAGAATTTGTTTTGAAAAGAATAAGGTTTTATCTACATCATTGTACAGGCCCAGTACCTTCATTGGTTATTTGAAAAGGCAAAAGCAATATCTTCCCAACTAAAGACTACTGAATCCAGACCTCGTCTCTCAAACTCTATTGGCTCAAGGGAAACTTCTTCTGCTCAAGGTATCGAGATGGAATGCGAATGTTTTCTTTAATGCTCCCATGGAAGCTTTTCTAAACTTCAACATCAAGCATTCTTTATTAATTTCTCTAATGCTTTAGAGATTCGAGAAATTTTTTTTTTTTTTTTGGGGTATTTCTCCTAGTCATTCACTTGAGATTCCATATCTTATCTTTGAAGTTAGTATTGAAACCTCAAGCCTAGTTAACGGAAATTTCAAATTTCCAATAAGAAAAACACGTGCGAAACAAACAAAAGAATCTTAAAAATAACTGTTTTAAAATATGATTGATGGTAGGACACATTTTCAGCAGAATTAGATAAGAAGTTACTTGTTCATAGTTAAAGATTAAATATTATTACCTTATTTATTATTATATAGTAATTAAGGATTTACATCTTATTATCTATTATTTATAACTATTATAAATTATTGGATAATACCACATTGCACCTCTACCCTGTTTGGCAGCCATTACGTTGCCCTTTTGTCGAATCAATAATATTTATCAATGTCCTTGCATATATGCAATTTGTAGCACAACTTTCTTTTTCGGGTGAACATTTAGAAGATTTTTTTTTGTGATCCGTGTGCACAATAGCAAGATTGGTTCATAGTTCATATCACATATATTCTTTAACTTAAGGGACAGATTACATATATTATTGTAATATTTATGATTAGATAATAATTGAAAATTTACTCCTTATTGCTTAATATTAAATTGTTTCTTAGTCATTATCAGAGATTCTATATAATAAAAAATGTTCATTGTACTTTTTCATTATAAATAAAGGCATTATGTGATTATCCAAGACACACATTTACATTCATAAATATATCTAGTCTAGGGAGACAGTCTCATTAGAATTGGACAATGAGAAACAAGGAGGTCAATAATATTGTCATGTTTGCTTGACCAATCATTTGTTTTTTTTCTTGAGGCACTATTGATAGTTTTACTTCAGTTCCCATTGCTCTATTAATGATATTTAAATATCGCTAATTGCTAGTGTTTCCTAAGCTTTAAGATAGATAACAGTTATTTTATAGGCTTGTTCAACTTGTTGGTGGCATTCAGTTGTTTTGCATTCAAATGGAATTTGACAAGCTATTTTTTCCTTGTATGCGCCACTAACTATTATATTCACAACGGTTTCAAAATTTTCATGAACTACTTTGACCAACTCCCAATACACATGCACATGTGTTTAATTTTTTGTCAGTTTATTGGATGTTCATGCTTAACTATTCTATTTCTAGAAGCTGGAAAATCTGCAAATATAGATTGGAGGGAGCAGATTTTTCAGAAGGTACTAACAAATGTCGTTTCTCTTCCCTTTATTTTTCTTCTTTCATTAGTTTTCTTTTTCATATCTCTGTAATGTATGTTCCTTAAAATTTTACACATATTACACAATCTGTGGAATCCTAAAGTGCACCGTTAAGGGTATACGGTTTGTATAACTGTATATTCTAATCCTAGGCTCCCACTCCTACAACCACAAGTAAACTAAAAGCATGCCTAACTAAGCTCCACATTAATCTAGTATCTAGATGAAAAATATTAAAATAAGGTCTGTTGGTATTGTTTTGTGGGTGAAGTTGACAACTGGGAATCACTTTATCTTACAAGTTGCATGATTTTGGAGTCTTAGATCTAAAACCTAGAAAGAATTAGGAAGATTCAGGGGAGGTAATGCATAGAATTTAAACTAGGTAGATGAGATGGAGAAATGGTTTGTGTAATTTGAGATCATAAGGTTACAAAGGAAAATTCTTCCGGAGAGGTGCAAGTTCCTAGGGTGCACTATGGCTGTGAATATATTCATCCTTAGTCAAAACTCTTACAAATATACATACGATTCCAACCGTATTTCCCCTTGGTAGGGCTATTTTTTGCAATGTATTTTCTTGAGTGACATGGACTATTTTATAGTCAATAATAGACTGGTATATTAGAGTAGGTGGTATTCACATTCTGTTCTTTCCATGAAAAATTAAGACAGTTTATATTTATTTTAACATTTATTTTTTCTTGACATGAATGAAATCATATCAGTTACTACTAAGACTTTTAAGCTGTTTAATAATTTTGGCAGTGGTGCATGAACTTCTCCTTTTCTCTTTTAAACATTCTGAAGTTGTATCTGTATCTCACTTTGTTTGTGTATGTTGTTTTGTTTGTGTGTCTTAAAAATATGATTTGATTATGTCTAAATAGATAAATAGAGAGCAAATATGTAAAAATTCTATTTTATTTCATTTCCTCATTTATCTTGTACTTACGTACTTATGATTATAAATATATCAGTATGTGTGTCACTTAACATACAATTTCTGAATTCTTCTATATTCTGTATGTTATTAGAAGATTAGGGTTCAATCACACAACTCTGAATTTCTCTCTATTCTATATTATACCCGAAACATCATTGTGTTATATGTGTGACGTAATACATCCAATTCCTAAATTCCTCTATATTGTACCATGTGTACAGTGTATTATAATGTTCATAGATTTTTTAATAATTAATGAGCAGTGGCAATTTATCTATTCCTGAAGAGTGAAGATAATGATTAACTGAACTTGTAACTGCCACTGCTACTGATACTATCTTATTGCAGGTTCAAAGGATGAAAAGTATATATTTCGCAGATGCTTTTTCCATGCACCAACAGATTATTAGAAAACTTCAACAGGTTGGTGATTGAATCAAGGAAATTATGATGCTTGAAAACTTTGATTTTGCACATTTTGTTGTTAGTAAATGCTAATCTTTTCTACTTATATTAAAAAATTTCCAGCTTGAGTCTTCTCCTCAAGAATCAACCATAGATTTACGGAAAAGAGTGAGATGCTATAAGCAATTATATGAATGTATTTTGGCAGTCTTAGGAGTGAGTAAATGCAGGATTACCTCTGACTTCAACGAGACACTACGTTACATAGAACAGGTTTTACCAGTTAATATGTCTCCAAAGAATTTTTCTTCACATCATCAAGGACAACAACATTCAGCTGATGTGCAATCCAGGCAACAGTTTGGTCCATCACATTGTAGTATTTCCCTAATGAAAATACTTGAAGAAAAACCATCACCACAGGCATTGGGAACACAGAACTATCCTATGACAGAAGATGTTTCTCTTCAAAACAAGATGTGTTTACAAGATCCGAAAATGAAAAAACAATATAGCAATTCACAACAGGATGTAAATCAACTACCTATCATAAAAGGTACATCTATCAATTCACTTGACTTTGGGCATGTTTGAGTAAGTTGTTCTAAAAACACTTTTAGAAAAAAAATACAAAGAAAAAAGTAAAAAAAAACTATTTCATAAGCTTTTATAAGAGATGTGAGACTTTTTCCAAGCTAATTTTAGATAATATGTAAAAGGTATCTCACATAGCTTTTTTAAAATATGAGTGTTTTTAAAAATTAGCTAGTAAAAAGTCTCACAACATTTAAAAAAACATATAAAAAGCTTTTTTAACTTTTTTTTGGTATTTTTTTATTCTAGAAAGAAAAAGTACCCAAACAGGCTCTTTGTAGATTTTTATACCCGGATTTCCATGTTCTCTGCCATAGGTTACTAATAAACAATTTTTACAATTTGTTAATCTCAGGAGCTGGTAATTCTTTACAACAGCAAACACAAGGTGCTAAAAAACCAACTGAAGAATTTAGTGCCAGTGTCAACAGTCAGGGCATTTCAGCTTCACCCTTGATTGAAAACTGCAACAAGCTTAAAGAAATTTCCCTTAAACCTACACTCACTTCTGATGAGCCAAGTGCTGCAATGCAACGCTTTCTTAAAGTGGTTGATCTAAAGCTTCCTGTTTGTATCCTTCTTAGAAACTGTGTGGATAAGCTTCTCCTGAAGCACTTTTTAGAAGACAAAAATACAAAGAAAAAAGTCACAACTCACAAAAGCTTCTCCATAAGCTTTTTTTAAAAGATGTGTGACTTTTTTCAAACTAATTATAGTTAATAAGTAAAAGTTATTGCACATAGAGTTTTTACAAAATTTAGGATTTTTAAAAATTAGTTTGTAAATGTCTTCTAAAAAACTTAAAAATACTGTTTTGAGTTTTTTATTTATATTTTTTACTCCTAGAAATGCTTCTAGAGACAATTATCCAAACATGCAATTAATTGTTTCTCTTTGAATCATAAAAGTGATTGTCCTAAATTCTTTTATTTGATATACTTTCAGTTAACCTCCATGTCATCTGAAACATTGAGTGCATCAGTTGGTCAAATCAGAGAGTTAGTCTATTTGAATGATGTCATACCAACTTCAGAATCAATAAATGAACTACCAAAGATGGTTCAACAACAAAAGCAACCTCTCCTCATCCCACAAAACAGGACTAATTTGGCACCAGCTATTGAGCCATGTTCACAAGATAGATACGTGACTTGCAATGATTTCGTTCCAACTGGAAGGAAAATGTCTTGCAGCATTAATGCAATGACTGCCTTTGACAGTTACCGGTTGACTGATGCTGAGAAACCTCACTTGACTTCAGTCACATCTAAAATAAAGCATCTTAGAATTGTGGTAGTGTATCTATCTCCTTTCAAATTCAATCTACTCAAGAATTTATCATTATTATATTGCACATAAGTATCAGTTTCTTCATTTCTGCAATAAGAATTCATACTTTGGATAAGATCGTGTGTTTGGCTTATATCTAGTATGCAGCACTTGACCTTTTTAATGGAGTCTCACTGGTGTGTGTATATATACAAAGACATATCATATGAGAGTAAGTATCTTATATGAAAGTGAGAGGAGTAAATCACAGTCATTGAAATAAAAATTAATTATTAAGATCAAATTGTACACATTCACTCGTTTTATTATTTGTCACTTTTTTTCTCTCTCTTCTCTGAATGGCTAAGATTTTTTGGATATTCTTCTCTCTTTTCTCTTAATGACCGAGATTTGCTCCTCCACTCTCATATAAATTTGGCTTTTTCACTAGATATATCTATGTATATCAAGGGATTGAATATCTTCTCATTGAATTCCTCTCTGTCTTTATTGTTTTCTGCCTTTTACTTATGTTAATTATGATACATTATTCTCAATTCTCTTTGTATTTTTTTCTTGACTTAAACTTGTTCTATTTTAAGAAAAGAAAAAAGGAATTTATATGCTAAAAAGGTTTTACAATCTTACCATTAATTACATCAACAATGACTATAAGTTTATCATCATATTTATACATCTTTTTTATGAACACCAAGGATAAAAGTTTCTGATTTTGGCGATACCACATGCTAAACTCAGCTCATTTTATGTGATTGTTTCTTGGATGAATCACTCTTTCCTTTTCATTTCTAGCCATTATTGCACGATTGAAAACCACAAGTGTAAGAAAATATGATTATCTTACAATACTTATATACATTAATTTTTTCTTTTCAAAACTTGACCTCCTTCATATAACCTTATCATTGGTAACTCTGCCAGGAAAAGTGTTCTCTTTTAGAAGAAATAAAGGAGATAAATAATCTATTGATAGACAGTGAAATAGTTATTGGAGAAAAAGACAGCATTCAAAGTGCAGCTGAAGGTGCTGCTGAAGACAGTGAAGGATTGGTTATTAAATTCCTTTTCAATGCAGTAACTGTTAATCAGAAGCTAATATTTCATCTTTCTGCAGATAAAAAGGTGGATTTTTTTATATTCTGTTTTGAACTATGCATATTGTTTTTTTGTCTTGTTTTATTGACTATGTATATTGGTCATGCAGTCAATAATCAAACAGTTACGGTTGCTTGTTCCAACAAGTTATCCACTTTCCCAGCCGGTTATTTTGGACAAATTGCCATTGGAAGTCAGGTTAGAGACTATGATGGTTCTCTTTTATCTACACTTTTACTCAAGTATTCATCTAATTTTAAGTAGTATAAAGTCATGTTTGTAACTATGAAACTATTTGATATATGCTGGTCAGAAGAGGCAATGAGAAAATTATTTCAATAGCCATAAAACTTCAAATCAGAAAATTTTCACTTTATTGAATAATTGAAACCATAATTCAATATTTCATTAGTGATTATGATGTCTATTTCCTAAGCCTTGCATTTATCAGCATAACATAACTGCAACTTTTTACAGGTATTCATCTCCTCTACATGACAATTAAATTGTGAAATATTTACACTATTTACAATGTTGAGTTGAAAAAATCAAAATGATTGTTAGCCAACATATACCAGCAGACATAAGATTGTGATCCTCCACGCTTTAGTCAGATAGCAGCTGTCTCCTGCATTTAAGAATTATATTTTTTGGGGTCCTGCTCCCTGCATTTGATATGTGGTCTGGAAGGGGTACACTGGAAATGTAGTGCACTAAGTGCCTGTTTAGACAAGCTTCTATAGAAGCACTTTTAAAAGAAAAAATACAAAGGAAAAAGCCAAAAGAACTTCTTCATAAGATTTTTAAAAGATGTGAGATTTTTTTCAAGATAATTTTAATTAAGATATAGAAACTACCCCACATAATTTTTTTTTACAAAATATGAAATTTTAAAAAAATGAACTTGTCAAAAGTCCTACATCATTTAAAAAAACTTATGAAAAAACTGTTTTTACTTTTTTTTTTTTCTTTATATTTGTTTTTACCTAGAAGTGCTTATAGAGAAAATTAACCAACTAGCCTAAATCACATTATAAAATGTGCAAATGCTACAGTATCAGAAAATAAGAAATGGAAATCAGTCACATGCCGTTATGATAAATGATATTAATGGATAAAAATGTTACTCGGACAATTTTTCTGGGATAGGAAAATCTTCACTAGTCCAAACCTAATTTGATATGATGTCTAATTCAAAATAATCTGAAGCTTGAAAGTAGGCATCAACTTCTATTTCACTATCCTAGACATTTGAAACTATACTAGTGTTTCAAAATGTTTCATAGGTTTTATACTTTATTTGTTATACTATCCTGAATGATAGGCTTCTAGGAGACAGGTGTCAAGAACCAAGATATTGGATCCTATAAATGTTAAATTTCATATACAATAATTTAGACCTTACACATGATTAGTATTTTTATTTCTTCACGACTACAGTAATTTACATTGTTTTTTATAATATGAAAATTTGTAACTGATGATTATTTTCTAACTGCTCTTCTTTCTTTTTAGCTGTTTTTATACTATTTTATTCTATAGAAGCTGATTTTTTGTTGCATCCAAACAGGACTAATTGTTTTGAAACTATTTTTCAATAAATTTACCCAAATAAAATATGATTCTAATTGTAATCGATTGTTGAAATAATATAAATTTTTCAACTTTTCCAAGCACACTTGTGTAATGGTTGTCTAATGGTGATTGGTTAGCTTATATTTCAGAATATCTTATTACACAAAGCTTTCTCCTTAACAGCAGCAATGCTTCATAAATGAAGCACTATTTGTTGTAGTTGTGATTTCATGTTTTATTTTGGTGCTTCTATTTGAAGTCTAAAATCTCCCTTGCTCCCCTTATTCTTTAATTTGGACAGAGATGACCTGAAAGATCTATCAACAGTAGCAAAATTAAAGCTGAGATTTTCTCTCCAAGGCTTGAAACAACCCTGGTCACTTAGGGATATGGCAATGTTATGGGAACATTGTGCCAGAGAAGCAATCCTTGAGTATGTACAAACCATTGGTGGAGGAACCTTTAGCTCTAATTATGGAGGGTGGGAAATGTGTTAAAATTATGTTCAAGGAAGCTGTATTTACTCAGCCAAGGATGTATATTTTATTGTGTCTGCATGTGTTGAATAAACTGATGTATAGTGCTAGCTCTACAGTAAAATATATGAAAATGTTCATTCTAGGAAATTGGTTGGAAGCTTTATAGTTCTAGTTAATTAAAAATCAGTGTTCATAGTAATGCTTGTTTATAGGAAGAGTTGGATACTACATATACACAGCATTAAGCAAGTATATAAATTGATTTTGGTATATAATAGTTAAATAATTTGTGATTAATACTCCCTCTGTTTTTTTAACTGTTGCATTTTTGAAAAAAATTATATCCATTAATCTGTCATTCTCAAAGTACAAAATAATATTAATTTGTTTTAAGAATGCATTTACCTATTCACCTAGTAAGTGAATTTTCATTAAAAAAAGTTGTGACATTAATTTTATCCATGTGTTAAGATTATAAAGTTTAAAGGCTTTTTTTTGTTATTTCAATTTAACTTGACAGTAAAAAAGAAATAGTGTGAATATAAACTATATAATTTGTGTGTAAAGAAGGTTTTGAAAGGGGTGTACATGGGTCAAGTTGAGTGAGATTCGGTGAAACTCATTACATAATTTGATTAAAATTGTTTGAGTTGGATTGAGTTTATGAATGAGTTAGGTCAGATTGAACCAATTGGGTTGGATTTTTTTTTCAAATATAAAATTCTAAAATAATTTTTTGTTAGATTTTTAGAATAATTTCTTTAAAAATAAACAATAAAATTGTTGAAAAAATAAAAATAAATAGAAAATTAAAACATTAAACTAAAAGAAATTAAAATCAACAAATAGATATAGTGTCATAAAGCGTACCCTAGTATAAAATATATTGATATCCATTCAAAAAATAATAGTAGGTAGCTAAAGTGTCAAAGTTAACTTTTAATTTAATGGGTAATTTAGTTAACAATACACAATGAGTTGTGAAAAAGAATTTTTGAGTTAGATTACTGTATAATACACTCTTGAGAAAGAAAGGAAGAAGAGTATTAAATGTGATTAAACTTTAAACTAATTAAATAATCATGGTTATTGTTAATAACAAAATAACCATCACAAAAAAATACCGAGGAAGGGTAAAAGTAAATAACACTGGATGAAGCATATTCATTGGTCAAAGTGGAATGGCTAAGAGGATTATTTTACATTAGTTGTAAAAGGACATTTACACTAGGTGTTAATATTACGAGAATAAGATTAACACAAATAATATTATCATTTGGTATAAATAATAATCTGAATGGGATTAACACAAATAAAATTAAAGAGGATTAGTTTACATTGGGGCTAAATTTGATAAAATAAAACTTTAATAATTTCTCATATTACACTTTAAATATTTATGATGTGTAATTTTATACTACATGTTCAACACATAATTTTTTTATTATAATTTATATATTAAATAAATGCATCATATTTATACCAATTATTTATAATGTGTAATTTTAAATAAATTCACTTATATTTTAAATATCATATTATATTTTAAACATGATAAAATATTAATAATTAATTTAAATTATATTTTATATACTTTACTTTATTTTATTAAAATTTATAGTTTAACAATTAAATGATATAATTTAACATTGCTTTTTCAAACCATTATTACACGAATTTGTGGTTTGTTGTTGAAAATCGACATGAAAAAGATAGTTAAGGGAAGGGTGTCATTAGAAAGCTGAACATAATAGAAAATTTTGATGACGTTAAACGTAAGTCATGTTCGTGGGATCCAAAACATTGACAAAAACCTGTTTGTCTCTGTCTTTTTCTATTGAAAGTGAAAGCGCTTTTGTTTTTTTTTAGTAAAAGTTTAATGGTTATGTAATTGAAATTGAGTGATTTTTAAGCTAGACGTTAAAAAAGTTTAATTTCTACGCGTAACAAAGTAAACTATTTTTTACAAGAAAAATTTAAACTGTTAATCAATGATGAATTATTATATGTATGATACGATTTTTTAAAAGATACACTTTTAATCGATTAGAAATGATCGTTTTCATATAATTTGAAAATAGTAATGATACAATCAAATTAATCTCAAACAAGCTTTAAATTATATATAAATATATTATAAATGAGGAAATTGAGCTAACTCAACTTCACAGAGTTTGACTTTTAAAATAAAGTTAACGTTTCATTTATATATTATTATCTCATCATAAATTAATGACAAAATTTATAGATTAATCTTTATAATTTGAGAACCAAATCTAGTAATAAAAAAATATAAGAATCTAAATCTTAAAAAAAAAAACCTAAGAACACATTTTTTAATAGATCACTTATGTGAGATTTTTATCTAGATTTTCTCGTGTTAAAATCTTCATCATCAAAATTTTTATTTTTACTATTTAAATTTTTCTCTTTTAATTAAAAACTGATTATATAATCATAATAAACTTACCGACAGTTTGCAATTAAATAACACTGTTAAGTGAAAATATTACTTTTAATATGGAACTAAAAACATTATTGTATTTAACTTTTTTGGAATTTTTGCTTTTTAATAAAGAAAAAATTGGATCCTAACATCGTACTTAATTATATATTATTTTTCCTCGAACATGGTGACAGAGACACAGGAAAAGTGACGCGTGGATAAAAGAAAAAAAATGCAAAAATGGTAGCTATATTTTGTTGCAACAAAAAGGTGGAAACCACTTTATATTATTAGAATACACAGCAAAATCGAAAACAGAAAAAAAGGGAGAGAAAGAATAAGGAGAAACAAACCAACACAGAAACGCCAATCATCTTCAGAGGCTCTGTTGTTGGGTTCATCGGTCAGTTTCTTTGATCCATTCCTTCTCTTGAACCACCCTTTCATGTGGGTTGTTGTATTTTCTTTTCTAGGATTTTCATTTTTTATTGCATTTTGTTTTAATTTTTTCCTTCTGGTTTTTAGTCTGTGATCTGAATTTCTGTTGTTTAATTTGGATGTTTTGGGTGATGGGTTGGGCTAAAGTTTTGATCTTTGGGATGTTATCTTGGTGGGTTTGGAACCATTTCTTCTGTGAAATGTTTTCCAATTATGGCAATGATGTTTGTTTTTTGTGGGGTGGAAATAGGCAGATGGGTGTGCCTGCCTCATTTTGATAATTGTTTGAGGTTGTAAATTGTTCTAAATTTTTTGTTTTTTCCTCTAATTGATTGGATTTGATTTATGTTTGGTATAATTTTATTCAAACTGGTGTGGAATTGGTGTCTTAGAAATGGATGCAAATTGCAATTGCTATGATGTGATTGCACACATCTATCCCCCTTTTAACAATAATTTTTATTATTATTTCCTTTTTTTTTTTCTGATAAGCCAACGATATTATTGATGATGCAAAAGTTAAACAAGCAGCACAAGGAGTGCCATGTTTTATTTCCCTATTTATTTATTTATTATTTATTGTTGGCAAGTCATTGGAGAAAGAGAAATGGATTCTGATCTGGGGATTTTTTTTAGTTGTGTTCTATCTATGGATTAATTTTTATTAATGATCCTGGCATCCTGCATATTTTCTCATGACTTCTAAGCCCCATTCTTTTGGTTCTCAAATGCTCTTCAATTTTCTTAGATATATATTAGTATATTGAATATTGTCATATCTCAATTATTAAGAACATAATGATTTTTTGTGTTTTCAAAAGGACTTTGTCTGTCCATGTGAAGTTCTGGTATAAGATCTCTAGTCGACAATGTACATGATAGCCAGACCCAGGACAGTTAATCTTTCATTCATTTATTTAGTTTGGAGATGAAATGCATAGCAATTTCATCTATTTCCTTTTTCAA
This sequence comes from Psophocarpus tetragonolobus, assembly GCA_037954015.1. NCBI lineage: Eukaryota > Viridiplantae > Streptophyta > Magnoliopsida > Fabales > Fabaceae > Psophocarpus > Psophocarpus tetragonolobus. Next base: position 39,268,899 of record CM075689.1, read on the forward strand.
TTTTCATTTAAAATCATTAATTTGGGAATTTTTTGCCTGTTAACTTCGTGGAATCAAATATTAGACACACCGCAACAAATTTGTTAACATAGAATAAGAATTGCATGGGGGTTATAATTGTGTTGAATCGTATAGTGGTAAACTTATTGGATACATGCTGAAATAGGAGCAGTATGTAGCAATTTCAATTCAATGATGGTTATTGACATAATCATTTTATCATCTGACTATAATGCTAGCTGCTTGGATCCATGTTATAATAGTTTCATATTGAAATATTGGAAAATTTCCGACATTATTCAGTTATAATTATAGTGTTTGATTATTTTTATAAATATATGATGCAGGACAAGTGTAGCAACCAATAGAATGTCTCCATCAATGAAGTCAAAATCCAAGTCTCGGGAGAAGGCCTCTGCAAGGGCTGGTAAGGAACAGCATAAGACTTCTCCAAAGACGTCAGGGTCTCCAACTCAAGGGAATGGACAAAATCCCGTCGTGGGAACATTTCAAACTCCAGAAACATCATTGGTTGCTTCTTCTACTCAGGTTCATGACAACAGTCATTTCCCGAAACTAGACGATGCAGATGAGCATTCTAGTAGTCCTCAGGGAACAGTGTCCGAATGTGATTCGGTTTCTAACAATAGCAGCTGCTCTGGTGAATCAGAAGAGTCTAAAGAGAAGGTAGTGATGACAAACGCTTCTATTCGGCCAGATATTGTACCTGGTTGTGATAATGACAGAAGGGAGAAGATTCGCTTGAAGAATGAGAGGAAGCACCAGAGGCAGAAGGAAAGGAGAGCTCAGGAGTTGCATGACCGATGTTGCGGTTACCTAATGTCACGAAAGCTAGAATCACTTGCACAGCAGTTAGTGGCAATGGGGTTCTCCTCTGAGCGAGCGACGTTGGCTTTAATGTTAAATGATGGCAAACTAGAGCAATCAGTTTCATGGCTATTTGAAGGGAGTGAAGAACAATCACAAACCAAGGATACTTCCAGCCTTGTAAGTGAAGGTAATATGAAAATTGACATAAGTGATGAGCTTGCTCAGATATCTGCCTTGGAGGTGAAGTACAATAGTTCAAAGCAAGAGGTTGAAAGAGCAGTTGTTGCCTGTGAAGGTGATCTTCAAAAGGCAGAAAGTACCATAAAAACACAGAAGCAGGAATCTCCTACAACCCGATCGAAGTTGGAAGATTCTGGTCAAAGTAATAGTCTGATGAGATCACAAGGATTACCGGAAGCATCGGTTTCATTGCAGCAGAGAGGGAACGAAAGTGACTTTAACCATTACAACAATTTTGGTGGTTCTGATTCTATGTTCCCAGATCTTGAAACCGGGAACTTACACTCTCTACAATCAAATCATCCTATTCTAATGACTGAGAAAAGATGGAGTGGTGTTCCAGGATCAAGCCCTTCTGCTATGCTATCCATGACACCATCCATGCAAGCAGTGTCTCCATTTGTTAAAAAAGAGGGAGGCCGGTCTGTTGCCCTTACAAACGACGGAAGAATGATTCAACAAGGACTAGGGAGGGAGCCAGCAATGATGCAACATCCACAATTCACAAATGCCAAACAAAACTCTATGGTTTCATTAAATTCCTTTCCTTCAGGGACAGGAGGTTGGTATGTAAATAGCATTCCACATGTTGACAATGTGAGGTCAAGTGGGAAGTTACAACAAACACAAAGCATAAGAAGTGTTAGTCCAAATCATTTGGAGCAATTTTGTCAACCTCCTTATAAAGAATATTCTCATTTCTTTGGACCAGTAGATTACTCATCTGCTGGGGTGAGTGGTTTCTGCAAGCCAATGAGTGCATCATCATCACCTCCGCCTACTATTCCTCCTCGGCATCAACGATCACGGAGCATGAGTGCGCATTCGCCCGCGCTCACGGTGCCAACTTCCCTTGGACTCTTTTCTGGTCATCAGAATGCAGCTAGAACATTCAACTCACATTCACACATGGATTGGAACACTGGTGGATTGATGCCAGAATTTGACTACACCAGCATAGATTGGAGTTTGAATGCTCCATCTTCTTCAGTATCAAGTGGACTCTGGCTAGGGATCTCTTCATTGTTGAGAAACAGTTATGGTAACAGAAGGGGCAGTCCTTGCATGAGTGGATTGCAAAGTGTTGGCATGTCCAGGGAAAGTTCATCATCTTCAGGATTGAGAGAATGGACCACTCCTTTTGCTGGGAAGGACATATTCAGTGTTCCTCGGCAATTTGTTACCTCTCCTCCTATGTAGGTTTATCTCTTGGGAACTAACAGGGGATTAGTACTTGAAAATATGGCTGTCTTAATGGTCGTTTCTGGTTTTCCAGTGAAATTAATTCATCTTCTAATTTGTGTTCTTTGATTTATCTTTTTTCCAATGGTTGCATTTGGATGAAAAAACAAAACTAAGTTCTTGATCAATGAACTTTTGTGATAAAAAGCTTAATTGTGTTTTTAAACAATGAATTCTTATGACATAAGGATTTAGCTAACACAGTAATTCATAAATTTAATTTATTTGAAACTTATTAGAAAATATTAAAAAGCAAAAGAATTCCCTGAGAAGCTTAAATAAATTTAACTTGAATTCAATCATAGTATAAAAGAATTTTATATTTTCAAGTCATGTAGTTGAAAGTTGTTATCCAATTATATTGATATAATGAGTTTAATATTGATATAATGAGACTGGGAATCAGTTTTATATGGTTATCCAATTATAAATAACTTTTACAATAGTGACATTTAGCTTATAGTCTTTATTTTCTTGTTGAAGGTGTTAAAAAAAAAAAAAAGTTATATGTTACCAAAAAGTTCGTTTGTTAAAGGATCTTGATTAGTCAAATTTTTAATTAAGGATTAAAAACAAAATTTTGAAAAGGTTTATCGACTAAAAACTTAGTTAACTCATTAACCATATATTAATATTAATTAAATCCTATTAAATAAGATAAACTTTATATAATATATATATATATATATATATATATATATATATATATATTCATTATTATATAAAGTTTATCTTATTGTATCCAATTGTTGTCATACCATACATGTGAAACAATGCCACATATTTTACTTTTTAATTTCACTTTATCTTCACTTTCTTGTCTCTTTATCATTTCAAGAACAGTATTGTACATTAATTTTATACTTAGTTTATAATTAATTTGATAAGTTCAAAAGAACTTTATATAAGTACAAATAAAAGTATAATTTTAATCTTTTTGAAAGTTATAAATACTAAAGTTTATATACTTAAAGGAAATATTTAAGCAAATTAGTTTGTAAACCATTTTAAGAACTAATTTGTAAAAAAAAAAAAAAAAATAGAACTAATTTATATGAAAAATTATTCCGATATAAATGTTTGTGTATAAGGTAATTTAAGTATAAAGGTTCTCTTTCCGACGTCTATTTTATTTTAAGTGGATGTTTGAAAATGTATGTTTTGACACTAAAATATTTTGGCAAAAACATCAAAACCGTCACTTCTATATTTTTAATTTATTTTTATCTCTTGAATTTAGACAGTAATATATATAATATTTCCAACAAAAAAAATAAATAAATACACAGTCATTTTCTATAGCTCGCAAGTTTCGGCAGGGTTTTCTGCTTGGTTGACACAAATGGTTTTGAACATGTGACGTGTCCCGAACTTTTTTAGTGATAATGCTTATTTCACGGGTCTTAAGGTTTATCAAGGTTACAACATGATAAAAAATTGAAAATAGTGACGTCACAAAAATATTCTATATATAAATGACAACTGAAAATCAATTCAATCCATCTTTCTTTAAACTCTTTAATAGTGTACGCTTATTATTTTATGCTTTAATTTATTTATTTTTAACTTACAATTAAAGATTTATTAATTAAACACTTCTAAAAATTAGAAATGACAAATAAATTCGTATATTTGGGTAATCCTTAAATTCGTCCCGAAATTGACGGAGAATCTTCGGTTTCACCAGACGCAGGTGTAAGTATGAGGAATACACGATTTGTTAAGTCGGAGATGAGGACAATAATGAGATGTACATACTCATTACTCATTATGTACCCGTATTCGTTTCCGTTTCATCCCGCTCTTATTTTAATAACTAAAATATTCATTTGTCTTAAAAAACAAAATGTTTATCATTTAATTAATAAATTGTAAATTTTGCATTTATTAGATAATTTTTTAATAAATATCATTATATTAAAAAAGATACCCGATACCCAACAATGGAGATAAAAACATAAATTTCATATTCACTTTAGTGGTATAGATAAAAATGAAAATATCATTTTGATCCTCGCTTCACCCTATTGTCATACTTACTAAAAACAATATATTTATTCACATTCGTGCTAAATTAAGTTTGTGTGAGAAAACCTGATATAATGCATTCTTAAAAAGGAATAAAAAACCTTAAATATAACTAAACCTTAAATAAAAAGGTGCCACTTAATGAAGAGAATGTTGGATGTGCGCTGTTTAAGGACAAGAAAAAATGGGTGTTGTTTCCATTGGTACACCTGAAATCAAACGGTTAAAACAACCTATATTTGTAAATATTTTTAATACTATCCGTATCTGTAATTACTTTAAAAAAAATAACACTACTTTTACTAAAAAAAAGTCATGTCTGTAATTACTTTAAAGAAAAAAAAAACTAACACTACTTTTGTAAAAAAAAACCATGGTTCTTGCTCACTCGATGAAGATTATCTTCCCTAATTCACTAAAAATAAATGGTGACGCTACCCATGACCATTGACATGCAAAAAATTGACAAATAATGTGACGGAATTCTAACTTGATTGAACGTGAATCATTCTACGAGAAAAATTTAAATTAGTCTGAGTCATTAGTTGAGTTTTGATTTCGAAATTATAATTTTATATTATCTAGAGACCCCCTTATTTTAAGAGTAAATGATTGGTTTGGTTTTGTTTTTTAGTTTTTAAAAATAGTTTTCAAAAACTGTTTTCGGGAATAAAAAAAAAAAAAAAACTTGTCTGACAAGTGATATTTGAAAACTGTTTTGAAGATGTAAAAATGGAAAAAACTTGTTAATGGAAAAAACTAAAAAACCAGAACAGTTTTCGAAAATTGTTTTCAGAAAATAGTACCCAAACAAGTTTTTTAGTTTTTAAAAACTAAAATACTGAAAACAGTTTTATAAAACTGTTGTCAAACAAACACTTACTTTTCATTCTAACCATTTATTTTCTTAAAATATAATAGTTATAATGGATAATTAATCTTAACTATTAGGTTTTAAGAAAATGAATGGATGTGATGAATAATCTTAAACTTATTGTTAAAGTAAGTGGATCCCTCTTTGTTTTATAATTCTGCAATGTTTTAAGGTGAAATTATTTTTTTAATTTTATTACAATTTTGTGTTTTTGTCTATTTTTTTATTATTTTGTTAGGTGAGGTTCATTTTTTCTTTAAGTAAAAAAATAAACTACATTGAGCCGTTTAGGTCAAGATCTGAAAATCATGAATAATCAATTACAATGAAATATAATCGAGAAGGAACGTACTCAATCTAGTAAAAATCAAATAAAATTATAGCTAACTTTGCTAAAATATTTCTTCCCTATTAGCTACTCCAGGGTTACAAATGAGATAAAAAAGTACAAGATTTAGCAAGATACAAATAATCTAGCAAAATATCATGAAAATAATTAAAATTGTCCTGATTTGGAGTCTTCCAAGCATTGAACAACCTTCGTAATCTGTTTCAAATAGAACACCTGAGAGTGCAAGATGACCAACATATTCAATTGACCATCTAAAAGTAAGAGCTTCTACTAGAGCAAGTTCAAAATTTCCCTGTATGAGCTTTGTAGTTGCAGCCAAACCTGTCCTTCATGGTCCCTAAAAATAACACCTTGACCCACACTTGAGTGATTATTGAAAGCGGTGTCGAAATTTGCTTTTATCCTTCATATAAGAGGTTTTTTCCAACAGGTGATAGAGTTAGCCATCCTTTGGCTTAATATCTTTGGCTCTTTCTCAAAATGCAACAATTGGGACTTAGCTAAAACAATGTGGATAGGAACTGTATTTTGTTCAAAACCTAGGAATTTCTTGTTGTTCATATACACCACAATAGTTCAACAACTCTAGTTAGAAAATAAGCATCATTAATTTTCATAGAGTTAACTAACCAGTCCCTAAAAGACATGTTCTCAGAGATATTTATACGCTCCCAAGATTAGAAGCAAACTAATTTACCAAAGTATTTTTACCTCTTGACAAAAAGTAGAGCATGCACTGTGGTTTCCACTGGCAGACCACATTTTGAACAATGTTAATATTAAGACCTCTTTTCTATAGGTTTTCCTTCATAGGAAGGATATCTTTACAAGCTCTCCAAACCAAGTTTAGATACTTGGGAATTGTTGGAATTTGCCAAAGTTTTTTTCAAAAATCACTCGGTGTAGAGATTGATGAAATTGTTTGTTGACCCATATGTTGAAGAGCAACATAGTATCCTAATTTCACATAGTAGAGATCATAATTGAATTTCTCTTAAACCACATGATCCCTATAAGTTATGAGTCTTAAAGGAATGCTTAAAATATCATTACAAATAGGAGCAGGAAAAATACTTTTTACTTTTACAACATCCTATTTGTGAGTATCCGCAACTATCAACTCAACTACTTTAGAAAAAATTTGCTGGTAAGTTTCTTCAACCAAATAATGGAGATTCTCTTGGTACTTAGGAATCCATTTGTGCTTCCAAATGTTAACATTTGTTCCATTTGCAACTTTCCAAAATACTCCTTTTTGTTTTAGATTAGTTTAGGTGAGGTTCGACTTAAACGATAACATTTGGTTTAGATTGTAGTTTTGTTTACACTTTAATTATTTTTAGTTCTCACATATAGTGACCAATCCATCCACAGAGCGAAATAGTCCATCTCAATCTAATTTTAGCAAGTCATAGACATAGTGGACCTAAATGAGTTGAACGATCTATTTTGCTTTTTCTACTAAATTGATTAACATGTATCAATTTAGAGACATTTTCTTTTAATAGTCCTACAATTTATAAACTTAACTTTTTTTATGTTTTTATGTGGCTTGGTCTGCAGGCCTCTCCGAGCTTTACAAGGCGATGTAACCTCAAATATAATGAATTGTTTAGAAAACATATTTTATGGATTGAATTTTGTGGATTGTAAGTTTTGTAGGTTGTTTGTTTCACAGGTCGAGTTATGGTATGTCTATCTCTAGATACATTCATAGTTGGTACATGAATTGTTTTAAGGACATAAAGATTGAGCCAAATTTACAATAGTGTTCATTGGGCCTTTAGATGACATCTCATTAACTTCCATCTCTAGAATTCCATTGACGCCACCAGGCCACTTCTAGTCAATAACACCATCACATTCCTTAACTTGAGCTAGAGTTTCATCAAATCGAAAACATGGGCTATTATTCAATTCAACTTGAGCCACATCATTAACGTCTAAATGGTGGTGCTTTGAATTTTCATTGCAATTAACTTGGGCTCTGGATCCACGGTCATATACCACGGGCCTTCAATTGCACACTCATATTCTTCTTTCTCTTTGTTACACTTGACGCAAGTGAGGCCCACATTCTTCTGAATAATACCTTCAAGACATTTTTCTCTCTGCAACTCCATAAATTTCTCCTTGGACCCCCATAATATATTAAAGGACAAAAATACTCTCAAGTGATTCTCCAAAATGGTTAATCCAAATTTAGATTTTACCAAATCTAGATCACCTAATATGGACAAGGTTTTTATCAAATCCGGAACACCTAATCCGGACTCATTAAATTTGTTTTTTTCCAAGTTCGAATTAGGTAATCCAAATGTATCTTTTTTTTTCACAAGTCCAAATTCCTAAAATTTTATTCTTTTAAAAGTCTAAATTAGGCAATCTAGACTTGTATAAGAAACTTTGGATTATTTATAAACCCAAATTACTTAATTCGGACTTTTATTAAAAACACTTCAAATAATTTGGAGCTTCTTTTACAAGTTTGAATTATCTAATCTAAACTTATAAAAAAATATTTTAATAAGTTCGAATTAAGTGATGTAGATTTGGAAAAACCCAAATCCATATCATCTATTTTTGGAGATTTACTCAAAGATATTGGTATTTAAAGTATTATGGAAGTACAAAGAAAAGTTTATAAAGGTGCAAAGGAAATTTATAAAGGTGTAGGGAGAAATTACCTTAATTTGGGGTAGGTGTTCATGGACCTGGATTGATTTGTAAATTTGTGAATCCAAACCGATTCAATTAGATTTGTGAACCAATCCAGATGTAATCATATCAAATCCGATCCAATACGATTAAATTTGGCTATAGGCAGATCAAATCACGAATTTGAATTTTGAAAATTTGTAGATGTGTGGATTGATTCGTTCAATTTAAAGTTTAATATTATCATATATATATATATATAATATAGGATGTAAATAGAAATTGACAATACAATTTAAAGTTTAAATATTATTTACAAATTGAAGATTTAAAGTTGGAAAAGAATGCATTAAATGGTGTGATAATGAAGATTGCGAGTTATTAAGAGCTTGTTTGACAACATTTTTATAAAACTGTTTTCTGTATTTTAGTATTTAAAAAATAAAAAACTCGTTTGGGTATTATTTTCTAAAAACAATTTTCGAAAACAATTTTGGTTTTTTAGTTTTTAAAAACTAAAAAACAGGAACAACTGAAAGTAATTTTTCTTTTCAATTTTCTATTTTTTAAAAAGTCAAAATACAATAAGAATATGTTGTTTTTTATTTTCATTAATGAAATTTTAATAAGTATGAACAAGTTTTTCCATTTTTACATCTTCAAAACAGTTTTCAAATACCACTTACCAAACAAGTTTTTGAAAACTATTTTTGAAAACTCTTTTCAAAAACTAAAAAATAAAACCAAATCAATCAAACCCTAAATTTTATTGTTTTAAGCTTTTTAGAATTTATATTTTATCATTTATAAACTACTTTTATATGTAATTTTATTAATATGTTATTTTAAGAAAAAAAATGTATGTCTTAATATTTTGTTTATAAATTTTTATGTTTCTTATTTTATGTATTATGTTTATATAAAAAAAAATCTAAAAAAATTTCTTTGTAATTCATAAATTTAATCGAATTGGATCGATAATTTTTTTTACAAATCCGATCTATCTAATCCAATCCAATTAAATTTAATAAAATTAGATTTCTTTTTACCTTAAATCTACTCCTAATTTAGGGTTCCTAGTCCCAAGCCTTTTCTTTAGCAGATTCAATCTCCATTTGTCCTAATCGGTTAGTTCCTTTAAGTAGGGTTGCAAAACTCACATTTTAATAAATTTGGTCACTCAAAATAAATAATTTTTTTTTCAAGAGATCATATTCCGTCTGTGAAATCTGTGAATTTATTGGACTGTTTTTCAAATCGGTTCCCACACATATGTATTTTAAAAATAATTAAAAGTATATAATATTTTTTAAATTAAGTAAATTATAATATATCATATTAAAAATTATATTATTATTTATAATAATCTAAATTATTAAAAATTTTCAATTAATTTAAAAAAAAATTATAATATTAATACAAATTAATACTTAAAATAACAAATTTATTCCTTTAAATGTTATCAATCAAACACATAAGACTGCATGTTTCATGTAATAGACTCAATTTTTTTTTATAATTTTAATTCTTTTAAAAAAAATTCAAAGAGGAACCTATTCATACACCCCACCCTACTTGCAAGATACCCATTTTCCACGTCTAAAGTTTGAACAAGTCCACCACTGCTCAATTCCACATCTGTTGGAGGTTCCTGTTTTTCTCATGCTAACATTCTTTGAGTCAACCTTACACCATTTTCAGCAGGTATATCTTTCTTTTGAATATTATTTACACCTAAAGTGGCCTTTAGTTTGAAAAAAAAATGTATTTTATTTTTTGAAAATTATTTTCATTTTTAAGTTTTTAATATTCAACAAATATGTTTGTTTTGACTTGATGTTTTTTATTTTTAGAAAATATTGCAGTTAAATTTAATTAATTTTAGTAAAAATATTATAAATTATTTATATATAATTTTAAAACACATTTATATACTATTTTTTATATTATTACAATCTTGTTATTTTTTATATAGTTTAATTATTTTTTATAAATTTATATAGTTTGATTATTTTTTATATTAAGTTTTCATATAGAGTTAACTTTTGAAAATATTAAAAATAAATTTTTTCTATTTTTTATTTTTCAGTTATTTTTTGAAAATTTTTTCAATAAAAATGTTTTCTAAATTGTAACCAAACATATTTTTTTTACTCCTGCTTTTTGTTTTCTCTAAAAATGAAAACGCCCAAAACAAACGTCACCTAAACTTTTTAACTACTATTTCCTCTGAACTAATATATAAGTAAAATTAAGTAAGGTAGTTAACTTCATTTAATTTTATTGATTTTATAAAAAAAATTAAAATATACTTCCTAAACTACCATTAATAATATACCTCACATTTAGAGTAGACAACACATTTAATTACTCAATGAATTTTAGTAATATATATTAATATCACGTGACCTTATATGTATTCCTTGTGTAATATTACTGAGTTGGTGCCATTTACTGGAATTGAAAAAAAAGTAGCTTAAAGGACAAAAGTAACTATTTGCCCTCTAAATATAATAACTTATGACCCTTTAAACTTTGGAAAAAAAAAAACAACTCTTTGTACTATGTACAAAATAGATTTTTTAAATATTACTTATCATTATTTGTTTAAGAGTTAATTTTTTTTGGGAATTTATTTCTTGAGAGTTTAAAGAGTTAGTATTTTTAAAAAACTTATTTAAATGTATTTTTAGAAAGTTAACATTAAATAAAGTTTTTTTTTTTAACAACAGCAGAAAGAACAAAATAAAAAACAGAGAAAACAACACTAGGAAAAGAAGCCCCAACTCCTCCAAACAAGAATCTATGCCGCATCAGAGGCTAACAAAGACAAACATAGCATCTAGAGGATTGTCAAGGAGTAACAAATATTCGGAGGAAACAACAACTTTCTTTGTTAAATAGTTCGCACATCTATTCCCTTCTTGCAACGAGTGTTGAATTTGAACTTGCCAATCCTCCTTAACAAAATCATGAATCTGCTAAATAATAAGAACATATGCATGACAATGCTGTGACAAAGAGTTAATCATGTAAGCGTGCAATGAGTCATAGATACAAGACACCTTATTTACATTCAACTCCTCGCAACCTTTAGATTTTGTAAAATCCTCATTAACTCAACTTTCAAGGACAATGATACATATATAATTCTTTATTTTATATATCTTATTAATATTCTTTTTTATCTTTCTCATCTTATACTTATATATATTTTTTTTCTTTTTTCTTTCTCCCACTAAGTAAATATAAGATGTACATGTATAATTTCTTACCAATAGGACCATAGATCCTTTCAACCAATCTCGACCTGCCAATGTAATCAGTCCACCAAATCCAAAGCTGCCAAGGGACTCAAAATAGCTACCATCAACATGAAGAGACACCTGATAACCACAAGCTAGGATACACAAGACCCACTTTCCGCATCTAATAACATCAACAACGTTGGATGCATCAATCCCAAATGCCTCAAGAATAGCTAGTGTCGCACACTAAATCTGGATAGCCAACTCTTGGCCATGATGATTCTGTTTTTGAAAAATTTCCACATTCTGAGCCTTCTAAAGCTCCCAAAGGGTAATGGGCACAATAGAACCATGCTTCATAGTCACATCATAAAGCCAAGATAACCAATCCTTAGAGTCACTACTAGGACTTGCAATCTGAATATGCAGAAAAGTCCACATAGCGTGTTACAGTACACTGAAGAAATATGTGACATGAAAAATGATACATGTATAACCTATATGCTATTATACACCTAATAATAAAAAAAAGAAATATAAATATTATAAAATTTATAATGTGATAGAATAAAATAGATAAAAAAAAAGTGTTAATAAGATGTATAAATTAAAAAAAAAAATATATATCATTGCTATGTGTCATATCTTCCCACACCACTCCAAACCTAGGACAAATATCATCTTGCAACATATGATGACGTTTAAGAAAGCTCCTCATTGGAAGCACATCATGCGCAATCTGCCACATAAAGAAGATAATTTGGGCAGGTAGTTGAAGAGCCCAAAGTCAGGCCCAATTGCCCACCACACCATTACCATGACGAGGTAACAACCATGCATAACCAGATTTGGCAGAGTACAAGCCCGAGACATCCCTACTCCACACAACTGCATCTACAACTAAATCGTGCAGCATCCATGATGTCCCATGAAGCTGGCACTTAACATCCTCAGGAATCCGAGAGACTATGTGAGTGAGATCACATTAACCTTCATCACATATTTATAAAGGCTCACCTTTAACCTTGAGACTCCACAGAAATTATCAAGCACCTTTATCACATCCCAAACAGAACCAATTTCTACCTTAGAGAATAGAAGCGCCATTCCGAGGTAACTGGTACAACTGCCATGACCCGTTCTCAACCTCCTCCATTATCAAATACCCCAATCGTTCCATACATAGAATAAACAAAAAGGGAGAAAGAGTATCCCCCTTGACTCAATTTTCTGCAAGATAATAGCATTATCACCCTTGCCTCTCTTAGGAAAAAAGCTATTAGGCATAAGGCTAACCAGACAATCCAGAAAGGATCTCAACCTATTGACAAGAACCTTAGGGATAAGTTTATGTAACACATTACACAAATTGATCGATCTAAAATCTTTCAAAACCTGAAGATTATCTTGCTTTTGTATAAGAACCACCAGCGTTTTTGAAGCACGAGGATCAAACATTCCTAATTCAAACATAGACTTAACAAAATGCCAAACATCATCACCCACCTCCTCCCAAAATAACTTATAACCTAACAAGATATGATCCTCCTCCTCCAGCACCACCAAAGAAGAGGGAGAAGTCATAGATCAAACGTCCTCCATGCTACAAAATACCTCTTGAAAGAACAAACAAGCCTCGATTTCTAGAGTTGCCACATCCGTACACTAGTCTCTAGAAGAGAGAAACAACCCATGCACCTTATTCTTCTTCCTCCTAAAAACTGACTAAGTATGAAAAAAAGGAGGCGTTACCACTACTCAGCTTAATCCAGTTCTCATGAGACTTCTAAAACCGAAGCATTTCCTCCTGAAATAAAACAAGTTCATCCTGTTGAAATAATTCTGATAAAGGCCCCAAGGATGCACAAAATCCACCCTATCCAAATATTTCTCCAATCCACAAATACGTGCTAACAGTTCATGCTTTCTTTTACCAATGCATCCAAACACTTCCTTCTTGAAAGCAAGAGAGTCCTACCCAACTTGATAAAGGGAAGCCAAGAAATTCCCCTACTCACGAGCCCAAGCCACACTCACAACTTGTTTATAGTCATCGTGTGTACACCAACCGACACATAGGCTCTCTTCTTTGCTGTTGGAACTCACCACACTACAACAAGATAGGAATATGGTCAGAGTGAGCACACGGAAGAAGCTCCACGACCGCCTCAGGAAATCTACGATGCCAAGTCTGATCACAAAAAGCACGATCAAGATGCTTATGCACCGAAACGACACCCTAGTCCAACTCAAGGCCATGTAAACCTACCACTAATTTGTCCAAGATCAAGCAACTCACTCTCCTTATTTTGCACAAACACCAAAGCATGTTTCCCATAAAAAAATACCTCCTCTTTATTCTGAGGGTGAGAGGGTTTCTTTGAAATCAACCAACACAACCCATGATTTGTCCACCATAGGTTGGAGAATGTGTAAATGTTACTACAACGTATTATTACACACATGGGAAGAAGAAGAAAAAAGAAAAGAATATATATGTATGATAGGATTTATGATGTGATAGAATGAGAGAAATATAAAAAAATAAAAAATATTGATTAGGTATATAAATTAGAAAAGTGTATGTATATCATTATTCTTTGGACTAACATAAACTCTCGAACAAACCCAAGAATGGGATGATGAACTAATGACCAAAGAAACTGTCTGAGAAAAATCATCCAATAACTCACATTGAAAGTTAGAAATAACCTTTTGTAGAGCCCAAATTCCATCTGAGTCCTCTTGCCTCTTGTATAACCACCATTGAGAAGCCTAAATAAGTCCAAAATGCAGCAACTTATTAAATTGGGTATGCACTTCAAATAGGAAAATCAAATGTGGAGACCATTTATGCATTGCATTATTAATAAAGACTTTATTCCACTTACCAGCCATAAACATTAAGGTCACTCATCATCATAACCTTATACAACCCACTCCCAGCACCACACAACCCTAATGAACCTATTATCGAAGAATAAGATAAAATCATATCCTATCTCAACCACCATCATTCCCAATCACCAGCTCTATACCATTCTTTTGATCTTCTGGGCTAGGAATATTCACGATCATGTTGCCCACATCACACGAAGTTGGGTCACCTAGATCTGATGGAGCATTCACAAACACACCTTGGCTTGAGCGGGATTCCAAGTTAGAAAGAGACAATAGAGAATCCATATCCTTGTGACTTGAACCTCCAGGATGAACTCTGACAATCATTTTCTACATACCACCAGGTAGAACTAATGTGAAATGCTCCCTTTTTGTTGTACCATGTGTGTGCAACCTCGTTAGAAGACTCCCATGGAACGTAGGGTTTTCCATGTGATCCTCATGCACCCACTTTGATTCCACACGAAGAATTTTATTGTATAAATTAGATTTAGGATTTCTTTTGTAAATTTGTTAACTTTGACTTTTTAGTAGATTAACTCCTAAAGTTTACCTTTAACCATTGTATTTAGGTTATCTCTTATTTTCTAGGGTACTATAGTTATTATGAAAAGATTTGCTAGATTAGGCTAACTTTTAGAGGAGATAAGCAAGTTATATTCTCACGATTCTCCTAAAAAGGACATCCCTTCCTAAGCATGCAAAACATGACTACTATTCCTACCTCTAGAGTTGCTAGGTGTCACCCACTTAGTCATGCTCTAAGCATGACTATTCTTTGCCACCTTTTTCTACTATCACACCAAATGTATCTAGATTAGATTAGGGGTTTGTTCTTGATTGGTTATACATGATCATAATTAGCTTACAATGGTTAGACTTGACTCAACTAGAGTTAGCTTAATCTTTGTTAGATAACCCATAAAGCCTAACCTACTTCTCTAGCTTATATATAGAGTTGTCTCCTACATGTAATCATCTTTTATCATTTGAATAGAATTAAACTTTGCTTGTTTGTGAGCCTTGAGTGAGAGTGGGTCTCTTCCTTTGGCTGTGAGTCTCTCTTAAGAGAGAAAACTCTTTCTAACTTTTATCAAGGATCTTTCCTTGTGACAAACATCCCTTCACTTATTTTTATCCTTAGCACTACCAAGAAACATGCATTTTATAAGGGTTTTTTAATTGGGTTATAAAAATTGTGGGTAATGTATACAAGTAACATGGGTTAATAAGGGGTTTCAATAACTTGAGTTACTTACCAATAGTTTTTATTTCAACTCTAGGAAAAATGAATTATTTTTTTAAAAATTAACAATCTATTTCCCTCATTTGATATTTCCCCTTTATGATTTTGGTTTCCCTTACTTTTTTTTTGTTTACCCTCTTCTTCCATAAACCCTTATTTTTTCTCTTCTTTGATTGAACTTTAACCCTCTTTCCTCCATTCTTTCATCAAAGCCACTGTACTAAAGCCCTACCCTAGTCATAGGAATCTGTCATGCACCAAAGCAATTGCTGTTGTAGGCCGTTGTCATACTAGACCACTATCACAACCAAGGTTTGTTCTTTTGCACAAGCTTTCTTTGCCAAACTATTGTTATATTTGCTTTGCTCTCTCTCAAGCCATTGGCACTTCTCTTCTCAAGCAACATTCTCTCCTTCTCACAAGATACCTACACAGTAATTTAACAACAATGATACTTTCTATAGTGTGATTAGCTGTTCATTTTCATTCTCCTTATTTCAGATTGGATATCAAGATGGTCTTATAGCAAGGAAGGAAGCTACTACACATGAAGGGTTCAATAGTGGTTTTAAACAATCAGTTCTAGATGGTTACAGTTTGGCTATTGTAAGAGGTGTTACAAGGTATTTTGAGAGGGAGGACATACAATTTTATTTGAATTTTAATACTAATACTGGTTCACTAATTGTTTTTAAAAATTTTCTTTTTTGGTTGTTTCCTTCCTGAGAAGTGCTTTTTCTCATCTTCCACAATAGATAAAAGAGAGGTTGTTTGAAAAATAAGAAAAAAGGACTGAATTCCAAGGAATGTATGGATTCAGACAGGTATTTGAAACTATTGTTTAAGGCCACTGTCACACGCAAGAACACCTCTAAACAAACTCTCGATTAACGCAACTCCTAGGCTAATTGATAGAATTTGGGGTAGCAAGAAAATTGCTTAAGATACATTGTTATTATATACAATTATAGTTCATATTCTTATTCTTTATCATCTCTAAAATGTGTAATCTTTCTCCCTCTTTATATCTATTGACTTTATTTTCTATGTACATTTTGTGGTATTTTTTCTCTTCTAATAATTTGTTCTTTAATGCTTGTACTAGGTGGGTAAAGATAAAAATCTACTTTTAAAGGAATATACTCACTCTTTTGTCATTTTGGAGGTATGTATTATGTTTAGGAAACATAACCTTTAAATGATCTTATCTATAAATATTTAATTGTGGTAAAATGTTCAAGTTAATTTGTTCAGAGTGGTTGTTGTGTCTAGAATAATTCCTTTGTGTAATAACTTTCATTTTCTTCTAAATTTGACCATAAATCTGTTTTATGTTCATCTTACTAACAATGTGCCCACCATGTATTCGGAAAAATGCCTTAAAGAAAAATAATCTAGTACTTTGAGCACAAGCTTCTTCTCTTGATAATTATTTTCGTTATTAAATTTAAGTTATTATCATCCTATTAAATTTTGGTTAAAATTTTTTATCCTAATAATATTTCCTACACCTAATGCACCATACAATCTCTTGTAGGGTTTGTAGATAGTTTTAGAGTGTAATCACTCACATTTTAGCTTTCTATTATAGGCTACAATTTTAAATGGGTCCGTTAAAGCAATTAAAGTTGAAGATAAGATATCAACTACAGTGATCATAGGCTAGAGTTTGAGTATAATCATTTATAGGCAACAATGCAACATGAAAATCCATGAGAACATATGAACTTACTTAGTGATGATTATGGTGTAGTCCCTTAAATCTAGTTAAAAGACCCTTCATATGAAGTTAGGTTGAAAAACACCAAATTTTTTACAAAGTTATCAAGTTTGTGTTATTCATTCATGTCCATAGCTCTTAGAATTTATTGGGGTGTTGATATAAAATTTCCTCTTGGATAAATGGGATTGATAACTATTAAATTGAAATGTTGGATAACTTGTCACTAAGGTTTGTGTAAAAAAAACAAGAAGTATGGGCTTTATTTTATGAAGAACAAAACTTAAATGTAGTTTCATATATTGGTGCTTCTGGTTCTATTTTTGGATCAAAATTTTAGCTTTGTTCCTTTTCTTATCCTTCTCCACTCTCTACTCCATCCAACTCACTCACAGTCACGATTGACAAACAGAAAGAGGTGATACTTTGTTTAGGATTTTAAAATTATGTTTAAAATTTTAAAATGCAGAGTGATCTTAAGCTAATTGTGTTTTAAAATTTTGTTTAAAATTTTAAAATTTTGAATACAATAAAGTCGTGATATTTCTGTAAGGTGACTTGTGAATTCAGTTGTTTTTTTGTATATATTGTTAAGATATTTTATTTTGGCTCGTTGACACAGGATAAAAGCCTCTTTGTTTTACTTCATTAATCTTGAACCAATAAACTAAATTTCTTATGAAGAGAAGCTTTTTCAACAGTTTTTTTTTAATGAAAATTCTAACTCAACATTTGAGTTTAATATCAAAGTTAACAATCAATAATACACTCATTTATTAATCATTAGTATTTTATCTCAACATCTCTAATTATTTAAATTTGAAAGTGAATAGGTTGTGCATGATGGGGTGGATATAGACTAAATAGTCCTCATTAAACATCAAAACTATGTTATTTAACCCTTTTTATGCTACACTTCTTGCAGTATTTATCACATAGGCTACTGGAAATGGTGGCCCTTTTCCCAAGTCATTAGTTTCATGTAGTCCATGGATAACAATTGTAGCTGCAATTGTTCATCGCAGATATAAAAACCATATGATCCTTGAAAATGGAAAAATCTAAGTTGGAATTTGATTATCATGTGAATTTTTACAGCTTCCTATTATGTTTTTGGGAGTTTAGTTTTCTTAAGTATGAACTGGTACTTGGAGATACAGTGTTAATTATGATCAACCCTATAATTTGTCTTTTGAATAACATTGCCTTACATAGGTGATATTAATGTTATATTATGTTTTCTTTTCTTACCCTTCATTTATTTGTTTCCTTTTATATGTGAGAGACTTTGAAAATAATAATTTAATGGGAGTAGTACCTGATAGCTGAGTTAGATGATCTTCACTTACTATAAGCATCTAAAGCAAACATCTATTTTGAACTGTATCCTTGGCTATTGGCATATTACAAATGGTTTTTCAATTTGTAGGAATCTAGAAAACAACAAACTACTATAAAGAAAGTTATGAGATTAACTTTTAGGTCAAAAGTAGTGGTTAGATATTAAGATAACTATTATTTTTAGCTTACTAGTCAATTTAAAAATTTTAACTTTTACAATTGAAGTTTTCTCATAATAACAACTCACCTCTCTAGTGGGAGCAATTACCTATTAGTTATTATTATAAGTAAAAAGTTTTTTTTGTTTAAGTGTTTATAACAAATCAGACATCATAATGCTGTTTAGAGAATGCACAAATACTAATTAAGTACAAATGTAAGAAAAAGAAGATGACCAAATACTGATAAGGAACTCATCAATATCAATTGGGGATGATGATTTTGACCAGAGTTGAAGATTAACCTGATCTCAAAAGATGGTGTGCTTTTATCTCATTAGGCTCTCTAATCCACTTTGTTCCCTTTTATTGTAGTATTGTTTATGTGGTTCATTACATGACTAATTTTAGGAAAATTGAAGGTGAAAATGAAGGTATGTGAAGTAAATTGCTGATAGTGTGGACTGCATTAACAGGGGTTGCAAAATCGTTGGTAGTGTGGACTGCATTAACGGGGCTTGTAGAACCGTGGTAATTTGTACCGCATAATAGGGGTTGCAGAACTGCGGGTAATCTATATCACATTAACGAGGGATGTAGAATCGCGGGTAATGTATACCAATTAATGGGGGTTGCAGAACTGCAGCTAAATTATGCATTTTCGAGGATTGGCTAAAATTGTTGCCAATGTCTTTGCTATGAATGCTTTAACTACGGAATTTGCAACCGTTGGAAATACATTTCCCTGTCATTAAAACTGCAAGGAATACAAAAAAAACCTTTGCTAAATCCACATTTTGTAGTAGTGAGTGATGTGTTTCTTTCCATTTATCACCTATCCATATATTTCATTTAATGGAAATAAGATCTAGGGAGTAAGATGAATCTTCATCAGCCCTTCCCTAAATCATATCCACGGAGACACCCTTAGGCAAGCACACTACCACCTCAAGTTTACCGAAATCAGATTTGTCATGCCAGAACCTCCCAAAACAGGAACCTCTGAGCAAACTTTAGGCTCTCTCTCCTGAACACGTGAACGTGCCAAATGTCCATAACATCCACAACCAGTGCACAACAAATGCAGTCTTTCATATTTAACCCTAAACCATGTACCACGGAACCACACTTTACCCACCATTGGCTGGTCTAATACTATCTCCACACATACCCTAGTAAACTTTCCACAGGATGTATTCAACGTCATCATATCCACTTAGACAGGCTTCTCGACCACAGAAGCCAAGGCTAGGAAGACACTCTCTTCATAGTACTCCATCCCAAGGCATGCAAAATGAATCCACACAAGCGTCTGATCAATACTAAGGTCACTAAGGTCAAACTTGACTAGAAAGAAACCATAGCCAAAATACATAACATCATGTCCTCTAGACAGCTACCACAGTGCCATGAGTCCATAACTGCCTCCTTCCAAGCTTCCCGTAGCTTCACTATCATTTGCTCACCCAGATAACACCGAGGCTTCAACCTATTACCATCCTTAAACTCAAAACAGTCCATTTCCAAATTCTCAAAGTGGCGTAACATAGTGATAGTATGTAAGGACGATTGTGAATATGGTCATGGTGATGGAGGACCATCCTTGGGGCATCAAATAGGACCCATCACAAAGTCCATGGAAAGAAGAATAGAAGAAGAGGAAGGTCATACTACACCAAGAGTATTGATGATCACATGTGTGGACTTTGGTGCATCTACCTAGTGTTTTGCTTGTTTTCCTTATTTTTCCCTTTATTTTGGGAACCTTAATCACTTAGGATTTCATTGTGTATTTTTATTTAACCTTTGTATTATGGGGCAAATTAGTTTAGGATTTATTTTGGGACTTAAACCTTGACTTGTGAGGTCAAAAGTCCATTTCTTTCATTTTCTAGACACAAGGGTATTTTAGTCATTTAAGGGGGAGGGACCTATATTTCATTTGAGGTCCATTTAGGGTTCATTTGAGAGGCATTTAGCCCTCAAATTTTCGTCCAAATGGCCTAGAGGCCTCCCGCCTTCTCTTTAAATACCCTAGGTTAGACTTCATGTAGTCACTTTTGGATATATTGGATATTTGAGAGAGTTTTCCTCATCATTCCTCTTCCTTAGTCATTTAGGGATCTCTTGCCCCCTTCCTCTCCTCTCTACCTTAGAAGGAGCTTGGGCCTCCCTAGGATTGGTCTTCACCCTCTCCAAGTGAAGTGAGCTAGCCAAAGAGACACCATCCAACCACCACAACCCAAAACACCATTCTTTTGTCTCCATTTTTTTCATGAACCACTTTCACCCATCATAAGCTCCATTTTTCACACCTATTTCAGCCCTTGAAGAAGATCCATTTCAACATTTCATCTTGGATAAGAGTTGGTGACACCATGGAGAAGGTGGAGCCATCATGTGGTATCAAGAGCTAAGGTGGTCTTCGAGGGTAACTAGTGTTCTTCTCCATTTTTTTTTCTTTGTCTTCAAAAATATGTTTCTTGTCATGTTTATGTCTTTTCCTTTGTCTTGAGTATTTTGTCTAAATATTGTGTTTAAAAGTTGTCTCTTTTTTTTTATGTGGTTCATCATCATTCATGAGCTTTCTTAGTGTTCTTTGAGTTTTCTCAAAAGGTTGTTCTTTTAGAACTTTCCTTTGTTTTTCCATGGCTGCATTTTTTTTTGTGATAAACATGCTATGAACATCATTTTAATCTTGTTTGAATCCTTGTTGTGTCATGTTTGAAGTTTCTCTCCTTGTTTTTCAAAAACTAGTCAAATATATGCATATTTCTCTCACAAGATGCATGAAACTTTGAAAAAAATCTGGTGCTTTTTCTTTCACATTCTTGGATGGCCAAACCTTTTGTGAGCCTTAGGAGACTCATATTTGCATGTAAAAATTGACTCTTGCAAGCTTCATGTCTTATTTGACTTATGTGTGTAATTAATGCCTTACACATTTTTGGCTAGCCTTCCTTTTGCATGACTACATCATTCCTTGTCTTTATTGCATGATCCTAAGTCAAACAAAGTGTCATATGGCTGAATATATTCTGAAAAAACTGAAAAAAAATGCACCTAAACAAGAGAGCCAAAGACAAGAAACACTTCCAAAAAAGATACCTTTCTTGCACCAAAATAACAACTTTTATTTACCACCTTTTTGTACCCACTTTTAACACACCACAAGTGTAAAATCTATGCAACATATAAGGTTAAAAAAAGAATCAAATCTGATCCTCCTTGGTGGGACACATTTTGAGTGAAAAGAAGTGAAAGTTAAAAAAAAAATTAAAAGGAATTGTTGCTAACTTGTGGACCATTTTACGCTTTGACTTTGGACTTGAACTTTGACCACATTGGACTATTTTGGACTATCATTGGACCCATTTTATGACCAAAACCTTGGCTGGAGTTTGGACATTAGACATGAAATTTTAAGGACAAGGAACATTAAACACTTAAATTCTAATCTAGAGTCATTCTAAGTTCCTTTTGAGTGCTTAACTTTCTTGTGTGCCTTAATTTTTGCTTGTCTTTATTGACATTCTTTGAGTCTTGTCTCATAATTAATCTCTTGAGTTTAGCCTTCTTAATTTTACTTTTTTAGTTTTTTTTTCTTGGCCTCTTGGTTCTTTCTCTTGGTTGGCTTCTTTGCTTAGTATAGGTGAATCACCTTGGGTTCACCTTGTGAATCTTGGGAGATTGAGTTGGAGGAAGTTGCCATAAGTCCCAAAGTGCTTTGGAGAAAATCACCAAATAGTGGGAGTGCAAACACTATAAAGAGAGGACTAAAAAGTTTGTTACTTGTGAAGGAACTCCAAGTTGGAAGCTTGAAGAATTTCAATTTTGTTTCTTTCTTTTTTATTTTAAATTTGCGCCTAGTATCTTTCTATTTTTATTCTTGTTTGATTTTTTTACCAATTTTTCTTCTTTATTGTGTTCTTTGTTGTTGTTTTTATTTGGGCCATTTGTACTTGGTCCTTTCTTGTTCATTTGGGTTGTAATTTGGATACTTTAAACTCTCATTTGATTTGTGATAGCTTAGGTGTAATTCGTTTTAGTAGTGGGAGTGTTTCCACCTTAGGAATTTTGACTAGTGTATGCCTTTGTTACTTTCCTTACTTACTTTGTTGTAGTTGTATGCTCTAGGTTGTTGTATGTTCGTTTAGAAGACTTCTACGTGCTTATTAGGGGTCCGTTGCACATCACACACTTGTAGTGTCAAAATTTGTTTTTTTAAGGCTTACAAAGGGGCAAAGGTTGATAAGTTTCCCACTACTAAGAGGCTTGGTTATTAAGTGACTCCTTGTAGTCCAGCTCCCTTTTAGAGTGCAATTCTAACCGCTCTAAGTAATAAGTCTAGCACCAAAATCTCTTTGTGAAAACCTTTATCACTCACTCTTTGAAAAAAAAAATCTTTTCAAGAAAACCTTTTGTGAAAATTTTTCCTAGATCAAAGATGAGTGATCATTCAAGTGTTCGTAGTCAAAACTCACACCCTAGTAATGCTAGCCTTAGAGATGAACTTAGAGAACTTAGGGAGTATATAAGAAGAAAAGAAGAAGAAAGTGCAAAAAAAGAGGAAGAATTTAGGAAGAGGGAGAGAGAACATGATAAACAAAATGAGGAAATTAGAGAAAGGCTTGCTAAGTTACTTTCGGGGGTAGGAACTAGTGGTTCAAAACATAGAGTCCAACCATCTAGGTCCCAAAAAGGCAAAAGGGTAAGGGTTTCTATGAGTGAAAGTGAGGATAGTGATCATCATCATACCAAAACCCCAAGTGTTAGCCTTTATAGTAGTCATCACAATGATGATTATTATCAAAGGCCCCCAAGAACACATAAGCAAAGAGAATCCTCCAATAAGGAACCTAATGTCAACCTTCCTTCATTTTTTGGAAAGGACAATGTTGATGCATATTTGGATTGGGAAATGAAGGTTGAACAACTTTTTACTTGCCATGGGGTAAGTGAAGAGAGGAAGGTTTCTTTTGCAACCCTTAGCTTCCAAGGGCATGCCATGTAGGTGGACTTCTTTAGAAAGAGAAAAGAGAGTGAATCATGAGCCCCCAATTCAATATTGGAATGAACTCCGTAGTGCCTTGAGAAGGAGGAATATTCCTCCATACTATGACTGTGAGCTTATGGATAAGCTTCAAAGGTTGAAACAAGGGTCATTAACTGTGGAAGAATATAGGTAACAAATGGAGTTACTCATGATGAGGGCGGGTATAAGGGAAGAAGAGAGGACCACAATCTCAAGGTTCCAAAGTGGCCTTAATCTTGAAATAAGAGACAAAGTAGAACTTTTGCCATATAGACATTTTAATGAACTTGTTCAACTTTGTTCAAGAATGGAGCACCAACTTAAAAGAAAAAGTTTCAAGAAAGACTTCACTCCATCTTATTCCAAGAATTTTAAGAAAGCGAGTCCCTCTTCCAAACCTCTCTCCAAAGAAGATGAAAAAGAAAAAGATAAAGAAAAAGAAAAAACATATTCTTCTAAAGTACCTTCTAAGGAGTCTAAGTCAAGTGACATCAAGTGCTTTAAGTGTCTTGGAAGGGGTCACATTGCTTCTCAATACCCCACAAAGAAAACAATGATTTTAAGAGGCCAAGATCACTATAGTAGCCTTGATGAAGCTATTTCTTCTTCTTCTACTTCAAGTAGTGAAGATGAAGCCATGGATTCCATGGAAGAGACCTTACCTTGTGATGGAGACTTACTTATGGTAAGGAGGCTTCTTAACAATCACAAAGAGAGAACTTGTTTCATACAAGATGCAAAATTTTAGAAAACACTTGTTTTCTCATTGTGGATAGTGGATCTAGTTGTAATTGTTGTAGTACTAGATTGGTTGAAAAGCTAACCTTATCCGCAAAACCACATCCTAGACCTTATCAATTGCAATGGATTCATGAGGATGGAGGTATTATGGTTAACTAACAAGCACTTGTACCAATTTCCATTGGCAAATACAAGATGAAGTTTTATGTGATGTTGTGCCTTTGGAAGCTAGTCATGTGTTGCTTGGAAGGCCTTGGCAATTTGATAAGAAAACCAGGCATGATGGCCTTACAAATAAAATAAGTTTCCAACACTTACGCAAGAAATTTGTGTTGTGCCCTCTAACACCTTCCCAAGTGTGTGAGGACCAACTCAAAATGAAAGCTAGGAGAGAAGAAGACCAAAAAGAAAGAAAACAAAAATAAAAAAAAGATAAAAAGGGTCTTTCTAAGGCCAAAGTAAAGGAAGAAAAGGTATCAAGTTTAGAGGAAGGTGTCTCCTCTAAAGATGTTGTTCACAAGAGTCATTTATCACTTAAGAATGATATCAAGAAAACACTTTTGCTTGAACAACCCTTATACCTTCTATACTTCAAAGAAACACTCATTGCCACTAATCATGAACTTGAGTCTCTACCTTAAGAGATCCACAATATTTTAAAAGAATTTGATGATGTATTTCCTCAAGAGGTTCCAAGTGGACTTCCACCTTTAAGAGGGATAGAACATTAAATTGACCTCATCCCAGGGGCAAGCCTTCCAAAGAGGCCCGCCTATAGGAGTAACCCCTAAGAGACCAAAGAAGTAGAAACTCAAGTTCAAGATTTGTTGAAGAAGGGTTGGGTTCAAAAGAGCCTTAGCTCTTGTGCTGTTCCTGTTCTTTTAGTGCCTAAGAAAGATGGAAAATGGAGGATGTGTACTGATTGTAGAGCTATTAATAACATCACCATAAAGTTTAGGCACCCAATCCCTAGGCTAGATGACATGTTGGATGAGTTACATGGGGCCATTATATTTTCCAAGATTAATCTTAAGAGTGGTTATCACCAAATAAGGATTAAAAAGGGTGATGAGTGGAAAACTGCTTTTAAGACCAAGTTTGGTTTGTATGAGTGGTTAGTTATTTGGTCTCACCAATGCCCCTAGCACTTTCATGCGTCTAATGAATCATGTACTTAGGAATTGCATAGGGAAGTTTGTGGTCGTCTATTTTGATGACATCTTGATCTATAGCAAGTCCTTAGATGAGCATCTTGGGCATCTAAGTGAGGTTTTAAAGATTCTTAGGGACAACCACCTCTATGCCAACTTGGAGAAATGTACCTTTTGCAAGGAAAATGTAAATTTCTTAGGTTTCATAGTTGGCAAAAAAGGAGTGAAAGTTGACCCCGAGAAAATCAAGGCTATCCAAGATTGGCCTACCCCAAAAATTGTTGGAGATATTAGAAGTTTTCATGGTTTAGCAAGTTTTTATAGAAGATTTTTGAAAGACTTATCCACAATTGCATCCCCTCTTAATGAGCTTGTTAAGAAGGATGTACCTTTCATTTGGGGTGAAGCTCAAGGAAAAGCTTTTAATGTGCTTAAGGAAAAGCTCACCAATGCACCCATTCTAGCCCTTCCAAATTTTGAACAAACCTTCGAGCTAGAATGTGATGCATCCGGTCTTGGCATAGGTGCCGTTTTACTTCAAGGAGGCCACCCCATTGCTTACTTTAGTGAAAAACTTCATGGGGCCACCTTGAATTATCCCACCTATGACAAGGAGCTTTATGCCCTTATTACAGCCCTCCAAGTTTGGGAGCATTACTTAGTGACTAGGGAATTCATCATACATACTGATCATGAGTCACATTAGAGGACAAGGGAAGTTAAATAAAAGACATGCTAAGTGGGTTGAATATCTTGAGCAATTCCCTTACATTATCAAATACAAGAAGGGAAAGTGTAATGTGGTGGCGGATGCCTTGTCTAGAAGGCACTCCTTGCTCTTTTCTTTGGGTTCCCAAATTCTTGGATTTGATAATATAAAGGAGTTGTATGAAGTGGATCAAGATTTCCAATCCACTTTCACCAAATGCCTCCAAAAGCCTTTTGATGGGTTCTACATCCTTGAGGGGTACCTTTTTAGAATGGGAAAACTTTGCATACCTTAAGGATCCATTAGAAAACTTTTGGTAAAGGAAAGTCATGAGGGAGGACTCATGGGCCATTTTGGGGTTGATAAAACCCTTAGTCTTCTAAAATCTAAATTTTATTGGCCTCACATAAGAGTGGATGTTCAACAGCATTGCTCCAAGTTTATCACTTGTCTTAAAGCAAAATCAAGAGTGATGCCTCATGGACTCTACACTCCTCTCCCTATAGCTAGCACCCCTTGGGTTGATATTAGTATGGATTTTGTGCTTGGTCTTCCAAGGACTCAAAGGGGATTTGATTCTATCTTTGTGGTTGTGGATCACTTTAGCAAGATGACTCATTTTATACCATGCCACAAAGTGGATGATGCTAGCTATATTGCTAAGCTTTTCTTTAAGGAAGTGGTTTGTTTGCATGGTCTACCCAAGACTATTGTTTCCGATAGGGATGCTAAGTTTCTAAGTCATTTTTGGAAAATTCTTTGGCAAAAACTAGGAACAAAGCTTGTATATTCTACTACTTGCCACCCACAAACGGATGGGAAAACTGAGGTAGTGAATAGGTCCCTATCCACATTATTAAGGGAAATTTTTAAAAGGGAATAAGAAAACTTGGGATGAATGCCTTCCCCACATAGAGTTTGCCTACAATAGGGTGGTCTACAAGACTACTAGTTTGTCCCCTTTTGAGGTTATATATGGCTTTAATCCTCTTACTCCTCTGGATTTGCTTCCACTCCATAATACTACTTCCTTGTATCACAAAGAAGGAGTATCTAGGGCTGACTTTATAAAGAAATATCATGAAAAGGTCAAGAGTCAAATTGAAAATCAAACTAAAAAATATGCCAAGTACAACAACAAAGGAAGAAAAAAGGTAACCTTTGAAGTTGGGGATTAGGTTTGGCTTCACTTAAGGAAGGATAGATTCCCTACTCAAAGAAAGTCCAAACTAAGTCCTAGGGGAGATGGTCCTTTCCAAGTTCTTAAGAAAATTAATGATAATGCCTACATCCTAGACCTTCACTCCGATTATGGAGTTAGTTCCTCTTTTAATGTTTGTGATCTTACACCTTTCCTAGGAGCTAATGACATGGATGAACTTGAAGATTTGAAGTCAAATCCTTCTCAAGAAGGAGGGCATGATGGAGGACCATCCTTGGGGCATCAAATAGGACCAATCACAAGGTCCATGGCAAGAAGAATAGAAGAAGAGGAAGGTCATACTACACCAAGAGCATTGATGATCACATGTGTGGACTTTGGTGCATCTACCTAGTGTTTTTCTTGTTTTCCTTATTTTTTCCTTGTATTTTGGGGAACCTTAATCACTTAGGATTTCATTGTGTATTTTTATTTAACCTTTGTATTATGGGGCAAATTAGTTTAGGATTTATTTTGGGACTTAAACCTTGACTTGTGAGGTCAAAAGTCTATTTCTTTCATTTTCTAGACACAAGGGTATTTTAGTCATTTAGGGAGGAGGGACCTACATTTCATTTGAGGTCCATTTAGGGTTCATTTGAGAGGCATTTAGTCCTCAAATTTTCGTGCAAATGGCCTAGAGGCCTCCCACCCTCTCCTTAAATACCCTAGGTTAGACTACATGTAATTTTGGATATATTGGATATTTGAGAAAGTTTTTCTCATCATTCCTCTTCCTTAGTCATTTAGGGATCTCTTGGCCCCCTTCCTCTCCTCTCTACCTTAGAAGGAGCTTGGGCCTCCCTAGGATTGACCTTCACCCTCTCCAAGTGAAGTGAGCTAGCCAAAGAGACACCATCCAACCACCACAATCCAAAACACCATTCTTTTGTCTCCATTTTTTTCATGAACCACTTTCACCCATCATAAGCTTCATTTTTCACACCTATTTCAGCTCTTGAAGAAGATCAATTTCAACATTTCATCTTGGAAAAGAGTTGGTGACACCATGGACAAGGTGGAGCCATCACATGGTCAATCAATTATATCACCAATTAATAGAAAGCTCTTAACTTGATCCATTATATTTAAGTTTGATTTGTGTTACTATAACTAAATAGATTAACAGTTTAATTAGTATATATTAAAAATATAAAAAATTTTATTTTACATCTAATCATAATTGACTTTATTTATCAATATTTTAAAATTAAAGTAAAGAGATATAATTAAATGTTAACGTAAAAATCTTTTATATTAATTTTGTATACTAATTAAAGTTATAGATTAATTGAAATAAGATGGTAGAACGGATGATAAGAATAATAAATTCTTAAATATAAACTTCGTGCTTGTTGAAGTTATTTGCGCCCCATTTATGCCTACATTTATTAATTTTTAATTTTAGTGAACCCCATCTACTACTGTTAAAAAAACTTACGTGGATAGTAGTGGATGATTTTTAAGGTTTAAACATTGTATAAAATGTAAGAATAAATATACTTAATTATTAAATACAATTTCTTGTGTTTAAGAATTATAAAAAATTTCTAAAGTGGAATTCAATTTTAAGAATAAACTTAGAAATTTATTCCGATAGTTTTTAGTCCTAAGAAATTATTTATTGGTTAAAAACTATTTATCCATGCAACTTCTAATTAAGCATCATAAGTCACATAAATTTTTCTTTAAGATTAGTATTTAGCAGGTATTAAAGTTAAAAAAGTTAATAAGTGCTAAAAAAAAAATACAAGGATCAAAATAAAAAAAAAGGTAACTTATGGGAATAAATTTCATATTTAGTTCATAAACAATAAAATTTAAAATTATTTAAGTATAACATATAAAATATTATTAAATTTAATTAAATTCTTAAATAGTACTTTCAAACTTCTTGATAATAGAAAACCTCCCTTCAAAATTAATTATAAAAAATACTAATTCACACTAAATAAGAAAAGTTAACATAATTGAATTTTAATAATCTCAATAAAATATAAGATTATTTTTCATTAAAATTTGATATCTTGTAAATTACAATTACATCGGTGAGAATTGAATTAAATTTGAATTTTCTAAATGTTACCTTGAATTTAAGTCTTGTAACTTAAAAAATATAATTGGATGGAAAAATTAATTAACCAACTATAAGTACCTAGCTAAATTTAATTTTCAGTAGAAGTTAATTATCTATCATATGTATCTATAATATATATATATATATATATATATATATATATATATATATATATATATATATAAAGTGGTGTACACGTTTAATTTCTAATTTTATTTTTATTTATTTTTAAATAATTATTTATTCAGAATTAAAAAAATACTTTTAAGATATATATCACCAACATGACTATGTTAGTGTTCTAAAAAATTTAATTATTTTGTTGTCAATGAGCCAATTAATAAAGTCAGAATGTTTTCTATTTATAACACGAAAAATCGACAAGTAAAAAAATAACTATAAAATATTTTATTGATATTATAAAAAACTCTATTTACATTATCTAAACAATATTAATTCATTTAGAACTAGCGAAAACACAGGTGCTGTCGTTCCTATCTATTTGCATTTCTATTTTAATATGTTATAATAATTTTAGGGTTTTAATTTAATATCTTTTGTGAATTTTTATATTTTAGAATATAAATTATTATATGACATGTTTTGAAATATATTTTTTTTGTGATAACATGATAAAAATATGTCGGATCATCAATAGATATGTCAAATATGCAATCAATATAAAAAGAATGGAAAAAGTTGAGAGTTTGAATAGAATTCAAAATATTGTCGCACCTGTGTATTTGTATGTTTATTGAGAATATTTATCATAAAATGTATATATATATATATATATATATATATATATATAATTATGTTTAAGAAAGATTGATTTGTGATAAAGTAGAAATTGTGAAAATATGCATATATTAATAGAGAGAAGTTATATTTGTGAAAGTGAGAACAATCATAAAATGTTTAAAAGATAAAATAGTTATAAAATGTAGACACTAAAATGTCATATTCCCATTATATAATATATAAGATATAATATAATATCATATATTATAAATTGTAGATATAGTTGGACAATTATATATGTTGAATATTAATATTTCAAAGTAATTTCTTTGTTAAATTTATAAGGTTAATCTAATGGTAAAATTTATATTTGGGGAGTGAGAAGTTATGGGTTCGAGTCTCTCTTGTGACAAAGTAATTTATTTTTTAATTTTAAAATAGGTGTAAGGGTAAAATAGATATCTTCAAAAAGAATATTCCCTTTATTAATAATATATATAAAAAAAATGTTTGTGTTTCAACTAACCTAATTTTGTTGAACTCCAGGAACATGAGGGGTAAGAGATATAGTATGAATTATAGCTATACATTTTTTAGTATTATATTTTTTTCAACAACTTTTGTGTTAAGAATATTCAAACTCTAGATAAATATGCTGAAAAGATATTCCATTTCATCATTGAAAAATAGGTAAATGAATTATCTTTATTTTCTTTTTGTCAATTTTTATTTTCTATTATTTTTTATATTTTAAAATAATTAATTGAATTAAATGATATAATTTTTATAGAATGTAATATTTATTTATTGAAAAACTTTAATAATAAAATAAAATGGAGAAAGAAAAAATAGAAAAATCTCAAAAAATAAATAACTATTTACCAAAACATAGAAGTACTAAGGAAACTATCTTTAAAACGTTTTTTTTCTAAAACTTTCTTTAGTTAAAATCTACTGATTTAAGAGAAGTCATTTAATAAATTCTAACCAATTAAAAAAATTTAAGAAAAAGATTTTGTAAAATAAAACTCTTATTTGCCAACAAACTTTTGGTTTGATAAATATTGGAAGGGCAACAATGAAAGAGAAACTTCATTATTGTATGATCTCGTCTTATTTATGTGTCTTGCGTGTAAGGTAATGCATACATCTCAAGAAAAATTCATATACATACTAACAAAACTTATATAAGAAAAATATCTTTTTCGATCATAAATGGTCAACTGCACACCTATACTATTGCATTTATTTCTTGCTCTACCTAACCATTAATTATCAAATAAAAAATATATTAGTTATATTATTTATTTCTATATGTTTAAGTATATTATTTTCTTTTATAGTTTTATTGTATGGATTTAATACATATATACAGATATTAAAAAATAATTTTATCCTATCAATTAATTAAAAATAATTTTCAGTATAACTTTAAGTAATTATTACAAAATTTAATAGATTTACATGATAATTTGAAGTTAGATAATAACATAAAAGTATTTTATGTACATTAATAATACATAATTGATTTTTTAATTGTAAATAGTAAGTTTTTATATATATTTAAGAATACGTTTACATATCTTTTAATTAAAAGTGTATTGTTTATCAAATTTACGTATTATTAATATATTAAAAGAATACAAATTACAAAACAACATATTGAGGGGAGTACGTAATAGCATTTAGTTTCACCATAAAACAAAACGTAATAGCATTTAGTGTAGTGACTAGGTAGGAAAAATAATATTAATATTAATGCATTGTAAATTATATATAACATCGATATAAGTATTAATTGTTTGATATTTTAAATTAAGAATTAATTTGAAACTTGTTATATCATTTAATAGATTTTATTTTATATTATATAAAAAATAACATGATATTTATTAATTAGTTAGTACAAAGATTGAGACATTGATACAGAGGATTTTAATCCATGAAATGAGACAGAAAGATTTAAATGTTGGTTATTTGGTTCCTTAATAATTTTTACAAAAACAAACAGTCCTTCAAAATTTTCTTTGTTCAGCACATTGGTCCTTCTGGAAACTAGTTTTTAACTAGTAATACATGATTTTGAAAGAATAATTTAGTTAAACACATATTTTTTTTAAAAGATAAAAATAAATTAGTTATAATTATATATTGTTGGAGATTAATTTGTTAATAATTGAGTGATGCTAACAAAATAATTAACACGACAATTGAAGAGAATTTTGAATGACTATTTCTCTTTCCAAAGATTATTTCAAAGAATCAAATTGTTAAGAATCATTCAGGACGAAAACGTTTTTATCTAGCTGTCATATATAGCTAGTCATTGTCCCAGAGGTTGTCAATCACACGTCCTTTGGACAGATATAGAGAAAGAGATACTCTTAAAAATCAATAATATAAAGTATTATATATTAACACCGATGGAACGACTAGTATTAAAAAAATTAGGAGTCCATGTTTTTTAATATATTAAAAAATCAAGGTTTTTAATATATTAAAGAAATTTGTATTGGATTTTTAATAAATTTTTTACTTTATATATTTAGTGGTAATAAATTTTTATTTATTTTTTAGACTACATTTAAAATAGTTTTGAAATACTTTAAAAAATAATATAGATAATCCTTTTCAGAACTTAAAAGAAATAATAAAAATTTATTATAATTCCAAAATAGAGAGTAAACATTTGTTTGGTCTAAAAAAAATTCACTATAGTGTATATATATATATATATATATATATATATGGGAGAAAATTTACTCACTCTAAGGGTTGTAATTTTCAAGAAAATGAATGATAAAACTTAAGAGTAAGTTGCTTATACTTACTCTCTCACACACATATATATGTGATTGACTTACTACAAGAGTGAGTATAAGAACTTTACCTCTTATTCATTTATCTTAAAATCTAAGAGTTGATATATATAAGTAACTAATTTCAACCCTTAATGAGATGTTTGTTTCAAGTTACAGTATTATCTTTCCAAAAATCTCATTCTTAGGAATAATAAAAGTGAAAATATTTTGTTTAGATAAATTTAAAATTGTGTTTGATTAATTTTTATATTCCTTGGAATGTTTTTAAATTTTAAAATAATTTAAGTAAAAAAAAAATAAAAATTACATATGTATTATAAGTAATTTCTAATATTTCCATGAGGATATAATTTTCTCACCCTTTACCATGAAAATAAAAAGTAGAAAAATAGGAAGTTAAAACATTTAACAAATATGGAAATATTTCTATGTTTACATTCTTAGGAATGATGTTTTAGTCCATAAAACAAATGCCTCCTAAATTTAAAAAAAAATAAATATTAAGATAAAGGGTAAAACAGTAAGTATCTTATACTTATTTTTGGAATAGGTAAATCCATTTACTCCCCTTCTCTCTTTTTATATATATATATATATATATATATATATATATATATATATATATATATATATATATATATACACACACTTAAAACCAACAACTAAATAATAAATAGATAATTTTATATGGGAAGGGATCCACTTATAACAAGAGTAAGTATAAAAGACTTACTCTTTATCCCTACCTTTCATTTTCTTAAAATCTAATGGTTAAGATTAATTACTCATTACAACCGTTAAATTTCAATAAAATAAATGAATAAGATGAGAAATAAATATTTTGTACTTACTCTTGGAGTAAGTACATACCCTTCCATTTTATATATATAGATAATCTAGTTTAGTAACAATCTTATCATTAGATCAACACTTAGTAGTTACCTTCTCAACAAATTTTAAGACAGAAAAATATTACTAATTTGCAAAGGCTATTCATTATGTTAGAACATATAGTACAATTTATATATGGGTTCACTAGAAAAAAAAAGAAAGACATAGTACAAAGTGAGCGGTGATATTTTATTTAAGAGAAAAAGATTTATACACTAAAAGTGAAAAAAAGTTTTACATGATAGATTAATCATGATAAATTTGTTTACAGTGATACATAAGTCCTGTACTCTTTATTCAGACAACAATAGGGTCAACACGTTGGTATAATTAGTTTTATAAATCTGGAAAGTCTTCATTTCTTGATCATTTTGTCTTGAAGTATGATATGATTCCCTTCTAAAGCAACAAAGAAAAGAGGTTTGTATATGTCCAAGTTTCCATTACCTTGGTAAAACTTTGGAAACTGTTACATCATTAACAGAATTCTTGGAACTTTTGGATGTAGATGCATCCTCGAAGGTCATTCTTCCAACTGAAAATGCTGGCTGGTTCGGTTTTGGAAGAGACATTGTGTCACTTGCTAGCATTACAACAACATTGGACATTGTTGGTCTATCTGCTGCATCTTCTTGAACACACAACAGGCCAATGTGGATGCACTTCACAACTTCACTCTCCATGCAAGATTCCTCTAGCACTGGATCCATTAGTTCCAAACATTTTCCTGCGCACCATATTTTCCAAGCCTGCATAGTAATTGCAATTTTTGAATACTGATTAGCTCTAGTTAACACTGTTGAATAGTTAATGTCTTGGAGTGTATGTGATGGAAGAAATAGGAATAGAAAGTGATGTGATGAGAGAAACAAATAGGAATTGAAGAAAATAAATTGGAAAAGAGATGAAGAAAACATGAGTGTAAGTGTATATATTTAATTCTTATGTCTTAATCAGGGAACAGATCATAGAACTCACATATAAAGTAAGACTTTGACCACATTCTGAAAGATAGAATCCACTGTTTTTTCTCCCACAAATGATTTCTAGAACAAGAACTCCATAGCTGAAGACATCAGATTTTACTGAAAAGAATCCTTCCATAGCATACTCTGGAGCCATGTATCCACTTATAAAAATCATTAAAAAATTTGTTAATTCTCTTGCACAAAAGAATATATAACAAATAATCTCATTTTTCCGCTTAAGACTTCAATTATGAAGCATATTGTTTAATTAAACTTTTGGTATAAGTAAAACTTACTAGGTTCCCATTACTCGGTTTGTATTACCCTGGTTCTGTCCTTTTTCAAATGCCCTTGCTAATCCAAAATCTGATATTTTAGGATTCATCTCATCGTCTAATAGAACATTACTAGCTTTGAGATCTCTATGGATAACTTTGAGCCTTGAATCCTCGTGAAGGTACAAAATACCTTTAGCTATGCCATTAATAATGTTTAATCGTAGATTCCAATTGAGTTGCCTTTTCTTTTTCTCATCTGGCAAGATAAATGCAGAAAACATCTCAACCAATTAAAAAGAAATATATGAAGCATAAAAACTCAAGGAACTGGAAAATTAAAATTGCAAGTGTTGGCCTTAGAATGGGAAAAATGTACCAGAAGAATTATTTTTCAAGATGCATGAGGCCCTTGTAGTTGTCTTATAACATGATTATTGATTGCATAAGATAACGTCAATTAGTTTCACATTATGAACAGTTAAAAGATGTGACACAATTAATTTGGGCACTAAGTATAATAATCACATGTTGTTCTGCTTCCAAACAAGAGATATTAATATCTTAGGTTCACCTAGCATTGGTGTTACCTGCTAACTATACAATAAATTTCCACCAAACACCTAACTACTTTAAACACCATAGCAGCACTATTTGACTTTTGTCCATAGAAAAGACTAATTATGACTCAAAACATGGAACGAAAAAATGGAAGCAAGAACCGAAAAAGTAAGCACATGAATACTATTGTCTATTAGTCAATGAAGCTAACTAAGAACATACCAAATAGAAGAGAGTCAAGACTTGCATTTGACATATACTCATATACAAGTATCTTTTCATTTTCCTCCAAGCAACATGCCAAAAGTCTTACAAGGTTGCGATGTTGTAATTTAGCTATAAACATCACTTCATTCTTGAACTCTTGTGAGCCTTGACCTGATGTTTCTGAGAGTCTTTTGACTGCAACTTGTCTTCCATCTGGTAGAGTTCCCTGATATATGTAAAACAACAATAAAAAAAGAATATCGAAAATTGATAAGAAGTAAATAATCAATGTCAAAAATTCCAAATCATTAGAACCTTGTAAACAGGTCCAAATCCACCTTCTCCTAGTTTAGAAGCTAGTGAAAAGTTATCAGTACTCTCAAGAATTGTGATTAATGGGATCGTAGGAAGGTCTAGATTCAATGATTCCTCAGTTTCAACATTGTGATATGATGTATGAATGTTATCAGATATTCTCACATCTGCAGAAAGGACAAGTTTTTATTTCATATTTGAGTTTAATTATATAATAAATAAGCTAAGCTATAAGTCCGGAACAAAATTCTAGGATGCAGTATTACAGGAAATTACCTTTTCTTCTTCCTGCTCTATGTTTTTTTCTGAACCAGAAAATATAGACACTGAAACATAGTAAAGCTACTGCCACCACCACACTTAAGCCAATGATCAATATTCTCCACATACTAGCACCCCTTTGTTTGGCTGTAACAGTATAAAGAAGTATATATAATTATTTCAACATCTTTTAAACTTTTAACCAGATTCAGATTCCGATTCAATAAATAATCCAAGCAAATTATAAATTATTCTTATGTTAGAAGAAAGCAATTGAAGTATTACCCTCTGTTTGTGAATCAGATGCTTGAGTGCGAAAAAGGTAGAAAATATAATCATCATACTTTATGAGACAACTTGCAGCCAAAACTTGCCACCCCAAATTATGCTGACAACATTTTGGAACTTGTGCTAACATGGCCTCCAAACACTCTCTGCACCCATCATTTGTGAGATCTCTACTGCATTGAACCAAGCCATACCTTTTCTGAGTGGAACTCAAATTGAAGCCATCCATATAGTACAACAAATTGGTCTCCACAGTTGCTTTTCTGATCAAACTTTTCATAAAATCCAAACCCTTTTGAATCTCATCTTTACTAGACACATTTACTGGTCTAACAGCATGCCATGAAGGGAACACTGTAACATTCCCAAAGAAGTTCTCATTAGAGTACCTTAAGATGCAAAAATCATACCATATAATAGCAGATACTCTATTGGGGCATCGCTGAAGAACTTCTCTTGAAGCAGTGGAGACACAAAATTGGCAAAAGTAACCAACCACATCACCACGGCAATCATAGAGGCCATACACTGCATCACTACCAGGGGTGTTATTGCCAAAACTGTTGTGGTTATAGCCTTTGCTTGTGGCTGCATCTGTGGATAGCCATGAAAGGACACTGTTGAGGTTGGTTTTGTATGCATTGTTGAGTGGTTTTGATGTGGTGTTTTGGCAATCATCTCCCACATAGTTTGGTGATTGCGCCTTTGCAACAAGTGTTTTGAAGCCTAGCAATAGCAGAAAAATAAAGGAACATAGGAATCCATTGAGTAGTTTTCTCTCCATGGAGTACTACATGGATTTGATTTAATGTTTGCATTTAGATATATAATAAAAAAAAGATACTATTCTAAATTTCAAGTAAAGTATTTATTTGACTTTATATATTAGTTTTGTTATTATATACGTACAACTCTCCCATATATATTTTTTCTAAAAGTTAAAAATAAAATTTGTAATTTTATTGATTAAAAAAAATAAAGTATTCATACCTCTTAAATTATAAAAGACACGGTGGATTTTTTCACAAAAAAATTTAAACTAGATTTAACTAGGGATTTTATTTGACTTTATATATTAGTTTTGTTGTTATATATGTACAAAAAATATTTAAACTAGCTTTAAACGTAACGAGGCGGATGCGTGTGGGTTTAACCATCTCATCTCCACAAAGTATGAGACGAGTTCAGGTATAAAAAGAAAGTATGAAATTTTAATTTTCATTCCCATCTCCGTCGGATATTTTTAGATTTGGGTATACTCGCAGGTACTCATTATATTATTTTTTACAATTTAAATTTACTTATTTATTATTAAACAAATTATATATATTAAGTTATTAATCATATCAATTTAAAAGATATATAAAGAATAATTAATAACAGGAAATTATAAATTAAAATTTAAGAATTAAAATTTTTAATTAAATATATAAATTTAAACTTATTATATAATTATTAAAATTATAACAAGATAGATATGAGTTCAAATATGGGGCGGATAGTCATATATCCATACCTGTACCCATATAAGTAATACTTATACTCATACCTAGTCAAAATCGAAATGAGTTCAGACAGGTACTATGAATATGGGTATCTTTTCATCCCAAATTTAAACTCATAAGTTGTTGGAAGGAATAGTACTTGCGAATTAGATTGTATAAGTTCTGATGAGAAGGATATATTATCCAATTATTTTGGATTTTAATTCATTATTTAATTGCGTGTAAAAAAATCATTATTTAATTAGTTGTTTAAAAACTTAAACCGATAACTCACAATAAAGTCTAAAATGGTTTGATTTGGATGGGTTATTTTCAATTTTAATCTTATTTCTATTTTTTCTTAAATTAGAGGAAGTATTAAAGTTTAAAAGTGATATGCTGATAATTTAAAACAATTTTGTACTCACCTAATAATTTTTTTTATATAAATAATGGATTAT
Organism: Psophocarpus tetragonolobus; assembly: GCA_037954015.1. Taxonomy (NCBI): domain Eukaryota; kingdom Viridiplantae; phylum Streptophyta; class Magnoliopsida; order Fabales; family Fabaceae; genus Psophocarpus; species Psophocarpus tetragonolobus. Next base: position 39,307,926 of record CM075689.1, read on the forward strand.
GATTAGATGAAAATATAAAACTAACCTATCATCCTATTTTTTTCCCATCAAAGTATTGACAAATGCAAAAAAGTAAAAAATTTAAATATCTCGTCAATAAGTCATTAATTATGTAGCTAATTGTATATATAACTTCTATATAATTGAAAAATAATTTATACAAGGATTATTTGAAAAATCGAATTAAAATCTAATCTAGTTCATCGATTTCTTTTATTTTCAATTTGTTTGATTTTTCACTTTTTATTAATTTTAATGGAATTTTCAATTTTTAGATCCATTTTTATTGTACATATATAACGGTGTATATGAAAACTCCTATCACAATTGAAATTGGATAAAGTTTCTGTACTCACTTGTAATGTCAATTTATTTTATTAAAGAAATTTAATAAGCCATTAATGGTTGGAAGGTACTATGTCGTCAGCAAAGAAAAAAGAACCTTGGTACTACACTTTATATAAGTGCTGTTGATGAGTTTTAATATTCCCACCATTTTCTCAATCCACACTTCTCTTTCTTTTAATGCTGTATTTCATTATATCAAACATTTTAATTAAGAAATTTAAGAAAATAATTATCATCATAAATTGCTAATTATCTATGTCTACATAATTATTTATTATTGCAGCAGAAGAATATATCTTGTTTTGTTAAAGTTCTCTTTTCATTTTATTTTTCCTTTCTATATTCGATATAAATAGCTATAAGTCTATAGTTATAAGCGCAGCCCTTGATGATGCTATTAGATATTTTGCTGAGGCTCCGTCAACGTGGAACAATCTTCTCTATTGCATTCATTACCGTGACTATAACATGTAAAGTATCTATCATGATAAAAAATTAAGACATTTATCTTGGGTGAATTGAATAATTTTTTTTGGAGTTCCTACTTCCTAGATGTGATGTCAAATTTAAGATAATTATACATAATTTTATTCTAATAGTCGAAACAATTTAAAAACTTACATTTTTATACTTTTTTATTTCAATTAATTAAATTTAAAATAAAATTCCTAATATAGATAATTGATTGTTATTGAAAAATAAATTTAATCTTAAAAAGTTGTATCTTATTTTTAAAATTCCTAATATATCTATCTATCTATCTATATATATATATATATATATATATATATATATATATATATATATATTGAGAAAGTCACGTTTATATAGAAGTGAGATGAGTAAATCTTAACTGTTGAAATAAAAATTAATGTTTGAGATCAACATATGTATGTATGTATTTATATGGTTATGTGAGATATTAAGGGACAGTTGATTTGAGAAAATATTTTTTTTATTTTTAAATTTTAAACATGCAAAAAATATGTTTGGTTTCATTTGATATTTTTTATTTTAAAAAATAAAATTATTAAATTAATCAATTTTAATAAAATTATTTAAAATATTTATATATAATTTAAAATACATTTTATATAGTTTTTGTTATGATTACAATATTTTTATTACACTTTTATATGTGTTTGATTTTTGAAAACTCTAAAAATTAACATTTTTTTTATTTTTTGTTTTAAATTGACTTTTAAAAATTTTAAAAAAATATTTTCTATGTAAAAAGATGTATTTTTAATATTATTTTATATGAAAATAAAAAAATAATGTACCTACAAGAATTGGTAGAGTACTTACTGTTTGAATGTACCTCTTTCATTGTTTTTCACTCTTTGCAAAAGTTTGAATCGACAAGTTTGGTGGGTACAGATAAGTACCTGTAATGACACTCCAAGGCTCAAGTTAGTGCGAGTTCAACCTTAGGGCAGATCAAAGATGTTGTCAAGTGTCAGTAATAATAATATATTGGTGAGTTTTTAAACCTTTACCTGTTACCTTCTATTTATAGTATTTACTTTTTTTGGGGCTTGTGCCTACATAATTAGAGGTTTATCTTTTAGCTGTAAAAGATAACTTAGATTTATCTTTATTTGTAATAGATAATTAGAGTTGATCTTTTACTTGTAAAGGATGATTTTGATTTATATTTATTTGTAAAAGATAATTAGGGTTTATCTTTTACCTATAAAGGATGACTTGGATTTGTCTTTATTTTTAAAAGATAATTAGGGTTTATTTTTTATCCTAAAGGATGATTTGGATTTATCTTTATTTGTAAAAGATAATTGGGGTTTCCTTTTACTGTAAACGATGATTTGGATTTATCTTTGTCAGGCCATGTTGAGGGTCGACCTGACCTTGAATGGAGATCTGACCCGGGGCGGGGGATTGCTTTCGGTACACAACCTCACCAACGTAAGGAAGCGAAGCAACAAAGACGTTATTAGTGTTAAGGAGGTAGACCCGGTAGGTGGTAGACTCGACCGTGGGTACATATGGTACACAACTCCTCAAGTGTCAAAAAGCAAAGTGACAAAGACGTTATTAGTGTTAAGGAGGTAGACCTGGTAGGTGGTAGACTCGACCGTGGGTACATATGGTACACAACTCCTCAAGTGTCAAAAAGCGAAGTGACAAAGACGTTATTAGTGTCAAGGAGGTGGAATCGGTTAGGGATACATCCAGTACACAACCCCTCAAGTGTCAAGGAACAAAGTGAAGACTTTATTAGTGATGCAACGGGTTGCACTGTTGGGATAAATGTACTATGGGTAGGTCCAGTCTTAGGGTAGGTGTGGTACAATATACATCTTCGCATTTTGATTTTTGCCTAAGGTACTTCCTTACTCGGGCTATTCAGTTGGGAGGTATCCTTACTTGTTTGATTTTTTCTAAGGTACTGTCTTACCAAGGCTATTCGGCCAGGAGGGTATCCTTGCTTGTTTAATTCTTTCTAAGGTAATTCCTTGCCCAGATTGTTCGACCAGGAGGGTACCCTTTGCTTGTTTGGATTGTCCAGAGGTACTGCCTTACCCGGGGTGAGAAGATATCCTTTGCTTGTTTAGATTGTCAAGAGGTACTACCTTGCTTAGGCTGTTTGGTCAGGAGGGTACCCTTTGCTTGGTTGCTTTGTGAAGAGCTACTGTCTCTCCCAGACTTTTTGGCTGGGAGGATACCCTTTGGTTGTTTGGATTGTCCAGACTACCTTGCCCGGACTGTTTGGCTAGGAGGGTACCTTTTGCTTGTTTGGATTGTTAAGGGGTACTGCCTTGCCCAGGTTGTTTGGCAAGGAAGGTACCCTTTGCTTGGTTGCTTTATCAAGAGGTACTGCCTTGCTCGAGTTGTTTAGCCTGGAGGGTACCCTTTGCTTGGTTGATTTATGAAAGGCACTGCCTTGCCTGAGCTGTTTGGTCGAGAGGGTACCCTTTGCTTATTTGGATTGTCCAAAGGTACTGCCATATTTTGGGTTTGTAATTGTGATAGCGGGAATAATTGATTACCCTATAAATGGTAATAAGGAAAGATAATATTTGGTTAAAGAAATAATGAGAAAAGATAATATTTAGATTTATATATGATAATAAGGGCTAAGTAATAAATGTGGCTAATTCTGTCCTAGATATAAAGTAGATTGTTATTCCCTTCGTTGGCTAATTGATTGCCTGTAATAAGAGCCTGTAATTATGGTAGTAGAAATAATTGATTGTTTGGATATAAAGTAGATTATCATTCCATCCGCTAGTTAATTGATTGCCTGTAACAAAAGGTTGTAATTGTGGTAGAAGAAATAATTTATTTCCCTATAAATGGTAACAAGAAAAGATAATATTTGGTTGAAGAGATAATGAGAAAAGATAATATTTAGATTTATATATGGTAATAAGAACTAAGTAATAAATATGGCTAATTCTATCCTGGATGTAATTAGTCGTGCTTAAGGTGAGTCTTTCATGATCCCAACACTAAGTTTGGGTTGCATAAGAAGTATTTGACCTTATGGAGTTGTGTCGAGCTACAAGAGTACTGAGTTAGTTAGTGCATAATGGTTTGTTGTCTGCTGTTTGCTAGTGAGTTGCTGTGCAGTTGTTTCAACAGGTTTCGTCATTGCACAAGTCAAAGATCAATGGTTCACCTTTTGTGCTTGCCTTATGGACAAGTTACTCCAAAATGGCACCTTCTCCCTAGCCACTCTTGGGGCTGACTCTTCAAGTAGGAGGTCACGTGAAGTTTTGACGTTGCTTTTTGTTTGAACTATAGTCTTGTTGTCTACTCAATCTTCTCTTTGAGGTCGAAGGGTGTTACTTACTGTCTAAATGTGTCTCTTTCGTTGGCCTTCACTCTTAGCAAAAGTCTGAATTGGTAGGTCTGGTGGGCACAAGTGAGTACTTGCAATAACACTCCAAGGCTCAGGTCAGTGTGAGCTCAACCATAGGGCAGATCAAAGATGTTATCAAGTGTCAGTAATAGTAGTATATTAGTGAGTTCTTAAACCTCTACCTGCTACCTTCTATTTATAGTGTTTACCTTTTTGGGCTTATGTCTGCATAATTAGAGATTTATCTTTTACCTATAAAGGATGACTTGGATTTATCTTTATTTGTAAAAGATAATTCGGGTTTATCTTTTACTTGTAAATGATGATTTAGATTTATCTTTATTTGTAAAAGATAATTAGGGTTTTCCTTTTACCCGTAAAGGATGATTTGGATTTATATTTGTCGGGCTATGTTAAGGGTAAACCTGACCTTGAATTGAGATCTGACCCGGGACAGAAGATTCCTCTAGTAGGAGCAAAGAATTCCTCTTATAGGAGCAAGGGATTGCTTCCTGTACAAATACTAAAAACAAATAACACCTCATATTTCTCTAACCTTTTACCTCCCACCAACTACATATAAATTAATGTAATACTTTATCATTATCGGAAAGTAGCTTATATGGCGTTGTGGGCTTTTTTCTCTCTTTCTTTTATATATATATATATATATATATATATATATATATATATATATATATATATATACGCCTAAAATTAGAGATATGTATCTCTACATTTATATATATAGGTGTTAGAAATATTTGTATAATTAAATATCTTTTTAGCAGAAAAATGAAATAGGTTTGAGTGGTTATTAGTCATTGGCATGTTTAATAATCACTAAAAACTATATAACTAATTGGTAAGTTAAAAAATTAGATAGTTTGCATCATTTTTAATTTTATTACATGAATTTTTATAGAAGTATTTTTAAGAGAAGAAAATAAAAAAAAAATCTTTACGTTAAAACTATGGAGAAGTAGGGATGACAATTGGTAGAGTTTGGGTAGGGTACTATAATACCCGTCCTCATACCCGCATTTAAAAAATGTATCTGCACTTGACCCCATACCTACACAGGTAGCAACTTTAATCCCCATTCCTATACCTAATAGGTATCTATATATCTACACTCGAACCCACGATCCAAGATTTACTTATGTTTAGAGACAATAAATCAATATCTTTTATACATGAATAAACATAATATAAAAAACAAACCAACATAGCATTAAAAATAGAACAAATTATAAAATACTCCCTAAAGTTTTATATGATTACGCAGAAACCTATGTTGTTTTTGCCATAACATTAAATAATGTTATAAGTTTATTAAGAGATATTTCATAAATAACTCTTTTTTCCTAGTAAATTGTATTTTTATCTTATTAAATTTATAAAAATATATCATATGTCTCTTTTTATTCTATAATTATATTATTTTATGATAGATTATAATACAAATAATATTTTTCACTAAAAATTATATTATATTAAATAATATATATATATATATATATATATATATATATATATATATATATATATATATATATATATATATATATATATATATATATATATACAGTGTGGGGTTGGGTGGGGAGGGGTGAGTTAGGTACTATAGTACCTATACTCGCCCCTATACCTGCATGTCGTAACCAGACCATTTTGTTGGTAATTACTACGTGAGGGTATTTTTGCGGTACTCATAGGGTCTGTATCCATTTTACCATCTTATGGAAAAGTTATACAAAATAGCTTTTATATATTATTTTATGAGAAGTAATTCTAGTTTAATTAGAAATTTTTAATATCATACCCTAGTAATAAGATGCAAGAAAATATATAGAATTATAGATTTATTTATTTCGGTTTTCTCTTATCACTTTTGCTAGGTATGAATTTGATGCTTTCTCTTTTTTTTTCTTCTTTAATATTGGGTGTTTCAAGAAAGGGATAAAAATAATGGATGAATTGTGTAACATCTCAAAATTTGTAAATTTGAATTATAAGATTTTGAAAAATAAAGATAACAATTTGCACATTTAAACATAGGCAGATGCCTCTAAACAATGCTAAGAAAAGTTAAATAATAAAATAATTTTAGTAATTTGTAATATATTTCATATGTTATATTTTAATTAATTATATTAGAGGATATATTTATATTTGGCATACATAAGTTAGCAATGATAGATAATGCAATTTTTTTTTACAGTCAAATTGATTATGTTAGATAATACATATCACATTTTATTTAAATTAATGATAATCGATAATGATTGATATTTATTTATTTAAGTTATTTATATAAGATGATATATTTATTTTTTTTATATTTTAAGTAGTTATACTTATTGTAAAAATGGTGATACTTGCAAACATGACTTTGATGCTCACGTAAGTCAAGATTGTCTAAGTGTAGCACTAGAAGTGAAAGTTACAATACTTCTTTGTGACTTACATAGTTAAGGTGATATTAATCAAGACTTTAATTAGACATTTAATTATTCCTTTAAGTTTTCGTGTAACTGTTGCTTACTGGCGTCTGTCATGAATGCTCATAATTGTTGGTGTGACCGTTACATGGTGGTCGGTGGTAAGCATGGAGTTTGACATCAAGGGTGTGTAAGTGCATAAGGTTTTTCAAGTGGATAGAGGTGTAGGGTTGCTCAAGCAAGGTCGTTGTGGTCGACCTTTCAAGGGGCGATCATAAGCAAGTCACTAAGGATAACATCCCTAGTAGTATATAAGCCCCTTGAGCTCCAAGAGGTGCAAATAAGTTGCTAAAGTTAAGTTTGAGCTCGTTGCATAGTTGTGTGGGTCGTTTGGCGGGTAGGTGGGAAGCGTATGAGTCCACAAGTAAATTTTTGGCACATTCTTGGCTAATCCCATCTACTAATGATTGAGTTGATGTGATGCATTCCTCAGGCATTGGATTGGATGACTCAGGAGTCAGAGGGAGCTGTTAGATCATGGTTATTACTAGTTGTTGGATTGGACACGAGTTTTGTTGCTAACTATTGGATGGGGAGTTAGAGAGGTAGGAAGGATTTGTATAAAAGGGTTTCGTGTGTTGGCTAGTGGGATACGCTTTTGCTTGCTTTGTCATTCTACGCTTAAGTCACCCTGTGCTTTTCGTGCATAAGTTAGTTCGTGCTCATGTTTCCTTCTTCTCGTGTATGTCTTTTGCAAGGTACGTCTTCATGTTTCCTTTTTCTTCTTCTTATGGGATTCTTCTTATTCTTGTCTTAGGGTTTGTCGATTTAGGTACTGTTAGTGCATTTCTTCTTCGCCATCTAAAAATAATGTCTTCAGATTCTTGGGAAGGGTATAAGTGAAAGAAGGGGAGATCTATGCTTCACCTGGAGGTGATAGGCATAAGGCAGGATGTTTGGTCATCTAATTCATCCACTGAAATAAGGTTACTAGAGGCATCTTCGATGATGTCTAAGAGTTTGGAGATAGTGCCCTTGGGTGTTGGGGTAGTTGAGCAAATAGTTATAGCCACTAAGGTAGGGGTAGTTTCTCAAAGGAAAGAAAAAAATGAAAAAAGGTAGGGCCAAAGGTCCTTAAAAAGAGAGGGGGGAACTATAAGAAGGCGGGGTGTCCGTGTTGAACATCCTTGGGTATATCTGGGTTCAGAGTGAGGTGACCGAGTTTCATAGTAAATTCGGCAAGTCGACGATTAACGCCCTTTTTAAGTATACTTTCATCTCCCTCCCTGAGAAGGTGGACTTGTTCTTGTTGCAGTCTTGTGCCATGGACGAGTTTTTCTATCGTTGAGGGTCATCGAAGGTACCCTTCACCTATGTGTATAAAACTCTATGTTTCAATCTTGGGGTGACTTTACCCTTTTCTGAGTTTGAATACGATTTCCTTCAATATGCAAATGTGACTCCTTCACAGGTGTATCCAAACATTTGGATTTTTTGCGAGCTTTCCAAATTTTGTGTACATATCTTAGTTCAAAGGTATCCTTGAATAGGTTCCTCTATTTTCATCAATTGAAGTTGGGTAAACCCATTGGGTGGATCTCTTTGAATGGGGTCGGTAAGGGTTGTTCTCCCTTTGTTCTGGCTCTTACAAGTTCAAGAATGAGTTCATGCGCGTGGATTTTGTAGATCTGAGGTATCAACATAGCAACATCTTCTTTAAGGCGGATGGGAATGATGAAGTTCCCTTTCTACTAACAAGAAAAACCTCGAAAGTTCAATAGGACTATAGGGAGGGAGGTCTCTCCCGAGGAGGAGGTTGACATCGCCAAGCTGGTATCTCTCCCCTAACCTATGAATGTTCAACATGTCATTCAACTTCCCTCTGCAAGAGATGTAGAACATGAGTTAAAGAGTGCATATTGATTTTAGTTTTCAAATTGTATTTGTGATTTTTGCTTTTGTCTGACCGATCTGTTATTGTTTGCATCTTTGAAGGGGAAGCAAAATTGGAAGTCCCTAAAGGCAAAGTTTAATGTGAACAAGGGGAAGGTCGTTGTTGCTATAAGGGTGAATTGTAAAAGAAAACATGTTGAGATGGTAGAGGTCACCCTTGCTGCCACTGATACCGAGGTCACTCCTATGGTCTCTAAAGGTCATGCTACAGTGAAGAGGTTAAGTCCTTTGATAGGGCGACTTCTCAAGGTTAGAAAGATGTGGCAATCTCCTTCCTTGTACTGGCCTCGTCTTTGACTTCAAGGACTTTAGGCACCCTGGTGCAGGGATTGGGTGAACCTACTATAGTGCCACCCTCCTTCCCTTTGGCCATTCTAGGGCCATCTCTTATACTACTCGAGAGAAGATGCTTTACAAGCGCTTGCCTTCGGGGAGGCACGATGATCGCTTGAAGAAGCTGGAGCATGTGTCTACTTCCAATGACATTCATTCCTTGTGGAGTCTGGTGTTAGTGTAAGGGATTGCTTCAAGTCTGAAATATGATTCTTACTGATGTCAACACTTTGCAAAAGACTGGCATAGTAGAGAGCTTTAGTTTGGCAGTAGCAATGCTAGAAAAGTCACAGTGCATCCTGACATAATGGGGTGAAAAGTGGCTGCTATTTCTGGGAAGGCTGAAGGTTATTAACAAAGAGATAAGCTTGGAGTTAGTTTACCTCCGAGCTCAGTTCTAAGGGGCGATTATCACTTTTACATATGCCATCATTAGTTACTTATCAATCAGTGAAGGCTCTAGCAAGTTCATCATTAAATCCTCTGAGAATAGGAGGTTGCCAAGCTCCAAGTTGATTAGCTTGGAGGAAATAGTGGTGGCCTTGCAACAGTAGCTGGTAGGGGCATTGAAGAAAATCGAGGAAGATCGCTAGAAGATCCTGATCCTAGAGGATGACCTCATTAAAGCTTAGGAACAAATTTGGTCGGAGCACAAGAGAGGCTTTGATAAAGCAGTGAAGCAAGTTGTTTTGTTCATTAGCATGAAGGAGTCTCATTTTGATATTAACAAAGAGGTAAAGGATGGCCAACTGGTGGATGAAGACGAGGGTAAGGAGAAGGAGGAAGATGAGGAAATTGTCAAGTAACTTGCCTTGTTTATTGTCTTTTGTGATATTGCGATGTCTTTGTTAAAACTTGCTTGTGAAAACTCGCTTTGCAGTTTCAATATGATGATCTTACCTTTTTTGTTTTATCTGTTGCTACGATTTTAGCTTTTAATCTTTTATATAAGAAGTGAGTAGTCATGATTTTACCTTTGCATACGCGAAGTGAATGTTGCGATTTTATCTTTATTTATGTGAGTTGTGATTTTGAACACCGTTTATAGAGGATTATGCTCTACTGATGAGCTCTAACTCAGCTCTTAGAGGCTCACACTAGGCCTTTGTGGTTTCATACTCGACCCATGAGCTTGAACTTGGCTCTTAAAGGCTCATACTCGACTTTTGTGGGTTCGTACTTGACCCATGAACTCGAACTTGGCTCTTAGAGGGTCGTACTTGGCCTGTGCAGATTTGTATTCAACCTATGAGGTTGAATTTGACTCTTAGAGAATGTGGGCAATGATTCAGACTTTGCATGAAAAAATTGAACTCAAAAAATAGTGATGCAAAAAGAATTGCTTTTTACTGATGTGATAGGCCTCGTTAAAAATTTTCCAGTCTGAAAACCCTTTTTTGCTTCCTGAAAAAAAAACTAGAGTAGGAAAAAGTACCCTATATAGTTATTCAGCTATAGTAATACTTTAAATGCGTTGAGTTCCATGTGCGAGGGACAATTTTTCTATTTAGTTATTGTAGCTTGTAGGCACCATTCTATAGGCATTCTAATATTCTGAAGGGTCTCCCCAAAGGTCTTTGAGCTTTCCTAACATGGGGTATCTTCTTGCATTGCCTATGGTTCTTGACACAAGGTCGTTTGGTTGGAAATTTTGAGGTTGACCTTGCTGTCATACCTTCTCTTTGCTTTAAGTTTGTAGGCTACTTCCTTGACTTTGGCGAGGTCTTGAATTTCGTTGACAAGGTCAAGGTTTTCTCAGAGCACAATTTCATTGGTTTGCTAGTCAAAGTGAGCTCTTCGCAATGTGAGCTTGTTGACTTCTACTAGAATCATGGTGTTAGATCCGTAAATGAGTCTATGGGGTTTCTTGGGTAGTGGTTTAAGGGGAACAATGATAAGCCCACAAAATGCTCAGAAGTTCATCTATCCATAGTGTTTTACCAGCTCCTAACCTTTTTTGAAGTTCAGTTAAGATGATCTTGTTTGTTGCTTTAACTTGTCGTTTGTCTGGGGATGCTCCACATATGTCACTAGATGTTTGATCCCCAATTCGTTCATGAAAGGTGCGATGTTTGAATCAATGAATTGCTTTCTATTAATAGAAATTATCATGTAGAGGATTCCATACTTGCAAATAATGCGTTTCTGGATAAAGTTTTTAATACACTGAGATGCAGTACGAGTTACTACTTCTACTTCTATCCATTTGGTGAAGTAGTCGATGAAGACTACTAGGAACTTGAGTTGCCTATGAGCTTATGATGCAATCTCACCTAGCATGCATCATGGCTAGGAGGACTCAAGGAAGGCATGGCATGGACAAAAGCTCATTGAAGATTCGAAGCCATAGTCTTCGTTATTTTTAGCTTGTAAATATTTTATTTTAATTAGATAAATAGGAAAGTATTTTTAATTCCCTTAAGGCCATGTATTTCCGGCCATCTTCTTAGTTTATAAGGTATAGATGTCTTTAGTTAAAAAGGAGGAGTAAGCTTATAATGGGTGCATAAGTTAAGACATGATTTTGGGCTAGCCCATTCACATGAAGATATGCTAATTGCACCCATAGGGGGTGAACTTAGGTGCCTCACTTAAGGCCTAAGACTTGGGTTAATTAGTTTTAATCCTAATTAAGCCCAAGTCCCACATTGCCTAGAAAAGTGTGTCCAAGCTCTCCCATTGAGCTATATATACTCATTCCCCCTCATTGTAAAATTTCACCTTTGAAGTTGAATGAAAATAGTCTCTTTATGAGCACATTCTTAGTAAAAGGTCTTGAGGATCCTCTCTCTTGAGGAACCTCTTCCTAGTTGGTTTTTATCAAGGGTTCCTTCCCTTGTGGCAAACCTAAACACTTTGGCTTATCTCTCTTTGAGAGTGACGCCCTACCTCCATTTTCTTTCCCCTCCATCATCCATTTCATGGTGCTTGGAACCTCAAGGAAAAAGATCAAGGGAGGCATGCATCATTTTGGTATCAGAGCCAACTCCATGAGGTTCTTTTCTAGTCTTAATTTTCTTTAATTTTTTTCATCTTTTCTTCTTAGAGTTCTTGCTTTTTCCTTTATTTTTTCCAGCCTTTGATTCTTGTCATTTAATTCCTTTTATGTCTTGTTAGTTTATGTTTTTGTAGTTTTCATTTTATGCAATTTATTTCCTAGTTTTTATTGCTTTCTAGATTCAATTTATCTTGTTCTTTTCCATTGAATCTTTATATGTTTCCTTTAGGATTGTTTCTTTAATTTTCTGCCCAGCTTTTTATTTTTTCCTTATTCTTGTGCAAATCCTAAGAAGATCATTGTAATGACTTCACAAAATTTGTGAAGGAAGCCACACATTGTGGTCTTGATCTTTGGATGCATGTTGTTCTTCTTATTTGAATTTTTAATTCTATTTTCCTGCACCTATTTTTCTGTTTTTCCAGCCCTTTGTTCTCTGTTTTGGGCATATATTTCTGGTTATTTTGAGTCATTTAATTTCAGTTTTTAATCTTCCAAGTTGTGTCTTAGTTGGTCATGTTGTAGCCCTTTTATTGTCTCTTAATTCTACATAGTTTTGCCTTTTTATTTTTACCATAAAATTGTGTTATTTCTCTATTGGAAATTGAGCATCAAAGAGGCTTACTCTTGATCCCATGTCCTTAGAGTCTCACATGCTATTTAGATCTTAGCATGTTCTTAAAAAAAAAAATCTTCAAAAAAAATTAATGCTCAATTTCTTCCAAATTTCATTCACTTGTTCAATAATTTTAGTATCTTAATTTTGTGCTATTTTTTGTGGTGATTTTTGTTGATTGGCTTTGAGAGGCATGTTGGGTATGATTGGGCTGATTATTGAGTAATCAAGTTGGCCTCAACTTCTATAAAACTCTCCTTGTGCCATTTATTTTTTATCACCTAAAATTACTAGTTCATATTAGGTTGCTTTGTTTCTTAATTTTGCACTTTTGTATATCAATTATGGTGGCCATTTCCTATCCTTTGTTCAAGCATTTATGATTCTTTGACTCCTCACTATATTTGCTACAAAATGTGTTAAGATGTGTAGCAAAATTGTTTCAAAAAAAAAAAAGAATAAGAAAAGAAATCAAAAGTGAAAAATAAGTAAAAAAAAAGAAAAAGAGTTAGTAAAAAGTGCTAAAAACAAGTAAAAAGAGTACAAAAAAATAAAATAAAAATTAGTGCACCTCAAAATTATTAAAAAATTCAAAGGAGTGTTAAATTTTATTGAAATTTTCTTGAATTTATTTGACTATGATTTAGCCACCTTGCTTTACAGTTGTGCAAATCATTGAATTTGTTGAGTCTTTTTTGTTTTAAGTCCAATTCTATTTTAGGCCCATTCTAGGAATTTTTTTTTGTGTGCCAACTTTCTTTCTACACCTTTTATTTCTTGCTTGTACTTATTGACTTTCTTTGTGTTTGTCAAATAAATTCTTTCCACTTGGATGTGTTCCTATTCTTGTTAAGTGCTTTTTATTGCTTTTTGCTTTCAAATTCTACTTCCCTTGGTCTCTTGCTTGGGCGCTTGTTTTCTCTTGGTAGGTAGCCAAATTGTTGAAATTTTCACAAGGGTAGCATCCTTAGGAAGTGTTGATTTAAAACCAAGGAAGAGGAGACTTGAAAAGGAGGCCAAGACTAGAGTGATACACTTGGTGAGGAGCACTTGAAGAAAGGAGCTACATTCAACTACTTTTAATTTTCTTTGTTTAATTTGGGTGTATTTTTAAAGGACATTTTAATTAGAGGTATTGGATGCCCATAAGGGTCACCTCTTTTGTGTGTAATAAACCTTAGTTTCTCGTTTTAGTGTGGATAACAAATTGGTACCCCTTATTCATACTTAGGAGCACGTTAGAATCCTTTAGCTTTGCTTTAAATTTCTTTATTTGCTTTCAACGTTTTAGAAAGTGTTAAAGTTCCAAAGACTCTTAACATTTTAGGAGAAAACAAAAAAGAGAGGAGTGTTTTGCATATTAGTTCCCTAGGCCTTACACTTTGACATGTTTTCACACACTTCTAGGAGTGTTAGGAGTAGTAATGAAACTAGGGAAAATAAAGGAGAAGAATGCGAGAATAGAATAAAAGAAAAGAATGAGAAGAGTGATAAACCAACCTTGCCCACATATCCATACTCTATTGATTGGGAAATAGTAGAAAAACAACGTAGGAAATTTTGGAAAAATGAGAGAAAACAAAGAGAGATGAGGAAAAGAGAACAAGAGGAACTAGATAGAGAGGAGAGAAGAGAGAAAGAACAAAAAGAAATGGAGAGACAAGAAACAAAAGAAAGAAGAGAAAAAGAGAGACAAATAGAGAGTAGGGAGAATGAAAAGAAAGAAAGAGAACCAAGAGAAAAAGAAAGAGAAGAGAGAAGAGAAAAAGAGAAAAGAGAAAAAGAAAGAGAAAAAGAAGAAAACAAAAGAAAAGAGTTAGAGAGAAAAGAGAGAAGAGAAAGGAGAGAAAAAGAGAAGAAAGAATTGGAAAAGAGAGAAAAGGAACAAAATAAGTTAGAAAGAAGGGAAGAAATGAAGATACAAAAAGAGAGAGATGCCTATAAGAGCTCTTGTGGTAACATTTACACACATTATAGAGACTTAGAGGAGCCTAAAATAATCCATGACATTCATGCTTCTTCTAGTAAGAAGGAAAATCCTAAGAGGCATCCTAAGAAAAAGACAAACCCTTCTATAATTAAACCCAAAAGAGAGTCATCCAAAAGAAAGCATATTGAGAGAAAACCCTTGAGTATGAGTGACACCCCTACCACTAGTTCGAGCACTCGTTTTCGAAGTCCTAAATGTTTTAAGTGTTTAGAAAAAGGGCATATTGCTTTGTTTTGCCCCAAAAGAAAAAGGACTTTAAAGGGACATCAAATGAAAAGGGTATTCATTCATGTGATGATCTCTTCAAAGTGAAACAACTTCTTGGAAGCCATCCTTGTAAGGAAACCCAAACACAAAGAGAGAATGTTTTTCAAACAAGATGCAAAATTTTGGGCAAAACTTGTTCTCTTATTGTGGATGGTGGATCATGTTGTAATTTTTGTAGCACGAGGGTGGTGGAAAAGCTATCACTTGCTACTGCTCCTCCTCCTTCACCTTATTCTTTGCATGGACTTAATTATGAAGATGGTGTAGTAGTAAGAGAGCAAGTGGAGATTAACTTCTTCATAGGAAGTATCACGACAAATTGTTATGTGATGTAGTCCCTATGGAAGCTAGTCACATGTTGCTGGGAAGGCCATGGCAACATGATAAGGAAACTTTGCACAATGGCCTCACTAATAAAATCACTCTCTCTCATAAAGGGAAAAAGATCACCTTACTTCCTCTTACCCCTACCGAGGTTATGGAGGATAGAAGGATCATGAAGCTTAAGAGAGAAAGGGATAAAAATGAAAATAAGGTTGTTGGTAGGAAGACCGAGTCTAAGGAAGATCCGCCTTTGCCTTCAAAGGAGGTTCTCTACATAGAAAAATTTTCCTGCCAACTCTTACAAAAAGAACAAGTTGAATTTGAGGATGTGCCTATATCTTTTGAGTACCTTGATCCACACCCTCAAATCCAACTTGATGAGTGCTCCATTCCACTTAGACTAGTCTCGCCAACTATTTCAAAACCTTTGAGGCTAGTATTTAGTGCAATTGGAGGAGGATGGGGAGCTATTGTGTGGAGGCACATGCACACTAAAATATTTTCAAACTTTAGTGCCAACCTCCACTACCCCATTCTTAAAAGGCCTCCTTATAGACCTCTCACTTCCCCCAAAATCACTTGTCTGCATATACTTACTGCTTTCCTTATTTTCTTGCATACTTTGAAAAAGCGGAAGAAAGACCTTAGGATTTGAGGTCAAATCCTCTCCAAGGGAGAGGAGATGATGCAATCTCACCTAGCATGCATCATGGCTAGGAGGACTCAAGGAAGGCATGGCATGGACAAAAGCTCATTGAAGATTCGAAGCCATAGTCTTCGTTATTTTTAGCTTGTAAATATTTTATTTTAATTAGATAAATAGGAAAGTATTTTTAATTCCGTTAAGGCCATGTATTTCCGGCCATCTTCTTAGTTTATAAGGTATAGATGTCTTTAGTTAAAAAGGAGGAGTAAGCTTATAATGGGTGCATAAGTTAAGACATGATTTTGGGCTAGCCCATTCACATGAAGATATGCTAATTGCACCCATAGGGGGTGAACTTAGGTGCCTCACTTAAGGCCTAAGACTTGGGTTAATTAGTTTTAATCCTAATTAAGCCCAAGTCCCACATTGCCTAGAAAAGTGTGCCCAAGCTCTCCCATTGGGCTATATATACTCATTCCCCCTCATTGTAAAATTTCACCTTTGAAGTTGAATGAAAATAGTCTCTTTGTGAGCACATTCTTAGTAAAAGGTCTTGAGGATCCTCTCTCTTGAGGAACCTCTTCCTAGTTGGTTTTTATCAAGGGTTCCTTCCCTTGTGGCAAACCTAAACACTTTGGCTTATCTCTCTTTGAGAGTGGCGCCCCACCTCCATTTTCTTTCCCCTCCATCATCCATTTCATGGTGCTTGGAACCTCAAGGAAAAAGATCAAGGGAGGCATGCATCAGCTTATGGAGGGGTTTGAGGATGTCAATTCCCAACATTGTGAAAGGCCATTGGGAGACTAAGGTAAGAAGGGCTTCAAGGGGTTGTCTTGGTAGGTTCTCGAATTCCTGGCATTTGTTGCACTTACGAATAAAGTTAGTGCAGTCATTGAGCATAATGGGCCAATAAAATCCATCCCTAAGGATTTTGACTGCCATAATTCGAGCTCTGCTGTGCAATTCACATATTCCTTCATGCAGCTCGTAAAGGACATAGTCAGACTTTACAAGGTTTAGGTATTTTAAGATTGGGTAGGTTGTACCTCGCTTGAAGAGCTTGCCAACCACTAGGACAAAACGACATACTTTCTTCATTAACTTCCTAGTTTTTTAAGGTTTATGACGAACAATGTCTTGTGATAAGTAGGCATGGATGAGAGCCATCTATTCAAGCTCTAACTATTGAATAGGAAACACCTCTAGGCAAGGTGATTGAGTGTTTCCTTCACAATTATCCAAGGTTGGCTTGACTTTTTTGTGTTGGTGAACTTAGATAGTAGGTCAACTCTTAAGTTATCCTCCCTAGTGACCTGCTTGATCTCGAATTCTTCAAACTCATCAATCAAGTTTTTTGTCACGTGGGAGTATTTAAGTAGCTGCTTGTCCTTGACTTGATACTCTCTATTGACCTGTCCTATGACCAGCTGCACGTCACTCTTGCACTTAATCTTCATCGTTCTGACTTCTAAAGCTAGTCATAGACCTGCAATAAAGGTCTCATACTCAACCTGATTGTTTGAGGTTTGGAATTCGAATCTTACAAACTGCTCCATGGTGAGGTTATCTGGTCCTTTTAGCAGAATTCTAGCACCACCCTCCTTCTTGTTAGATGATCCATTAACAAACAGGGTCCATTTATCCGAGTCTGCTATTTCTAGACTAGAGTAAGCTCGACAATAAAGTCAGAGAGGTACTGAGTCTTCATGGGTCCTCAAGGTTCGTAGCCCAAGCTGTATTTTGATAATTTGATAGACCATGCAATCATTCTCCTGCGAGCTCGGGCTTTTGTAAGATCTTGTGGATGGGATGATCAATCTTGACGAAGAGTTGATTGTTCTAAAAATAGGGATGCAGACATCGAGCCATGTGGTGACTAGTTCTAGGGCTAGCTTCTATGTAAATTAGTATCGCTTCTCAACATCATGCAGAACTCGACTGATGAAATAAATAGGTTGTTGGGTCCTTTCATCTTGAACTAGGGCAACATTGATTGCCTCTTCAGCTACAGAAGGATACAAGAAGATATCAGCTCCAAGGAGAGGCGAGTTAAGACTAATGGTGCTGCCAAAAACCTTGAATTCCTGAAAGGATACTTCACACTCCTCAATCCATGTGAAGTCCTTCGTCTTCTTGACCAGTATGAAAAAAGGGCCTGGCTTTAGCTGCCATGCGAGGTAGGAATCACGACAATGATGCAAGGCGACCTATTAGCCTTTGTACCTCTTTCTTTATACCTCTTAGCCTTTATACCTCTTTCTTTATCTGTAGATTGTGCATTTCAATAATTGCTCGACATTTGTCTAGATTAGCTTCAATCCTTCTATTTGAGAGCATAAAAACTTACCTCCTTCTACCCCAAATGATGGTCACGTGCCCAAAGGATCCTTTCTAAGGTCACTTGGAAGGGAAATGGATTTATGGAGAGGAAAGGAATGGGGTGAGGTGCCACAAATACTAGGTTTGATAAGTCAAAGGGGAGAGGCCACAAGGGAAGGGTCCCTTGATAACTCTTAGAAGCTCTCACAAAGGAGAAGGGGGGACACTCAAAGGTAAGAACCTTACAACAAATATGGTCTCTAGGATTAAATTCAAGTGTAAAAAATACAAGTGAGGGGAGAAGCTCCTATTTATTGAGGTAGCTAACCATTTGAACAAGATAACCTAAAAAAGAAAGGCTAGGATTACAAAGGAGACATCTAAGGGAGAAGGATTGAGAAACAATTCCCTCCTTAGATCATCAAACTTGGTGCCCAAGTTTCTCAAACCAAGGGGCCAAGATTCCTTCTTATCAGCTTAGGGGGTTTATGTAGGAAAAGAGGGGTGTAGATATCAAGGCTACTCCTTGTTTCCTTTATAAAGACCCAAAAAGCTAAATCCACCCTTTAAATTCCTAAGACACCTCTTAAAATAAAAAATGGACTAAATACATGTCCCAAATTAAATTCCTAATGCTCCTCAAAATTAAAATAAAGGAAAATTGCATTTTATTAACTAAAGTCCCTAGCCTAATATCTTCACTCTCCACAGGAGGTGAAGTCTTCCTTTGTCTGCAAGGGCTAGGTCTTCTTCAATCCTTCTAGCCATGACCCTAGTGATAGGTCCTTGGATAGGCATGGTCACATCATCTCCTCCCCCTTGGAGAGGATTTGACCTCAAATCCATGGGGTCTTCATCATTTTCAGCACGGTTGCCTTTAAGGAGAGCCTCAGTATAGTGGATAAAGATCTATTCACCACTTCTGTTTGCCCATCAGTTTGAGGGTGACAGGTAGTGGAAAAACGAAGTTTAGTTCCAAGCTTAGCCCAAAGAGTTTTCCAAAAATGGCTAAGGAACTTCACATCCTTATCTGACACTATTGAAGAGGGTATGCATGCAATCGGACAGCCTCTTTAAAGAAAAGTCTTACAATGTTGCTCACATTATCCACTTTGTGGCAGGGAATAAAATGGGTCATTTTTTAAAATTGATCCACCACCACAAATATGGAATCTGCACCTCATTGGTTTCTTGGGAGCCCAAGGATGAAATCCATGCTAATATCGTCCCAAGGTGCACAAGGAGCAGGTAAATGTGTGTATAGTCCATGAGGAATTGCTTTAGAGTTTGCTTCTAAGCAAGCTATACATCTAGAGTAATTTCTATGAACATCTCTACGCATATGGGGCCAAAATAATTTATCTTGTAAAAGCAGGAGGGTTTTTTAAATCCCAAAATTCCCCATGAGGCCACCTTCATGGCTCTCTTTTGTGAGTAAGTTCCTAATTGATCCTTGGGGTATACAAAACTTACTCCCTTTGTAGAGATAACCCTCACTAATGAAGTACCCATCATGGGCCTTTAATGCGAATGCAAATGTAGAGGCAGTAAAGATGGGGCCGAAATCCTTGTCAGAAGGATACATAGCTCGAATGTCATCAAATCCCAAGATTTTTGCACTCAAGGATGAATAAAGGGCATGGCACCTAGAAAGAGCATTAGCCACTACATTTTGTTTTCCTTTCTTGTACTTGATGACATAAGGGAAGGATTCAAGATATTCCACCCATGTTGCATGCCTTTTGTTCAATTTACCTTGACCCCTCAAATATTTTAGTGACTCATGGTCACTATGAATGACAAACTCCTTGAGAGCAAGGTAATACTCCCAAGTTTGAAGGGCCCTAATTAGAGCATAAAACTCCTTATCATAGGTAGGGTAGTTGAGGGGGGCACCATTGAGTTTTTCACTAAAATACGCAATGGGGTACCCTCCTTGCAACAAGACAGCTCCCACACCTACAACAGAGGCCTCACATTCAAGTTCAAATGTTTTAAAAAAGTCAGGTAATGCCAAGATTGGTGCATGGGTCAGTTTATGCTTAATTAGCTAGAAGGCTTTCTCTTGTTTCTCACCCCAAAGGAAAGGAACTTCCTTTTTACCAAATCATTTATTGGTGCAAAGAGTGTGGAGAAGTTAGGCACAAAGCGCCTATAAAATCCAGCAAGACCATGAAAGCTTTTGAACTCTGTCACACTCTTTAGGGTGGACCATTCTTGAATAGCTTTTATCTTTTCGGGGTCAACATGGACCCCTTTTGTGCTAACAACAAAACCTAGGAAAACTACACTATCTAATGCACTCCCTTGATCTCTTCAACCAAGGTTCCTTCCTCTAAGAAAATGGAGGATGGAGAGGTTAGAAATGGGAGAGGGTTGACGCCACTTTCTAGGAGAAAGATGAGTCAAAAAATTTTATGTTGCTTGCCACAAGGGAGAGGTCCCTTGATAAAAGCTTTAAGGGAGAGATTCCTCAAGAGAGAGGATTCTCAATGACACTCAAGAATAAATTGCTCAAAAAGAGTCTTACTTCATTCAATCAAGTGTGATTTGTACAAGAGAGACTAGGTGTATTTATAGCCCAAAGAGGGAGCAAGGCACTCAAAACTAGGCAATGTGGGACTTGGGCCTAATTAGTATTAGGAGCACTAATCCCTCTTAGGCCCACTAAAAGTGGTGCCTAGCCTTAAGCTAGGGAGTGTCACGGCCTAATCAAGGGGGTGTGGAAAGAGATCCACACTCCTTTGTGTTATTAGGCCCTTTACTCCCCTCACCTCCCTTCCTAAGCTAATTACACCTAAACTCTAGAAACTAAAATAAATGGCCAAAATACAAGGCCTAAAAGGGAATTAAAAGCTAATTAATATTTACAAGAGGAAAACTAAGGACTATGGCCTAAAATATCTATCTCCATCATTAGCTGGGGTCTTGATGAGTCTTTCCGGGCCAAGTCCTCTTCAATCCTCCTAGCCATTGCCCTAGTGAGAGGGCCCTTGATAGGTAGGATTGCATCACTATCTACACAAAAAGTGCATTTTTCTAAGTTACCAAAAAGATGATTACTCCTAAAAAGAGAAAAAAATGCCTTAGATGTCCTAAATGATCATCTAGGTTCCTAGAGTAAACTAAAATGTCATCAAAGTAAACTACAGAAAATTTACAAAGGCAATCCCTCAGTACATGATTTATTAAGCGCATGAATGTGCTTGGGGCATTGGTTAGCCCAAAGGGCATAACCAACCACTCATAAAGACCAAATTTAGTCTTAAAAGTAGTTTTCCACTCATCATCCTCTTTGATCCTTATTTGGTAGTAACCACTTCTAAGATCTATTTTTGGAAATATTTTTGCCCCATGCAATTCATCCAACATGTCATCAAGATGGGGGATTGGGTGCCTATATTTGATGGTGATGTTGTTGGTTGCACGAAAATCAACACACATCCTCCATTGGCTATTCTTCTTGGGCACCAACAAGACTGGCACAGCACAAGGGTTTAGGCTCTTTTGAACCCAACCCTTCTCCAACAGTTCATCCACTTGAGACTCAATCTCTTGGATCTCTATGGGGTTAGTCCTACAAGCAGGTCTATTAGGTAGACTTGCACCAAGCACCAAATCAATTTGATGTTTTATACCCCTGATGGGAGGAAGTCCTTTCGGAACCTCATTAGGGAATATATCATCAAATTCCTTTTAAATATCTTGAACTCCTTGAGGAAGGTGCTCATGTGCATGGGCTGTGGCAGTGCTCTCAACAGAAGAATGCAGAATGGGAGAAGGATTTGATGCCTCTTTGCAAAGGAGGAGATAAAAGGGCTTGTTATTCAAAGGAGCTTCTTTTAAATCACGTTTAGTAGCAAATAGGCTCCTTTTACTAATATTCCCTTTGGAAGGGGCATCACTTTCTGACTCTCTCTCTTTATCCTTTTCAAGCTTTAAGGGGGAAGCTTGTTGTGTTTTTTTTTTGTTTTTGTTTTTCCTTAACTCTTTTCTTTTTCATCGCAAATTGATCCTTAGCCACTTGAGAAGGTGACAAAGGATACAATTTGAAGCGCTTTTCATTATGGGCGTGGATTATTTGGTTGGAGTGACCATAGTGAATGGATTTCTTGTCAAATTGCCATGGTCTCCCCAACAGGATATGGCCAGCCTCCATAGGAACTATGTCACAAATAATCTCATCATTATAAGAACCTATGGAAATTGGAACCATAACTTGTTCATTGACTACCATCTCCCTTTGATCATTGAGCCATTGCAATTTGTAAGGTTTAGGATGGGGCATGGTAGTCAAGGCTAGCTTTTCAACTAACCTAGAGCTACAATAGTTACAACAGGAGCCACTATCAACAAGGAGAGAACATACTTTGTCATTTACTTTACATCTTGTATGGAAGATGTTTTCTCTTTGTGATTGGACAAGCTCTAGAGGTTGGCTTCCAAGAAGCCTTTGAACCATAAGGAGGTCTCCCTCATAAGGAAAAACTTCCTCACACTCTTGTTCAAAAGTATGTCCCCCTTCTTCCTCACTTTCACTAAAGGAGGAAGATGAGTTATTCTCACTACAAATGTCTTGTCCCCTCATGATCATGGTTTTCTTGTTGGGGTATTAAGAGGCAATGTGGCCTCTCCCAAGACATTTGAAACATTTGATACTACTTTGTCTCTCAGTAGGCTTAGTAGTAGGGGTTTTTCTCTTTACATGAGGTGTTTTTGTATCTTGAAAGTGGTTGGGTTCCTCTTTGGGAAAACCCTTGAAAGAGTTCCCCTTAAGTTGGTATCTCTTTGGGTAAGAGGGAGAATCTTTTTTAAAGCTTTTTCTCTTGATTTGATTCTCAACTCTTACACAAAGTTCTACCAACTCATCAAGGTTCGAGTATGAAAGAAGCTCCACCTTATCTCTAATGTCAGAACTTAATCCACACAAAAAACTAGCAAGGGTGGCATTGGGTTCCTCAATGATATTGGCCCTTAGTATAAGAAGCTCCATCTTTCGTCTATACTCTTCAATACTTAGGTTATGTTGCCTAAGTCTTTGGAGCCTATCCAAAAGATCCCTCTCATAATATGAAAGAATGTGCCTTCTTCGCAAACAAGTTTTTAAATCATTCCAGTAGCGAATTTTAGCATTTGTTTACGGGCCCTATCCTTGACTAACCCATCCCACTAATGTAAAGCAGAACCTTGAAAACTAAGGGAGGCCAAAGGTACTTTCCTTTCTTCCCTTATTTCATAGCATCGGAAGAGTTGTTCCACTTTGACTTCCCTATCTAGGTAAGTCTCAACATCTTCCCTACCATGAAAATGGGGTAGGTCTACTGTTGGCTCCTTAGCATGATTTGTGTGTTGAGGAGAATTATGATTGTATGATGAATGGGAGTGATGCTTATATTTGATGGTGATGTTGTTGGTTGCACGAAAATCAACACACATCCTCCATTGGCTATTCTTCTTGGGCACCAACAAGACTGGCACAGCACAAGGGTTTAGGCTCTTTTGAACCCAACCCTTCTCCAACAGTTCATCCACTTGAGACTCAATCTCTTGGATCTCTATGGGGTTAGTCCTACAAGCAGGTCTATTAGGTAGACTTGCACCAAGCACCAAATCAATTTGATGTTTTATACCCCTGATGGGAGGAAGTCCTTTCGGAACCTCATTAGGGAATATATCATCAAATTCCTTTTAAATATCTTGAACTCCTTGAGGAAGGTGCTCATGTGCATGGGCTGTGGCAGTGCTCTCAACAGAAGAATGCAGAATGGGAGAAGGATTTGATGCCTCTTTGCAAAGGAGGAGATAAAAGGGCTTGTTATTCAAAGGAGCTTCTTTTAAATCACGTTTAGTAGCAAATAGGCTCCTTTTACTAATATTCCCTTTGGAAGGGGCATCACTTTCTGACTCTCTCTCTTTATCCTTTTCAAGCTTTAAGGGGGAAGCTTGTTGTGTTTTTTTTTTGTTTTTGTTTTTCCTTAACTCTTTTCTTTTTCATCGCAAATTGATCCTTAGCCACTTGAGAAGGTGACAAAGGATACAATTTGAAGCGCTTTTCATTATGGGTGTGGATTATTTGGTTGGAGTGACCATAGTGAATGGATTTCTTGTCAAATTGCCATGGTTTTCCCAACAGGATATGACCAGCCTCCATAGGAACTGTGTCACAAAGAATCTCATCATTATAAGATCCTATGGAAATTGGAACCATAACTTGTTCATTGACTACCATCTCCCCTTGCTCATTGAGCCATTGCAATTTGTAAGGTTTGGGATGGGGCATGGTAGTCAAGGCTAGCTTTTCAACCAACCTAGAGCTACAACAATTATAACAGGAGCCACTATCAACAAGGAGAGAACATACTTTGTCATTTACTTTACATCTTGTATGGAAGATGTTCTCTCTTTGTGACTGGCCAAGCTCTAGAGGTTGGCTTGCAAGAAGCCTTTGAACCATAAGGAGGTCCCCCTCATAAGGAAAAGCTTCCTCACATTGTTGTTCAAAAGTATGTCCCCCTTCTTCCTCACTCTCACTAGAGGAGGAAGATGAGCTATTCTCACTACAAATGTCTTGTCCCCTTATGATCATGGTTTTCTTGTTAGGGCATTGAGAGGCAATATGGCCTCTCCCAAGACATTTGAAGCATTTGATACTACTTTGCCTCTCAGTAGGCTTAGTAGTAAGGGGTTTTCGATCTACATGAGGTGCTTTTGTATCTTGAAAATGCTTGGGTTCCTCTTTGGGAAAACCCTTGAAAGAGTTTCCCTTAAGTTGGTCTCTCTTTGAGTAAGAGGGAAAATCTTTTTTAAAGCTTTTTCTCTTGAGTTGATTCTCAGCTCTTACACAAAGTTCTACCAACTCATCAAGGTTTGAGTATGAAAGAAGCTCTACCTTATCTCTAATGTCAGAGCTTAATCCACACAAAAACCTAGCAAGGGTGGAATTGGGTTCCTCAATGATATTGGCCCTTAGTATGAGAAGCTCCATCTTTTGTCTATACTCCTAAATACTTAGGTTATGTTGCCTAAGTCTTTGGAGCCTATCTAAAAGATCCCTTTCATAATATGAAGGAATGTGCCTTTTTTGCAAACAAGTTTTTTAATCATTCCAGTAGCGAATATCAGACATTTGTTTATGGGCCCTATCCTTGACTAACCCATCCCACCAATGCAAAGCAGAACCTTGAAAACTAAGGGAGGCTAAAGGTACTTTCCTTTCTTCCCTTATTTCATAGCATCGGAAGAGTTGTTCCACTTTGACTTCCCTATCTAGGTAAGTCTCAACATCTTCCCTACCATGAAAATGGGGTAGGTCTACTGTTGGCTCCTTAGCATGATTTGTGTGTTGAGGAGAATTATGATTGTATGATGAATGGGAGTGATGCTTATGTTGATTTCTATAGCATTCTTCTTCGCTAGAGCTAAAAATACCTAGATGGGAATCTTATGAGAATTCCTTTCTTTTTTCTATCACTCTCTCTCCCATCTCTCCTCTTACTCTCTTCTCCTCTCTTTCTCTCGTCTTCCTCTTTTTCTCTTTTTCTTTCTAGTTCTTTCCTTCTTCTCGTTTCTTCATCCTCTCTTCTCTCTCTTTGTCTTCTCTCTTCTCGCTCTTTTTTCTGTTTTCTCATTTCCAACATCTCTTTTTTTTAACTCTTCCTTCTCTTTTTGTTTTTCCTTTTCTTTTATTTCTTTTTTTCTCTCTTTTTATTCTCTCCTTTCTTGTTCTTTAGCCATTCATTCCCTAAATTCTAAGTTAAGGTTTTCAAGAGTGTCTCCCTTAGAAGGTTTTCTTTAGTTGACACTCTTACTTAATGAACAACTATATGCACTAGAATGTGTATGGGAAGTCATGGTGCTTGGATGCTAAAAACTAAAAGGTAGGCCAAAAACCTTTTTTCTTCAAGCAACATTCCTCTCTTTTTTTTTGTTTTCTCACCTAAGGTGGCTTGATGAGTCTTTGAAACTCTTAGCCTCTACACATTTTTTCAAAATAAAATAAAACAAAATAAAAGTGCAAGAATGTAAAAGAGAAAGGGTTCTAATCATGCTCCTAAGGTGTTGAAGGAAGTGTACCACTTCTCCCTTCTTCACCTAATTAACGAGGAACTAAGCTAAAATTAACCAAAATTATTACAAACCAAGGGAGGGCCTTAAGGGCACTTAAACTCCTAATCTAAAATTAAGTTTACACAATACAAAGAATAAAAAATAAAACAAAGTATTCACTCCAAGCTTGTTGGTGTTTGGCTCCTTTTGATCAAGCCCCTTTGAGTTACATCAACCCACCCCAAGAATGCTACCTTGTTTCCTCTTGTTTGGACTTGCGAAAATCTTGTGTATGCCACCTTTCCCAAGCTTTCCTTACCAAGGCCGAATACAACACAAGACAAAAACCAAAGGTGAATAACAAAACAAGGTTCACAAATCCAAGTGGATAGATTTAACAATGACAAACTCAAAGAAGTAAATAAGACAAGCAAGAAAACATAAGGCTCACAAAGGATGGTAGCACACAAATAACTTTCCTAGATTAGCTCTAAGAGTGGATATGAAAAAAGACTCAAACAAAAAAATGAAACCAATAGTTGCACACTTAATACAATTTAAGTGACCAAAAGCTAAAAAGCTTACTCAAGTAATAATTTTTTTTTTTGAATCACAATTGGTTCCTCATATCAAATGTTTTTACTATTAGGTCCACAACTTCAAAATTGTCTTTCTTTTGAGTTCTTTATCTTTTTTTTTTTAACTTGAACTTTTTCTAATATATTTTTTTAACTTTTTTCTAATCATTTTGCAGCATCTAATAGCTTGTTGAATTGAAACTTTAATGAGGATGCTTGAAATAATAACGTTTAAGTGAATAAGCACAAAGTAGGGTCACACAATTTTCAAGTAATGCATGCAACTAAAGGCAAAACAATTTAGTAGTTCCAAATACCACTGAACTAATGGTGCTTAAGGAATGATTTATGGCTGATTTTGAAGTAAATTTATTGCTCAAATTACTAACACAATTCACCCAAGCTAAAATTCCATAAAGAGGCACCAATAATGAAGGTAAACCAAGTGGGAAGCTACTAATAATTTAACATAAAACAAGAAGCATATAAAGATTGAATTGAGCAAATATTTAAGAACAACAAAGAGATTACTATGCTTGAACTAAAAGCATAAAACACTTAAGAGACTCAACAAGAGGTTCACCTCTTAGGAGCTCAATTCAAAATGTTTTTGAAGGCTTTTTTGTAAAAATTTTAAGAGGCTAAACCTATGGAATTTAAATGAGACAAAATAGGAAACAAACATGACTAGTATTTGACAAAACACAATATTAAGAAAAAATAACACACCTAAAAATAGAGCAAAAATTTCAGCAAGAGACTCAAAACAAAAGGCGCAATAACATGGCCAAAGTTGATCACCACAATGGTGTGGAAAAATCCTTAACCATGTGGGTTTAATGGTCACAACTTCTTAGTCACACTTTAACATAAAAAACAAGGAAAAAGTAAGCAACTTGAACACGGAAATAAGATGCAAAGAAAGGGACAAATAAAATTGCATCAAATTAAAGAAAATAAAGGAAATAAAAGATGACAAAAAATGAAGGACTTTAAAATAAAGAGATCAAAGAGATAAAAAACAAAGCAAAAAAAAATTGAGAAAGAACGTGACCTTTAGAAAGTGGCTCTAGATACTACTTGATGTGATCTTTGATGATCATGTCCCCAAAGGATCCTTTGTAAGGTCACTTGGAAGGGAAATGGATTTATGGAGAGGAAAGGAATGGGGTGAGGCACCAAAAATACTAGGTTTGATAAACCAAAGGGGAGAGGAGAAAAGGGACACTCAAAGGTAAGAACCTCACAACCAATATGGTCTCTGGGATTAAATTCAAGTGTAAAAAATACAAGTGAGGGGAGAAGCTCCTATTTATAGAGTTAGCTAACCTCTTGAACAAGATAACCTAAAAAAGAAGGGCTAGGATTAAAAGGAGACATCTAAGGGAGGAGGATTGAGAAATAATTCCATCCTTAGATAATCAAACTTGGTGCCCAAGTTTCTCAAACCAAGGGCCAAGATTCCTTCTTATTAGCTTAGGGGGTTTATGTAGGAAAAGAGGGGTGTAGATATCAAGGCTACCCCTTATTTCCTTCATAAAGACCCAAAAAGCTAAATCCACCCTCTAAATTCCTAAGACACCTCCTAAAAATAAAAAATGGACTAAATACATGTCCCAAATTAAATTCTTAATGCTCCTCAAAATTAAAATAAAGGAAAATTACATTTCATTAACTAAAGTCCCTAACCTAATATCTTCACTCTCCATAGGAGGTGAAGTCTTCCTTTGTCTACAAGGGCTAGGTCTTCTTCAATCCTTCTAGCCATGGCCCTAGTGATAGATCCTTGGCTAGGCATGGTCACATCAAGACCATAGCCTGGACTAGGCTTCTTCATGCCCCTTTCAAGCCATGTACTTCCTTTATTGATCCGAGCTTAATTCCTTGCTAGGCAGGATTGCATCAAGTGTATGCAAGAAGGTGGCCCTTTTTGGAGAGCAAATAGACATGTGATTTGAGTTCCATACCCCTCTTGTTTGTTTTCTACAGCTCTCTAGTATTTACATAAGCATGAGTAACATGTGGAGCCCCCTTGTTCCTTCTAGGTGGCACCTAAATTCAAATCCCTCCTAGATGGTGCCTAAATTCAAATTTAAATTTGAATTAAGGGATCATAGATCCATGATTATAGGGGCTTATTTGGATTAGGAAAGTCAACAATGTGTTAGTTGGTAAAGAAGGTCGACTTCATTAGGGAGTTTGGCTGCCAAATATTGTCATGGTAAAGAAGTCAACTGGAAAATGGCACATGTATGTGGACTATATCAACCTAAACAAGGCATATCTAAAAGAAGCATATCCTCTCACAAGCAATGAATCGACTTGTTGATGGGTGTCTCTGGGCAGAGAACCTTAGTTTCCTGGACACACCTTCGAGGTATAATCACATAATAATGTACACCATTGATTAGGAGAAAACAACCTTCATTACTAACGATACCAATTAGTGATACAAGGTTATGCGTGTTGGGCATAAGAACACGGGGCAACATATCAATATTTAATGGACAAGGTTTTCAAAAACCAAATAGGCTGAATAATGGAGGTCTATGTTGACGGCATGGTAGTCAAGTTAAACGATCCATCACATCATGCATCCAACCTAGCTGAAGTATTTGACCAGCTACACCATCATAACATGCATCTTAACCCTTGTGGCCTCTCCCCTTTGGCTTATCAAACCTAGTATTTGTGGCACCTCACCCCATTTTTTTCCTCTCCATAAGTCCATTTCCCTTCCAAGTGACCTTAGAAAGGATCCTTTCGGCACGTGATCATCAAAGATCACATCAGGTCTATTATTTTGTAAATAATTAGTCTATTAGACTTGTAATTGTCCATTTAATTTTAGTAATTATGTGATGTAGTTAGTTTTATTTTAGGCCTTGTATTTTGGCCTATTTTCCTTATTTTAGAAATGAGGTGTCACTAGTATTTTATATGGAGTGTGAGTATGAAGACTGGGCCTTTTTGGAGAGTTTGGACGTGTGGTTTTTGTTGTCTACACCCCCTAGAATGTTTCATACACCCTTCTAACCACACATGAAGCATGAAAGACAAGTGAGACCCCATTGTCTCTAATAGTTGTGCCTAACAACACTTTCTCTCCTACATGACACATTTGAATTCAAATTGGAATTGGAGGGAGTCTAGATGGCACTCTCAAATTCAAATTTGAATTCTAGAGGGAATATAGATCCTAAATATTATGGCCTTGTTTGGATATAGTTAAATTAATCAAGTGTTAATTAGCTTTTAGCTAAATTAACACTTAGTTAATTTTACTAATCCTTCTCCTATGTCATATGAGTTGGACGTCCACTATCATAAGCACATAGGTCTATATAGCTTCTATAAGTAGGGAACACCACCAATTGTATCTTTTTAACACTTTGATGAATAAATTTCTTCTTCTGAAATTGAGGGTTCTATCTAGAGTGTTCATGTTCTCTCCTTAGAGTGAGAGTCCTTCTATGCCTATTATCAAGGGTTCCTTTCCTGGTGGCTAACTTCCTCCTCCATGGCTTATCTTCTCACATGAGGTGATGCCTAGAATCGCCTCCATTCTCTTGTCTTCCACCTCCATTTCTTCAACAAGAACCTCTAAGAAGCAAGATCTAGGGACAAGCATCTCAAGCACTCTTTTGGGATGCATCATGTGGTATCAAGACCCTAATCCTTTGAGGTTCTTTTTCTATTGACCTTAGCTTTTCAATTTCGTGTTGAATTCATCTCCTTCATCTTAATTCTCATTTTATTTTTTAGCAAATCCATGTTGTTCATCATTTTCTTAATTATCTTGTGAGTATTGTCTTGATGTATTGTATTCTTGAATCCTATGCTTATTTTGATAATTTTTTTATTCACATATCTCAAATCCTTCATTGAACCATATGTTTATGTTTTAGGATTTCATTTATACCATTACAATTTTGGTGTGTTGAATTTTGTGCATAATTGAAGTCCTAAGAAATACTTTACCATAGAATACACCTATGTGGCGAAAACCACTGCGCTATGGTCAGGTGTTTTGGAGTTCAATTTGCATTTCCTTAGTTCATTCTATTTGGTCCTTTAATGTTTTGTTTTAGGTGTTTATTTTCAGTTTTATAATCTTCATGTTATATCCTTAGTTAGTCTTGTTTAGTCGTAATTTTGTCACATTCATTTCCTTAGGTTTTATCTCTTTTATTTTCTTTTTGTTGTTCTAAAAAGTGTGTTGAAGGCCACTTGAAATTGAGCTTCTAAGAGGAATTTCCTCTTGTTTAAGTCTCTTAAGAAGTCTCACATGCTTTTAGATTAAGCATGTTTTATAAATAAAATTTTCAAAAAAAAAAAAAATAGTGCTTAGTTTCTTCCTATTTCATCTTATTGTTTAATTTTAGTAGTAACTCTTAGTGTGCTAGTTTGAAGTGAATTTTGCTTGGTAATTTGGAGCTGTTTTGGGCGTGAACTTTGATCTCTTCCTTATGCAAACAAGCTAGCTCTAATGATGCATTCTCCCCAAGCAAGGGCCCTATCATGGCTAGGAGAATAGAAGAAGACATGGCTAGAGTAGAAGGAGGAAGATCTCACCTCCATATGACCATCAAGTTATGCAATTCATGACTTATTTAATTGTAATTTTTATTTTAGGAACCTAGGATTTTATTTTGGACATGTATTAGTCCATTTAATTTTCTAGGAGGTGTCTTACTAATAAGAAGGGGTAAGATTAGCTTTTGGGCCTTTATTTAGGAAATAAGGGGGTAGTTTGATAACTACACCCTCTTTTCCTAAATAAAACCCAAAACTAATAAAGGAGTAATCTTGGCCCTTGGATGAGGTAGCTTGGGCACCAATTCTCATCTAAAGGAGGGGATTGATTGGACTTTGGGCTTCAATCCTCCTCCCTTGGATGACTCCTTTTAATCCTAGCCCTTCCTTTCCTTCTTGACGTGTCCAAGAGGTTAGCTCCCTCTATAAATAGGTGCTCCTTCACACTCTTGTATTTTTTACACTTTATTGAATGGAAAAACCTTGAGTTGGCCAAAATTCTCTTAGTGTCCACCCTTCTCTCTTTGAGAATTCCTTAGGTTTTTATCAAGGGTTCCTTCCCTTGTGGCAAATTTTCCCTCTTAGGCTTATCTTACCTTAAGTGGAGCCTAAAACCACCTCACTTCTTACCTCTCCACAAACCATTTCACCAAAGAAGAAAACCTCTAGAAAAAAATCAAGGGAGGCATGCATCATTTGGTATCAGAGCATTGGTTCTAGAGGTCTAAACTCTCTTCCTACCTCATTTATTTTTTCTTTCCGTTTTCCTATTTTATTTTATCTTTAATTTTCACAATTTTTCTAGCTTTCTATTGTTGTTTATCATTTCCATTTATGTCTTGAGTTTATTGTTTTGAGTTATAGTTTATTTGCGCTATTTATTTTTTGCTTGATGTAATTTATATTGTTCTTTTCTTTGCATCTACGTCTCTCCCATATTCATTAATTTCTGCTTAAGCTTTGAGTTGGGTGCTTTCTTACTTGAATTTTGGTTTTGAGAATTTCTTGCTAAAAATCCATGCTGTTTGGTGAATTCCACAACCTTGTGGTCAAGAAATTTAGACCAAATTCTGGTGTTTCCTTGCACCTAGTTTCCTTGTTTTTGCCTTATTTTTAGCTTTTATTTTTCACTTTTATACTCTTGTGTAGTTGTCTATAAGTTATGTTTATAGTTTCCCATTTTGTCTATTAATTCCTTTTAAGTTTATCCTCTTTTGTTTTTACAAAAAGCTTTTGAAACTTCTAAAATTGAGCAACATAGAGGGTCATACCTGATGCCTAAGTCTCTTTAGAGGTTTATGTGCTTTTAGTTTTAAGCATATTCTTAAAAAAAAATTCCAAAATAGTTGCTCAATTTCATTTGTCTTTATTTTCCTTATACGTATAATTAGTAGTTCATTTGTGTGGTAAAGGTAGTTCTTCTTTGTGGGTGCTTTCACTTAAGCTATAAGTTTGGTATTTGTGTTCAACAAATTACTAAAAACTTAACAAAACTTGAGTCCAGTGGCACACTAAACTACTAAACCATTAACACATCTATAGCTACTTTGCATTTTGAAGTCATTTCAAGTAGTACCTAAATTGTTGCTTTTAATTTTCTTTATTGTTCCAAGCACATAACTCTTTGTTATTAAGCACTAAATTCACAATCAATTTAGGTGCATCTAGTAAATATTAAAAAAAAAAACAACAAGAGAACAAAGTCTAAAATAAAATACAAAAAAAAACAACGAAGGATTCAAAAAAAAAAAAGCAAACAAACAAATGAAAAGAAAGTTTGAAAAATTCATTTGATGTACCTAACCTAAAATTAGCAAGTGCTTCAACTTTAAACTTGGAACTTTAAAAGAAATTTTATTATTTTTGGTACACTAGAACTTGATATTTGTGTCTTTCTACTCTTTAATCTAGTGTCATTCTTAGGTATTCCATTATGTGCTCTCTTTCTTTTGTTTACCTTTTAGTTGTTGCTTTTCTTTTAAATCATCTTTCTAGTTTGTCTTATATACTCTTACCATTTGGTTAAGTGTCCTTTTGATTGTGTTATCTTTTATTGCTTTTTGAGTTTCTATTCGCACCTCCCCTTGCTACTTTTGGTTTCTTTGGTTTGTGTGTTAGTGCCACTTTTGGGAGAAAGCATGAAAAAGGATCTTACCACAAGGGTAGCATATTTTGGAAGGTTGGACTAAGAGCCTAAGGCATCACCTCAAAAGGAAATACACCTAGCCGCGAGGACTTTGATTTGAGGGAGCATTTGGAGAATTATTTATTGAAGACTTTACTTTTTCTTTAATTTGGGTGTATTAATTTTGTAGTTGGGAGTTTGAGTGCCCTTAAGGCCCTCCCTTTGGTTGTAATAAGATTTAGTCAATTTTTTAGTTTCTCGAAAATTAGGTGAAGAAGGAAGAAGTGGTACACTTCCTTCAACACCTTAGGAGCTCGTTTTAGATCCCTTCTCTTTTGAATTTTTGCTTTAAAATTCTTGCTTTATTTTTCTTATTCAAAGCGCTTAGAAGGCTAAAGAGTTCCAAAGACTCATCAAGCCATTTTAGGCAAGAAAACACAAAAAGAGAGGAGTGTTTGTTTGTGAAAAGTTTTTAGCCACCTTTTTCCTCTTAGAAATTCAAGCACAATGGCTTCACACACCCACTCTAGTGCTCATAGTTATTCATCAAACAAG
The DNA here is from genome assembly GCA_037954015.1 of Psophocarpus tetragonolobus. NCBI lineage: Eukaryota > Viridiplantae > Streptophyta > Magnoliopsida > Fabales > Fabaceae > Psophocarpus > Psophocarpus tetragonolobus. The sequence goes on from CM075689.1 coordinate 39,341,830, forward strand.
AGTGTAAACCAAAGAAATATTTCTAAAGATTACACTATAGAAAACTTCAACACGGACTTTAGGGAGTGGATGGCAAAAGAACAAGAGAGAAGAGAAGAAAAAAGGAGAGAAAAAGAGTCCAAGGAGAAAAGAAAAATAAAAGAAAGAGAGGAAGAAAAGAGAGAAGGAAGAGAGAAGAATAAGAGAAATGAGAGAAAGAAAAGAAAAAGAAAGAAGAAAAAAGAAAGAAGAAGAAAAAAGAAAGCATGGGAATGGTGAGAATTACAAAATGAAAGGGATAGTCTTAGGTTCCCCATCCAGACATACCCATAGGAGTGAAAGTGAGGAAGAATACTACAATCATCCTAGGAGAAACTCTCATTCATCCATGCATAATAATGGGGCCCCTCCAAGGGAGCCCAAAATTGATCTCCCCTCATTTCATGGGAAGGAAGATGTGGAAGCCTACCTTGATTGGGAAATCAAGGTAGAACAACTCTTCACTTGCCATGAGGTAAGAGAAGAAAGAAAGGTTCCAATGGAAACCCTTAGTTTCCAAGGGCATGCCATGCATTGGTGGGTTGGGTTAACCAATGAGAGAATCCGCACTAATATGCCTTCCATAAGATATTGGAATGATTTTAGAAGTGCTCTAAGAAGAAGGCATATTCCTTCTTGGTATGAAAGAGATCTTTTGGATAGCCTCCAAAGACTAAGGCAAATCAACCTTAGTAAAGAAGAGTATAGACAAAAGATGGAACTTCTTATCTTGAGGGCGGGTATCATTGAGGAACCCAAGGCCACTATGGCAAGGTTTTTGTGTGGCTTGAGCCCCGAAATTCGTGATAAGGTGGAGCTCTTCTCATACAATTCCCTTGATGAGTTAGTTCAACTTTGCATCAAGGTGGAAAATCAACTTAGAAGGAAAACTTTTAAAAAGGATAACCCATCTTATGTAAAGAGCGACCAACCTAAGGGGAACTCTTTCAAGAGTTACCCCAAAGAGGAACATCCAAAGCACTTCAAAGAGCATAAAACATCACATGTAGAGAGAAAAACCCCTACTACTAACTCTCATGATAAAGTTAGTAGTATCAAATGCTTTAAATGTATTGTGAGAGGCCACATTGCCTCTCAATGCCCTACTAAGAGAAACATCATCATGAGGGCCCAAGATGTTTATAGTAGTGAGTCTAGCTCACACTCCTCTAGTGAGAGCGAAGGAGAAGGGGTTCATGCATACCAATCTGATTGTGATGAAACCGCTGATGCATGTGAGGGAGACCTCTTGATGATAAGAAGGCTTCTTGGAAGCCAACCTTTGAAAGTGTCCTCATCTCAAAGGGATAACATATTCCACACTCGCTGTAAGGTGAATGACAAAATATGTTCTCTCATTGTGGATAGTGGGTCATGTTGCAATTGCTGTAGCTCAAGGTTGGTGGAAAAGCTAGCCTTGACCCCACTTCCCCACCCTAAGCCTTACAAGCTTCAATGGCTCAATGAGCAAGGGGAAATGGAGGTCAATGAGCAAGTCAAGGTTCCAATTTCCATTGGGTCTTATAAAGATGAGATCCTGTGTGACATAGTCCCAATGGAAGCTGGCCATATCTTGCTAGGAAGACCATGGCAATTTGATAAGAAAGTCATACACCATGGTCATTCCAATAACATCATCCTCACTCATAAGGATAAGTGCATTAAGTTGTGTCCTCTAACACCTTCACAAGTGGCGGAGGACCAACTAATCATGAAACATAAGAGAGATGAGGAGGAAAAAAAAATCAAAGCTTTACCCCTAAAGCTTGAAAGGGGTAAGGAGGTTGAGTTGGAAGTTGGTGCCCCTTCCAAGAAAGTTATTAGTAAAGGGAGTTTATTTGCGACAAAATTGGATTTAAAGGAAGCCCCCTTAACTAACAGACCTTTCTATCTCCTCCTTTGCAAAGAGGCATCCCCCATTTCTTCCCCCTCTGCTTCTTTCCCTTCTAGTTCTATCACTGCCATAGAACTTGGACATGAGAACCTACCTTAAGAGGTTCAAGAGATTTTAAAGGAGTTTGGTGATATATTCCTTAATGAAGTTCCTAAAAGACTTCCTCCAATTAGGGGTATAGAACACCAAATAGACTTGGTACCTAGGGCTAGCCTGCCTAATAGGCCTACTTATAGGACTAATCCCATGGAGACCAAGGAGATTGAGTCTCAAGTCCAAGAACTATTGGAGAAGGGTTGGGTTCAAGAGAGCCTAAGCCCTTGTGCTGTGCCAGTCTTGTTGGTGCCCAAGAAGAATGGCCAATGGAGGATGTGCATTGATTGTCGAGCAATCAATAACATCACCATCAAATATAGGCACCCACCCTATCCCTAGGCTTGATGACATGCTTGATGAATTGCATGGGGCCAATTATTTTTGAAAATTGATCTTAAGAGTGGTTATCACCAAATCCGCATCAAGGAAGGTGATGAGTGGAAAATCGCTTTTAAGACTAAGTTTGGGCTGTATGAGTGGTTGGTAATGCCCTTTGGGCTTACCAATGCCCCAAGCACCTTCATGAAGCTTATGAATCATGTCCTTAGGGATTGCTTAGGAAAATTTTGTGTTGTTTATTTTGATGACATCTTAGTGTATAGCAAGAGCCTAGATGAGCATGTAGGCCATCTTAGGCGCGTCTTTTGCATTCTTAGGTCACACCAACTCTATGGAAATCTTGAAAAATGTAATTTTTGTGTGAAGAGTGTGGTGTTCTTAGGTTTTATAGTTAATAAAAATGGGGTTCAAGTGGATCCCGACAAAATCAAAGCCATCCAAGAATGGCCCACCCCAAAAAGTGTGACTAAGATCAAGAGTTTACATGGTTTCGCGAGCTTTTATAGGCGCTTTGTGCCTAACTTCTCCACACTTTTCTCTCCAATCAATGATTTGGTGAAGAAGGATACTCCTTTCCTTTGGGGTGAAAAACAACAAAAAGCCTTTGAACTTATCAAAGAGAAACTAACCCATGCACCAGTTTTAGCTCTTCCTGACTTTTCTAAAACTTTTGAGCTAGAGTGTGACGCATCGGGAGTGGGTGTGGGAGCTGTGTTGTTAAAAGGTGGTAATCCTGATGTGATATTTGATGATCACGTGCGCAAAGGATCCTTTCTAAGGTCACTTGGAAGGGAAATGGATTTATGGAGAGGAAAGGAATGGGGTGAGGCGCCACAAATACTAGGTTTGATAAGCCAAAGGGGAGAGGCCACAAGGGAGGGGTCCCTTGATAACTCTTAGAAGCTTTCACAAAGGAGAAAGGGGGACATTCAAAGGTAAGAACCTCAACCAATATGGTCTCTAGGATTAAATTCAAGTGTAAAAAATACAAGGGAGGGAGGAGCTCCTATTTATAGAGGTAGCTAACCTCTTGAACAAGATAACCTAAAAAAGAAGGGCTAGGATTAAAAGGAGAGATCTAAGGGAGGAGAATTGAGAAACAATTCCCTCCTTAGATCATCAAACTTGGTGCCCAAGTTTCTCAAACCAAAGGCCAAGATTCCTTCTTATTAGCTTAGGGGTTTTATGTAGAAAAGAGGGGTGTAGAGATCAAGGCTACCCCTTATTTTCTTCATAAAGACCCAAAAAGCTAAATCCACCCTCTAAATTCCTAAGACACCTCCTAAAAATAAAAAATGGACTAAATACATGTCCCAAATTAAATTCTTAATGCTCCTCAAAATTAAAATAAAGGAAAATTACATTTTATTAACTAAAGTCCCTAGCCTAATATCTTCACTCTCCATAGGAGGTGAAGTCTTCCTTTGTCTGCAAGGGCTAGGTCTTCTTCAATCCTTCTAGCCATGGCCCTAGTGATAGGTCCTTGGCTAGGCATGGTCACAACATCTCCTCCCCCTTGAAGAGGATTTGACCTCAAATCCATGGGGTTGTCATCATTTTCAGCACCTACAAATGGAGACAAATCAGAAACATTAAAACTGGTGCTTACCCCATAATCCTCAGGCAGATATAAAACATAGGCATTATTACCGATCCACTCAAGGATTTGGAAAGGTCCATCTTCTCTAGGGCTAAGTTTGGACTTCCTTTGAGAAGGAAATCTATCCTTTCTCAAGTGAAGCCATACCCAGTCGCCCTTTTCAAAGATGCATCTCTCAAGGATTGGTGATCTATGTTAACTTTAACCCTCTCATGTAATTGTTTTACAAAAATGGCTTTTACCTCTCCTTCTTTATGCACATCAACAGAAAGAGGAAGAGGTAAAAGATCTAGAGGAGTACGAGGATTAAAGCCATAGACCACCTCAAAAGGAGAATGCTTGGTGGTTCTATGAACCACCCGGTTATAAGCAAATTCAATGTGGGGAAAGTACTCATCCCAAGACTTATGGTTGCCTTTAAGGAGAGCCCTCAGCATAGCGGATAAAGATCTATTCACCACTTCTGTTTGCCCATCAGTTTGAGGGTGACAGGTAGTGGAAAAAAGAAGTTTAGTTCCCAGCTTAGCCCAAAGAGTTTTCCAAAAATGGCTAAGGAACTTCACATCCCTATCTGACACTATTGAAGAGGGTATACCATGCAATCGGACAACCTCTTTAAAGAAAAGTCTTGCGATGTTGCTCGCATCATCCACTTTGTGGTAGGGAATAAAATGGGCCATTTTTGAAAATCGGTCCAGCACCACAAATATGGAGTCTGCACCTCATTGGGTTCTTGGGAGCCCAAGGATGAAATCCATGCTAATATCCTCCCAAGGTGCAGAAGGGGCAGGTAAAGGTGTGTATAGTCCATGAGGCATTGCTTTAGACTTAGCTTGCAAGCAAGCTATACATTTAGAGCAATGTCTATGGACATCTCTACGCATATGGGGCCAAAAGAATTTCTCTTGTAAAAGCATGAGGGTTTTTGAAATCCCAAAATGCCCCATGAGCCCACCTTCATGACTCTCTTTTGTAAGTAAGTTCCTAATTGATCCTTGGGGTATACAAAGCTTACTCCCTTTGTAAAGATACCCCTCACTGATGAAGTACCCATCATGGGCCTTTAATGCAAATGCAGATGCAGAGGTAGCAAATATGGGGCCGAAATCCTTATCAGACGGATACATAGCCCGAATGTCATCAAATCCCAAGATTTTTGCACTCAAGGATGAATAAAGGGCATGACCCCTAGAAAGAGCATCAGCCACCATATTTTGTTTTCCTTTCTTGTACTTGATGACATAAGGGAAGGATTCAAGATATACCACCCACGTTGCATGCCTTTTGTTCAATTTACCTTGACCCCTCAAATATTTTAGTGACTCATGGTCACTATGAATGACAAACTCCTTGGGAGCAAGGTAATGCTCCCAAGTTTGAAGGGCCCTAATTAGAGCATAAAACTCCTTATCATAGGTGGGGTAGTTGAGGGGGGCACCATTGAGTTTTTCACTGAAATACGCAATGGGGTGCCCTCCTTGCAACAAGACAGCCCCCACACCTACACCTGAGGCATCACATTCAAGTTCAAATGTTTTAGAAAAGTCAGGTAATGCCAAGACTGGTGCATGGGTCAGTTTATGCTTAATTAGCTGGAAGGCTTTCTCTTGTTTCTCACCCCAAAGGAAAGGAACTTCCTTTTTCACCAAATCATTTATTGGTGCGAAGAGCGTGAAGAAATTATGCACAAAGCGCCTATAAAATCCAGCGAGACCATGAAAGCTTTTGATCTCTGTCACACTCTTTGGGGTGGGCCATTTTTGAATAGCTTTTATCTTTTCGGGGTCAACATGAACCCCTTTTGTGCTAACTACAAAACCTAGGAAAACTACACTATCTACACAAAAGGTGCATTTTTCTAAGTTACCAAAAAGATGATTACTCCTAAGAAGAGAAAAAACATGCCTTAGGTGTCCGAAATGATCATCTAGGTTCCTAGAGTAAACTCAAATGTCATCAAAGTAAACTACACAAAATTTACCAAGGCAAGCTGATGCATGCCTCCCTTGATCTTTTTCTAGAGGTTTTCTTCTTTGGTGAAATGGTTTGTGGAGAGGTAAGAAGTGAGGTGGTTTTAGGCGCCACTTAAGGTAAGATAAGCCTAAGAGGGAAAGTTTGCCAGAAGGGATGGAACCCTTGATAAAAACCTAAGGAATTCTCAAAGAGAGAAGGGTGGACACTAAGAGAATTTTGGCCAACTCAAGGTTTTTCCATTCAATCAAGTGTAAAAAATACAAGAGTGTGAAGGAGCACCTTTTTATAGAGGGAGATAACCTCTTGGACAAGTCATGAAGGAAATGAAGGGCTAGGATTAAAAGGAGTCATCCAAGGGAGGAGGATTGGTGCCCAAGCTACCTCATCCAAGGGCCAAGATTACTCCTTTATTAGTTTTGGGTTTTATTTAGCAAAAGAGGGTGTAGTTATCAAACTACCCCTTATTTCCTAAATAAAGGCCCAAAAGCTAATCTTACCCCTTCTTATTACTAAGATACCTCCTAGAAAATTAAATGGACTAATACATGTCCAAAATAAAATCCTAGGTTCCTAAAATAAAAATTACAAGTAAATAAGTCATGGCTTGCATAACTTGATGGTCATATGGAGGTGAGATCTTCCTCCCTCTACTCTAGCCATGTCTTCTTCTATTCTTCTAGCCATGGCCCTAGTGATAGGGCCCTTGCTTGGGGAGAATGCATCATCCCCTCCCCCTTGGGAAGGATTTGACCTCAAATCTGATAGGTCCTCCTCTTCTTCATCAGTACCTACAAAAGGGATCAAATCACAAACATTAAAGGTAGTACTGACAGCATAGTCCTCAGGGAGATCTAATATGTATGCATTGTTGTTCACTCTCTTGAGGACTTGAAAGGGACCATCTCCTCGGGGGCTAAGCTTGGACTTCCTTTGAGTAGGGAAGCGATCCTTCCTCAAATGAAGCCATACCCAATCCCCTTCATTGAAGATAATTTCTTTCCTTCCCCTATTGGCTTTACTAGCATACTCCTTTGAATGAAGTTCAATGTTGGCCTTTACCCTTTCATGTAATTTTTTAAAAAAATCCGCTCTTACTATTCCTTCTTTGTGAACAGAAGAAGGGAAGGGTAAGGGCAAGATATCAAGAGGAGTAAGGGGGTTGAAGCCATAAACAACATCAAAGGGAGAATGCTTGGTGGTCCTTTGAACCACCCGTTTGTATGCAAACTCAATATGGGGTAGGTATTCATCCCAAGACTTGTGATTTCCTCGAAGAAGTGTCCTAAGCATAGTAGATAGAGATCTATTTACTACCTCAGTCTGCCCATCAGTTTGGGGGTGACATGTGGTAGAAAATAAGAGTTTAGTTCCTAGCCTTGCCCACAATGTTTTCCAAAAGTGGCTAAGGAACTTCACATCTCTATCAGAGACTATGGATTGGGGAATTCCATGTAAACGGACAACTTCTTTAAAGAAAAGTCTCGCAATGTTGCTCGCATCATCTATCTTGTGGCATGGTATAAAGTGAGCCATTTTTGAAAATCTATCTACCACTACAAAGATAGAGTCTGCACCTCGTTGGGTTCGAGGCAGGCCAAGGATGAAATCCATACTAATATCCAGCCAAGGTGCAGAAGGAGCAGGTAAGGGTGTGTACAATCCATGAGGCATTGTCTTAGACTTAGCTTGCAAGCAAGCAATGCATCTACGACAATGTCTATAGACGTCTTTCTTCATATGGGGCCAAAAGAATTTTTCTTGTAAAAGCAGAAGAGTTTTGTTAATTCCAAAATGCCCCATGAGCCCACCCTCATGACTCTCTTTTGTCAACAGATTTCTCATAGATCCTTGGGGTACACAAAGTCTGCTACCTTTGAAAAGGTACCCCTCACTCACAAAGAACCCATTTTGGGTTTTACATGTAAATGTAGAGGCAGCATAAATGGATCCAAAATCCTTATCAGAAAGATACATTTCTCTAATTTTATCAAATCCAAGAATCTTTGCACTTAAGGTGGTGTAAAGGGTATGTCTACGAGACAAAGCATCAGCCACCACATTATGTTTTCCTTTCTTGTATTTGATGATATAAGGGAAAGTCTCAAGAAATTCTACCGATTTAGCATGCCTTTTATTAAGCTTGCCTTGACCCTTCAAATACTTAAGTGACTCATGGTCACTATGAATGATGAACTCCTTGGGTACAAGATAATGTTCCCAAGTTTGAAGGGCCCTTATCAAAGAGTAAAACTCTTTATCATAGGTGGGGTAGTTTAAGGCGGCTCCATTTAGTTTTTCACTAAAATAAGCCACGGGATGACAACCTTGTAACAACACAACTCCCACACCCACTCCCGATGCATCACACTCTAGCTCAAAAGTTTTAGAAAAGTCAGGAAGAGCTAAAACTGGTGCATGGGTCAGTTTCTCTTTGATAAGTTCAAAGGCTTTTTGTTGTTTTTCACCCCAAAGGAAAGGAGTATCCTTCTTCACCAAATCATTGATTGGTGAGAAAAGTGTGGAGAAGTTAGGCACAAAGCGCCTATAAAACCTGGCGAGACCATGAAAACTCTTGATTTCAGTCACACTTTTTGGGGTGGGCCATTCTTGGATGGCTTTGATTTTGTCGGGGTCTACTTGAACCCCATTTTTATTAACTATAAAACCTAAGAACACCACACTCTCCACACAAAAATTACATTTTTCAAGATTTCCATAGAGTTGGTGTGACCTAAGAATGCAAAAGACGCGCCTAAGATGGCCTACATGTTCATCTAGGCTCTTGCTATACACTAAGATGTCATCAAAATAAACAACACAAAATTTTCCTAAGCAATCCCTAAGGACATGATTCATAAGCCTCATGAAGGTGCTTGGGGCATTGGTAAGCCCAAAGGGCATTACCAACCACTCATACAGCCCAAACTTGGTCTTAAAAGCGATTTTCCACTCATCACCTTCCTTGATGCGGATTTGGTGATAACCACTCTTAAGATCAATTTTTGAAAATAATTGGGCCCCATGCAATTCATCAAGCATGTCATCAAGCCTAGGGATAGGGTGCCTATATTTGATGGTGATGTTATTGATTGCTCGACAATCAATGCACATCCTCCATTGGCCATTCTTCTTAGGCACCAACAAAACTGGCACAGCACAAGGGCTTAGGCTCTCTTGAACCGAACCCTTCTCCAATAGTTCTTGGACTTGAGATTCAATCTCCTTGGTCTCCATGGGATTAGTCCTATAAGCAGGCCTATTAGGCAGGCTAGCCCCAGGTACCAAGTCTATTTGGTGTTCTATACCCCTAATTGGAGGAAGTCCTTTGGGAACTTCATTAGGGAATATATTACCAAACTCCTTTAAAAGCTCTTGAACCTCTTGAGGTAGGTTCTCAGGTCCAAATTCTATGGCAGTGCTAGAACTAGAAGGGAAAAAAGTGGAGGGGGAAGAAATGGGGGATGCCTCTTTGCAAAAGAGGAGATAGAAAGGTCTGTTAGTTAAGGAGGCTTACTTTAATTCCAATTTTTTCGCAAATAAACTCCCTTTACTAATGAATTTCTTGGAAGGGGCACCAACTTCCAACTCAACCTCTTTACCGCTTTCAAGCTTTAGGGGTAAAGCTTTGCTTTTTTTTTTCTCCTCATCTCTCTTATGTTTCATGATGAGTTGGTCCTCCACCACTTGTGAAGGTGTTAGAGGACACAACTTAATGCGCTTATCCTTATGAGTGAGGATGATGTTATTGGAATGACCATGGTGTATAGCTTTCTTATCAAATTGCCATGGTCTTCTTAGCAAGATATGGCCAGCTTCCATTGGGACTATGTCACACAGGATCTCATCTTTATAAGACCCAATGGAAATTGGAACCTTGACTTGCTCATTGACCTCCATTTCCCCTTGCTCATTGAGCCATTGAAGCTTGTAAGGCTTAGGGTGGGGAAGTGGGGTCAAGGCTAGCTTTTCTACCAACCTTGAGCTACAACAATTGCAGCATGACCCACTATCCACAATGAGAGAACATATTTTGTCATTCACCTTACAACGAGTGTGGAATATGTTCTCCCTTTGAGATGAGGACACTTTCAAAGGTTGGCTTCCAAGAAGTCTTCTTATCATTAAGAGGTCTCCCTCACATGCATAAGCGGTTTCATCACAATCAGATTGGTATGCATGAACCCCTTCTCCTTCGCTCTCACTAGAGGAGTGTGAGCTAGACTCACTACTATAAACATCTTGGGCCCTCATGATGATGTTTCTCTTAGTAGGGCATTGAGAGGCAATGTGGCCTCTCCCAAGACATTTAAAGCATTTGATACTACTAACTTTCTCGTGAGAGTTAGTAGTAGGGGTTTTTCTCTCTATATGTGATGTTTTATGCTCTTTGAAGTGCTTGGGATGTTCCTCTTTGGGGTAACTCTTGAAAGAGTTCCCGGTAGGTTGGTCCCTCTTTACATAAGGTGGGTTATCCTTTTTAAAAGTTTTCCTTCTAACTTGATTTTCCACCTTGATGCAAAGTTGAACTAACTCATCAAGGGAATTGTATGAGAAGAGCTCCATCTTATCACGAATTTCGGGGCTCAACCCACACAAAAACCTTGCCATAGTGGCCTTGGGTTCCTCAATGATACCCGCCCTCAAGATAAGAAGTTCCATCTTTTGTCTATACTCTTCTATACTAAGGTTGGTTTGCCTTAGCCTTTGGAGTCTATCCAAAAGATCTCTTTCATACCAAGAGGGAATATGCCTTCTTCTTAGAGCACTTCTAAGATCATTCCAATATCTTATGGAAGGCATATTGGTGCGGATTTTCTCATTGGTTAACCCAACCCACCAATGCATGGCATGCCCTTGGAAGCTAAGGGTTGCTATAGGAACCTTTCTTTCTTCTCTTACCTCATGGCAAGTGAAGAGTTGTTCTACCTTGATTTCCCAATCAAGGTAGGCTTCCACATCTTCCCTCCCATGAAATGGGGGGAGATCAATTTTGGGCTCCCTTGGAGGGGCCCCATTATTATGCATGGATGAATGGGAGTTTCTCCTAGGATGATTGTAGTATTCTTCCTCACTTTCACTCCTATGGGTATGTCTAGATGGGGAACCTAAGACTATCCCTTTCATTTTGTAATTCTCACCATTCCCATGCTTTCTTTTTTCTTCTTCTTTCTCTTTTCTTCTTTCTCTTTATTTTCTTTCTCTCCTTTCTTCATCTTCTCTCCTTTCTCTTATTCTTCTCTCTTCCTTCTCTCTTTTTTCTCTCTTTTCTTCCTCTCTTTCTTTTATTTTTCTTTTCTCCTTGGACTCTTTTTCTCTCCTTTTTTCTTCTCTTCTCTCTTGTTCTTTTGTCATCCACTCCCTAAAGTCCATGTTTAAGTTTTCTAGAGTGTAATCTTTAGAAATATTTCTTTGGTTTACACTCTTGTTTGATGAATAACTATGAGCACTAGAGTGGGTGTGTGATGTCATTGTGCTTGAATTTCTAAGAGGAAAAAGGTGGCTAAAAAATTTTCGCAAACAAACACTCCTCTCTTTTTGTGTTTTCTTGCCTAAAATGGCTTGATGAGTCTTTGGAACTCTTTAGCCTTCTAAGCGCTTTGAATAAGAAAAATAAAGCAAGAATTTTAAAGCAAAAATTCAAAAGAGAAGGGATCTAAAACGAGCTCCTAAGGTGTTGAAGGAAGTGTACCACTTCTTCCTTCTTCACCTAATTTTCGAGAAACTAAAAAATTGATTAAATTTTATTACAACCAAAGGGAGGGCCTTAAGGGCATTCAAACTCCCAACTAAAAAATTAATACACCCAAATTAAAGAAAAAGTAAAGTCTTCAAAAAATGATTCTCCAAATGCTCCCTCAAATCAAAGTCTTCAAGGCTAGGTGTATTTCCTTTTGAGGTGATCCCTTAGGCTCTTAGTCCAACCTTCCAAAATATGCTACCCTTGTGGTAAGCTCCTTTTTCAAGCTTTCTCCCAAAAGTGACACTAACACACAAACCAAAGAAACCAAAAGTAGCAACGGGAGGTGCGAATAGAAACTCAAAAAACAATAAAAGATAACACAATCAAAAGGACACTTAACCAAATGGTAAGAGTATATAAGACAAACTAGAAAGATGATTTAAAAGACAAGCAACAACTAAAAGGTAAACAAAAGAAAGAGAGCACACAATGGAATACCTAAGAATGGCACTAGATTAAAGAGTAGAAGAACACAAATATCAAGTTCTAGTGTACCAAAAGTAATAAAATTTCTTTTAAGGTTCCAAGTTCAAAGTTGAAGCACTTGCTAATTTTAGGTTAGGTACATCAAATGAATTTTTTTCAAACTTTCTTTTCTTTTGTTTGTTCTCTTTTTTTTTTTTTTTTGAATCCTTCGTTGTTTTTTTTTTTTTATTTTATTTTAGACTTTGTTTTCTTGTTTTTTTTTTGAATATTTACTAGATGCACCTAAATTGATTGTGAATTTAGTGCTTGATAAAAAAGGGTTATGTGCTTGGAACAATAAAGAAAATTAAAAGCAACAATTTAGGTACTACTAGAAATGACTTCAAAATGCAAAGTAGCTATAGATGTGTTAATGGTTTAGTAGTTTGGTGTGCCACTGGACTCAAGCTTTGTTAAGATTTTAGTAATTTGTTGAACACAAATACCAAACTTATAGCTTAAGTGAAAGCACCCACAAACAAGAACTACCTTTACCACACAAATGAGCTACAAATTATACGTATAAGGAAAATAAAGACAAAGGAAATTGAGCAACTATTTTTGAATTTTTTTTTTTTTAAGAATATGCTTGAAACTAAAAGCACATGAACTTCTAAAGAGACTTAGACATGAGGTATAACCCTCTATGTTGCTCAATTTAAGAAGTTTCAAATTTTTTTTTTTTGTAAAAACAAAAGAGGCTAAACTTAAAAGGAATTAATAGACAAAATGGGAAACTATAAACATGACTTATAGACAACTACACAAGAGTATAAAAGTGAAAAATAAAAGCTAAAAATAAAGCAAAAACAAGACAACTAGGTGCAAGGAAACACAAGAATTTGGTCTAAATTTCTTGACCACAAGGTTGTGGAATTCACCACAACAGCATGGATTTTTAGCAAGAAATTCTCAAAACCAAAATCAAGCAAGAAAGCACCCAACTCAAAGCTTAAGCGGAAATTAATGAATATGGGAGAGACGTAGATGCAAAGAAAAGAACAATATAAATTGCATCAAGCAAAAAATAAATGGTGCAAATAAACTATAACTCAAAACAATAAACTCAAGACATAAATGGAAATGATAAACAATAATGGAAAGCTAGAAAAAATTGCGGAAATTAAAGATAAAATAAAATAGGAAAACGGAAAGAAAAAATAAATGAGATAGGAAGAGAGTTTAGACCTCTAGAACCAATGCTCTAGATACCAAATGATGCATGCCTCCCTTGATCTTTTTCTAGAGGTTTTCTTCTTTGGTGAAATGGTTTGTGGAGAGGTAAGAAGTGAGGTGGTTTTAGGCGCCACTTAAGGTAAGATAAGCCTAAGAGGGAAAGTTTGCCACAAGGGATGGAACCCTTGATAAAAACCTAAGGAATTCTCAAAGAGAGAAGGGTGGACACTAAGAGAATTTTGGCCAACTCAAGGTTTTTCCATTCAATCAAGTGTAAAAAATACAAGAGTGTGAAGGAGCACCTTTTTATAGAGGGAGCTAACCTCTTGGACAAGTCATGAAGGAAATGAAGGGCTAGGATTAAAAGGAGTCATCCAAGGGAGGAGGATTGAAGCCCAAAGTCCAATCAATACCCTCCTTTAGATGAGAATTGGTGCCCAAGCTACCTCATCCAAGGGCCAAGATTACTCCTTTATTAGTTTTGGGTTTTATTTAGCAAAAGAGGGTGTAGTTATCAAACTACCCCCTTATTTCCTAAATAAAGGCCCAAAAGCTAATCTTACCCCTTCTTATTACTAAGACACCTCCTAGAAAATTAAATGGACTAATACATGTCCAAAATAAAATCCTAGGTTCCTAAAATAAAAATTACAAGTAAATAAGTCATGGCTTGCATAACTTGATGGTCATATAGAGGTGAGATCTTCCTCCCTCTACTCTAGCCATGTCTTCTTCTATTCTTCTAGCCATGGCCCTAGTGATAGGGCCCTTGCTTGGGGAGAATGCATCACAAGCCCTCAGTACATGATTCATTAAGCGCATGAATGTGCTTGGGGCATTAGTTAGCCCAAAAGGCATAACCAATCACTCATAAAGACCAAATTTAGTCTTAAAAGCAGTTTTCCACTCATCACCCTCTTTGATCCTTATTTGGTTGTAACCACTTCTAAGATCTATTTTTGAAAATATTTTTGCCCCATGCAATTCATCCAACATGTCATCAAGACGGGGGATTGGGTGCCTATATTTGATGGTGACGTTGTTGATTGCACGACAATCAACACACATCCTCCATTGGCCATTCTTCTTGGGCACCAACAAGACTGGCACAGCACAAGGGCTTAGGCTCTTTTGAACCCAACCCTTCTCCAATAGCTCATTCACTTGAGACTCAATCTCTTGGGTCTCCATGGGGTTGGTCCTCTAGGCAGGTCTATTAGGTAGACTTGCGCCAGGCACCAAATCAATTTGATGTTCTATACCCCTAATGGGAGGAAGTCCTTTCGGAACCTCATTAGGGAATATGTCATCAAATTCTTTTAAAATATCTTGAACCCCTTGAGGAAGGTGCTCATGTGCATGGGCTGTGGCAGTGCTCTCAACAGAACAATGCAAAATGGGAGAAGGATTTGATGCTTCTTTGTAAAAGAGGAGATAAAAGGGCTTGTTATTAAAAGGAGCTTATTTTAAATCACGTTTAGTAGCAAATAGGCTCCTTTTACTAATATTCCCTTTCGAAGGGGCATCACCTTCCGACTCTCTCTCTTTACCCTTTTCAAGCTTTAAGGATAAAGCTTGTTGTATTTTTTTTTGTTTTTGTTTTTCCTCAACTCTTTTCTTTTTCATCGCAAATTGATCCTTAGCCACTTGAGAAGGTGACAAAGGATACAATTTGAAGCGCTTTTCATTATGGGTGAGAATTATTTGGTTGGAGTGACCATGGTGAATAACTTTTTTGTCAAATTGCAATGGTCTTCCCAACAGGATATGACCAGCCTCCATAGGAACTATGTCACAAAGAATCTCATCATTATAAGATCCTATGGAAATTGGAACCATAACTTGTTCATTGACTACCATCTCCCCTTGCTCATTGAGCCATTGCAATTTGTAAGGTTTGGGATGGGGCATGGTAGTCAAGGCTAGCTTTTCAACCAACCTAGAGCTACAACAGTTATAACAGGAGCCACTATCAACAAGGAGAGAACATACTTTGTCATTTACTTTACATCTTGTATGGAAGATGTTCTCTCTTTGTGACTGGCCAAGCTCTAGAGGTTGGCTTGCAAGAAGCCTTTGAACCATAAGGAGGTCCCCCTCATAAGGAGGAAGATAAGCTATTCTCACTACAAATGTCTTGTCCCCTTATGATCATGGTTTTCTTGTTAGGGCATTGAGAGGCAATATGGCCTCTCCCAAGACATTTGAAGCATTTGATACTACTTTGCCTCTCAGTAGGCTTAGTAGTAAGGGGTTTTCGATCTACATGAGGTGCTTTTGTATCTTGAAAATGCTTGGGTTCCTCTTTGGGAAAACCCTTGAAAGAGTTTCCCTTAAGTTGGTCTCTCTTTGAGTAAGAGGGAAAATCTTTTTTAAAGCTTTTTCTCTTGAGTTGATTCTCAGCTCTTACACAAAGTTCTACCAACTCATCAAGGTTTGAGTATGAAAGAAGCTCTACCTTATATCTAATGTCAGAGCTTAATCCACACAAAAACCTAGCAAGGGTGGAATTGGGTTCCTCAATGATATTGGCCCTTAGTATGAGAAGCTCCATCTTTTGTCTATACTCCTCAATACTTAGGTTATGTTGCCTAAGTCTTTGGAGCCTATCTAAAAGATCCCTTTCATAATATGAAGGAATGTGCCTTTTTTGCAAACAAGTTTTTTAATCATTCCAGTAGCGAATATCAGACATTTGTTTATGGGCCCTATCCTTGACTAACCCATCCCACCAATGCAAAGCAGAACCTTGAAAACTAAGGGAGGCCAAAGGTACTTTTCTTTCTTCCCTAATTTCATAGCATCGAAAGAATTGTTCCACTTTGACTTCCCAATCTAGGTAAGTCTCAACATCTTCCCTACCATGAAAATGGGGTAGGTCTACCTTTGGTTCCCTAGCATGATTTATGTTCTCTTGAGGAGAATGATGATTGTATGATGAATGTGAGTGATGATTATGTTGATTTCTATAGTATTCTTCTTCACTAGAGCTAAAATGCCTAGATAGGGATCTTATGAAAATTTCTTTATTTTTTCTATCACTCTCCCTCCCATATCTCCTCTTACTCTCTTCTCCTCTCCTTCTCTCTTCTTCCTCTTTTTCTCTTTTTCTTTCTAGTTCTTTCCTTCTTCTCCTTTCTTCATCCTCTCTTCTCTCTCTTTGCCTTCTCTCTTCTCGCTCTTTTTTCTCTTTTCTCATTTCCAACATCTCTTTTTTTAACTCTTCCTTCTCTTTTTGTTTTTCCTTTTCTTTTATTTCTTTTTTTCTCTCTTTTTCTTCTCTCATTTCTTGTTCTTTAGCCATCCATTCCCTAAATTCTAAGTTAAGGTTTTCAAGAGTGTCTCCCTTAGAAGGTTTTCTTTGGTTGACACTCTTACTTGATGAACAACTATGTGCACTAGAATGTGTGTGGGAAGCCATGGTGCTTGGATGCTAAAAACTAAAGGGTAGGCCAAAAACTTTTTTTTTCAAGCAACACTCCTCTCTTTTTTTGTTTTTGTTTTCTCACCTAAGGTGGCTTGATGGGTCTTTAGAACTCTTAGCCTCTACACGTTTTTTCAAAATAACATAAAATAAAATAAAAGTGCAAGAATGTAAAAGAGAAAGGGCTCTAATCGTGCTCCTAAGGTGTTGAAGGAAGTGTACCACTTCTCCCTTCTTTACCTAATTAACGAGGAACTACGCTAAAATTAACCAATATTATTACAAACCAAGGGAGGGCCTTAAGGGCACTCAAACTCCCAATCTAAAATTAGGTATACACAATACAAAGAATAAAAAAAAAAAACAAAGTCTTCATTCCAAACTTTTTGGTGTTTGTCTCCTTTTGATCAAGCCCCTTTGAGTTGCGTCAACTCACCCCAAGAATGCTACCCTTGTTACCTCTTGTTTGGACTTGCCAAATTTTATATATGGAACCTTTCCCAACCTTTCCTTACCAAGACCGAATACAACACAAGACAATAAACAAAGGTGAATAACAAAACAAGGTTCACAAATCCAAGTGGATAGATTAAACAATGACAAACTCAAAGAAGTAAAGAAGACAAGCAAGAAAACATAAGACTCACAAAGGAAGGTAGCACACAAATAACTTTCCTAGATTAGCTCTAAGAGTAGAGATGAAAAAAGACTCAAACAAAAAAAATGAAACCAATAGTTGAACACTTAATAAAATTTAAGTGACCAAAAACTAAAAAGCTTACTCAAGTAATTTTTTTTTTGAATCACAATTGGTTCCTCATATCAAATCTTTCTACTATTAGGTACACAACTTCAAATTTGTCTTTCTTTTGAGTTCTTTATCTTCTTTTTTTTTTTTTAACTTGAACTTTTTCTATTTTTTTTTTAACTTTTTCTAATCATTTTGCTGCACCTAATAGCTTGTTGAATTGAAATTTTAATGAGGATGCTTGAAATAATAACGCTTGAGTGAATAAGCACAAAGTAAGGTCACATAATTTTCAAGCAATGCATGTAACTAAAGGCAAAACAACTTAGTAGTTCCAAATACCATTGAACTAATGGTGCTTAAGGAATGATTTAGGGCTGATTTTAAAGTAAATTGATTGCTCAAATTACTAACACAATTCACCCAAGCTAAAATTCCATAAAGAGGCACCAATAGTGAAGGTAAACCAAGTGGAAGGCTACTAATAATTCAACATAAAACAAGAAACATATAAAGATTGAATTGAGCAAATATTTAAGAACAACAAAGAGATTAATATGCTTGAACTAAAAGCATAAAAAACTTAAGAGACTCAACAAGAGGTTCACCTCTTAGGAGCTCAATTCAAACTGTTTTTGAAGGCTTTTTTGTAAAAAGTTTAAGAGGTTAAAACCTATGGAATTTAAATGAGACAAAATAGGAAACTAACATGACTAGTATTTGACAAAACACAAGATTAAGAAAAAATAACACACCTAAAAATAGAGCAAAAATTTCAGCAAGAGACTTAAAACAAAAGGCACAACAAAGTGGCCAAAGTTGATCACAACAATGGTGTGGAAGAATCCTCAACCATGTGGGTTTAATGGTCACAACTTCTTAGGCACACTTTAACATAAAAAACCAAGGGAAAATTAAACAACTTGAACACAAAAATAAGATGCAAAGAAAGGGACAAATAAAATCACATCAAATTAAATGGAACATAGGTGCGTAGATAGAAAACAAAAGCGAATATAATAGCAAGAATAAAAAGCTATACTAATAGACAATAAAGGAAATAGAGATGAAAAAAAATGAAGGAATTTAAAATAAAGAGATCAAAGAAATAAACAACAAAGCAAAAAAAATAAAATTGAGAAAGAACGTGCCTTTAGAAAGTGGCTCTAGATACCACTTGATGTGATCTTTGATGATCATGTGCCCAAAGGATCCTTTCTAAGGTCACTTGGAAGGGAAATGGATTTATGGAGAGGAAAGGAATGGGGTGAGGCGCCACAAATACTAGGTTTGATAAGCCCAAGGGGAGAGGCCACAAGGGAGGGGTCCCTTGATAACTCTTAGAAGCTCTCACAAAGGAGAAATGAGGACACTCAAAGGTAAGAACCTCAACCAATATGGTCTCTAGGATTAAATTCAAGTGTAAAAAATACAAGTGAGGGAGGAGCTCCTATTTATAGAGGTAGCTAACCTCTTGAACAAGATAACCTAAAAAAGAAGGGTTAGGATTAAAAGGAGAGATCTAAGGGAGGAGAATTGAGAAACAATTCCCTCCTTAGATCATCAAACTTGGTGCCCAAGTTTCTCAAACCAAGGGCCAAGATTCCTTCTTATTAGCTTAGGGGGTTTATGTAGAAAAGAGGGGTGTAGATATCAAGGCTACCCCTTATTTCCTTCATAAAGACCCAAAAAGCTAAATCCACCCTCTAAATTCCTAAGACACCTCCTAAAAATAAAAAAGGACTAAATACATGTCCCAAATTAAATTCTTAATGCTCCTCGAAATTAAAATAAAGGAAAATTACATTTTATTAACTAAAGTCCCTAGCCTAATATCTTCACTCTCCATAGGAAGTGAAGTCTTCCTTTGTCTGCAAGGGCTAGGTCTTCTTCAATCCTTCTAGCCATGGCCTTAGTGATAGGTCCTTGGCTAGGCATGATCCTTTGGGCACATGATCATCAAAGATCACATCACATCCCGTGGCTTAATTTAGTGAAAAACTAAATGGAGCCGCCTTAAACTACCCCACCTATGATAAAGAGTTTTACTCTTTGATAAGGGCCCTTCAAACTTGGGAACATTATCTTGTACCCAGGGAGTTCATCATTCATAGTGAACATGAGTCACTTAAGTATTTGAAGGGTCAAGGCAAGCTTAATAAAAGGCATGCTAAATGGGTAGAATTTCTTGAGACTTTCCCTTATATCATCAAATACAAGAAAGGAAAACATAATTTGGTGGCTGATGCTTTATCTCGTAGACATACCCTTTACATCACCTTAAGTGCAAAGATTCTTGCATTTTATAATATTAGAGAAATGTATCTTTCTGATAAGGATTTTGGATCCATTTATGCTGCCTCTACATTTGCATGTAAAACCCAAAATGGGTTCTTTGTGAGTGAGGGGTACCTTTTCAAAGGTAGCAGACTTTGTGTACCCCAAGGATCTATGAGAAATCTGTTGACAAAAGAGAGCCATGAGGGTGGGCTCATGGGGCATTTTGGAATTAACAAAACTCTTCTGCTTTTACAAGAAAAATTCTTTTGGCCCCATATGAAGAAAGACGTCTATAGACATTGTCGTAGATGCATTACTTGCTTGCAAGCTAAGTCTAAGACAATGGCTCATGGATTGTACACACCTTTACCTGCTCCTTCTACACCTTGGCTGGATATTAGTATGGATTTCACCCTTGGCCTGCCTCAAACCCAATGAGGTGCAAACTCTATCTTTGTGGTGGTAGATAGATTTTCAAAAATGGCTCACTTTATACCATGCCACAAGATAGATGATGCGAGCAACATCGCGAGACTTTTCTTTAAAGAAGTTGTCCGTTTACATGGAATTCCCCAATCCATAGTCTCTGATAGAGATGTGAAGTTCCTTAGCCACTTTTGGAAAACATTGTGGGCAAGGCTAGGAATTAAACTCTTATTTTCTACCACATGTCACCCCCAAACTGATGGGCAGACTGAGGTAGTAAATAGATCTCTATCTACTATGCTTAGGATACTTCTTTGAGGAAATGACAAGTCTTGGGATGAATACCTACCCCATTTTGAGTTTGCATACAACCGGGTGGTTCAAAGGACCACCAAGCATTCTCCCTTTGAAGTTGTTTATGGCTTCAACCCCCTCTCTCCTCTTGATATCTTTCCCTTACCATTCCTTTCTTCTGTTCACGAAGGAATAGTAAGAGCAGATTTTGTTAAAAAATTACATGAAAGGGTAAAGGCCAACATTGGACATCATTCAAAGGAGTATGCTAGTAAAGCCAATAGGGGTAGGAAAGAAATTATCTTCAATGAAGGGGATTGGGTATGGCTTCATTTGAGGAAGGATCGCTTCCCTACTCAAAGGAAGTCCAAGCTTAGCCCCCGAGGAGATGGTCCCTTTCAAGTCCTCAAAAGAGTGAACAACAATGCATACATATTAGATCTCCCTTAGGACTATGGTGTCAATACTACCTTTAATGTTTGTGATTTGATCCCTTTTGTAGGTACTGATGAAGAAGAGAAGGATCTATCAGATTTGAGGTCAAATCCTTCCCAAGGGGGAGGAGATGATGCATTCTCCCCAAGCAAGGGCCCTATCACCAAGGCCATGGCTAGGAGAATAGAAGAAGACATGGCTAGAGTAGAAGGAGGAAGATCTCACCTCCATATGACCATCAAGTTATGCAAGTCATGACTTATTTACTTGTAATTTTTATTTTAGGAACCTAGGATTTTATTTTGAACATGTATTAGTCCATTTAATTTTCTAGGAAGTGTCTTAGTAATAAGAAGGGGTAAGATTAGATTTTGGGCCTTTATTTAGGAAATAAGGGGGTAGTTTGATAACTACACCCTCTTTTCCTAAATAAAACCCAAAACTAATAAAGGAGTAATCTTGGCCCTTGGATGAGGTAGCTTGGGCACCAATTCTCATCTAAAGGAGGGGATTGATTGGACTTTGGGCTTCAATCCTCCTCCCTTGGATGACTCCTTTTAATCCTAGCCCTTCCTTTCCTTCTTGACTTGTCTAAGAGGTTAGCTCCCTCTATAAAAAGGTGCTCCTTCACACTCTTGTATTTTTTACACTTTATTGAATGGAAAAACCTTGAGTTGGCCAAAATTCTCTTAGTGTCCACCCTTCTCTCTTTGAGAATTCCTTAGGTTTTTATCGAGGGTTCCATCCCTTGTGGCAAACTTTCCCTCTTAGGCTTATCTTACCTTAAGTGGCGCCTAAAACCACCTCACTTCTTGCCTCTCCACAAACCATTTCACCAAAGAAGAAAACCTCTAGAAAAAGATCAAGGGAGGCATGCATCATCTAAACACGACCAAAGACTCTAAAAGCATTACCTAAGTTATCTTCAAATTTTAGTGCACTCTGAGTTGCTAGTATTTTCTTAGATTGCACTTTTAATTTGAAATTTGTGTGCCTTTACATTGATCATTGGCTCAAGTGAGTTTAGCATCATTGACTTTCTCTTATAATTTGCAAATAAAAAATTAATTAGATGCATCTAAAAGAAGTATAAAAAAATGATGTCAAAAGAGAAAATTGAAAGAAAAGAACAAAAGTGCAAAAGAAGTAAAAAGAAAAAGAAAATAGTAAAAAGTAGATGTACCTAATAGTAAAATTTAAATTGCCAAAGAGTTCTTGAATTGGTTAAAATTGCTTGAGTTTTTTTTCCTTGATCACAATAATCCACAACCTCTGATTGTACTCATAAATGAGAATTCACCAAGTGTTGAACTTGAGCCATCATTCATAAAGCTCAAGCGAGAATCTCAAGTTTAACACTTGAATAAAATGGAAGTTTTTCTTCAAGAAGACTTTCCCTTGTCATCCAAGGAGAATCTTATTGAAGACAACTTTCCGAATAAACAAGTAAAAGTTGAGGTTGTGCTTACACCCTTTGAGCACAATGAACCATAACCTCAAACTTTACTTGAACTTCTACTTACCACTTCTCCAAGTGTTGAGCTTAAACCATTTTCCTTTGAGCTTAAACAAGAGTCTTAAGACTTGGATGAATTTGGGGAAGGTAATATTCATGGGGATCATACCTTGGACCCCAAGGTTGTCCTTGATGAAGAGAAATGTTCCCTTGCACAAGTCTAGCTGAGCTTCTATAAATAGGGAATACCACCAATTGTATATTTTTAATACTTTGATGAATAGATTTCTTCTTCTCAAATTGAGAGTACTATCTAGAGTTTTCATGTTCTCTCCCTAGAGTGAGAGTCCTTCTATGGCTATTATCATGGGTTCCTTACCTTGTAGCTAGCTTTCTTCTCCATGGCTTATTTTCTCACATGAAGTGGCGCCTAGAATCACCTCCATTCTCTTGTCTTTCACCTTCATTTCTTCAACATGAACCTCTAAGGAGCAAGATCAAGTGATAAGCATCTCAAACACTTTTTGAGGATGCATCAACACTCCATATAAATAACTAATTGGCACTCCTAACTCAAAATAAAGGAAAATAAGCTGAAAATATAAGGCCTCAAAGAAGGATAAATGCACAAACCTAATTACTAAAAAAATACAAAATAACAAATACAAGAAATTAAAGACATGACCTACTGTCTTCACTTCAAATAGGAGTTGAGGTCTAGCATACTCCTTCCTAGCCATGTCTTCTTCTATCCTTCTAGCCATGACCTTTGTGGTGGGAACCTTGGAAGGTAGGATTGAATCAAGGGTGGTGGTGCGACTGTGTCGGCGAGTCGTGTAGGCGCGGTTGTTCCTAGGAGGTGTGGCAACGTGATTGGCTTTGTCGCATCCATTGTTGGTGTTGACTCTTGACTGGGCGCACAGTTCATAAATAGTCAGCTATAACTCTTCGTTTTGTATTCACAATTCCAAAATGGTTCGTTCTTCTACCATGGTTAAATAATTCTTGTGGTGGCCAGGGAAAAGTTTTACCAGAGCCCTACGGTGGGCGCCAAATATACTTATTGAGGAAATAACTGTAGAGTTCTCCGGAAAGTCCACAGTGTGAATCCTAGAAAGTGTTCGCTAGTGGTACCTACAAGTAGGACTACAACGCTAAAGTTAGTCAAGTGGTCTAAGTTTAGCATTAAAAGTGAAAGTTATAATACCTATTTGTGGCTTATATTGTTAAGGTGTTATTAATCAAGGCTTTAATTGGACATTTAATCATCCCTTTTAAGTGTCTGTAGTTGTCGCGTAACCGTTTCTTAGTGGCGACTGTCATGAATGCTCATGATTACTGGCGTGACAATTACATGGAGGTCTATGGTGAGCGTGGAGATTGACATCAAGGTTGAACATCAAGGGTATGCAAGTGCATAAGGTCGTTCAAGGGAATGGAGGTGTAGGGTCGCCCAAGCAAGGTCGTCGAGGCCAACCTTTCAAGGGGCACCACGAGCAAGTCGCCAGGGACGACATCCGCGATAGTACAACAGTGTAGTAGATAATGTATTTTATGTAACTATATATACTAGTTTAATGTGTACAATTGGGTAATTACTCTAAAACATAAACAACCACTAGAAAAATAGTAGGACGGAAGAAAATAAATTTTCCTTGAGAGAAATCATACATAGAGCAAATAGTAGAGGAATGAGAAAATAAGGAGAAAAGAAAAAAAGTATTTGGCTAGAGAATAAAATAAATGTGAGTAGAACAACTTACTTTCTAAACTCCCATGGTATAATTTTTTTGTGTGTGTTTTTCTCAAGATTTTTTATAATCAAGATTCTTTTATACAATGTAGTTATTGACTCTTGTTTGTGTACAATTTGTGATTTATAATTATATTTAATTGCATCCTTACGTGACATATTGTTTATATGATTGGTTGATATTTATAAAACTATGTATTGCTGTGATTTTAAAGATTAAGACGTTGTATTTAGAAAATTTGTGTGGTTGTTGAGATACCTCTATTTAACATGGGGATGAAACTTATTATACCTTCATCCGGGATGGGATCAAACATGAGATACCTCCATTTAATATAGGGAAAAGGTTTTAGTTACCTCCGTCTAAAATATGGAAGAAATTCGGGATACCTCCATCAAAGAATGGGAAAATAATGAGACACCATTGTATGGAATATGAGTTCATAAACTTTGTAGAATCTATGAAAACCTGGTTTTGGGAAATGAAGAGTAAAAGTGAGTGATCATGAGTATAACTATGTTTTGTTGGGATTTATGTGTTTTCATTTGGTGTTAATTAGAAAATAATTTCTTATTATGAGTATAATTATTATTAGAGATTATTTTGAATTAAATTATATTTTTATGAGTAGAAAAATTTTTATTTAAACTGCGGGTACCATGGTTGATTTTTCTGGTTACCACATCAGTCGAGAACAAACACTATTTGTGAATTTTCTTTTTTAAACTTGTTCTATTCATTATGATTATATATCTCATTAAGGTTTTGTTTTCACATAACAAAGATGAAGTCATGGTGAACAAGGGAATATACATATTTATTTTCATTATTATATGTCATATCTTATTTTGGAATGAATTTTATGAAGAATTATTTTAGATGAACAAAATTATTTATTATTATATTGTACAAAATTATAAAATTTTATTTCAACATAATTAGAGTACTGTTAAAAACTTTTTTGTTTCTAAAAAATTATCTTTTAAATATCATATTTTATTTACAATTTGTTAAGATACTATTATGTAACAAAAAATTGAAAGTGAATCTGCTTAAAGACCAACAAAGAATGAAGCAACAAAATTACAAATGGGGAGAGAAATCATGAGGGAGATTGGATTCTGTAAGTTAAGATTCAACTTTAATTATAGATTCAAATCATTAGCCTATAGAAGGAACAATAAGATATCTTCTGCATGACCCATTTTAGATTTATACTAGAATGGGAAAGTTGCTTAAAATTTCGTGCGTGTTTAGATAGACGTTGAAAAAATTGATTTTGTATGAATTAATTCTGCATAATTAATTATGCTTAAAATTAATTTTGAGATTATATGATTTATATTTAGATATTTTTAGTATAAAAGAAAGTCACAGTAAAATCAATTATAAAATTCTTGATTTAAGGTAAAACTATTCTAAATTGTTTTAACTTAAAAGAAATTTTAAATTTTTTCTTCAATGCAAAACCAAACATATTGAGTCTAAAACTAATGTTCAAACGTAAAACAAAACGCACTTACAATTTCCTAACAATAGCAAAATTCATCAGCTATTCCATGTCAGCAACTTGAAGAGAGCCATTCCTTTACTTCAACCTTAGACAGTTACCTTAATCACGCTCTGAAGAATGGGAATGAATTGCAGCCTCAACTGAAAAATGTACTATGTCTATACTAATATGCTACAATATATAACTAAAACATAAAATGCTTCTGATTTGCTAAAGGACTCTTTATTATGTTGCAAGATATAATACAATGGCAAAGTTGATCTCTTACATATTTATAATATATACAACTGAAAATTAATTAATACTAACAAAAATTAACGCAATAGCAATTAATATTTTATCTATAAATATATATATATATATATATATATATATATATATATATATATATATATATATATAACTGAAAAGCCTTGACTTCCTTGTCATTTGGTATTCTAGTTTGATTGCCAATAAAAAGTAACAAAGAAAAGAAACTGGTATCCAAAGTTTCAGTTACCTTGGCAAAATGGTAGATAATGTTACATCATTAATGGAAAGATTTTTAGAACTTTTTGAAGTAGATGCATCTAATGCTTCTTCTAATGTCATTCTTCCAACAGAAAATGCTGGCTGGTTAGGTTTTGGAAAGACCATTGTGTCACTTGCTAGCATTACAACAACATTGGACATTGTTGGTCTATGTGCTGCATTTTCTTGAACACACAACAGGCCAATGTGGATGCACTTCGCAACTTCCCTGTCTATGTTAGATTTTTCAAGCACTGGGTCTGTTAATTCCAAACATCTTCCATCACACCACAGTTTCCAAGCCTGCAATTAATTGTGAATTTATAATATTGATTAGAGGAAGTTAACACTGTAGCATTATGCCTCAGGTAAGAGAGGAAACTCACATATAAAAGAAGACTTTGACCATATTCTGATAGGTAGAATCTACTGTTCTTTCTCCCACAAATAATTTCTAGAACAAGAACTCCATAACTAAAAACATCAGATTTCACGGAAAATAATCCTTCCATAGCATACTCTGGAGCCATGTATCCACTAATGAAAATCAATAGAACTTTGTTATTATTTTCTCTTATATTAAAGAATATGCAGCTAAGAATTTCATTTTTCAACTAAGATCTTATGAATGCATTTAAGAATCCCATAGTTTATATTGTTTTTATAAGTAGAACTCACTAAGTGCCCATTACTCGATTTGCATTTGCTTGATTCTGACCCTTTACAAATGATCTAGCCAATCCAAAATCAGATATCTTGGGATTCATCTCATCGTCTAGTAGAACGTTGCTAGCTTTTAGATCTCTATGAATAATTTTGAGTCGCGAGTCTTCGTGAAGGTATAAAAGACCTTTTGCTATTCCATTGATAATGCTTAGTCTTAGGTTCCAATCAAGTTGTCTTCTCTTCCTATCATCTGACATCAGAAAGGCAGAGAAAGGATCTCAAAACAAAAAAATAGTTTGTGAAGCAAAAAAAAAAATAAATGAGGTAGGTAGAAAAATACGAAAGGAACCTCAAAATGAGAAAATCTATTAGAAGAATTATTTATTCACTCACTTTTCTCCTTCTAAGTTATATTTTGACATGATAATTTATTACATAAGATAAATTCAGTTTACTTTGAGTATGAAAAGGTAAATGATTACGTGTTATGATTTGTTTGATTATTATAGTCAAGACCTGCAGCTCTTGGCTTGGAAATAAGAAATATCAATGTCAACATCGATCAAAGCGTGGAGTACAATAAATTATAATCAAGACATGCAGCTCTTGTCTTGGTCTTGGACCTACATGCTACCAATTATAAACAATAAATTTTCACCTTACTCCCAAACACTTCAATGCCTGCATATTTGACTTGTCTCTCCGTAGAGAAGTCAAGTTGAGAACACAAAACATATAGAGCAAAAATTGCAGTTAAAAATAAAAAACTACAATGAAGGATATTATTCAATGAAGCTATTTAACAATAGTACTAACCAAAAAGGTGAAAGTCGAGACTTGAATTGGACAAATACTCATACACAAGTATCTTTTCATTTTCCTCCAAGCAACATGCCAAAAGTCTTACAAGATTGCGATGTTGCAACTTAGCTATAAACATTACTTCATTTTTAAACTCTTCTGAGCCTTGACCAGAAGTTTGCGAGAGTCTTTTGACCGCAATTTGTCTTCCATTCGGTAGAATTCCCTGTTAACATATGGTAACAAATAAAGCATGTAGAAGCATGATACAAATGAAGAATCTATATTCAAAATTAAACATAAATAAAACCTTGTAAACAGGGCCAAAGCCACCTTCCCCTAGTTTAGATGCTTCTGAAAAGTTATCAGTACTCTGTAGAATTGTGATTAATGGCATTGTAGGCAGGTCTGTATTCAGTGTTTCCTCAGTTTGAACATTTTGATATGAAGATAGACGAATTATAGGAGGTGTCAGCCCATCTACATAGACAAGTTTGTGTTCTTATTTCAACTAAATGATCACATTTGAATTTGTGAAATAAGTTATTGCACAAATTCTACCATGTATTTGTAGAAACTTACCTTTTTTAGTTCTTTTCCTGAACCAGAAGCAGTATATACTGAAACATAGTAGAGTTATTGATCCCACGACACTGAAGCTAATGATCAAAATTTTTGACCTCTTATCTCTCCCAGGTTTAGCTGTAACAATATAAAAGAATAAATATACTTTGTAAACAGTTTTTAGGATTTAACCACCTCTAGTGATTTAGATACACTAGATAAACAAGTAACAAAAAGTCATTCAATGGTTCATGTAAAAATTATAAATAATATATTGCAAATTCTACCTTGGACTTTTTAAATTTTTGTTTAGTGATAAGTCTCATAATTGT
Organism: Psophocarpus tetragonolobus; assembly: GCA_037954015.1. Taxonomy (NCBI): domain Eukaryota; kingdom Viridiplantae; phylum Streptophyta; class Magnoliopsida; order Fabales; family Fabaceae; genus Psophocarpus; species Psophocarpus tetragonolobus. The sequence goes on from CM075689.1 coordinate 39,370,335, forward strand.
TTTTCATTTTGCTTTGGATAATTTTTTAAACCATTTTAAAGCAATTTAAACATTATCTAAAATGCTTTATGGATCCAAAATATGAACCCAAAACAAAATAAAATTTGTTGATATATAAGAAGGATCCAAAACATGTTCAAACTATTATAAATTACTTCTATGTATGAAGTGATTAAGAAAAAGGAATAGAGCTACACCTATTTGCCTAATTGCCCCAGAAGATGATTCATTGTGAAAAAGGTAGAACCTATATTCATCATACTTTATGAGACAACTTGCAGACCCAGCAAACCACCCCAACTTTTGTTCACAACATTTGGAAATTTGTGCTAACATGGTCTCCAAACATTGTCTGCACCCCTGATTTGTGAGATCTCTACTGCATTGCACCAAGCCATACCTTTTCTGAGTGTAACTCAAATTGAAGCCATCCATATAGAACAACTGGTTGGTCTCCACAGTTGCTTTTCTGATCAAGCTTCTCATAAAATCCTGACCTTTCTGAATCTCTTTTGCACTAGACACTTCTTTTGTTCCAGCAACATGCCATGTTGGGTACACTGTAACATTCCCAAAGAAGTTCTCATTAGAGTACTTCAGCATGCAGAAATCATACCATATGAAACCAGAAGCTCTATTGGGGCAGCGCTGAAGAAGTTCTCTGACTGCAGTAGAGACACAGAATTGACAAAAGTATCCAACTATATCACCTCGGCAATCATAGAGGCCATACACAGCATCAGAAGCGTTGTTACCAAAGATGCTGTGGTTATAGCCTTTGCTTGTGGCTGCATCTGTGGATAACCAAGAGAGGATGCTGTTAAGGTTTGTTTGGTAAGCACTGCTGAGTGATTTTTGTGTGGTGTTGTGGCAGTCATCTCCCATATAGTTGGGTGATTGTGCCTTTGTATCAAGTGATTTGAAGCTTAGCAGTAACAGTATGAAAAAGGAATATGTTGATGCCATAGTGAATATTGTTCCATCCATGGAGTATTATGGATCTACTTTAAGGAAGTAAAACAACTAACAAGTGAAGTATGGTGTTGTATATATTATAAAATTATTTATGTAGATAAAGAGGAGTATAAGTATCTTGTGATGAGGAGTGAACACTATCCTTTTGGGTAAACAAATATATGGTCGACATTGGAAAGCTAATCTATAGAACAACTTCACTGATCACTGATGTTGAGTAAGATGAGATAGTCATATCATCATTTATTGAAATTAAAGTTTACAAAACAAAAACAATTACACCACATTTTCATGTCAGACTCTTTAATTACTTGCAAAAACTTTTTTTGTTCCAGAGGAATGGAAGTAAAGGAAGAAATTTTAAAAATAAAAGCAGAAAAACACTTATATATTAACAAATATAAAAAATTTTATATTGATAAATTACATTCTTTATACTTTAAAAATTACTAAATGAAAAGTTATAGTTAACTGTTAGTGTAAAATTTAGTGTATAAGTGCTAAACTCATAAAATTATGTTTGCTTCAATTTTAAGAGAAAAGAGGAAGAAGAGATATTCAGTTAATAAATGTTATATGATTTTACTAAATTGTTTTCATCATTATTTTATTTTTATTATTAATTCTAGCACTGCTTCTAATATTTTATATATACCTATAACTTCCATATTTTCATTGAGATAAGCCTATTTGAAAATAATGCTTAAAATTTGTATTTTTCATTCTAATGCAAATCATTGTAGGATGAGCATTTTCAGTGTAGGAGATACAATAGAAGAAAAAATACATCAAATTCTTCTATGGTGGTGTCTAACATATCCCATAGGATAAAAAAAATTTACTTTAAAATCTCTCTCCCTTTGAACAAATAAAAAATAGAATTATTTTTTCTCTCATAATCTCCATTAAACTAATTAAACATAATGTCTTACTAAATTCCATTCTGTTTCTTGCATTGAATCAAACATAGAGCCTTAGTATATATTGTTGTTTCACAGGAGGAGTTAAACCAAAATTTTTGCTTCACAATAAAGAAGGAATAAAAAATTTAGTGAAATTACTAATATATATAAAAATATCTTTAAAAAACCACTTTTATTAAGTGAACATTGTCTGTTTAGGAAAACTATTCTAACCTTTAATGAAAGTAACTACTAAAAATAAAATTAAATATTATATAAAAATTATAAAATAACTTATAAAAACAACCGCTAGTTCTTTCAAAATAATTACGTATCATGCACAAGAGGTAGTACTAATCATACAACTACGCTTTTTTCTTTCAACCCAGTCTTTATTTCTTTGTGAAATGAAGCACGTAAGCTTTTTCTTATTATTTATTATGTTTTCTTATGCCACACGTCAACTGAATGATAGCAACCTTCTTTAAATTCAAGTGACACAATTTCATGAATGTGACTTTGGGTGCTTTTATTTCAAATGACTTTATCAGCATGAACAATATATTTACAATTTTGTATTTTCAGAAAATAGAAAGTCTTCATTTCTTAATAATTTGATATTCTAGTGTGACTATGGAAATGCACAAAGAAATGAAAGAGTTATATATCTAAATTCAATTACTTTGGTAAAAAATGTCAGAGATGGTAAGACAATCATGTCTGTCCTGTGGATAACGTCCTATTTTCGTCTTGATTTTGACAGAGAAAATCTGTATTATTGGTCTCGACTTCATACATATCTCTGTTCCCGTCTAAAAGAATCGGAGACAAGAACAGGGATGATTTTGTTGGTCTCCACTCCATCTATGCCATCTACCTCATCCCGTTCCCATGTTTAACAAAATTTCATATATATATATATATATATATATATATATATATATATATATATATATATATATATATATAATCTCACATATTTGAGTACAAATTCATACCCTGGTAAATCATTAAAATTAAAATATAATTAATAATTTAACATATAAATTATTTAATTAATTAATAAATTAAATATAATTAACAACTAACATATAATTTATTTAATAAATTAAAAATAAATTTAAATTATAAAAATAATATTATTTATTGATTTGCTAACTCTAAGGGTTACATTATGTCTTGATCAACTAAGAAAGAAATTGTTAGGAGTTCCACACTGTGTAGCTTACATTATTTGATGTGGTACTTAAATTTTGAAACTCTCTTTTATGATAGTTGGTCTTTTGGGTTGGAATTTTCTCTTGTACTTAAATACAGACAATTAGTACTTTTGTTAAGAGTTGGGTCATGGAAAAGACTACTTATTAGTTGAGTTAATGTGCAAACTGAGCCTTGGCCCTTAAAGGAGGTGATAATGTTAAGAATTTCATATTAGGTAGTTTATACTACTTGATGTGGTTATACTCTAGCTATGTATTCACAAATAGAAATAATAAAAAATTATTATTTCTCTTTCAATAAAGAAGAAAAGAATTTCATTTTTCGACTATGATCTTAAAACTTATTTAAGAATGCTATTGTTTAATAGAATGTTTTGTAAAAGTAGAGCTCATCAAGTGCCCATTTTTTTGTTTGTGTTTTGCTAATTCTTGCCCTTTACCCATGATTATGAAATCCAAAATATGATATTTGGGGATTCATCTCCTCTTCTAGTAGAATATAGGTAGCTTTTAGATCATTATCAATTATTGAATCCTAGAATTCTCATAAAGGATAAAAGGCCACTTGGTATTCCATTGATAATACATAATCTTAAGTTTCAATCTAGTTGATTTCTTTTCTCATTATCTGGCCACAAAAAGGCAGAGAAGGGATCTCAATAAAACACAGTTTGTGAAGCAAAAGATGATAGAAAAATAAGCTAGCAAAATACGACATAGTTTAACAGGAACCTTATGGAAAAGGAAAATGAACTAGATGAATTATTTATTAACTCGCTTCTATGGATATCACTTTTTCTCCTTTATGTTATCTTCTGACATATAAAAAAGAATGATTGTTGATTACATAAGATAACTTCGATGTAGTTTCAGAGTATGAACAGGTAAAAAATTATCTATTATGTTTTTTTTTGTTATTATAATTAAGATATCTTTCTCCTATTATTATTTTTGGTATAAAATAATCTTTTCAAGGCCTGTTAGGTATTGTTCTAAAATACTTATCCAAATAATCTCGCACGTCTTCCAGGATACAATAAGAATCTCTCATGTATTTTGAGGCTACAAAACTAACAAGTTAAATAAAGAACCAAGAAGCAGAGAAGAGAGTGGTTGTATGAAAGTGAGAATTAGAGGCACTATTTATAGTGCTCAGGTTGCACGCCTAGAAAACAAAGAGAAGAGAATGGCAAGTTGTGTATGGGAGTGGGAACTAGAGACACTATTTATAGTACTCACAGATTTATAATCACAATAGTCAAAATTTCTAACAAGTTTCTCCACATAATGTTCTTGGGATAGTAATATACTATCTCTCTTCCTTATGATTTTAACTCGTAAAAATTACACTTACCTAACCCATGTTTTTCATATCAAACTGGGATGCTAAGAAGGATTTAGCTTAAAAAACTATATCATTGCATGTACCAAAGATTAAGGGGAGTTTGTTTCATGGATTAAAATACCATTCTCGGGATTCTAGACATGTTTGTTATAAGTTTTGATGTTTCATTCCTTGGCATCTTTATCACAAGAGTGAGAAATATGTATTCCCTTTTCATACACATACTTAGGGGAAGATTATATGGAGTAAGAAAAACTAGCCAACAAGAACATGGGGTACTTGAATTGCCAAATGGGTTAAATCCATTTGTGCAAAGTCCAAGCCTAACATTTTGTGGATCTTGTGTAAATGTTGGGTTTGTGGATCATGTGCAAATGTTGGGTGTGTATGGTCAAATTACTTCTAAGCCTCACCATCATCTGGATGTGTCATCATTGATTCCTTATGCCTTATTCCATCTGCACACCAATGCATATATTTGGAAGTATTTTTAGACATAAACAAATGTCGGAGTCTTGGAATAATGGGAAAATATCTTAATGCTAAGTAAGCAACATACTTGCTTGTAGAATTGGCACCTTTTGGTTTAAATCACGGGGTTTCACACACTGAGCAAATAGTTTTGTCAATATTCTCCTTGTAATACAACATGCAATGATTATGACATGCATCAATCTTTTCATATCTTAATCACAATTCATTAAGCATTCTCTTTGATCTATAAAAATTTTCAGGCAACCTTTCAGACTTTGGAAGCATGGTTTTAATTATGAAAATTATTCGATCATAACAACTCATACTCATATTAAACTTAGATTTCAAGTTTAACAATTTTTTTATTGCTAAGAATTTTGTATGCTTTTCACAACGGTTCATCAGCATCACTTAATAAGTTATAGAACTTCGAAGCAGATAGATTTGGATCCTCTTCAATCTCTTCTACTTTTGGATTTAATACATCACTGACAACATCCATAATCATATCCACATATGGATTTTTGTGCTCCTCAACATGATCTTGAATAATAGATATTGATGCATGTTTTGTCCATCTTTCCTGACCATGAAGTGTCCAATTCACGTAACCATCCATAAATCCATGGTCATACAAATGTTTTTCTGCCCAAAATGACATTTTCCTAAAACGGTTCCTACACTTAGCACATGGACAAGGAATACAACAAAATACATCTATAATTGTTGGATCTATTGCAACAACTTAAATGAAATCATAAATTCCATTTCTAAATTCTTCAGTTATTAGGCCAAAGCGATTGTTTCTTCATAACATCAAACTATGATTAAGTCTCATGAATCCTATATAATTGATAGAATCGTAGGGGTATTCATAGAAATAGGATTAAGTCAATGATCATAATCAATTCAATTAGTTTTGATGTGATTTCTTTGTAACTAAATCAAATCTGATCAAATTTTATCAATATATAATAATTTATGCATACTATAATTTCTAATTATTATTTCTAATAGAAGGAACTGAGAGGGAGTTGGCAGTTCAAGAAAATAGGAGTCTTTAGCCGTTGTACAAGAATCTTTGGTGTGATTATAAATTAATTTTGGATCAAGTAGAAGATTTGCTTTGGTTTCAATGAGCTCAAAGAGATTATATCAAATTTGGCGATCGTAACTCAATTTTTTCATTTGGCTATGGTTATGCATAAGAAACATAACGAAATTTCTAGGTTAGAAATGAAATAGATAAATTTAATCACTAAACTTGAAATGATCCAAGAATTTTTTGTTGTACATGGTTTTGGTCCAAGGGGGAATTTAGAAGGGGACTTGAATAGATTCACAAAAAATATTTTTCTAAATTTTTCTATTCAACTGTATCAAAGTAGTTAAAAAATGCCCCCTTTTAGAAATTTCAAAATCTACCTTGTTTTGCAAAAATCGATTGGGCATTCCTCCCTAGCAAAGAACCTTGGCTAGGAGGATTAGAGAGAGGACATGGTTAGGAAGGAGCTTCATGAAGACTTTAGGGCTATAGTCTCAAAACTATGTAAATAAATTGTGTAGTTTATAAGTGGGTGTAATTTCATAATTTTAGGCCTTATATTTTGGCCTATAGGTTGTATTTTCTTTAGGAGGTGTGTTTAGTCCCTTTAGAGGAGTGTGTTAATCAGTTGGGCTTGGCTAGAAGGATTTGGACGTGTGGTTATTCATTTCCACACCCATAATTGCTTCTAAAACCCTTCTAACTAACACATGAAGCATGTAGGAGACATGTGGGGCCCCTTGTTCCCTCATAAGAGGTGCCACATCACCTTCTCTCTCCTACATGGCTGATCTTGTTGCTTCTTATTTGAATTTGAATTTTAGAAGTTCCATGTCACTTCCCTCCAAAATTCAAATTCAAACTAAAGGGAACATAGATCCTAAATTCTAGGGACTTGTTTGGATCTTTCTCTTTTTGTGCCTTGGCCTTAACTTGGATGTCCAAGTCCACCCCTCCCCCTATAAATAACCCCCTCACTAACTCTTGTAAGGATCTTAGTTCATTTTATACAATTTAGACTTTGTGAGACTCTTTGTGAGTGTTTTCTTCTCTCTAACCTTGAGAGTGCTTCTATGACTTTTATCAAGGTTCCTTCCCTTGTGGCAAACTTCTACAAACTAGGCTTATCTCTACCTAGCGTGACGCCTCCATCTTCATATTCTTCCTATTCATCCGCACCTTCTAGCACCATTGGAACCTCTTGAAGTAAGATCTTAGGGAGAACATTCCAAGAATGCATCAATCGGTTTTTCAAGAATTCAACCTTTTAGACAAAGTACCAATCAACTAATTCTTCCAACAATGGTTTCAAGTGTAATTGAAGAAAAACTTAGTAAGAATGATTTTACAAGTTATTCAGAATAAAAAAGAAAGGGTAGAAGGGAGTAAAAAAACCAAACCCACAAATCTTGGGTTAAAATCCAAATTTAATATCAAGTAAATGAGAAGAAAGAATTATATCTGTTGTAAGAACACTTGATAGATTAGTTACAACTACAAAAACCCAGTTAATGATGCTCCAAGAATTAAATAAAACTGAAATTAAAAAAGTATAAGGAAGAGAGAATTTGCACAGTGATTTATACTAGTTTAGTCAACCTAACCTACATCTAGTTTATAGACAATTTGCTTTCCATTAAAATCTAGTATATGGACACCACACATACAAATTTTAATCCTGGAAAGATTTAAATCACACAAAGAGAGGTTTCCTCTTGCACACCACAAGAGTTTGTTACACCGTGCACCTCATCACTCACAACGCCTCACTTGCAACACCCCGCTGTAAGATTTTCTAACAATCTCAAGAACACCTCAAGATATTGTCAAACGTGTGCAAAAACATAAATAAGGGTATAGAACAATATCACCTAAAGTAAATAATACCCAAACAAAAAGATCAAAACTCAACGGAGTTTCTTCCTTGATTTTTGAAATTGAAGCACCTTTAACCATAAAAAATGGGTATGAATCTTGGAGAGAATTGTGTAAATCGTACAAGAGAAGCAAACACCTAATGGAGCTTTCAAAAATTGTTAAAATAATTTTTCAAAATATTTTTATATAATTTTTTTATGTAGGGTAATTAATTACCCACTTGATTACTTGATATTCTATGCAAACCTAATCCAAAGTGCTTGTTCTCTTGAATAATTAATTATTGTTTTCAAGTAATCGATTACCACAAAGAGCAACAATTCCTGAACCCAAAATTCTCGAAGGGTAATCGATTACCATTTTTAAGTAATCAATTACCTTGCCCAAAATTCCACTTTTGAAGCTTTTTCAGCACAACTCAACCTATGTAATCTATCCAAAACTATCCTAAACACATTCTCAAGTCTATCTAAACACACAATACAAGTACCACAACTATAAACGTGTTTGGTACCATAAAATTGTGTTAAGAGAAAAAAAAAAGAGAGAAAAACCAAAACCAAAACTTCAAAGTGTCGTATACTTATGCTTCAATGCCTTTGGTTCCAACATATGGAAGCCCTACTTTTTGGCCTGTTAAGGGTATGTTTCTTGTTTCACATTAGGATATTTTGACATCTATCTAGTAGAGGCCATTGCCAGCAGAAATTTAGAAGGTTGTTTTTATATGGAGGAGTTAATGGCACAACGACCTGATGTGGTGTATCCCCTTTTCTAATGTTCTTCCTAGGAGACGCTAATTAGGAGAAGGTTGGGGTTAATCCTTGCTTATGTTGGGTGGTCATGCTTAAGGGAAGATAACCATACTTACAATTTATATGTCGGGTGGTCATCAATAGATATTAAAATATGACATTTCTTAATTTGTCTAATTTGAATCACCATACTGCTAATCATCATACTATTTTTTTAGTCATCTTATGAATGCTATGAAAAATAAGGAATAATAAAATTTTTTAGCACCTTATTTACACCTTATTTATTATATGAAAAATTATTGGAATAGGCTTACAATTATAAAATGTTTTATTATAACAGGAATAACAAAATGTTGGTTGGTACAAATCTCCTCACTATTTTTACAAGTTTAACATTGACAAATTTGTTTGTTATGGTGGATATAATGTAGTTGTGGTGGGGGGATGAGCAACAGTTCTAGATTGGGGGGGTGGTTCTACTAATTTAGTAGAAATTATTACATGGTCTAGATCACCACATTATTTATGATCCCAACCAATAAACATGCAACATATAATTAATTTATCAATTTAATCACAAATTATTTCAATCAAATAATTATATGTATATATGTTACATGCTACTTTGTTGAGATCATAGATGATGTGGTAGTCTAGTACTGGGGATAAATTAATATGCCCAAGATCTAATTCATCATGTAATTGTAATTGAATTATTTTGAACAATAAAATAATATTTTACTATCACATTTATTGTTTACATAAATGATTGATATGAAAAATGTACTTGATTGAAATTAAATTTTTGTTATCATAACATATATAGCGATTATGATAATAAGGATTAAGTCTTTTATAATTTTAATCTAAATTGTTCCTGATTATAAGATCATTGAAGATAATAATTAAATCAAGTGAATAGATCAACATGTATGTAATGGTCTTTATTAGATTAAGATTAGTAGATCTCCTTTATTAAATTACATATACAAATGAGACACATATGGATATGATCACTGAACTGACCCACTTGAGATTTCCTAATATTTAATATATTACTATTAAATTGTCAATAGAAAATTCTCATAAAGAAGTGTAATAGTTTTCTTTGATCAGAGATTGTCATAGGAATTAATTAGCTATTTGTTACATTTTTATTTTGCACACTTTGTGCTTTATAGTGTTGGTTGAATATATATTAGATATAATTAAATGCTTGTAGAATTAATGATTAATTAAGAAGAAATTGATCAATGGGTTTGGACTGTACAATAAATTTAAGACTTTGGTCACGGTAATTTGATGAATCAAGATATATGAGTATAATAAGTTATTCACCGTGTGTTAACTTATTAGAGTTTGACAATAATATTATAATCTAGAGTTAACTTAGAGATATAAAGATGGAACGAAATATCATATTATTTTTTTATAGGTTCTTGAAGAGTAAAGAATATTATTTCATGATATTCAGTCATTAAGGACTGCTGCTAGATTCCAACTTGATTAGTAAATTAATTTCATTTACTACTAGCTTAGTATTGAACCTAGTCACACCCTAATGAGTGTTCTAATCTTTGCAAAAGAAAAAAATATTATTTTGTAATTAAATTAAAGAATTTAATTTGATCAATAAATAAATTTTCTATTTGCAATATTATCATATTTTTTGCTAGCACGAAAAATATAAGTAATATACTAACATAAGAAATTACCATTTTTAATGGAATTATGGTAATATTTATTTATTCTAATAAATAAATAATATAGTGATAAATTTGGTGACATTGTATTACATGGTCAAACCAATTTTAAGCAATATAATAGTTTGGATGTTACCAAGAGGTGTGAAATGATATGATGGTTCCACCTTCTCCATGGTGTCACCAACTCTTCTCCAGGATGAGATGTTGAAATGGATCTTCTTCAAGGGTTGAAATAGGCATGAAAATGGGGCTTATGAAGGGTGAAAGTGGTTCATGAAAAATGGAGACAAAAGAATGGTGTTTTAGGTGGTGGTGGTGGTTGGATGGTGTCTCTTTGGCTAGCTCACTTCACTTGGAGAGGGTGAAGGCCAATCCTAGGGAGACCTAAGCTCCTTCTAAGGTAGAGAGGAGAGGAAGGGGGCCAAGAGATCCCTAAATGACTAAGGAAGAGGAATGATGAGGAAAACTCTCTCAAATATCCAATATATCCAAAGTTACTACATGTAGTCTAACCTAGGGTATTTAAAGAGAGGGTGGGAGGCCTCTAGGCCATTTGTACGAGATTTTGAGAGCTAAATGCCTCTCAAATGAACCCTAAATGGACCTCAAATGAAATGTAGGTCCCTCCCCCTAAATGACTAAAATACCCTTGTGTCTAGAAACTGAAAGAAATAGACTTTTGACCTCACAAGTCAAGGTTTAAGTTCCAAAATAAATCCTAAACTAATTTGCCCCATAATACAAGGGCTAAATAAAAATACACAATGAAATCCCAAGTGATTAAGGTTCCCCAAAATAAAAGGGAAAAATAAGGAAAAAAAGCAAAAGACTAGGTAGATGCACCAAAGTCCACACATGTGATCATCAATGCTCTTGGTGTGGTACGACCTTCCTCTTCTTCTATTCTTCTTGCCATGGACCTTGTGATGAGTCCTATTTGATGCCCCAAGGATGATTCTCCATTAGGATAAGAACGGTTGCAATGGTTAAATAGTCATGTTTGATAAAACAATTATGAAAGAAGAAGAATTAATAAAGGGTTACAATAGTTTAATATTCATGGTGTTTGATGAAACAATTATAAAAGATTACAATGGTTGAATTACCATGTTATTTGATGAAACAATAGTAAAAGAAGTATCTATATTGATTATTGACTTAAAAAAAATTATTCAAGAAATCTCCTTCTAAGAATCAATTGTTTGCACTATTCTTAATTTTGGTTCCACAAGTTCAAATGTTGCTTGCAAATGATAGTCTCAGTGTAGATACACGTGAAGTCTTTAAAATCAACGACTTCAACTAGGTCGTACATGTTTTATAAGTTTTATAAATTGATTCTAGTAATTTTAAACACAAAAGTATATATAATTTTTTTTGCTGCATGTGTTTTGAACATTGTTTATCCATCACCAAGACCACGTAATAATTTTTTCTAATTTAGGAGTTTGCAATATCTTACATGTGAGGTTACAAACTATTGTTCCAACTCTTCAGTTTGGATGACAATAAGATCTAATTAAAAGAAAATGTGCATTGAGAGTAATTTTGCTATTAGCATATCTTTTTCATTTCTTCTCATTCTTAGCAACATGTTTGTGCTGATTTGCTTAAAAGGACAAGTACATGGTGTGGTAAAGATTGGTAATTCATTTTTCAACACTCTGTTAAGGAAGGAAATTATGTAGCTTATTTTTTTATTAGCTTCAATTCTAATGATCATCTTATAGCTCTTGATGTTACATGGTTTGATATTCCACCCCTTTATGTGAAGGTTTTATTGTGTGTTGGTTATTTTAGGATGATTTTTTCTAGGAATGACCTTGGTTAAAGTGACTCAATCCTTTATAGAAAAATTAACTAGTTTGAGTGCAGGGATATCATACTAGTTATTTGTACAAATTCATCTACCTTGTAGAGTCAGGCATATGGTATGTTAATTTGTTTCAATTAGATGTGCATATTACAAATTTGAATGAACAATTAATTTGAACTTTATTGGATGAATAAGAGGATTCAAAATTGGTCATATACGTTTGTGTAAAGTAGAATTTTAATTTCTTTGCATGCACGTATTGAAAGTTAATTGCATGAAGGTAGAGATCACAAATAAACTCGTATTTGTTGGTAATCCTTGAATCCACCTCGAATTTAACGAAAATCTCTGATTTGACTGGGTATGAGTACAAATATCAAGAATACCCGATTTGTTAAGTTAGGGATGCAAATGTGAATATACATACCCACTTTGCCCCTGTCCCTACTCTTGTACCTCCATTTATTTTAATGAATAAAATACTTGAAACTCTTAACTTTAATTTATTAGATCTTATTTTAACCAAATGATTCCTTTGATTCATGTTTTTTTATTTTTACAAATTACAAGAGATGTAAGAAATGTTTGACATTTCCCTTTATAAAAATTGTTTGACATTTAATTAATAAATTACAAATTGTGTTTATTAGATACTTTTTAAATTAATATCATTATATTCAAATGTAAATAATAATGGATTGAATTATTTGTACAAATTCAAACATAATTATTTGTAAGGAGATGTAAGGTTGATTTGCTGGTAAAAGTAGAGAGATGATAGTGGAGAAGTCATTGGTACGATTCGTTCCACTAATAAAAACTAACATATTAACAATTAACATTTGACCTATAAAAAAATCATTATTTGTACAAATTCATCCGTGCATGTTGGAATAACATTTTTATATAATTTTATGAATATTAAAATAAATTGTTTATATTTATAATTAAAATTATAAAAAATAAAGTAATTATTAGTTAATAATCAAATCATTATTAACAAGTATGAGGGATATAATGTGACTCATGGAAGAAAGGAGGCAAGGAAAGGTCGTGGGTTTGAATCTCACTGGTAGCAAAAAACTAATATTAACAATAAAAAAAAATTAACAAATATGTTTTTACTTTTTATTTAAAATTTCTTATTTTAGAATAAAATTATTCATTACATTAAGAAAATGAGAAATTATAATGCATGTAATTGAACATAAAATAAATGTGTAAGCATATATTGTATTAATCATTTTATTTCTTACAAGTCATAATATAAATCTCTCTAATTGTCTTTTATTTTGATATAAAATAAAATTTGAAGTTTCTTTTCCTTTTACTCTTGGTCTCAGGTATATCTATGTTTCATGCATTTAATAAGAGATGTCTATCTTAAAAGGAATGTTGCAAAGTAGTATTACATTTCTATACAGAATGGATTCTTGAGTCTAAAATTTATTGATTTTCTAAATAATACCATTATAAAGATTTCACTTGATTTTTCTAAATGAATATTAATGATTGTTTTTTGCCGTTTTGTCGATTTTAATTTTGACATCAAGGTATCATTTTTTCTTTTTATTTTCCCTGATTATAAAAAATCGTAGGACCGGCTCTGGTTTTATATAGTTTACTAAACTTATGTTTATATGACACAAATAGTAAAAGTTGGATGATTAGTAACTAAATGATTCATTAAGTTTTATTTTATTAATAATATCATAAGGTAATTTCTACCATGCCTTCCATAATTTAAGAGGTACTAATTTTTTTTAATCAATTAAATTGTAATTTTTATTTTTATTTTTTTTTTGTAAATTAAAATAAATTTTATTTATTTATATCCTTAATAAGAAAAAATAAGTAAATAAGAAAAAAGTGATAGATTGGTATACATTCAAAAATAAAAAATTTTCTTTTAAAAAGATATAGATTAAAGTAACTATTTTTAAGAGATTTATAGTAAAATAATTTTTTTAAGGATTTATATATAAATAAATAAAACTTATTTTAATTTATAAAAAAAGATAAAAATAAAATTTGTAATTTGATTGGTTAAAAAGAAAAAAAGAGTATCCATACTTATCAAATTATGGAAGTTACAATAAACTCTCCCATATCATAATCATTTTGTTCGAAATTTAATTATAAGACTTTTTCACCCTTCACATAAGTGCATTAAGTATTACTATACTTTAGTAGTTAGGCTATAATTAAGATTCAAGTTAGATAATATAAGTTTGTACAACAATTTCTCTGGCCTTAATTTTAATAATCTTTGTTTATGCAATATTAATGTGTTTCATTAATTATCTGTTTTGTAGTTACTTCAAACTTTAGTGATAATGAGGAGATATAAGACTATTTTGATCATATTCATTTATTTAAATAATGAATCTTTACCATCAATGGGAGAATATTTCTAGTATATATCAAATAAAATATATAAGAAGGCATTCGTGTAAGTAAAGTTGGAAATAATATATATTCTTAAGATATGGAATTACATTTATTCAAATACGAACGAAAAGTAACCGTACACTTATTGCTCAGCATTTATTTTATACATATTCAATACTTGTGAAACACCACTTTCACTTGTGTAGCTTGATTTCATTGCTAAAACAAAATCACTAACCCTACTTATCTCAATATTTAATCACATCTTACTATAAGATTATAGTCATCCTATCAAGGGCAAGGAATTACCTGGCCAGGGGAATAAATTCGGCACTTATATTTATGGGGATCGGATTAATTGAATCTCTTGCATAAGCACCTTTATTTTTACTTCTAGCTAATTCCATCGCTCACTATCATACTTATGATTGGTTTTTTATTGGGGTTTGGAGACACACATGCCATTGCTATTTCGACTGTTTTTCAAACTCAGTTACTATCAAAATTTTCTTCTAATCTGATCAATAATAGCCTTGATATCGCCTTTGCAACTAATGAGCTAACTCATTGATTCATGTGAATCATTTCTTGATTCTTCATTATCACTAGTTGACTTATGATTATCTCCAAAAGAAGAACACGAATGCTATAAATATCACCTTTCTCTATTAATCTATTAGTTTTGTAGCACCTACAAGACAAAGAATGCACAATTTATTTTCTGAAACAATTTGTGGACATAAGTAGTATAATTTGAATTAGGTCTAATTTCACCTTACAAAAATAATTTGAAAGCCAAGAATGATATATTTTAATTTAACACGATTTGATGTGAGATCTTTTGTGCAGCTTCTCACATTGAGTACTGAATAACTCTAGCATGGAGTTTACAAAACTAAATATCTATAGGTGATTCAATAAAGATCTAATAGGTCTAAATGTCCACATAGAATCATAATATTTTCCAAGAAAATAATGAACACAAATAGGATACTGTAATTAAAGTACTCACTCAGGGTCTAGATAACCAGGAGTACCAGCAATAACAGTTGACACATGTGTTCCCCCATTTGGTGGAATAATTTTGGATAGACCAAAATCAGATAGCTTTGCTTGAAAATGTTCATTCAACAAGATGTTTGCAGATTTTATGTCTCTATGAATAATAGGCAGCGTACAAACATTTTGTAGATACTCCAAACCTAAGATCAAAAGTATATTGAGATTCAATTATATGAGAGAAGGAGTTAAGTAAAGACAACTCTAAGTGTAATTTCGTACCTAATGTTGCATGTACTGCTATATGAAGTCTATCTTCCCAGCTAAAGAATTTTATTTTGCTATGTTTACCTGCAAAAATATGTTAAATACCTTTCTGTATGTTCACTAAAAACAAGTGATATTACTCTTATAGTTTTCCAATAAAGAAATATCAATAGCCATAGTTTTAAAAAAACAATTACAATTGGAAATTTATTAGCACAAATTTTTAATGAGAAAATAATATTTTTTTTTAAAACTAACTTGAGAGATATTCTTGTAAGTTTCCATTAGCCATATACTCATATATGAGACTCTTATTATTTCCTTCATTGCAATAGCCAACAAGGGAGATCAAATTTTTATGATGAACTCTCAATAGAAGTTTAACCTATAAATCGAAGTTATAATCATATTTAATATTATATATTTGTTTCTTAGCTAAAAAAACCTTAGTTGAAGTGATTAAGAACTTACCTCTACTTGAAACTATTGATAGCCTTGAACTGATGATTGGGAAAGATTTTTCACTGCAACTGGAGTATCATTGATATAACCCAGATAAACCATTCAAAATCCTCCTTTACCAATGACTGTATTGAAATTGTTGGTGATTTTAAGAACATCGAAGTATGAATATATTTTCTTTTTGGATTGCAATGATAAATCATCTTGTTCTTTGTATTGTGATGAGATCTGACTTTGATTGTTCTCCACCACCATAGCTTTTAAATATCATACAATATGCTTAAAGAAAACAAATTAATAGGCTATAAATTGATTGAGTTTGGAAATTAATCAATAGAAATTACGAATATTTATCATTTTGTGGTGTCACCTTTATTCAAGTTTCTTCTTTTAATATTCCATAATATAGCTGCCACGATCACTAGAATGATCACAACCCCACTAATTGATGTTGCTAAAGGTATAATGATGTTCTTTTTCTTTCCCTCATCCTTTGGATTTTAGATGTTGTTGCATTGACTAGATTCACATAAATATGGATTTTGATCCGTACTAGCATGAATATTGCAAAAGATTTATGTTTTAGCTCTCACTAAATAGTTTCAATAGACAGTATAAGTCTTTTTGCTTATATCGAGATATTCAGATGATCAACAACTACTTATAGAAAGACATAGGTGTCAGATTTGGTTAACATAAGAAATAACTTAAAAGTTTCGAATTCGATTCTTCTTACAATGGGACATGGGCACGAAGGTCTACACATAGACGAGTGCAGTATAGTTTGGTGTTATGCATGTCTATTGAATTAAAATCTAAATAAATAACATGTGTGATTGAAAGATAACTACATACAAAATATTGAACAAAGATAAACAAGATTCGTGTAAAATACTAAAATATGATAAATTAATGTCCATCTCCATAATAAATATATTATGAATTTGAGAAATCTCAATAAGTCCATACCTTAGTGATAAGAAACCTTTTCTAAGTGTTGATGGAATTGTACTAGAAAGGTTGTTCTTCTCCAACTTTCTAAAAAAACAAGGAAACTATAATATTCTTTTATAAGTTTGACATAGATGACATAAAACAACTAATGGAGCAACTTACAAGATTTTCAAGTGTAGTAATTGAGACAAAAATTGGGAATTTCACCATCTAATTTATTGTTTGATAAATCCTTGGAAAACAAATAATTTGCCCCTTTTACATATGTTTAAATCTAGACACATGTACCAAGAAATGTCTTGACACATAAGTATATAGAACAAATAATAAAATTATTTAAAATAAGAGGTTTTTCTTGTATCGTATTAGAGCAAGTGAAAAAAAAAACTCACAACTTCTCCAACATTGTCAAATTTGAAATTGAAGGATCTATCTTTCCTGACAATCCATTTGAAGATAAATTCCTATTTTTCACAACCAATCTATACATTATCATCTCTTCTTTATAAATCTATAACATTAATTTGAGAAGCATGACTTACAAAGTTGTCATTCTAGGAGAATGACTTTCAACATAAGTACAATTCAAACCATCCCATAAGTAATCTAAAGGACTACATGGATCACCTTGTTGATCTCCTGTCAATCCATAAATTGACTTCACAGTTGTAATAGCATCAACTATTTTTCCAATGCATGAAGGAAAGAAAGGAAAGGTAAAATTCTAAAATCAATTAAGAATATATACAATAGTGTAAGCCAAAGAAATTGATTTATAAAATGAGAAATCATATTTTGATAGCTTACCATCTGCTTGGAATGTATCTAATTGTAGAAATTCTTTGACTTTGTAAATTTGAAAGGCACTAATGATGGGAGGCAAGGTTGAATTTTTTGCCATCTCAAGTGAATATTTAATTTCTTTCCTACCGAAGGATGATGTGCTCTCAATAATGGAGCACTAACATTTGTTGGTGTAACTATTGTGTTCATGGCAATAGTTGGTGGATGGTATTCATTTGCTCCAAAGAATCATCGGTATTTGAAACATTTAATTGGATCAAAACTTCTTTTAAGTCACAATTATACCAAAAACGATAATAAGTTTAATTGAATCAATTGATCTTTTAATGCATGCAGAATGTTCATAGGTAGAGTTCCGAAGCATGCATTTACCTGTAGTAATTGTTTGAACCTAAATCACATTGCCAGTAATATTCCAATGATTCTGATTCAGTGACATATGTATCATTTATCAAAGTCCTCAATTCTATACATGATATAAATGGTTTCCCAATGTCGGTGTTTACTAAAAAAATTTGTATGTAATCCAGTGGAGGTACATATATGATCTCCTCAAATTTGCCTTGGGATGCTTTATATATATTCACTCTATTCCACAGATTAGCCCTAAGAAGAAGATCAAATTGTGGTAACATATTTTGACTAGCATAATTTCCATAAAAAAACTAACCCGAATGAGGTATTTGGATCCTCTGATGATATTTATTTTGTAGCAGTTTCTTTTTCCATCCAGGAAGCTTCTAAGCCTAAAAAAATATTGTTGTCGATTACTTCTTAGTTCTGATGCTATTGTTCTACTCAAACCAGTATTTATGAAATTTGTGTTTGATATATAGTTTATGCTTGTATCAATGTCAGAATAGTTAACACCTGCAGGAGCTCCGCAATCTATGCTGATGAATCCTAGAACATAAAAATGTGTACTAATTAATCTAAATACGGATTGGTGTTGAAAGTTTCTGATCTTGAACAATATCACAAATATCAATACACATTTCAAGAAATAGATATTTTTACTCTTTTTTTCCTCAAGTATGAAACCTATAAAAATGTTTTAAGATCACATCATAAAGTTTGATCTTCTATTAAAACAAAAAATGAGATAAATCTTAAAAGTCATGTGGCATTATGGAATTCATAAAAGGTAAACTGGATTACAAAGCTTGATATTTTATTGGAGATGCTCTAACGGACTATAAGACAACATTAATTTACATTTTTATCTTTTTAGACAATCTGGACATTTCGGTTTCCACACTCATTTTAAAGATAAAAATGTAAATTAACGTTATCTTATACAATTCAATTAAAAATGCCTCTAATAAAATGATTTGATACTAATTTAAAAATAAATATAAATTTTATCTTAATTTTAATCTTAATATCTATACCATTAATAAAGGGAATTTTCATTTTGATGTCCATATTTTAAAATACCTATTCTACCCTTTTTAAAAAATAAAAATAAAAAACTATTTTGTTAAAAACAGAGATTTGAACACATGACTTCTCTTTTTCCCATATATAGACTTTGTCATTAGATCAACCTTATAACTTTAAGAAAAAAACTAGTTTAAAATATTTATATCCAACATACATTATTGTCCTACTATATCTATAATATATAATATTATATTATATACTATATATTATAGGAATAGGATATTATGGTGTCTACATTTTATGACTATTTTACATTTCTAAACATTTTATAACTTCTCTTAGTCTCGCAAAATATAACTTATCCCATATAAATATATCTACACCTTCACAAGTTCTACCTCACCACAAATACATCTTCTTATCATTAATATATGTATACCTTTCATCATAAATATTTTTAATAAATATGCAAATACACATGTCCAACAATATTTTGAGTTCTATTCAAATTCTCTCATCTTTCTATTTTTTTCAAATTTATTACAAGTTTGACATATTCATTGATGATCTTAAATTTTTTATATCATGTTTCATAACAATTGACAAAATATATTTTAAAATATACTAAATTAAAATTATTATACAAAAAATGACATAGTCAATTACTTATATTCTATCATGTTATTACAAAATCTATTAAATTAAAACCTAAAATTATTATGACATATTAACAACAAAAATAAAAAAAAATAATAAACTTTTTATTTTCTTATTTTGAATATTAAAAGGGAAATATAATAAATATTGAATGAAAATAAATACATAAAAGATTAGCTGTAATCTAACATTTTAATCATTCCAAAAAAAAAAATTAACATTTTAATTAAAACAGATACGTGAAGTTGTGTTTAAAAATGGTTAGAAACTCCTAAAAGAAACTTATCGATTAAACAGTCTTATCAGCTAAAAAAGCTTTGAAGTTATCTAAAATATTTCCAAAACTGGTGTTATCAATACTTATGGAAACTTGATTGGACATAATCAACTGAGAGCAGGTGGATGGAGTGAAACAACTTTTTGCATCAAATCAGTGAAGTAAGGAAAAAACCAGTTCTAATAGACCGGTTTTTAAGAAAACCGCTGACTCTGAACCGGTTTGGATAAAAAAGCATTAGGTAAGTCAAAGTCATATAAACAATTTTATATTAATATTTAATCACAATTTCTTAATTTAAAATAAACTTGTTCATTTTATAATTATATTTTAAAGATTATATAAAAAAAAAATATGATTAAACTTCAGTAAAAATCCTATTAATATATGCTAATTAAACTTAAACTTTACTACTAAATATCATTGTAGAGAATTTATTAATATATAAAATAAAATACAATTGAGTTGCCCTGTGACATATGGATTTTGTGACTTTGAAGTTTTAACTTTAATTTTTTAAAATTTATTATAATAATTAAATAATTTTTTATAATAAATAAAAATTTAAACTATTATAATAATTTAAAATAAATTAAAGTCATGAAATTATTAAATTTCAAAATTATTGAATTCAATTCCATTTATTGGAATTACTTACAAGTGGGTCTGAACGATCAAATATAAATTGGCAGACAAATAATATGAACAACTGCTTCGATTGGCGTATTGGGATTGATATTGAGAGTCCTGTTGGTCTGTTAGAGGACGAAGATAAATTATAAGAGAAAAGGAGCTGGGCTGATTATAGGGTTTGTTTTTGGATGAATTCTTTTAGAAGCAGAAAAAAAAATACAATGAAAAAAGTTGAAACAGTTTCTTATTAGTTTTTTAAATGATGTACCATTTTTTACAACTTATAAATTTTAAAGTACCCACATCTTTTAAAATAATCATATGCAAAAAAAAAAAATTTACACATTAATTAAAAACAACTTAAAATAAGTTTCACATCTTTTAAAAAAATTATAAAAAAACTTTTAAATTTTTTTAATAACTTTTTTTTTTTTAAATTTTACACAAACATTAATTTCCAAAAGATAGAGATTATGGGTGGGTTATTTAGTATATGTTTGATTTAATTTCGAGAGGTCTTCTTGATCCACTTATTCGATGATAATAAAAATTATGTATAAAATATATCACATAGGAATGGACACTTTTTAAAACAAGTAGAAAATTTTAACAATTAATCATTACTTAAAATCGCATTAATATTCATTTCTAGCACTTATTATTTATTTATTAAATACAAACATAAAATAAAGAGAAAAGTATCATGCACAAATAATGTAAAAAAAAAATTACACAGTCATTAAATTATAATGTTAATTTGTTGAATCAATTAATAAATATTTAAAAGACATATAAATAATAATATTATTACCTTTAATCTCTAAACTAAGGTGAAATAAATATAATAATCATATTATGTATGCTGTCAAAGTACAAAACAAAACTAATAAAGATCATAAAGGTATTAAAAAAACTAGGTAACAAACTGACAATTAATAATGATATAATTGAGGTTAATATTTTAATTTGTTATCTAACCTGGTTGAGCTTCAGCTTGAATCAGAACACAAACAACTAGACATCCTAAAAAAGCAACAAGGATACTCATCGACTTTCCCATTTCTCAGCACCTTCTGCTGCTGCTTCTGCCTTTGAATACAATATATAGGAAATATTGTTGTTATGCGACTTGGTCAATGTTAACGTAGGTGGAGGTATAAGTTTTTGTCCTTTAATATTTTTGTCCCTTTGTATCGTAGTTTAATTATTCTTTCTTCCTTGCAATAGGTGTATCCACACTTGCAATAGGTCTTATTTTCCTGTAAACGTGTTTACCAGGTTTGGACACAGTTGGTTAAGGTATTGAATGTTATGCTCTAATATTGCAGTTTTAATTTATGGTAATATCTTGAAATTATTAAAGTATATAGAAAAGATTTTAAAGGTATCTTGAGCATAATTTAGTTGGTTATATTATGAAGTATTGGTTAGCTATATATACCTCACGGTATAGAACCAAAAATAAAATAGAAATAAAAACAAGTATAAACATATTTGAGAGAAAATATAATTAATAAAAGATGACTCGATATAATTAATAAAATATAATTAACAAAAATAATTTCATTAACACTCTCATGATGCAAACAATCGATAATGATACTTAAGATCACTCGCTCTCACTTTACGGTTTTCAGAACCGAGGCTTTCAGTAGATTCTTCAAAAATACCTATGAGCTCATATTCCATACAATGGCGTCTCATTGTCTTCCCTATGCTATTATGGAGGTATCCAGAATCTCTTCTCCATCCCAGATGGAGGTATCTAAAACCATCGATAATGATACTTAAGATCACTCGCTCTCACTTTACGGTTTTGCAGAACCAAGGTTTTCAGTAGATTCTTCAAAAAGGCCTATGAGCTCATATTCCATACAATGGCGTCTCATTGTCTTCCCTACGCTATTATGGAGGTATCCAGAATCTCTTCTCCATCCCAGATGGAGGTATCTAAAACCTCTTCCCCGTATTAAACGGAGGTATCTCATACATTCATCCTAGATGAACGTATCTCAAATTTCACCTCCCCCCCATTCCAAATGGAGGTATCATAAACAATTATTAAGACAATTTTCAAATGCCGAAAACAACTTTTAAATTCATACCATGGAGGGTTAAACAAGGTGTTTTACTCACCTCTTGAAGCGAGATCCCATTGCTTCAATCCTTCTACTCGTATGTCCCTCTTTCTCAATCCTAGAATAATCAACTAATCTATGATATTTTGAGGGAATTAGTTAACCCTATATATAGTAGTTTAGGGTTGGTTTTCCTCTCTCTAGGTTTTCTATAAAAGATTGATTTTACCTAATTTAAATCCAAATTGATACCACATCTTTTATTTTGTTTTATCTTATTTCTATTTTAAAGGAAATATTATCTTAATCTTGTTTATTCAAAATTCTTAACAGTTTAATCTTTTAATTGATTTTTTTTTCTTAACAACTTAATTTATCTTCTCTTAATTGAATGCTTATTCGAATATTTGTATTTTAAATTTTGGGATGTTACAGTAAATCTCACCTTTGAAGTTGAAAAATAGTCTCTTTATAAGCACATTCTCAGTAAAAGGTCTTGAGGATCTTCTCTCTTGAGGAACCTCTTCCTAGTTGGTTTTTATCAAGGGTTCCTTCCCTTGTGGAAAACATAAACACTTTGGCTTATCTCTTTTTGAGAGTGGCGCCCCACCTCCATTTTTTTCCCCTCCATCATCCATTTCATGGTGCTTGGAACCTCAAGGAGAAAGATCAATGGGAGTGCAAAAGCTTTTTGCATCATACTCATGCACATATGTATGTTAAGGAGGTGTGGAAATCAAGCAAGGGAGGTGTGGGAAGCAACCACATGTCCTCTTGCCTACAAAAAGGTCCACCTTCTAACATACACTCCATACAAATAACTAATGGTACCCATGCTCAATTACAAGGTGAATTGGTTGAAATATAGTGGCCCTAAAAATACTACAGGCACCCACTAAAAATACTAAACAAACTACACAATATTTATATACAATTTTAAAGACTATGACCTAAATATCTTCATGAAGCTCCATTCTAACCATGTCTTCTCACAATCCTTATGTGACACCCTTCTACCCCCAAACACAATAAAGAAAGTAGCAAAAAATGTATTTATTTAAAATAGTAGGCTTTGCATTTAGGTAAACGGATTCACATCTCCCAGTATACACTTATTTTTGAAAATTATAATATAATAAAACATAACATATGAGTAAATACATTAGGCTTTACAAATGAGCTTTACATGATTCTCAATTACTAAAACTCATTAAAATATTGAATAATTCATATTCATAACAAAAAATATTAAATAATTCTCCTTAGTCCAAGGTTACACCTAATCAGAGCATCCTAACAAAAAGGTAAAAAAAAGCCAATCATTTATCACTAACAATATTATCAAGATCTTACTCACCTGAAAGTGACATTTAACCCAAACAAAATGCAACAAATAGCAAAGGGATGAGAATACGTCTCATGCATGTTCAGACACATATAAAGAGAATGACTTGTCAACTAAAGTACAAGAATTAAACATTTAAACTAATTTCACGCCCATGGCAGAGATTCTACATCCACACACATAAATTTGTTCATGCTAATGATGCTTATGCATGCTCTCAGGTACATGCCCAGCGGTCCTCTTCTATGTCAGTAACACGTAAATACAACCATTTCACCATAGGTTCACCCAATTGAATCCTCTTCTATACCAGTAACACGTAGCTATAATCGTGCAATGCAAAACAACAAAAGAAGACATGGTTTAGAATACCACATAATGGGCGATCCTCACAAACACTCTCCAACTGTCACACTCATGCATGCTCTCTTAGGTACGCGCCCGAAGCGGTCCTTTTCTATGCGAGTAACATGTAGGTACAACCATCTCACCATAGGTCCACCTAAAGTGAATCCTCTTCTATGTCAATAACAGGTGGGTACAATCGTGCAATGCAAAACAACCCAAGAAGACATTTAATCATGTTATCACATCTTACCCCTAATCGTAGTTGCGATGACATTTCGTCAGGCACATCCTGACCATCATTATTAACACAAATCACAATACAAATATTTAATCAAGTCATTATACACCTTCCCCAACTGCAGCTAGGATGGAACTTCATCAAGCACACCCTAATCATCATCATCAACACACTATATGTCCAGTTGAAATCAACATCAATATCACACAGTAAAACAAATCTCCAATTCACACAACTCAAACAACTTTCTAACATTCAATCATTCACCACACCTACAATTATAATATATTTTACAATAATCTAATATGTTATCATGATCCACCCCCAACTGCAGCTAGGATGGCATATCATTAGGCACACATCCTGATTATCATCGATCATTAACACAGTATACACTCAATTGTAATCAACATCCATATCATACAGTTGGTCAAATCCTCAATTCATGCTATCCAAACAACTTTCAAACACTTAGTCATTGATGACACTCACAATTATAAGATACATCACAATATTTCACACTATGACAATCAACACCATTACAACTCGCACTATCCCTTTTTATCTTACTCTTTTATTGTACCGTGTAGTCTAAATACAATATCTATAGTTGTACTAATGATATGAAAGTGCTACAAATTTTATTAGAAAGATAATACCATTATCTAAAACTTTTATGTTTATGTCCAAAGTTAGTTTTATCATCTACTATTTTTAGAAATTACAAACCCACGGCTACTAACCCCAAATCTAATATCTTGACCTTTACTCACTATTTTATTCCTAACTTGAGTTAGATAAATCTTTTTTAAGTGATTCCAACTCTATTGGAAAGCTACAACTTTCATGAAGAGAACGAATCCTAATAAGGTCATCTAGGTTATCTGGCAGAGCTCACAATACACATATTTTGTTTCACGTACTGGATGAGAGACACAACTTCCAACCCATATAACTCAGTCAATTCATAACATTTTTATGTTATTCTTGATCCTAAACTGTATCCCAAAATATGTATTTTCTAAAACAACAAACGGAACTCAATTTAGTTAACCACACAAAAAGATATTACAAAAACATTGAGGCCATGTTATACAAAAATTCTCAGATAACAAATATTCAACTTATAAGGTTCCTAAAATATAATTATAACTTCAAACTCTCAAACATTCTACTTTTTTTATTATCATCACACCCCATAATTGCATTGATAATAATCAATGTTGCGATCAATTCTCTCAATGGAAGAAAACTTCCAACACCTCACACTTAAATCTTTTTATAAATAAAGCAATTCAAGTAACATAGCAATCTTTCAATCATTACATTCATGAATCATATAATTAAAGTTCTTCATTGTTTAATCTTCAATACCATCCATAGAAACAAATAATTAATTCAATCACATCTAACACAAAATTCATCCCTAGGGAGGCTTAGGGTTCACCTCAACTACCCTATTTCTTATATAGAAACAAATAAACAAGCTAATCTCATCTAACATACGTCAATACTATTCATTAATTTGTTTAAGGGTACTATAATAAAAAGGGAAAAATATCAATCCAAACGTAATCATTACATCAAAATAATTTGATGTTGCACATATACTCCCAAAAATCTAGCTAAACAAATTAATATAGATATCTCATTACTATTTAGGAACACCAAACACATATAAATCTCAATTTCTCTTATATATAACTCAAACACATATCCCCAATTAATAAAATAGATTGATACAAACACCTAATAATTAGTCATGAGTATCAACCACACTTGAATCTCAATTTCTCTTATGTCTCATTAAAATACATCTTCAATTAACAAAATACATTATTACATTAGACAAACCCCAGATAAATTCTAATTTGGCAAACCATCCCATAATTCATAATTGTATGAACCAACACACCAATTCAATGATAAATAAGCACACCAACAATGATTAATCAATGATAACCTCATCTTCAACTAACTCAGTTCTTATAACCAATCACCAAGGGCTACAAAAGGGGCACTACAATTGTTATCATTAATACAAATTCAAGAACACTAATTTTCTAGAGTATAAAAAGGAACACCTCAATGCCAAAATAATCATTATACATAGGTTATTTTATCCCCAATTTCACAATCCTATGAAAACACATAATACGCTAATAAATCAACATACGAAACCATGATACAACTATAATAGAGGACTACAAAAGGGTACTACAATTATTATAATTAATAGATTTAAGAACACTAATTTTTTAGGGTGGAACTCCTCAATACCAAAGTAATCATTATGCATAGACTATTTTATTGTCAGTTTCATAATCTTATCAAAACACGTCGAATACACTAATAAACCGAATACTCCAATCCAACAAAATTAATATAGACCTTCATTAGTTAATATTCATGAACACCAAATATCAAAGAGTTAGAAAAATCAAAACATTCTTGTTATTCAAATACGAAAATATAATGATAATCGAGACAAACAATATATTCACACAATCATGCACAAAACATATTATTGGCACTTACTGCGGATGCTCATAACCCTTCAATGACATACATAAACCTATTGGAGCTTAGAGATCATTTCACTATCCATCTTCCCTACACATATCATATGAGAGATAATTTCCCACCCCCTTACCTTGATGAAGAAATAAGGACAAACGTAGATATTTCTTTTCCAATCCAACAAACCCTTGCCAAAATAGAGCTTCTATTGCAATATCATTTTCTCCCAAAACAGAACTCTAAATGCAGATCCCAACGGTTAGAATCGAGCACCACATGTCTGGAACTTACTATCCAATTTCAAACCAGATCCAACGGTTAACTAATTTACAATGATGATATTACAAAAACTGCATAGAGTTTTAGGAGAAATAACTCTCTCCCCTTTTTTCTCTCTATGGTCTCTCTTTTTCTTTTTCCCAAGCTTCTAGAAAATCTAGGATAAATTGAGGCAAGAGCGATCATGCCTTTTCTTCCCTTCCTACATAACAACCCTAATGGACCTAGCTCATCCAACTCATTTATCTTCTTACTTAACCCCTTTAACTTATAATATGTAAACCCCTACTAATAATATAAATATACATTTTTTTTGTTATTATTGTTTCTGAAAATATTTATTTTATTCTTTTCTCTACTAACAATATGTATATACTTTAGCATCTTTGGGATAATTAAGTATAATAAATAAATAAATTTCCATAAACTAATTCAATTAAGTTAAAATAATTAAACATACCTTATTTATGAAAACTAGGTTGTTACAATTTTTCCTCCTTTTTAGAAATTTGTCCCTGAATTACCTAAAGTGAATAACTTTGGATATGATTCCTTCATCTTGCTCTCAAGCTCTCATATAGCACTTTTGGACATACCTCCTCCCTAGATCACCTTGACCAAGAATTTCCTTGCCCTTGAGTGACTTAACCATTCGATCCTCATAGAAGACATCAACATAATCACACATTGCGGCTAATTCACTAATTACAACACTACTCCCAGCACTTAAGGAAGTTAGTATCTTGTACACTTGTGCATCTCCTTTTAAAGACACCTTAACCTAGTTAGTAGGAAAAAAGTCCTTATTCTTTTCTCTCCACTGATTTCCCAAAGACAACAATCTTTCAACACAATTCAGAAGAACATGTTTGGAAAACAAGAAGTTCATTACTTCTTTCTTTTTTTTATTCACAGAAGAAGTAGATCATAAAAACAAATGCAATCATTTTAAAGTAAATTCATCTGAACCAATTCATCTCATACTTCACACATCAAGCAAAGTACACAACAGGAACATAGTAAGCACATAACACACTGGCTAGATGGATAACAACTAACTAGGAAGACTCCACTAGTTAGATACCAAACACATTACATGGACTAACCTAAGCATTTCTCCTCCCAATCATTACAGTGCAAATTTACAATTGAGAGCACCACTCAAAGAAAGAAACCAATGACGAGACTTTGCACATCCTTTGATCCACAGTCAAGACCTTCGCAGAATCAATTGCCATACTTCTTTTACATTAAAGGTCCCTCCCTTAAAAACCATCTCATTCCTTGCAAGCTAGATACCCATAGTGTAGCCAACCATATGACACTAAAGACATATGTGGTTGATTTTCCTGCTAGCTTAGATATACCCAAAAGATGCCAAAAGCTAGATTCGCAGTCAACAGGTTATACAAACACTTACCCAAGACATCTATAACATCACATCCAGACAAAATAACTATACTTACAATAAAATAACAAATGGCTTACAGCTTCTAGTGTCACAAACAAAGAAAGAAATTGTCATCATTAGAAGGAATAATACTTCTTTTTGCCAATTCAATCTTTGTAGGGATTCTATTCAAAGCTTCCTTCAAAGCAAAAGCCACCACCTTATGCAGAGCCTTTGATTTCCATAACCTTTTAAAGAATGGAGAGCTAACTTCTTGAGAAACTCCACAAACTAAGTTGTACGCTTCCTTCACTAAATATTGACCAGAGCAACCCTGATTGTCTCCCCACCCGCAATCATCCTTCAAGTCGTACCTCATGGATACCCCTTCTAGTATATTCTCGAACTTCCTCACCTATTTCCCAACTAAATAGTTTCCTCCTCCAAGTAAGCCTTCACTCCTATCTGTTATTACACCAACCCTAACCTAAAAAAGAAGAGCATCTCTTTGATTAGATAGAACATATAGCCTAGGAAATTACGATTTAGGACCATTAGTCAACCTCCATGATGTGACCATGCCTAGCCAAGGACCTATCACTAGGGCCATGGCTAGAAGGATTGAAGAAGACCTAGCCCTTGCAGACAAAGGAAGACTTCACCTCCTATGGAGAGTGAAGATATTAGGCTAGAGACTTTAGTTAATAAAATGTAATTTTCCTTTATTTTAATTTTGAGGAGCATTAATAATTTAATTTGGGACATGTATTTAGTCCATTTTTTATTTTTAGGAGGTGTCTTAGGAATTTAAAGGGTGGATTTAGCTTTTTGGGTCTTTATGAAGGAAATAAGGGGTAGCCTTGATATCTACACCCCTCTTTTCCTACATAAACCCCCTAAGCTAATAAGAAGGAATCTTGGCCCTTGGTTTGAGAAACTTGGGCACCAAGTTTGATGATCTAAGGAGGGAATTGTTTCTCAATTCTCCTCCCTTAGATCTCTCCTTTTAATCCTAGCCCTTCTTTTTTAGGTTATCTTGTTTAAGAGGTTAGCTACCTCTATAAATAGGAGCTCCTCCCTCACTTGTATTTTTGACACTTGAATTTAATCCTAGAGACCATATTGGTTGAGGTTCTTACCTTTGAGTGTCCCCCTTTCTCCTTTGTGAGAGCTTCTAAGAGTTATCAAGGGACCCCTCCCTTGTGGCCTCTCCCCTTTGGCTTATCAAACCTAGTATTTGTGGCGCCTCACCCCATTCCTTTCCTCTCCATAAATCCATTTCCCTTCCAAGTGACTTTAGAAAGGATCCTTTGGGCACGTGATCATCAAAGATCACATCACTCCACCTCCTATCCCAAAAATTAAACAAAGACTCATCCCCAACCAAAGAATTGATCTCATCAAAGAACCACTCTCCTGACCCCACTTCAAAAGTTAATTTTAGAATATCCTTGCACCATTGGGACCCCCTTTTCCTATGCCTAACTTCTAGATTTGTTCTAATATCTTCCCCATACCTAGCCTCCAGAATTTTGATCCAAAGAGCACTACCCCCCTAGAGAACCCTCCAACATCATTTACCAAGGAGAGAGCCTTATTGAGTGCCACCACATCTTTGATTCCTAGACCTTTATGACTTTTATCTTTGCACACTTGCTCCTATTTAATCCAAGCTACATTGTTGCATTCATTTGAGCCACCCCACAGAAATTTCCTTTGCATGGATTGAATAGCTTTGGCCACCTTCGGAATCCTATAAAAAGACATAAACTAAAGTGGAATGGATGAGAGGGTAGATTTGATCAAGCAAATACGTCCTCCCAAGGACAAATTTTTGTCTCCAAAGTGTTAGTTTCACTCTCATTTTATCTAGATCTAGCTTCCAGACACACTCACACCTCACGTTCACCTTACTGGTATCTCCTGATAAGAGAATAACCTTTGTAGAACCCCACAATTTAACATCTTAGCAAAGAAAAACAACATAAAGATGGTATCATTTGCATATTGTTGGATTACCACCTGAAGACCATTTTCACCTAGCTTAATTCCTGATAGGAGATTAATCGAAAGAGCCTTTTTAATCATTCCTCCAAGCCCTTTAGTTGCAATTAAAAAGAGGGAGAGAGTCATAGGGTCGCCCTGCCTTAAACATCTTTGAATACAAAACTTCTTAGTAGCACTTCCATTTACTAGAACTGAAGCTAATGATGATCGAAGGCACCCTTGAATCCACCCGATCCACTTCTCCCTAAACGTTTCAGCATGTAGAACAGAAGAGGCCAATTAACAGAATCATAAGCCTTTCCAAAGTCCGCTTTAAATGCCAAGAGGGGTTTCTTACGCTACTTTTCCTCCTAGATAACTTCATTTACAATAACCACATTATCTAGTAGTTGTCTCCCTTTAATGAATGTGATTTGATTTCTTCAATGATAGTAGGCAACACCGTTTGTAACCTAACTACTAACACCTTTATGATGATTTTATAGATTACACTAATAAGAAAGATGGGCCTATAATCCTCGAGGCCTCTTGGGAATTCCTTCTTAAGAATCAAAGAGTAAATGCAGGTTCTTATTTGGTTCTATGGTCAGCTAGTGTCTCTAGGGAGCTAGGAACTCCATTATTTTTAAGAGTGCTAATATGGAGGCATTGACTATCTTGTTGGGTATTGGACTCCCTTTCTATGTGAAGAAAAGACCCAAATTGAGAAGCCCACTTGATATCTTATTTAAGTTAAGTGGAAAAGTTGTTTTGAAATAAGAGAGTTGAAAAGAGAAAAAGAGACATGACACTCTGCAATTGTAAATTCTCCACTGCAGATTCTTTCACCGTTGGATCAGGCTAATTTTTGGACAACACATTCAGAATGCATGTTTCTTCATTCTGACTGTTCGGATTATTGAAAGATGCATATTCCTACTTTTGCTACTCAAAAACCAGATTCTATGTCTGAAGAAGAGTGGGATTTTGAACACCAACATGTATGTGGTTTTATTCGGTAATTTGTAGAAGACAATGTTTATAATCACATTGCTAATGAGACACATGCGAGAACGTTGTAGGAGAAGATTGAGTCCTTGTATGCTTCTAAATTAGGGAATAATAAATTGTATTTGTTGAACTATCTGATGAATTTGAAGTACAGGGAGAATTCTTTATTTCAGATCACTTGAATGAATTTCAAGGGCTCCTAGATCAGTTATCTGGTATGGGTATCAAATTTGATGATGAAGTTTTGGGACTATGGCTACTGAATAATTTACCTGAGTCTTGGGAGACATTTCGGGTTTCTATTACAAACTCAGCCCCTAATGGTGTTATTTCTTTCGAAGCAGTAAAGAGTGGTACTCTTAATGAAGAGATGAGAAGGAAGGCACAAGGTTATTCATCTCAGCCTGAAGTACTTGTCATTGAAAATAGGGGGAGAATTCAAAGAAAAGAACTGAAAGAAGGTAGAGAAAAGAGCAGGAGTAAGTCCAAGTCCAGATACAAAAATGTGGAGTGTCACTATTGTCATAAGATAGGGCATATACAAAAATATTGTTTTTTGAGAAAAAAGGAGAACAAAGATAAAAAGGGTAAGCAGAAAGAGAAGGATCATGATGATGATAACCGTGTCACTACTGCTACTTGTGGTGACCTTGTTAATCTCCATGACAATGAATTAGTTAATCTTGTGTCAGATGAGAGCATGTAGATCGTTGATAGTGGTGCTACATTGCATGTTACACCAAGGAAGGAGTTTTTCACGTCTTATACTTCTGGTGATTTTGGAGTATTGAAGATGGGTAATGATAGTGTGTCTCACGTGATTGGTTTTGGTGATGTTTGCCTGTAAACCAACATGGGAGTGCAGTTTTTGCTCAGAGGAGTCAAACATGCTCCTGATATTTATTTTAATTTGATCTCTGTGTAGATGCTTGATGATAGTGGTTATGATAATCACTTTGGTTCTGGAAAGTGGAAACTCACCGAAGGTAACTTGGTTATGGCCAGAGGGGAAACTGTATTGGACAAAAGCTTTGGTTACTAAAGATAGTGTGAATGCCGTAGAATTGGAGGCCTATTTGTGGCACAGAAGGCTTAGTCATATCAGTGAAAAAGGGTTGAACTGCTTAGTTAAAAAGGATGTTCTTCAAGGGCTAAAATATGCAGAATTGAAGAGATGTTCTCATTGCATGGCTGGCAAGCAAACTAGAGTATCCTTCAAGAAGCATCCTCCCTCAATGAAGTCAAAGTTGTTGCAATTGGTGCATTATGATGTTTGTGGTCCATTTAAGGTAAAATCCTTTAGTGGTGCACTTTATTTTTGTTACCTTCATTGATAATTGTTCCAGGAAGCTATGGGTCTATGTCTTGCAGAGAAAAGACCAAGTCCTAGAGAAATTTAAACAATTTCATGCTTTGGTTGAAAGAGAGTCAGGCAAGAAGCTGAAACGTATTCATACTAACAATGGTGGTGACTATTGTGGACCCTTTGATGTTTATTGCAAGCAGTATGGTATTGCACATGAGAAGACCCCTCCTAAAACTCCTCAGCTAAATGGTTTAGCAGATAGGATGAATAGGCCATTGCTTGAGAGAGTGAGATGTATGCTCTCAAATGCTAAATTACCTAAGCATTTTTGGGGTGAGGCATTGTATACAGCGGTGCATGTTATTAATCTCACTCCTACTATTATTCTAAATAGTGAAGTTTCAAATAAAATTTGGTTTGGGAAAAATGTGAGCTATGATCATTTGTGTGTCTTTGGTTGCAAAGCCTTTGTTCATATTCCAAAGGATGAAAGATCCAAGTTGGATGCGAAGACAAGGCAGTGCATCTTCATTGGTTATGGTGAAGATGAATTTGGCTACAAGTTCTATGATCCAATTAAGAAAAAGCTTGTTAGAAGTCATGATGTACAGTTCATTGAAGACCAAACCATTGAGGACATTAATGATGTGATCTTTGATGATCACGTGCCCAAAGGATCCTTTCTAAGGTCACTTGGAAAGGAAATGGATTTATGGAAAGGAAAGGAATGGGGTGAGGTGCCACAAATACTAGGTTTGATAAGCCAAAGGGGAGAGGCCACAAGGGAGGGGTCCCTTGATAACTCTTAGAAGCTTTCACAAAGGAGAAGAGGGGACACTCAAAGGTAAGAACCTCACAACCAATATGGTCTCTAGGAGTAAATTCAAGTGTAAAAAATACAAGTGAGGGGAGAAGCTCCTACTTATAGAGGTAGCTAACCTCTTGAACAAGATAACCTAAAAAAGAAGGGCTAGGATTAAAAGGAGAGATCTAAGGGAGGAGGATTGAGAAACAATTCCCTCATTAGATCATCAAACTTGGTGCCCAAGTTTCTCAAACCAAGGGCCAAGATTCCTTCTTATTAGCTTAGGCGGTTTATGTAGGAAAAGAGGGGTGTAGATATCAAGGTTACCCCTTATTTCCTTTATAAAGACCCAATAAGCTAAATCCACCCTGTAAATTCCTAAGACACCTTCTAAAATAAAAAATAGACTAAATACATGTCTCAAATTAAATTCCTAATGCTCCTCAAAATTAAAATAAAGGAAAATTACATTTTATTAACTAAAGTCCCTAGCCTAATATCTTCACTCTCCATAGGAGGTGAAGTCTTCCTTTGTCTGCAACGGCTAGATCTTCTTCAATCCTTCTAGCCATGGCCCTAGTGATAGGTCCTTGGCTAGGCATAGTAACATCATCTCCTCCCTTTTGGAGAAGATTTGACCTTAAATCCATGGGGTCTTCATCATTTTCAGCACCTACAAATGGAGACAAATCAGAAACATTAAAACTGGTGCTTACCCCATAATCCTCAGGCAGATCTAAAATATAGGCATTATTACCGATCCGCTCAAGGATTTGGAAAGGTCCATCTCCTCTAGGGCTAAGTTTGGACTTCCTTTGAGAAGGAAATCTATCCTTTTCTCAAGTGAAGCCATATGACCTTTTTCCTCCCCTTATTGGCGAAAGTGGCATCTCTCAAGGATTGGCGCTCTATGTTAGCTTTAACCCTCTCATGTAATTGTTTTACAAAAATGGCTTTTGCCTCTCCTTCTTTATGCACAACAACAGAGAGAGGAAGAGGTAAAAGATCTAGAGGAGTATGAGGATTAAAGCCATAGACCACCTCAAATGGAGAATGTTTGGTGGTTCTATGAACCACTCGGTTATAAGCAAATTCAATGTGGGGAAGGTACTCATCCCAAGACTTATGGTTGCCTTTAAGGAGAGCCCTCAGTATAATGGATAAAGATTTATTCACCACTTCTGTTTGCCCATCAGTTTGATGGTGACAGGTAGTGGAAAAAAGAAGTTTAGTTCCCAGCTTAGCCCAAAGAGTTTTCCAAAAATGGCTAAGGAACTTCACATCCCTATCTGACACTATTGAAGAGGGTATGCCATGCAATCGGACAACCTCTTTAAAGAAAAGTCTTGCGATATTGCTTGCATCATCCACTTTGTGGCAGGGAATAAAATGGACCATTTTTGAAAATCGGTCCACCACCACAAATATGGAGTCTGCACCTCATTGGGTTCTTGAAATGCCAAAATTCCCCATGAGCCCACCCTCATGGCTCTCTTTTGTGAGTAAGTTCCTAATTGATCCTTGGGGTATACAAAGCTTACTCCCTTTGTAGAGATACCCCTCACTAATGAAGTACCCATCATGGGCCTTTAATGTGAATGCAGATGCAGAGTCAGCAAAGATGGGGCCGAAATGCTTGTCAGAAGGATACATAGCCTGAATGTCATCAAATCCCAAG
The DNA here is from genome assembly GCA_037954015.1 of Psophocarpus tetragonolobus. Lineage (NCBI taxonomy): Eukaryota > Viridiplantae > Streptophyta > Magnoliopsida > Fabales > Fabaceae > Psophocarpus > Psophocarpus tetragonolobus. Next base: position 39,406,265 of record CM075689.1, read on the forward strand.
ATTTTTGCACTCAAGGATGAATAAAGGGCATGACGCTGAAAGAGCATTAGCCACCACATTTTGTTTTCCTTTCTTGTACTTGATGACATAAGGGAAGGATTCAAGATATTCCACCCACGTTGCATGCCTTTTGTTCAATTTACCTTGACCCCTCAAATATTTTAGTGACTCATGGTCACTATGAATGAAAAACTCCTTAGGATCAAGGTAATGCTCCCAAGTTTGAAGAGCCCTAATTAGAGCATAAAACTCCTTATCATAGGTGGGGTAGTTGAGGGGGGCACCATTGAGTTTTTCACTGAAATACGCAATAGGGTACCCTCCTTGCAACAAGACAGCTCTCACACCTACACTAGAGGCAACACATTCAAGTTCAAATGTTTTAGAAAAGTCAGGTAATGCCAAGACTGGTGCATGGGTCAGTTTATGCTTAATTAGCTGGAAGGTTTTCTCTTGTTTCTCACCCCAAAGGAAAGGAACTTCCTTTTTCACCAAATCCTTTATTAGTTCGAAGAATGTGGAGAAATTAGGCACAAAGCACCTATAGAATCCAGCGAGACCATGAAAACTTTTGATCTTTGTCACACTCTTTGGGGTGGGCCATTCTTGAATAGCTTTTATCTTTTTGGAGTCAACATGGACCCCTTTTGTGCTAACTACAAAACCTAGGAAAACTACACTATCTACACAAAAGGTGCATTTTTCTAAGTTACCAAAAAGATGATTACTCCTAAGAAGAGTAAAAACATGCCTTAGATGTCCTAAATGATCATCTAGGTTTCTAGAGTAAACTAAAATGTCATCAAAGTAAACTACACAAAATTTACCAAGGCAATCCCTCAATACATGATTCATTAAGCGCATGAATGTGCTTGGGGCATTGGTTAGCCCAAAAGGCATAACAACCACTTATAAAGACCAAATTTAGTCTTAAAAGCAGTTTTCCACTCATCACCCTCTCTGATCCTTATTTGGTGGTAAGTACTTCTAAGATCTATTTTTGAAAATATTTTTGCCCTATGCAATTCATCTAACATGTCATCAAGACGGGGGATTTGGTGCCTATATTTGATGGTGATGTTATTGATTGCACGACAATCAACACACATCATCCATTAGCCATTCTTCTTGGGCACCAACAAGATTGGCATAGCACAACGACTTAGGCTCTTTTGAACCCAACCCTTCTCCAACAGCTCATTCACTTGAGACTTAATCTCTTGGGTCTCCATGGGGTTGGTCCTATAGGCAGGTCTATTACGTAGACTTGCGCCAGGCACCAAATCAATTTGATGTTCTATACCCCTAATGGGAGGAAGTCCTTTTGGAACCTCATTAAGGAATATATCATCAAATTCTTTTAAAATATCTTGAACCCCTTGAGGAAGGTGATCATGTGCATGGGTGTGGCAGTACTCTCAGCAGAAGAATGCAAAATGGGACAAGGATTTGATGTCTCTTTGCAAAAAATGAGATAAAATGGCTTGTTAGTCAAAGGAGCTTCTTTTAAATCACATTTAGTAGCAAATAGGTTTCTTTTACTAATATTCCCTTTCGAAGGGGCATCACCTTCCGCTCTCTCCTTACCCTTTTCAAGCTTTAAGGGTGAAGCTTGTTGTGTTTTTTTTTTGTTTTTGTTTTTCCTCAAATCTTTTCTTTTTCATCGCAAATTGATCATCAGCCACTTGAGAAGGTGACAAAGGATACAATTTGAAGCACTTTTTCATTCTGGGTGAGAATTATTTGGTTGGAGTGACTATGGTGAATAGCTTTCTTGTCAAATTGTCATGGTCTCCCCAACAGGATATGACCAGCCTCCATAGGAACTATGTCACAAAGAATCTCATCATTATAAGATCCTATGGAAATTGGAACCATAACTTGTTCATTGACTACAATCTCCCCTTGCTCATTGAGCCATTGCAATTTGTAAGGTTTGGGATGGGACATGGTAGTCAAGGCTAGTTTGTCATTTACTTTACATCTTGTATGGAAGATATTCTCTCTTTGTGACTGGCCAAGCTCTAGAGGTTGGCTTCCAAGAAGCCTTTGAACCATAAGGAGGTCCCCCTCATAAGGAAAAGCTGCCTCACACTCTTGTTCAAAAGTATGTCCCCCTTCTTCCTCAATCTCACTAGAGGAGGAAGATGAGTTATTCTCACTACAAATGTCTTATCCCCTCATAATCATGGTTTTCTTGTTAGGGCATTGAGAGGAAATGTGGCCTCTCCCAAGACATTTAAAGCATTTGATACTACTTTGCCTCTCAGTAGGCTTAGTAGTAGGGGGTTTTCTCTCTACATGAGGTGCTTTTGTATCTTGAAAATGCTTGGGTTCCTCTTTGGGAAAACACTTGAAAGAGTTTCCCTTAAGTTGGTCTCTCTTTGAGTAAGAGGGAGAATCTTTTTTAAAGCTTTTTCTCTTGAGTTGATTCTTAGCTCTTACACAAAGTTCTACCAACTCATCAAGGTTTGAGTATGAAAGAAGCTCTACCTTATCTCTAATGTTAGAGCTTAATCCACACAAAAACCTAGCAAGGGTGGCATTGGGTTCCTCAATGATATTGGCCCTTAGTATGAGAAGCTCCATCTTTTGTCTATACTCCTCAATACTTAGGTTATGTTGCCTAAGTCTTTGGAGCCTATCCAAAAGATCCCTCTCATAATATGAAGGAATGTGCCTTCTTCGCAAACAAGTTTTTAAATCATTCTAGTAGCGAATGTTAGGCATTTTTTTATGGGCCCTATCCTTAACTAACTCATCCCACCAATGCAAAGCAGAACCTTGAAAACTAAGGGAGGCCAAAAGGTACTTTCCTTTCTTCCCTTATTTCATAGCATCAAAAGAGTTGTTCCACTTTGACTTCCCAATCTAGGTAAGTCTCAACATCTTCCCTACCATGAAAATGGGGTAGGTCTACCTTTGGCTCCCTAGCATGATTTGTGTTCTCTTGAGGGGAATTATGATTGTATGATGAATGGGAGTGATGCTTATGTTGATTTCTATAGTATTCTTCTTCGGTAGAGCTAAAATGCCTAGATGGGGATCTTATGAGATTCTTTTCTTTTTGCTATCACTCTCCCTCCCATCTCTTATCTTACTCTCTTCTCCTCTCCTTCTCTCTTCTTCCTCTTTTTCTCTTTTTCTTTCTAGTTCTTTCCTTCTTCTCCTTTCTTCATCCTCTCATCTCTCTCTTTGCCTTCTCTCTTCTCGCTCTTTTTTCTCTTTTCTCAATTCCAACATCTCTTTTTTTAACTCTTCCTTCTCTTTTTATTTTTCCTTTTCTTTTATTTCTTTTTTTCTCTCTTTTTTTTCTCTCCTTTCTTGTTCTTTAGCCATCCATTCCCTAAATTCTAAGTTAAGGTTTTCAAGAGTGTCTCCCTTAGAAGGTTTTCTTTGGTTGACACTCTTACTTAATGAATAACTCTGTGCATTAGAATGTGTGTGGGAAGTCATGGTGCTTGGATGCTAAAAACTAAAGGGAAGGCCAAAAACTTTTTTTTTTCAAGCAACACTCCTCTCTTCTTTTTTTTTTTTGTTTTCTCACCTAAGGTGGCTTGATGAATCTTTGGAACTCTTAGCCTCTACACGTTTTTTAAAATAACATAAAATAAAATAAAGTGCAAGAATGTAAAAGAGAAAGGGCTCTAATCATGCTCCTAAGGTGTTGAAGGAATTGTACACTTCTCCCTTCTTCACCTAATTAACTAGGAACTACGCTAAAATTAACCAAAATTATTACAAACCAAGGGAGGGCCTTAAGGGCATTCAAACTCCCAATCTAAGATTAAGTTTACACAATACAAAGAATAAAAAAAAATAAAACAAAGTCTTCACTCCAAGCTTATTGGTGTTTGGCTCCTTTTGATCAAGCCCTTTTGAGTTGCATCAACCCACCCCCAGAATGCTACCCTTGTTTCCTATTGTTTGGACTTGCCAAAATCTTATGTATGGTATCTTTCCCAAGCTTTACTTACCAAGGCCGAATACAACACAAGACAAAAAGTAAAGGCGGATAACAAAACAAGGCTCACAAATCCAAGTGGATAGATTAAACAATGACAAACTCAGAAGTAAATAAGACAAGCAAGAATACATAAGGCCCACAAAGAAGGTAGCACACAAATAACTTTCCTAGATTAGCTGTAAGAGTGGAGATGAAAAAAGACTCAAACAAAAAAACTGAAACCAATAGTTGCGTACTTAATAAAATTTAAGTGACCAAAAGCTAAAAAACTTACTCAAGTAATTTTTTTTAATCACAAATGGTTCCTATATCAAATGTTTCTACTATTAGGTACACAACTTCAAAATTGTCTTTCTTTTGAGTTCTTTATCTTTTTTTTTTTAACTTGAACTTTTTCTAATATATATTTTTTTTAACTTTTTCTAATCATTTGTGTTGCACCTAATATCTTGTTTAATTGAAATTTTAATGAGGATACTTGAAATAATAACTCTTGAGTGAATAAGCGCAAAGTAAGGTCACACAATTTTCAAGCAAGGCATGCAACTAAAGGCAAAACAACTTAGTAGTTCCAAATACCACAGAACTAATGGTGCTTAAGGAATGATTTAGGGTTGATTTTGAAGTAAATTGATTGCTCAAATTACTAACACAATTCACCCAAGCTAAAATTCCATAAAGAGACACCAATAGTGAAGGTAAACCAAGTGGAAAACTACTAATAATTCAATATAAAAAAAGAAGCATATAAAGATTGAATTGAGCAAATATTTAAGAACAACAAAGATATTACTATGCTTGAACTAAAAGCATAAAAGACTTAAGAGTCTCAACAAGAGGTTTACTGATGTGACCATGCCTAGCAAAGGACCTATCACTAGGGCCATGGTTAGAAGGATTGAAGAAGACCTAGCCCTTACAGACAAAAGAAGACTTCACCTCCTATGGAAAGTGAAGATATTAGGCTAGAGACTTTAGTTAATAAAATGTAATTTTCCTTTATTTTAATTTTGGGGAGCATTAAGAATTTAATTTGGGACATGTATTTAGTCCATTTTTTATTTTTAGGAGGTGTCTTAGGAATTTAGAGGGTGGATTTAGCTTTTTGGGTCTTTATGAAGGAAATAAGGGGTAGCCTTGATATCTACACCCCTCTTTTCCTACATAAACCCCCTAAGCTAATAAGAAGGAATCTTGTCCCTTGGTTTGAGAAACTTGGGCACCAAGTTTGATGATCTAAGGAGGGAATTGTTTCTCAATTCTCCTCCCTTAGATCCCTCCTTTTTCCTAGCCCTTCTTTTTTAGGTTATCTTGTTCAAGAGGTTAGCTACATCTATAAATAGGAGCTCCTCCCTCACTTGTATTTTTTACACTTGAATTTAATCATAGAGACCATATTGGTTGTGAGGTTCTTACCTTTGAGTGTCCCCTTTCTCCTTTGTGAGAGTTTCTAAGAGTTATCAAGGGACCCCTCCCTTGTGGCCTCTCCCCTTTGGCTTATCAAACCTAGTATTTTTTACGCCTCACCCCATTCCTTTCCTCTCCATAAATCCATTTTCCTTCCAAGTGACCTTAGAAAGGATCCTTTGGGCACGTGATCATCAAAGATCACATCAAGTGGTATCTAGAGCCACTTTCTAAAGGTTACGTTCTTTCTCAATTTTTTTCGCTTTGTTGTTTCTCTCTTTGATCTCTTTATTTTAAAGTCCTTCAGTTTTTGTCATCTCTATTTCCTTTATTGTCTAGTAGTATAGCTTTTTATTCTTGCTATTAAATGCGCTTTTGTTTTCTATCTACGCGCCTATGTTCCATTTAATTTGATGCGATTTTATTTGTCCCTTTCTTTGCATCTTATTTTCGTGTTCAAGTTGCTTAATTTTCCCTTGGTTTTTTATGTTAAAGTGTGCCTAAGAAGTTGTGACCATTAAACCCACATGGTTGAGGATTTTTCCACACCATTGTGGTGATCAACTTTGCCACTTTGTTGTGCCTTTTGTTTTGAGTCTCTTGCTGAAATTTTTGCTCTATTTTTAGGTGTGTTATTTTTTCTTAATCTTGTGTTTTGTCAAATACTAGTCATGTTAGTTTCCTATTTTGTCTCATTTAAATTCTATAGGTTTTAGCCTCTTAAAATTTTTACAAAAAATCCTTCAAAAACATTTTGAATTGAGCTCCTAAGAGGTGAACCTCTTGTTGAGTCTCTTAAGTCTTTTATGCTTTTAGTTCAAGCATATTAATCTCTTTTTTGTTCTTAAATATTTGTTCAATTCTATCTTTATATTTTCTTGTTTTATGTTGAATTATTAGTAGCTTTCCACTTGGTTTACCTTCACTATTGGTGCCTCTTTATGGAATTTTAGCTTGGGTGAATTGTGTTAGTAATTTGAGCAATCAATTTACTTCAAAATCAGCCCTAAATCATTCCTTAAGCACCATTAGTTCAGTGGTATTTGGAACTACTAAGTTGTTTTGCCTTTAGTTACATGCATTGCTTGAAAATTGTGTGACCTTACTTTGTGCTTATTCACTCAAGCGTTATTATTTCAAGCATCCTCATTAAAATTTCAATTCAACAAGCTATTAGATGCAGCAAAAAGATTGCAAAAAGATTAGAAAAAGTTAAAAAAAAATAGAAAAAGTTCAAGTTAAAAAAAAAAGAAGATAAAGAACTCAAAAGAAAGAAATTTGAAGTTGTGTACCTAATAGTAGAAACATTTGATATGAGGAACCAATTGTGATTCAAAAAAAATTACTTGAGTAAGCTTTTTAGTTTTTGGTCACTTAAATTTTATTAAGTGTGCAACTATTGGTTTCATTTTTTTTGTGTGAGTCTTTTTTTATCTCTACTCTTAGAGCTAATCTAGGAAAGTTATTTGTGTGCTACCTTCCTTTGTGAGCCTTATATTTTCTTGCTTGTCTTCTTTACTTCTTTGAGTTTGTCATTGTTTAATCTATCCACTTGGATTTGTGAATCTTGTTTTGTTATTCACCTTTGTTTGTTGTCTTGTGTTGTATTCGGCCTTGGTAAGGAAAGGTTGGGAAAGGTTCCATATATAAAATTTTGGCAAGTCCAAACAAGAGGAAACAAGGGTAGCATTCTTGGGGTGAGTTGATGCAACTCAAAGGCGCTTGATCAAACGGAGACAAACACCAAAAAGTTTGGAGTGAAGACTTTGTTTTATTTTTTTTTATTCTTTGAATTGTGTATACTTAATTTTAGATTGGGAGTTTGAGTGCCCTTAAGGCCCTCCCTTGGTTTGTAATAATTTTGGTTAATTTTAGCATAGTTCCTCGTTAATTAGGTGAAGAAGGGAGAAGTGGTACACTTCCTTCAACACCTTAGGAGCACGATCAGAGCCCTTTCTCTTTTACATTCTTGCACTTTTATTTTATTTTATGTTATTTTGAAAAAACGTGTAGAGGCTAAGAGTTCCAAAGACTCATCAAGCCACCTTAGGTGAGAAAACAAAAAAAAAAGAGAGGAGTGTTGCTTGAAAAAAAAAAGTTTTTGGCCTACCCTTTAGTTTTTAGCATCCAAGCACCATGACTTCCCACACATATTGTAGTGCACATAGTTGTTCGTCAAGTAAGAGTGTCAACCAAAGAAAACCTTCTAAGGGAGACACTCTTGAAAACCTTAACTTAGAATTTAGGGAATGGATGGCTAAAGAACAAGAAAGGAGAGAAGAAAAAGAGAGAAAAAAAGAAATAAAAAAAAAGGAAAAACAAAAAGAGAAGGAAGAGTTAAAAAAAGAGATGTTGGAAATGAGAAAAGAGAAAAAAGAGCGAGAAGAGAGAAGGCAAAGAGAGAAAAGAGAGGATGAAGAAAGGAGAAGAAGGAAATAACTACAAAGAAAAAGAGAAAAAGAGGAAGAAGAGAGAAGAAGAGGAGAAGATAGTAAGAGGAGAGATGAGAGGGAGAGTGATAGAAAAAATAAAGGAATTCTCATAAGATCCCCATCTAGGCATCTGAGCTCTAGTGAAGAAGAATACTATAGAAATCAACATAAGCATCACTCTCATTCATCATACAATCATCATTCTCCTCAAGAGAACATAAATCATGCTAGGGAAGATGTTGAGACTTACCTAGATTGGGAAGTCAAAGTGGAACAACTCTTTCGATGCTATGAAATTAGGGAAGAAAGGAAAGTACCTTTGGTCTCCCTTAGTTTTCAAGGTTCTGCTTTGCATTGGTGGGATGAGTTAGTCAAGGATAGGGCCCGTAAACAAATGCCTGACATTCGCTACTGGAATGATTTAAAAACTTGTTTGCGAAGAAGGCACATTCCTTCATATTATGAGAGGGATCTTTTGGATAGGCTCCAAAGACTTAGGCAACATAACCTAAGTATTGAGGAGTATAGACAAAAGATGGAGCTTCTCATACTAAGGGCCAATATCATTGAGGAACCCAATGCCACCCTTGCTAGGTTTTTGTGTGGATTAAGCTCTGACATTAGAGATAAGGTAGAGCTTCTTTCATACTCAAACCTTGATGAGTTGGTAGAACTTTGTGTAAGAGCTGAGAATCAACTCAAGAGAAAAAGCTTTAAAAAAAATTCTCCCTCTTACTCAAAGAGAGACCAACTTAAGGGAAACTCTTTCAAGGGTTTTCCCAAAGAGGAACCCAAGCATTTTCAAGATACAAAGGCACCTCATGTAGAGAGAAAACTCCCTACTACTAAGCCTACTGAGAGGCAAAGTAGTATCAAATGCTTCAAATGTCTTGGGAGAGGCCACATTGCCTCTCAATGCCCTAACAAGAAAACCATGATCATGAGGGGACAAGACATTTGTAGCGAGAATAGCTCATCTTCCTCCTCTAGTGAGAGTGAGGAAGAAGGGGGACATACTTTTGAACAAGAGTGTAAGGAAGCTTTTCCTTATAAGGGGGACCTCCTTATGGTTCAAAGGCTTCTTGGAAGCCAACCTCTAGAGCTTGGCCAGTCACAAAGAGAGAACATCTTCCATACAAGATGTAAAGTAAATGACAAAGTATGTTCTCTCCTTGTTGATAGTGGCTCCTGTTGTAATTGTTGTAGCTCTAGGTTGGTTGAAAAGCTAGCCTTGACTACCATGCCCCATCCCAAACCTTACAAATTGCAATGGCTCAATGAGCAAGGGGAGATGGTAGTCAATGAACAAGTTATGGTTCCAATTTCCATAGGATCTTATAATGATGAGATTCTTTGTGACATAGTTCCTATGGAGGCTGGTCATATCCTGTTGGGGAGACCATGGCAATTTGACAAAAAAGCTAATCACCATGGTCACTCCAACCAAATAATTCTCACCCATGATGAAAAGCGCTTCAAATTGTATCCTTTGTCACCTTCTCAAGTGGCTGAGGATCAATTTGCAATGAAACAGAAAAGAGTTGAGGAAAAACAAAAACAAAAAAAAGCACAACAAGCTTTACCCTTAAAGCTTGAAAAGGGTAAAGAGAGAAAGTCAGAAGGTAATGCCCCTTCGAAAGGGAATATTAGTAAAAGGAATCTATTTGCTACTAAACGTGATTTAAAAGAAGCTCCTTTGACTAACAAGCCCTTTTATCTCATCTTTTGCAAAGACGCATCAAATCCTTCTCCCATTTTGCATTCTTCTGCTGAGAACACTACCACAGCCCATGTACATGAGCACATTCCTCAAGGGGTTCAAGATATTTTAAAAGAATTTGATGACATATTCCCTAATGGGGTTTCGAAAGGACTTCCTCCCATTAGGGGTATAGAACATCAAATTGATTTGGTGCCTGGCGCAAGTCTACCTAATAGACCTGCCTATAGGACCAACACCATGGAGACCCAAGAGATGAGTCTCAAGTGAATGAGCTGTTGGAGAAGGGTTGGGTTCAAAAGAGCCTAAGCCCTTGTGCTGTACCGGTCTTGTTGGTGCCCAAGAAGAATGACCAATAGAGGATGTGTGTTGATTGTCGTGCAATCAACAACATCACCATCAAATATAGGCACCGAATCCCCCGTCTTGATGACATGTTGGATGAATTGCATGGGGCAAAAATATTTTCAAAAATAGATCTTAGAAGTGGTTACCACCAAATAAAGATCAAAGAGGATGATGAGTGGAAAACTGCTTTTAAGACTAAATTTGGTCTTTATGAGTGGTTGGTTATGCCTTTTGGGCTAACGAATGCCCCAAGCACATTCTTGCGCTTAATGAATCATATACCGAGGGATTGCCTTGGTAAATTTTGTGTAGTTACTTTGATGACATTTTAGTTTACTCTAGGAACCTAGATGATCATTTAGGACATCTAAGGCATTTTTTTTCTCTTCTTACGAGTAATCATCTTTTTGGTAACTTAGAAAAATGCACCTTTTGTGTAGATAGTGTAGTTTTCCTAGGTTTTGTAGTTAGCACAAAAGGGGTCCATGTTGACTCCGAAAAGATAAAAGCTATTAAAGAATGGCCCACCCCAAAGAGTGTGACATAGATCAAAAGCTTTCATGGTCTCGCTGGATTTTATAGGCGGTTTGTGCCTAATTTTTCCACGCTCTTCGCACCAATAAATGATTTGGTGAAAAAGGAAGTTCCTTTCCTTTGGGGTGAGAAACAAGAGAAAGCCTTCCAGCTAATTAAGCATAAACTGACCCATGCACCAGTCTTGGCATTACCTGACTTTTCTAAAACATTTGAACTTGAATTTGATGCCTCTGGTGTAGGTATGGGGGCTGTGTTGTTGCAAAGAGGGCACCCCATTGCGTATTTCAGTGAAAAACTCAATGGTGCCCCCCTCAACTACCCCATCTATTATAAGGAGTTTTATGCTCTAATTAAGGCCCTTCAAACTTGGGAGCATTACCTTGCTCCTAAGGAGTTTGTCATTCATAGTGACCATGAGTCACTAAAATATTTGAGGGGTCAAGGTAAATTGAACAAAAGGCATGCAACGTGGGTGGAATATCTTGAATCCTTTCCTTATGTCATCAAGTACAAGAAAGGAAAACAAAATGTGGTGGCTGATGCTCTTTCTAGGCGTCATGCCCTTTATTCATCCTTGAGTGCAAAAATCTTGGGATTTGATGACATTCGGGCTATGTATCCGTCTGATACGGATTTCGGCCCCATATTTGCTACCTCTGCATCTGCATTCGCATTAAAGGCCCATGATGGGTACTTCATCAGTGAGGGGTATCTTTACAAAGGGAGTAAGCTTTGTATACCCCAAGGATCAATTAGGAACTTACTTACAAAAGAGAGTCATGAAGGTGGGCTCATGGGGCATTTTGGGATTTCAAAAACCCTCATGCTTTTACAAGAGAAATTCTTTTGGCTTCATATGCGTAGAGATGTCCATAGACATTGCTCTAAATGTATAGCTTGCTTGCAAGCAAAGTCTAAAGCAATGCCTCATGGATTATACACACCTTTACCTGCTCCTTCTGCAACTTGGGAGGATATTAGCATGGATTTCATCCTTGGGCTCCCAAGAACCCAACGAGGTGCAGACTCTATATTTGTGGTGGTGGACCGATTTTCAAAAATGACCCATTTTATTCCCTGCCATAAAGTGGATGATGCAAGCAACATCGCAAGACTTTTCTTTAAAGAGGTTGTCCGATTGCATGGTATACCCTCTTCAATAGTGTCAGATAGGGATGTGAAGTTCCTTAGCCATTTTTGGAAAACTCTTTGGGCTAAGCTGGGAACTAAACTTCTTTTTTCTACTACCTACCACCCTCAAACTGATGGGCAAACAGAAGTGGTGAATAGATCTTTATCCACTATGCTGAGGGCTCTCCTTAAAGGCAATCATAAGTCTTGGGATGAGTACCTTCCCCACATTGAATTTGCTTATAACCGGGTGGTTCATAGAACCACCAAGCATTCTCCTTTTGAGGTGGTCTATGGCTTTAATCCTCGTACTCCTCTAGATCTTTTACCTCTTCCTCTTTCTGTTGCTGTGCATAAAGAAGGAGAGGCAAAAGCCATTTTTGTAAAACAATTACATGAGAAGGTTAAAGCTAACATAGAGCGCCAATCCTTGAGAGATGCTACTTTCCCCAATAGGGGGAGGAAAGAGGTCATCTTTGAAAAGGGCAACTGGGTATGGCTTCACTTGAAAAAGGATGGATTTCCTTCTCAAAGGAAGTCCAAACTTAGCCCTAGAGGAGATGGACCTTTCCAAATCCTTGAGCGGATCGGTAATAATGCCTATGCTTTAGATCTGCCTGAGGATTATGGGGTCAGCACCAGTTTTAATGTTTCTGATTTGTCTCCATTTGTAGGTGCTGAAAATGATGCAGACCCCATGGATTTGAGGTCAAATCCTCTTCAAGGGGGAGGAGATGATGTGACCATGCCTAGCCAAGGACCTATCACTAGGGCCATGGCTAGAAGGATTGAAGAAGACCTAGCCCTTGCAGACAAAGGAAGACTTCACCTCCTATGGAAAGTGAAGATATTACGCTAGAGACTTTAGTTAATAAAATGTAATTTTCCCTTATTTTAATTTTGGGGAGCATTAAGAATTTAATTTGGGACATGTATTTAGTCCATTTTTTATTTTTAGGAGGTGTCTTAGGAATTTAGAGGGTGAATTTAGCTTTTTGGGTCTTTATGAAGGAAATAAGGGGTAGCCTTGATATCTACACCCCTCTTTTCCTACATAAGCTCCCTAAGCTAATAAGAAGGAATCTTGGCCCTTGGTTTGAGAAACTTGGGCACCAAGTTTGATGATCTAAGGAGGGAATTGTTTCTCAATTCTCCTCCCTTAGATCCCTCCTTTTAATCCTAGCCCTTCCTTTTTAGGTTATCTTGTTCAAGAGGTTAGCTACCTCTATAAATAGGAGCTCCTCCCTCACTTGTATTTTTTACACTTGAATTTAATCATAGAGACCATATTGGTTGTGAGGTTCTTACCTTTGAGTGTCCCCTTTCTCCTTTGTGAGAGTTTCTAAGAGTTATCAAGGGACCCTCCCTTGTGGCCTCTCCCCTTTGGCTTATCAAACCTAGTATTTCTGGTGCCTCACCCCATTTCTTTCCTCTCCATAAATCCATTTTCCTTCCAAGTGACCTTAGAAAGGATCCTTTGGGCACGTGATCATCAAAGATCACATCATTTACCTCTTAGGAGCTCAATTCAAAATGTTTTTGAAGGCTTTTTGTAAAAATTTTAAGAGGCTAAAACCTAAGAAATTTAAATGAGACAAAATAGGAAACTAAGATGACTAGTATTTGACAAAAACCAAGATTAAGAAAAAAAATAACACCTAAAAATAGAGCAAAAATTTCAGCAAGAGACTCAAAACAAAAGGCGCAACAAAGTTGCCAAAGTTGATAACCACAATTGATGCATGCCTCCCTTGATCTTTTTCTAGAGGTTTTCTTCTTTGGTGAAATGGTTTGTGGAGAGGTAAGAAGTGAGGTGGTTTTAGGCGCCACTTAAGGTAAGATAAACCTAAGAGGGAAAGTTTGCCACAAGGGCTTGAATCCTTGATAAAAACCTAAGGAATTCTCAAAGAGAGAAGGGTGGACACTAAGAGAATTTTGGCCAACTCAAGGTTTTTCCATTCAATAAAGTGTAAAAAAAACAAGAGTGTGAAGGAACACCTTTTTATAGAGGGAGCTAACCTCTTGGACAAGTCAAGAAGGAAAGGAAGGGCTAGGATTAAAATGAGTCGTCCAAGGGAGCAGGATTGAAGCCCAAAGTCCAATCAATCCCCTCCTTTATATGAGAATTGGTGCCCAAGCTACCTCATCCAAGGGCCAAGATTACTCCTTTATTAGTTTTGGGTTTTATTTAGGAAAAGAGGGTGTAGTTATCAAACTACCCCCTTATTTCCTAAATAAAGGCCCAAAAGCTAATCTTACCCCTTCTTATTACTAAGACACCTCCTAGAAAATTAAATGGACTAATACATGTCGAAAATAAAATCCTAGGTTCCTAAAAGAAAAATTGCAAGTAAATAAGTCATGGCTTGCATAGCTTGATGGTCATATGGAGGTGAGATCTTCCTCCCTCTACTCTAGCCATGTCTTCTTCTATTCTCCTAGCCATGGCCCTAGTGATATGACCCTTGCTTGGGGAGCATGCATCATCTCCTCCCCCTTGGGAAGGATTTGATCTCAAATCTGATAGATCCTCGTCTTCTTCATCAGTACCTACAAAAGGGATCAAATGACAAACATTCATGGTAGTACTAACACCATATTCCTCAGGGAGATCTCATATGTATGCATTGTTGTTCACTTTCTTTAGGACTTGAAAGGGACCATCTCCTCGGGGGCTAAGCTTGGACTTCCTTTGAGTAGGGAAACGATCCTTCCTCAAATGAAGCCATACCCAATCCCCTACATTGAAGATAATTTCTTTCCTGCCCCTATTGGCTTTACTAGCATACTCCTTTGAATGATGTTCAATGTTGTCCTTTACCCTCTCATGTAATTTTTTAACAAAATCCTCTCTTGCTATTCCTTCTTTGTCAACAAAAGAAGGAAATGGTAAGGGCAAGATATAAAGAGGAGTGAGGGGGTTAAAGCCATAAACAACTTCAAAAGGAGAATGCTTGGTGGTCCTTTGAACCACCCGGTTGTATGCAAACTCAATATGGGGTAGTATTCATCCCAAGACTTGTGATTTCCTTGAAGAGGTGCCCTAAGCTTGCCTTGACCCTTCAAATAATTAAGTGACTCATGGTCACTATGAATGACCATGAGTCATTCACCTAGTCTTGAGGTCAAATCCTCTCCAAGGGAGAGGAGATGATGCAATCTCACCTAGCATGCATCATGGCTAAGAGGACTCAAGGAAGGCATGGCATGGACAAAAGCTCATTGAAGATTTGAAGCCATAGTCTTCGTTATTTTTAGCTTGTAAATATTTTATTTTAATTAGATAAATAGGAAAGTATTTTTAATTCCCTTAAGACCATGTATTTCCGGCCACCTTCTTAGTTTATAAGGTATAGGCGTCTTTAGTTAAAAAGGAGGAGTAAGCTTATAATGGGTGCATAAGTTAAGACATGATTTTGGGCTAGCCCATTCACATTAAGATATGCTAATTGAACCCATAGGGGGTGAACTTAGGTGCCTCACTTAAGGCCTAAGACTTGGGTTAATTAGTTTTAATCCTAATTAAGCCCAAGTCCCACATTGCCTAGAAAAGTGTGCCCAAGCTCTCCCATTGGGCTATATATACTAATTCCCCCTCATTGTAAAATTTCACCTTTGAAGTTGAGTGAAAATAGTCTCTTTGTGAGCACATTCTTAGTAAAAGATCTTGAGGATCCTCTCTCTTGAGGAACCTCTTCCTAGTTGGTTTTTATCAAGGGTTCCTTCCCTTGTGGCAAACCTAAACACTTTGGCTTATCTCTCTTTGAGAGTGGCGCCCAACCTCCATTTTCTTTCCCCTCCATCATCCATTTCATGGTGCTTGGAACCTCAAGGAAAAAGATCAAGGGAGGCATGCATCATTTGGTATCAGAGCCAACTCCATGAGGTTCTTTTCTAGTCTTAATTTTCTTTAATTTTTTTCAGCTTTTCTTCTTAGAGTTCTTGCTTTTTCCTTTACTTTTTCCAGCCTTTGATTCTTGTCATTTAATTCCTTTTATGTCTTGTTAGTTTATGTTTTTGTAGTTTTCATTTTATGCAATTTATTTCCTAGTTTTTATTGCTTTCTAGATTCAATTTATCTTGTTCTTTTCCATTGAATCTTTATATGTTTCCTTTAGGATTGTTTCTTTAATTTTCTGCCCAGATTTTTATTTTTTCCTTATTCTTGTGCAAATCCTAAGAAGATCATTGTAATGACTTCACAAAATTTGTGAAGGAAGCCACATATTGTGGTCTTGATCTTTGGATGCACGTTGTTCTTCTTATTTGAATTTTTAATTCTATTTTCCTGCACCTATTTTTCTGTTTTTCCAGCCCTTTGTTCTCTGTTTTGGGCATATATTTCTGGTTATTTTGAGTCATTTAATTTCAGTTTTTAATCTTCCAAGTTGTGTCTTAGTTGGTCATGTTGTAGCCCTTTTATTGTCTCTTAATTCTACATAGTTTTGCCTTTTTATTTTTACCATAAAAGTGTGTTATTTCTCTATTGGAAATTGAGCATCAAAGAGGCTTACTCTTGATCCCATGTCCTTAGAGTCTCACGTGCTATTTAGATCTTAGCATGTTCTTAAAAAAAAAATCTTCAAAAAAATTAATGCTCAATTTCTTCCAAATTTCATTCACTTGTTAAATAATTTTAGTATCTTAATTTTGTGCTAGTTTTTGTGGTGATTTTTGTTGATTGGCTTTGAGAGGCATGTTGGGTATGATTGGGCTGATTATTGAGTAATCAAGTTGGCCTCAACTTCCATAAAACTCTCCTTGTGCCATTTATTTTTTATCACCTAAAATTACTAGTTCATATTAGGTTGCTTTGTTTCTTAATTTTGCACTTTTGTATATCAATTATGGTGGCCATTTCCTATCCTTTGTTCAAGCATTTATGATTCTTTGACTCCTCACTATATTTGCTACAAAATGTGTTAAGAGGTGTAGCAAAATTGTTTCAAAAAAAAAGAAGAAAAGAAATCAAAAGTGTAAAATAAGTAAAAAAAAAAGAGTTAGTAAAAAGTGCTAAAAACAAGTAAAAAGAGTACAATTTTGCTACACCTTTTATTTCTTGCTTGTCCGTATTGGCTTTCTTTGTGTTTGTCAAATAAATTCTTTCCACTTGGATGTGTTCCTATTCTTGTTAAGTGCTTTTTATTGCTTTTTTCTTTCAAATTCTACTTCCCTTGGTCTCTTGCTTGGGCGCTTGTTTTCTCTTGGTAGGTAGCCAAATTGTTGAAATTTTCACAAGGGTAGCATCCTTAGGAAGTGTTGATTTAAAACCAAGGAAGAGGAGACTTGAAAAGGAGGCCAAGACTAGAGTGATACACTTGGTGAGGAGCACTTGAAGAAAGGAGCTACATTCAACTACTTTTAATTTTCTTTGTTTAATTTGGGTGTATTTTTAAAGGACATTTTAATTAGAGGTATTGGATGCCCATAAGGGTCACCTCTTTTGTGTTTAATAAACCTTAGTTTCTCGTTTTAGTATGGATAAGGAATTGGTACCCCTTATTCATACTTAGGAGCACGTTAGAATCCTTTAGCTTTGCTTTAAATTTCTTTATTTGCTTTCAACGCTTTAGAAAGTGTTAGAGTTCCAAAGACTCTTAACACTTTAGGAGAAAACAAAAAAGAGAGGAGTATTTTGCATATTAGTTCCCTAGGCCTTACACTTTGACATGTTTTCACACACTTCTAGGAGTGTTAGAAGTAGTAATGAAACTAGGGAAAATAAAGGAGAAGAATGTGAGAATAGAATAAAAGAAAAGAATGAGAAGAGTGATAAAACAACCTTGCCCACATATCCATACTCTATTGATTGGGAAATAGTAGAAAAACAACGTAGGGAATTTTGGAAAAATGAGAGAAAACAAAGAGAGATGAGGAAAAGAGAACAAGAGGAACTAGATAGAGAGGAGAGAAGAGAGAAAGAACAAAAAGAAAAGGAGAGACAAGAAAGAAAAGAAAGAAGAGAAAAAGAGAGACAAATAGAGAGTAGGGAAAATGAAAAGAAAGAAAGAGAAGCAAGAGAAAAAGAAAGAGAAGAGAGAAGAGAAAAAGAGAAAAGAGAAAAAGAAAGAGAAAAAGAAGAAAACAAAAGAAAAGAGTTAGAGAGAAAAGAGAGAAGAGAAAGGAGAGAAAAAGAGAAGAAAGAATTGGAAAAGAGAGAAAAGGAACAAAATAAGTTAGAAAGAAGGGAAGAAATGAAGATATAAAAAGAGAGAGATGCCTATAAGAGCTCTTGTGGTAACATTTACACACATTATAGAGACTTAGAGGAGCCTAAAATAATCCATGACATTCATGCTTCTTCTAGTAAGAAGGAAAACCCTAAGAGGCATCCTAAGAAAAAGACAAACCCTTCTATAATTAAACCCAAAAGAGAGTCATCCAAAAGAAAGCATATTGAGAGAAAACCCTTGAGTATGAGTGACACCCCTACCAATAGTTCGAGCACTCGTTTTCGAAGTCCTAAATGTTTTAAGTGTTTAGAAAAAGGGCATATTGCTTTGTTTTGCCCCAAAAGAAAAAGGACTTTAAAGGGAACATCAAATGAAAAGGGTATTCATTCATGTGATGATCTCTTCAAAGTGAAACAACTTCTTGGAAGCCATCCTTGTAAGGAAACCCAAACACAAAGAGAGAATGTTTTTCAAACAAGATGCAAAATTTTGGGCAAAACTTGTTCTCTTATTGTGGATTGTGGATCATGTTGTAATTTTTGTAGCACGAGGGTGGTGGAAAAGTTATCACTTGCTACTACTCCTCATCTTTCACCTTATTCTTTGCATGGACTTAATTATGAAGATGGTGTAGTAGTAAGAGAGCAAGTGGAGATTAGCTTCTTCATAGGGAAGTATCATGACAAAGTGTTATGTGATGTAGTCCCTATGGAAGCTAGTCACATGTTGCTGGGAAGGCCATGGCAACATGATAAGGAAACTTTGCACAATGGCCTCACTAATAAAATCACTCTCTCTCATAAAGGGAAAAAGATCACCTTACTTCCATTTACCCCTACCGAGGTTATGGAGGATAGAAGGATCATGAAGCTTAAGAGAGAAAGGGATAAAAATGAAAATAAGGTTGTTGGTAGGAAGACCGAGTCTAAGGAAGATCCGCCTTTGCCTTCAAAGGAGGTTCTCTACATAGAAAAATTTTCCTACTAACTCTTACAAAAAGAACAAGTTGAATTTGAGGATGTGCCTATATATTTTGAGCACCTTGATCCACACCCTCAAATCCAACTTGATGAGTGCTCCATTCCACTTAGACTAGTCTCGCCAACTATTTCAAAACCTTTGAGGCTAGTATCTAGTGCAATTGGAGGAGGATGGGTAGCTGTTGTGTGGAGGCACATGCACACTAAAATATTTTCAAACTTTAGTGCCAACCTCCACTACCCCATTCTTAAAAGGCCTCCTTATAGACCTCTCACTTCCCCCAAAATCACTTGTCTGCATATACTTACTGCTTTCCTTATTTTCTTGCAGACTTTGAAAAAGCGGAAGAAAGACCTCAAGATTTGAGGTCAAATCCTCTCCAAGGGGGAGGAGATGATGCAATCTCACCTAGCATGCATCATGGCTAGGAGGACTCAAGGAAGGCATGGCATGGACAAAAGCTCATTGAAGATTCGAAGCCATAGTCTTTGTTATTTTTAGCTTGTAAATATTTTATTTTAATTAGATAAATAGGAAAGTATTTTTAATTCCCTTAAGGCCATGTATTTCCGGCCATCTTCTTAGTTTATAAGGAATAAGTGTCTTTAGTTAAAAACGAGGAGTAAGCTTATAATGGATGCATAAGTTAAGACATGATTTTGGGCTAGCCCATTCACAATAAGATATGCTAATTGCACCCATAGGGGGTGAACTTAGGTGCCTCACTTAAGGCCTAAGACTTGGGTTAATTAGTTTTAATCCTAATTAAGCCCAAGTCCCATATTGCCTAGAAAAGTATGCCCAAGCTCTCCCATTGGGCTACATATACTCATTCCCCCTCATTGTAAAATTTCACCTTTGAAGTTGAATGAAAATAGTCTCTTTGTGAGCACATTCTTAGTAAAAGGTCTTGAGGATCCTCTCTCTTGAGGAACCTCTTCCTAGTTGGTTTTTATCAAGGGTTCCTTCCCTTGTGGCAAACCTAAACACTTTGGCTTATCTCTCTTTGAGAGTGGCGCCCCACCTCTATTTTCTTTCCCCTCCATCATCCATTTCATGGTGCTTGGAACCTCAAGGAAAAAGATCAAGGGAGGCATGCATCATAAACTCCTTGGGTACAAGATTATGTTCACAAGTTTGAAGGACCCTTATCAAAGAGTAAAACTCTTTATCATAGGTGGGGTAGTTCAAGGTGGCTCCATTTAGATTTTCACTAAAATAAGCCACGGGATGACGACCTTGTAACAACACAGCTCCCACACCCACTCCCGATGCATCACACTGTAGCTCAAAAGTTTTAGAAAAAAGTCAGGAAAAGCTAAAACTGGTGCATGGGTCAGTTTCTCTTTAATAAGTTCAAAAGCTTTTTGTTGTTTTTCACCCCAAAGAAAAGGAGTATCCTTCTTCACCAAATCATTGATTGGTGAGAAAAGTGTGGAGAAGTTAGGCACAAAGCTGTAAAAGCTCGCAAGACCATGAAAACTCTTCATCTCAGTCACACTTTTTGGGGTGGGCCATTCTTGGATGACTTTGATTTTGTCGGGGTCAACTTGAACCCCATTTTTATTAACTATAAAACCTAATAACACCACACTCTCCACACAAAAATTACATTTTTCAAGATTTTCATAGAATTGGTGTGACCTAAGAATGCAAAAGACGCACCTAAGATAGCCTACATGTTCATATAGGCTCTTGTTATACACTAAGATGTCATCAAAATAAACAACACAAAACCTACCTAAGCAATCCCTAAGAACATGATTCATAAGCCTCATGAAGGTGCTTGGGGCATTAGTAAGCCCAAAGGGCATTACTAACCACTCATAAAGCCCAAATTTGGTCTTAAAAGGGGTTTTCCACTCATCACCCTCCTTGATGCGGATTTGGTGATACCCACTTCTAAGGTCAATTTTTGAAAACAATTGAGCACCATGCAACTCATCAAGCATGTCGTCAAGTCTAGGGATAGGGTTCCTATATTTGATGGTGATGTTATTGATTGCTCGGCAATCAATGCATATCCTTCATTGTCCATTCTTTTTGGGCACCAACAAGACTTGTACAACACAAGGACTGAGGCTCTCTTGAACTCAACCCTTCTCCAATAGTTCTTGGACTTGAGACTCAATTTCTTTGGTTTCCATGGGGTTAGTCCTATAAGTAGGCCTATTAGGCAGGCCAGCCCCGTGTACTAAGTCTATTTGGTGTTCTATACCCCTAATTGGAGGAAGTCATTTGGGAACTTCGTTAGAGAATATATCACCAAATTCTTCTAAAAGCTTTTGAACCTCTTGAGGTAGGTTCTCATGTCCAAGTTCTATGGCAGTGCTAGAACTAGAGGGAGAAGAAGTAGAGGGAGAAGAAACGGGGGATGCCTCTTTGCAAAGGAGGAGATAAAAGGATTTATTAGTCAAGGGAGCTTCCTTTAAATCTAATTTTGTAGCAAATAGACTCCCTTTGCTAATTACCTTCTTGGAAGTGGCACCAACTTCCAACTCATCCTCTTTACCCTTTTCAAGCTTTAGGGGTAAAGCTTTTTCTTTGTTTTTCCTATTTTTGTTTTTTTTTCTTCATCTCTCTTATGTCTCATGATGAATTGGTCCTTCGCCACTTGGGAAGGTGTTAGAGGACACAATTTGATATCCTTATCCTTATGAGTGAAGATGATATTATTGGAATGACCATGGTGTATGGCTTGTTTATCAAATTGCCATGGTCTTCCTAGCAAGATATGGCCAGCTTCCATTGGGATTATGTCACATAGGATCTCATCTTTATAAGACCCAATGAAAATTAGAAACTTTACCTGCTTATTGACCTTCATTTCCCCTTACTCATTGAGCCATTGAAGCTTGTAAGGCGTAGGGTGGGGAAACGAGGTCAAGGTTAGTTTTTCCACCAACCTTGAGCTACAACAGTTGCAGCATGACCCACTATCTACAATGAGAGAGCATATTTTATCATTTACCTTGCAACGGGTGTGAAATATGTTTTCCCTTTGAGATGAGGATAATTTCAAAAGTTGCCTTCCAAGAATCCTTCTAGTCATCAAGAGGTCTCCCTCATATGCATAAGCAGTCTCATAACAGTCAGAATTGTATGCATGGACCCCCTCTTCCTCACTCTCACTAGAGGAGGAAGGTGAGTTAGACTCACTACTATAAACATCTTGGGCCCTCATGATGATGTTTCTCTTAGTAGGGCATTAAGAGGCAATGTGGCCTCTCCCAAGACACTTAAAGCATTTGATATTACTTCTCGACAGTTAGCAGTAAGGGGTGTTCTTTCTAAATGTGATGCTTGATGCTCTTTGTGATGCTTGGAGTGTCCCTCTTTGGGGTAGATCTTGGAGGAACTCCCCTTTGGTTGGTCCCTCTTTACGTAAGGAGGATGGTCTCTTTTAAAGCTTTTTCTTTGCAATTGATTTTCCACCTTGATGCAAAGTTGAACCAACTCATTAAGGCTATTGTATGAGATGAGCTCAACTTTGTCACGAATTTCAATGCTCAACCCACAAAAAAACCTTGCCATAGTGGCCTTGGGTTTTCAATGATACCCGCCCTCAAGATAAGAAGTTCCATCCTTTGTTTATACTTTTCTACGCTAAGGTTGGTTTGCCTTAGTCTTTGGAGTCTTTCCAAAAGATCTTTTTCATACCAATAGGGTATATGCCTTCTCCTTAAAGCACTTCTAAGATCATTCCAATATTTTATAGAGGGCATATTAGTGCAGATTCTTTCATTGGTTAACCCAACCCACAATGCATGGCATGCCCTTAGAAGCTAAGGGTTGCCATAGGAACTTTCCTTTATTCTCTTACCTCATGGCAGGTAAAGAGTTGTTCTACCTTGATTTCCCAATCAAGGTAGGCTTCCACATCCTCCCTCCAATGAAATGGGGGGAGATCAACTTTGGGCTCCCTTGGAAGGGCCCCATTATTGTGCATGGATGAATGGGAATTTCTTTGAGAATGGTTATAATATTATTCCTCACTTTCACTCTTATTATTGCGTCTGGAGGATGAACCTATGACTATTCCTTTCATTTTATAATCCTCACCACTCTCATGCTTCCTTTTTTCCTCTTCTCTTTCCTTTCTTTCTTTTCTTTCTTGGTCTTCTCTCCTTTCTCTTAATCTTCTCTCCTCTTTCTCTTTTTTTTTTCTTTTTTATCTTCTTCTCTTTCTTTTGCTTTTCTTTTCTCCTTGGCTTCCTTTTCTCTCCTTTTTTCTTCTCTCCTCTCTTGCTCTTTTGCCATCCACTCTCTAAAATCCATGTTTAAGTTTTCTAGAGTGTAATCCTTAGAAACTCTTCTTTGGTTTACACTCTTGTTTGATGATTGGCTATCACGAGCACTAGAGTGAGTGTGTGATGTAATTGTGCTTGGATGCTAAGAGACTAAGGTAGGCCAAAAAACACTTTTTTCAAACAAACACTCCCCTCTTTTTGTGTTTTCTTACCTAAAATGGCTTGATGAGTCTTTGGAACTCTTTAGCCTTCTAAGCACTTTGAACAAGATAAAAAAAGCAAGAATTTTAAAGCAAAAATTCAAAAGAGAAGGGATCTAAAGCGAGCTCCTAAGGTGTTGAAGGAAGTGTACCACTTCTTCCTTCTTCACCCAATTTTCGAGAAACTAAAAAATTGACTAAATCTTATTACAATCAAAGGAAGGGCCTTAAGGGTATTCAAACTCCCAACTAAAAAATTAATACACCCAAATTAAAGAAAAAGTAAAGTCTTCAAAAAAATGAATCTCCAAATGCTCCCTCAAATCAAAGTCCTCACGGTTAGGTGTGTTTCCTTTTGAGGTGATACCTTAGGCTCTTAGTCCAACCTTCCAAAATATGCTACCCTTGTGGTAAGCTCCTTCTTCAAGCTTTCCCCCAAAAGTGGCACTAACACATAAACCAAAGAAACCAAAAGTAGCAAGGGGAGGTGTGAATAGAAACTCAAAAAGCAATAAAAGATAATACAATAAAAAAGGACACTTAACCAAATGGTAAGAGTATATAAGACAGACTAGAAAGATGATTTAAAAGACAATCAAAAAATAAAAGGTAAACAAAAGAAAGAGAGCACACAATGAAATACCTAAAAATGGCACTAGATTAAAGAGTAGAAAGACACAAATATCAAAGTTCTAGTGTACCAAAAGTAATAAAATTTCTTTTAAGGTTCCAAGTTCAAAGTTGAAGCACTTGCTAATTTTAGGTTAGGTACATCAAATGAATTTTTCAAACTTTCTTTTCTTTTGTTTGTTCTGTTTTTTTTAATCCTTCGTTGTTTTTTTTTTTGTATTTTATTTTAGACTTTGTTCTCTTGTTTTTTTTTTTTTGAATATTCTAGATTCACCTATATTGATTGTGAATTTAGTGGTTAATAACAAAGAATTATGTGCTTGGAACAATAAAGAAAATTAAAAGCAACAATTTAGGTACTACTAGAAATGACTTCAAAATGCAAAGTAGCTATAAATGTGTTAATGATTTAGTAGTTTGGTGTGCCACTGGACTCAAGCTTTTTTAAGTTTTTAGTAATTTGTTGAACACAAATACCAAACTTATAGCTTAAGTGAAAGCACTCACAAATAAGAACTACTTTTGCCACACAAATGAGCTACTAATTATGCGTATAAGGAAAATAAAGACAGGGAATTGAGCAACTAGGCGCAAGGAAACACAAGAATTGGGTCTAAATTTCTTGACCACAAGGTTGTGGAATTCATCACAACGGCATGGATTTTTAGCAAGAAATTCTCAAAACCAAAATTCAAGCAAGAAAGCACCCAACTCAAAGCTTAAGCGGAAATTAATGAATATAGGAGAGACGTAGATGCAAAGAAAAGAATAATATAAATTGTATCAAGCAAAAAATAAATGGGGCAAATAAACTATAATTCAAAACAATAAACTCAAGACATAAATGGAAATGATAAACAACAATGGAAAGCTAGAAAAAATTGCGGAAATTAAAGATAAAATAAAATAGGAAAACGGAAAGAAAAAATAAATGAGGTAGGAAAAGAGTTTAGACCTCTAGGTTTTTCCATTCAATAAAGTGTAAAAAAAACAAGAGTGTGAAGGAGCACCTTTTTATAGAGGAAGCTAACCTTTTGGACAAGTCAAGAAGGAAAGGAAGGGCTAGGATTAAAAGGAGTCATCCAAGGGAGGAGGATTGAAACCCAAAGTCCAATCAATCCCCTCCTTTAGATGAGAATTGATGTCTAAGCTACCTCATCCAAGGGCCAAGATTACTACTTTATTAGTTTTGGGTTTTATTTAGGAAAAGAGGGTGTAGTTATCAAACTACCCCCTTATTTCCTAAATAAAGGCCCAAAAGCTAATCTTACCCCTTCTTATTACTAAGACACCTACTAGAAAATTAAATGGACTAATACATGTCCAAAATAAAATCCTGGGTTCCTAAAAGAAAAATTACAATTAAATAAGTCATGGCTTGCATAACTTGATGGTCATATAGAGGTGAGATCTTCCTCCCTCTACTCTAGCCATGTCTTCTTCTATTCTCCTAGCCATGGCCCTAGTGATAGGGCCCTTGCTTGGGGAGCATGCATCAACAATGGTGTGGAAAAATCCTCAACCATGTGGGTTTAATGGTCACAACTTATTAGGGACACTTTAACATAAAAAACAATGGAAAACTAAGCAATTTGAACACGGAAATAAGATGCAAAGAAAGGGACAAATAAAATTGCGCATAGATAGGAAACAAAAGTACATATAATAGCAATAATAAAAAGCTATACTACTAGAAAATAAAGGAAATAAAGATGACAAAAAATGAAGGACTTTAAAATAAAGAGATTAAAGAGATAAAAAACAAAGCAAAAAAAAAAATTGAGAAACAACGTGACCTTTAAAAAATGGCTCTGATACCACTTGATGTGATCTTTGATGATCACATGCCCAAAGGATCCTTTCTAAGGTCACTTGGAAGGGAAATGAATTTATGGAGAGGAAAGGAATGGGGTGAGGTGCCACAAATACTAGGTTTGATAAGTCAAAGGGGAGAGGCCACAAGGGAGGGGTCCCTTGATAACTCTTAAAAGCTCTCACAAAGGAGAAGGGGGGACACTCAAAGGTAAGAACCTCACAACCAATATGGTCTCTAGGATTAAATTCAAGTGTAAAAAATACAAGAAAGGGAGGAGCTCCTATTTATAGAGGTAGCTAACCTCTTGAACAAGATAACCTAAAAAAGAAGGGCTAAGATTAAAAGGAAAGATCTAAGGGAGGAGGATTGAGAAACAATTCCCTCCTTAGATCATCAAACTTGGTGCCCAAGTTTCTCAAACCAAGGGCCAAGATTCCTTCTTATTAGCTTAGGGGTTTATGTAGGAAAAGAGGGGTGTAGATATCAAGGCTACCCCTTATTTCCTTCATAAAAACCCAGAAACCTAAATCCACCCTCTAAATTCCTAAGACACCTCCTAAAAATAAAAAATGGACTAAATACATGTCCCAAATTAAATTCCTAATGCTCCTCAAAATTAAAATAAAGGAAAATTACATTTTATTAACTAAAGTCTCTACCCTAATATCTTCACTCTCCATAGGAGGTAAAATCTTCCTTTGTCTGCAAGGGCTAGGTCTTCTTCAATCCTTCTAGTGTGGCCTTAGTGATAGGTCCTTGGCTAGGCATGGTCACATTAATTAATAAGTTGGAGAAGACAATACCCGAAAAGGATACAAATCTGACAGATGTTGATCCTATGCAATCGCCTAACCACGATCTAGAAGGTAGTGTTGAACATGGTAAACAACAAAGTGATGGTGTTAATCAACAACTTGGAGATGAATTAGATGTTCCTATTAATGATGACCAGGAGGAACATGAGAGATTACCTAATGAGAATGATTACGATATACCTGAATCCTCTCAAGCCCAACTCAGGAGATCTAATAGACATAGACAACCATCTACCAGATATTCTTTTAATGAATATGTGAATTAGACTGATGATGGAGAACTTGAGTATTTTGAAGAGGCTTTGGAGAGTGAAGAAACAGTGGCTAGATGTAATGGAAGATGAAATGAAATCCTTGCATGATAATCACACCTATGACTTGGTGAGATTTCCTAAGGGTAAGAGGGCATTAGAAAACAGGTGGATATTTAGGGTGAAACATAAGAATAATTCTATGTCTCCAAGGTATAAAGCTAGATTAGTGGTGAAAGGCTTTAGAAAGAGAAAGGGTGTTGATTTCAATGAGATTTTCTCACCTATGGTGAAGATGTCATCCATTAGAGCAGTTTTAAGTTTGGCAGCTACTTTTGATTTGGAGGTAAAACTGCTTTCCTTCATGGTGATTTGGAGGAAGAAATCTATATGAAGCAACCTGATGGTTTCCAAGTTAAAGGCAAGGAAGGATATTTGTGTAGGGTAAGAAAGAGTCTATACGGTTTAAAGCAAGCTCTGAGGCAGTGGTATAAGAAGTTTGAGTCTTTTATGTGTGAGTAGGGTTACAAGAAGACTACTTCTGATCATTGTGTCTTTGTGAGAAACTTTTCTGATGAAGACTCTATTATCCTGTTATTGTATATTGATGACATGTTTATTGTTGGAAAAATGTTTCTATTATTAACAGGTTGAAGAAGCAATTGGGCGAGTTATTTGCCATGAAAGACTTGGGAGCTGCCAATCAGATTCTTGGTATAAGAATCATCCGTGATAGAGAGAAGAGGAAGTTGTGGCTATCACAGGAACACTATATTAAAAGGGTGTTGCAGAGATTCCAGATGGAAAAAATAAAGGTTGTGAGCACTCCTTTTGCGACTCATTTTAAATTGAGTATTAAATAGAGTCCTTCAAATGAAGCTGAAAAATTAGACATGGAGAAAGTTCCTTATGCTTCTATAGTGGGTAGTTTGATGTATGCAATGTTGTGTACGAGACCTGATATTGCTCATGCTGTTGATATAGTCAGTAGGTTTTTGTCAAACCCAGGTAGAGAGCATTGGAGAGCTTTGAAATGGATTTTGAGGTATCTTCATGGTACTATTGATAAGAAGCTTTGTTTGGGAGGTGATAAGCCCATTTTGGTGGGCTACTCAGACTCAGATATAGGTGGAGACATTGATTCCAGAAGGTCTACATCAGATTATTTGATTAAGTTTGTAGGGGGAGCTGTGACTTGGCAATCTAAGTTGCAAAAGTGTGTTGCTTTATCTACTACTGAGGTGGAATTCATTGCAATTACTGAAGCATGCAAGGAGTTGCTATGGTTGAAGAAATTCTTGCGGGAGCTTGGTTTTGTGCAAGACAGCTATTCATTACTAGTTGACAATCAGAGTGCTATCCATCTTGATAAGAATTCAACTTTCCATTCTAAGTCCAAACATATTGATGTACGGTATCATTAGATACGTGATGTTTTGGATGCTAAGTTGCTGGAGCTGGTTAAAGTTCATACTAATGATAATGGTGCTGATATGATGACTAAAGCACTGCCAAGAGGAAAGTTTGAAGTTTGTTGTGAGATTACCAGTTTGGCAGTTCTCTCCACATAGTCGTGAGGGGGAGATTTGTCGGGTATTGGGCTCCCTTCCTATGTGGAGAAAAGGCCCAAATTGAGAAGTTCACTTGATATCTTATTTAAGTTAAGTGGAGAAGGTGTTTTGAAATGAAAGAGTTGAAAAGAGAAAAAGAGACATGACACTCTGCAATCGTAAATTCTCTATTGCAAATTCTTTCACCGTTGGATCAGGCTGATTTTTGGACAGCACATTCAAAATGTATGTTTCTTCATTCTAACTGTTTGGCAGCAATGTGTTTGTGGTCTTCATCTTCCCTGTTCTCTATTTATAAGCTTATTGCTTTATTAGTGTTGACAATGATATTGTTGTTGACACTTGATTGAAACTCTTTTGTACTCTTTATTGATGATAGTGGAGCTATGTCTTTGGTCTAGACGACTCATGGTTTGTTATTATTCCTCATAGATTCTTGCAAAAATAGGGGGATTTATTTCCACTGCTTTGTTTACATTTGTTACAAACTTATCTTATTGCCCCCATCATATCTTTGACCAAATTCAGCCGACTTCCTGGAAGTGGTTGGCATACAGGTTTGGTTTTAATAGGGTGTGCCTTTTCAGATTGGTATAGTAACCCCCGTATGTGTATGCTGAATATGTAGTTTCCTTAGGGGTGTGGTGGGGTGCCATTGTGGCTTTAGGTTCCCGTAAAGTTTTGGTTTTTTTTCTGGTTTGCGTTATAGCAGGCTTTAGAAACTATTGGTTTTGCATGTTGGTGCTTATTTAATACATTCTCTTTGCATTTCAAAAAAAAAAAAAATATTATACCATCTGGTCCAAGGACTTTTGAACTATCACACTCCTAGAAAACCGCTTGAATTTCTTCCATAGAAAATTCTCTCTCTAAGTTTTCTATTTGAGCATCCGAAAGACACTTGAAATATATCCCTCCAATATGACCCCCACATCCCCCTGGTCTTGGAATCTTTCATGAAAGAACTGCTTAATTTCCTATTTAACTTGAATTAGATCTTCTACCCATTCCTCATTCCCCATTCTCCATCATGCCTAGGATTCCATTGGTTTTCCCTCCTCTGATTAATTGAGGCATGGAACAAGTGAGAATTCTTATGACCTTCCTTTAACCACTTCTGTGCCAATAAGCTTTCTTGAAAGGAGCTTTATCTTTTCAATTCACCAATAGCATCCATTCTCAGCCTAATCCTTTCACCCTCAAGTTGACCTTCCTCAGCACTTCTATCAAAATTAGCAATTTTAGCCTTCAAATCTTTGATTGACTCTTCCACCTTACCAATATTGTTTTTACTCCAGCTCTTGATTTCTGCTTTCAGAACCGTTAATTTTTCTTTGAGCACAAACAGACCCCATTCTTGGACTTCTATATTATTATACTTTGTTTTACAAACTCCACAAAGTCATTGCACTTAAGCCAATCATTGATAAACTTGAAAGGTTTGACCCCTCAATTTACATTGGATAGTTTCAGTATTATTGGGCATTATCTGAATAATCTCTATTCAGATTCAACTGAAAACTATTGGGACTAATTCCAACCATTATTGAGATACTAAAAACCTGTTAAGGATGCTACATCCTATACTTCTAGTACTACGTTTTTGTGATGATCCAATCAATCTATTTTCTCCAATCTTTTCATCTAATGCTCTTACTACATTAAAATCCCTTTCTACACACCAAATTTACCACTTAAACCACTATCTATATTCCAGTAGGGCCTCTCACATTATCCTTTTCCCGGACAAAGAGCATGGTGCATAAACATTAACAAATATCCTCTCATTTGGCCCAGACTTGAACGTCCCTTTTATTTCCAAAAACCCCACCCCTTGAAAAGTTTTAGACTATGAAGTTCGCAACATTCCAAATACACAAGAACTTTCTTGACAAATTAACTATAGAGACCGAGCACTAGCCTACATTAGAATCACCCCAAATAGCACATCATAAACTTTTGTCAACACTTACTATTTTTGTTTCTAGAATACATATAAAATTAATGTCGTATTTTATCACCATTTCTTCCTCTCCGTGACTTCCCTTATATTGTAGGAAAGAACATTTAACATTTTTAATTGTGCAACCTACATCCAAGGTCAGTCCCATTATGAGTTGCCCTCCTTCTAACTTCCTTTATATTATAGGAAAGAACATTTAACATTTTTAATTGTGCAACCTACATCCAAGGTCAGTCCCATTATGAGTTGCCCTCCTTCTATCTCGGTCTTCCAACTCCACCAATGTTTGCACAATGTCTTCTTCAAAGACATGACTAGATTGTCCTATACTTTTTCCAACAACCTATAGAAACTTTCCTTCACAGAATGTTCATCTAAACACCACAACATTATTCAATACTAGCTCTCCTTTCCTACTGGATCCAACTTATGAACTCCCCATCACTGGTGCAGCCACACCTCTGCTTGGGTTACCGGAACATTATGCCATTCAACACCCGAATTCAGAGAGGATGGAACTTCTGATTCTCGACCCTGTGTACCCAACTCCAGCCCCTATAAATTCCATACAGCATTCAACTTAAAATTGCTCCATGCTATCAGAACGAGAGTTAATTCCAGAGAATTGGTGACATTAATTCCCCTCCCAGACACTCGAATTTGAGCACAACAAACTATTGGACGACCTGCAACACCCACCAGACACCTACCCTGAATTGGACCTGGCCCAACGAAATTCTCCTCTGCATTACCGGAGTGGACAACATCGGAGGCAAGAACGCCATCTCTGAGCGGCTCCACTACATGATCAGAAACGACCTCAATTGTCTGCTCTACCCCAAGTCCCAAATCATCGTCTTTCATCGAAGCTTGGGCTATCACATAGCTAGTTTGATTACCTTCCAGAGCCAAGCAACATGGATAATCCTGCCTCAGACGCTGCCATTCTAATGCCAAACGGAAACCCATTAATACCATCAAATTTTCGAGCAATTTCTAAGGAGCCAAGATGCAAAAGCAAGGACTCATATGATTGGAATTCACCCAACTGCACCAGAGGCATGTACCTGTAATTACCTTCCAGAATTGCAGCTTCATCACTCACATTGTGTGAGTTTTCACGAACTAGAGTTCCAGCTTCACCACTCACTTTGCGAGAGTTTTCCGGGTCTGCCTGAATATGGGAACCCACGACCCAATCCTACTGATTGCACCCCTTTCAAATTTCTCCTCACTTGGACCTTTAAACTCCCAAAATTAAATTCATCACACCATCAATGCTTTCTTCTAATCTTGAATTGGACTTTGAAATTGCCATTCAGATCATCCTTTGAGCTGCCACATTCACTCCCCTCGTACACGCTTTTAATATTACCAATATTTTGGCATGGAGAGACAACTACCCTTCGGCCATACACCTGAGTCAGGCAGATCACACACCAACCAAACTTCGGAGCTTCCCTCCCACTTTGACAGAATAGAACTTTAGGAATCACCATTATCGGATTGTAACTCATTATCCTCCATAATATATTTGCATTGTTTACATAGAGTTTCTGGAGTTAAATGCATAACTACCATCCTCACCAACTGAGATTGAAACGCTTGACCCATTAATCATCACTGTCTTCATCTAGCTAATCAAAGTCATCAAGATGTAATTATCAGAATCCTTGCATATTCCATGTTTTGTAGCAATTTTGATTCTTTTGAAATGTTTGTCAATGTGACCAATTCACTAGATACTTAGAGAAGCCTTTCCAATTCCAAAAAGTAAGTGGCAAACCTCTGCAAATTAACCAAACGAGATGACTGTTGATCTTAATTGAAGGGGACCAACATTGAATATAAGCATCTCCTTCCACCAGTTATCATTAGAGGCCTGAAGATCATCACCATCAACATTCTCTAAACTTGATAAAAGGACAATGTTTTCCAAAAGATGTTTAACTTTGACAGAGACCAATCCTTGTAAATAGAATCCTTCCTCTACACTAAGCAACTATTTTGAGTCCCTAAGTTTTTCGACTGCACACCTACAAAACCACTCCTTGTTAGTCTTTTCAACCTCTTATTCAACAACATCCTCCTTATGAGACCTTGAATCTTTATGTTTAACACTAACATGCTCCTTTGGCTACCCCTGAATCCCACCATTTTTTGTTGCTGAACTACCATCCAATACTGCGAGTGCTGCCTTCTGGAGCTAGAGGTGCCCGACTGATTGCTGCTACGAATTGTCTGAGGATGGAACATAGGTAGATTTACTCTAAGCTTGTTGTTACCAATATAGATTTGGTCTATCTCCCTCTCCAACCTCCTTGGATTTTTAACGTCGAAGAAGCGAACAAAGTCTAACTGCACGTCATCCTTCCTTCGATGCTGCCCCATGAAGTTATCACCAACCTGACCCTACCTTTTAAAGATCTTTAACAATGCCTTCTCCTCATAATCTTCTGGAAAATGAGAGAAATAGAACGTTGTTAAGTCCTTGAGCGAACCCCCTAAGCATGCGATGCCATTTCCCATCCTATGCACTCTCCCTCCCCATCACTCTCTATCTACCCTTCTCTCTCTCTCTCTAGCCATTTGTGTTAATTGGCTATTAAGATTGTTAATAGCCTTGAATATATGATGGTGAAATATTTTTCAATGCAACTAGATTGTCATTGATATAACCCAGATAAACCATTCCAAATCTTCCTTTACCAATTGTTGTATTGAAATTATTGGTGATTTTAAGAAAAATGGAGTATCAATATATCTTCTTTTTTTATTGTAGTAATAAATCATCTTGTTCTGTGTATTGTGATGAGATTTGACTTTGATACTTCTCCACCGCTAAAGCTAACAAATATCATACAATATGTTTAAAGAAAACATATTAATAGGTTACAAATTGATCGAGTTTGGAAATAATCAATAAAAATTATGAATAATTAGCATTGTAGTGTCACTTTTATTCAAGTTTCTCCTTTTAATAGTCAACAATATAGTTGTGACGATCAATAGAGTGATCACAACCCCACTAATTGATGCTGCTAAAGATACAACAATGTTTTTTTTTCTTTTCATCTTCCTTTGGGATTTCAATGTTGTTGCATTAACTAGATTCACATAAATATAGATTTTGGTCCACCCTAGAAAAAACATTAAAAAAAATTAATGTTTTAGCTCTCACTAAATAGTTTCAATAGATAGTTAATTTTTTTGCTTATATCAAGATATTCAAACAATAAAAAACTACTTATGTTAAAGCATACATGTAAAAATTGGTTAGCATAAGAAATAACTCAAGTTTTGAATTCAATTCTTCTTACAATGGGACATGGGCATGAAGTGTCTACACATAGGTGAGTGTAGTATCATTTGGTGTTATCCATGTCTATTGAATTAAATTCTAAATAAATAACATGTGTGATTAAAAGATAACTACATAAAAAATATTTAAGAGAGATAAACAAGATTCATGTATAATACTAGAATATAATCAATTAATGTTCATCACCATAAATATATTATGAATTTGAGGAATCTAAATAAGTTCGTACCTTAGTGATAAGGAACCTTTTCTAAGTGTTGATGGAACTGTATGAGAGAGGTTATTCTTCTCCAAATTTCTAAAACAACAAGGAAAATATAATATTCCGTTCTATGCTTAACATAGATTACACAAAACAAGTGGCAGAGCAACTTACAAGATTTTTAAGTGTAGTAATTGAGACAAAAAATTCAGGAATTTCCCCGTTTAAATTATTGTTTGATAAATTCCTAAAAAACAAATCATTTGCTCCTTTTACATATGTTTAAATCTAGACACGTGAGTATATAAAAAAAATAATAAAATTATTTAAAATAAGAGATTTTTCTTGTATCATATTAGAGAAAATGCAAAAAAACTTACAACTTCTCCAATATTGTCAAATTTGAAATTGAAGGATTTATCTTTCTTGAAATCCACTTGAAGATAAATCCTGTTTTTTCACAACCAATCTATGCATTATCATAATCTATAAAATAAATTTGAGAAACATAACTTACAAAGTTTTGATTCTTGGAGAATCACTTTTAAGAAGAGTACAATTCAAACTATCCCATAAATTAATCAAAACTTAATATACATAAATGAAATAAACTATTTAGTGCATTGCACGGACACACCACACGGGCGCACGACTAGTATTACTTATATATGACTAGCCAGAAGTATTGAAAATACAAATATCCATATAACATCTAGAATCTCAAAATCTTATCTTAAATCATAACGTTTATTTTAATAAGAGCTAATAAATAGTCACTTCAATTTTTTAAGACAAATGAATTCAGTAGAGTGGCTACATGTGAGACAACTCAGACCACATTGTTGTCATTGGTGGGATATGAAAAATTAACCAGTCATGCTATGCGGTACCAAAAATAAAGAAATCAAGGAATCATTTAGAGGAAAATAAAATAGAATTATGTTATTAGGTAATAGGTAGTACACACTAAGTGTACTTGTGTCTTGACTACAGTCTCTTTCATTCGGTTGGATCTTTAATCGAATTTCACGTCAGTGTCTCGTGCCAAACAGGTGAGGGACTTATAAAAGGAACTCCGACACTCAAATCAGGAAGAGTTCGATTTAGAGTAATAGATATGAGTTAGTAGAAATTACATGTCCATGTATTGTTTACCTCGATACCTGTTACTTATTTATAGGAGTGGACTGGGCCTTTACCTGTTGGGCCTCGTCTAATCAGCCTGAATCTAGGGAATATAGTCCTAATGTTGGTTTTCGGTTAATAACGATGATTTGTGCTAATTAAACTATTGACCTGTTGTTAGTGGTCTCCTTTATCTGAATTGGGTTGTTGTTTGCTATTGTAGCCAAGGACTTATGGCCGAATATATGATCTGGCAAGAGTCGTGTGCTTAGGCCGAAGTCCTTGCTCATGGCCGCCGAGATCTTTACTCATAGTCAAAGTATGCTTATCCTGTTCACTAAATTACTATGGTTAATTATGAAACCAGCCACACTATACGAGATAAAAGAACAAAATTGAGTTTACACTATATTTCATTACAGAAACAAATTAAAAAAGGCAACTTGTTTCAGATTTGAATCATAAAAAGTAAATTAAAGAAATAAACAATACGAGATTAGAGTCTTTCAAAAAGCATCCAATACCTACCATACTGCACTTTGTCTTCTGGAACAGCTCGGGTGAAACAAAAGAGGGTTCTTACCTTTTTCTTTCTACTCATTTCTCATCTTTCGCATCCAATGGAAAATATTTTGTTATGCCAAAATAGTAATTTTCATAATTTAAAATCTTTGGTCTATGTTAGTAATGCAAATTGGAGGACAAATGTTAAATACTTACCTCGTCTTCCTCCATTGCCTAGAGAGAAAAAGTCATTTATCTCAAATAGTAAAACCAATAACAAGTGTGTGTTTCGTTTCCAATTAAAAAGGCTTCAAAGGAAGGTTCACGAATTTCTATACTTATAACTTAGAAGGAGGTCATTGTTGGAATGGAAAAAAACGTAATTGTGTTGAACCCAACATTTTCTCATAACACACACTAAAAGTAAGTCAAGTTTTTGGTAAGGCATAAACTGATGGGAGCAATAAGACAAGTTTGTAACAAATTTAAACAAAGTAACGGAAATAAATCCCCTATCTTACAAGAATCTAGGAGGAGGAATAACAAAAATATAACACTAACCAATAACTACTCTCTTTTTGGAATAAGACACCAAGATTTTAACGTAGAAAAATCCTTAAAGTAAGCGTAAAAACCACGGGTCATCCAGACCAAAGAAATAGCTCCACTATTATTAATAAAGAGTACAAAAGAGTCTCAATCAAGTGTCAACACCAATTTCAAACAGTAAAACAATAATCTTACAAATAGAGAACAAAGAAGATGAAACCCCCAAAAACACTGTTGCAATACGAACTAAATATCTGCCAACTCATATGACTTCTCAACGATCCGAACGGTCAGAATGAAGCAACATACATTCTGAACGTGCTATGCATAAATTAGCCCGATCCAACGGTGAATGAATCTGCAGTGGTGAATTTACGATTGCAGCTCTGTGTAACAACGAGAATAACTTTCTTTCTTCTTTTCTCTCAAAACCATTGGAGTGTTTCAGGAACCTCTCTCTCTTTATCTCTATATACTCTCTTGTTTCAAAGCATCTTCTCCACTTAACTTAAATAAGATATCAAGTGGGCTTCTCAATTTGGGCCTTTTCACCACATAGAAAGGGAGTTCAATACCCAACAAATGCCCCCCTCACGACTATATGGAGAGAACCGCCAAACTGGCGATCTCTTCCTCCAAATCACCATGAAGGAAAGCAATTTTCACATCCATTTGCTTTACCTCCAAATCAAGAGTAACTGCCAAACTTAAAACTTCTCTAATGGATGACATCTTCACCATAGGTGAGAAAATCTCATTGAAATCAACACCTTTTCTCTGTCTAAAGCCTTTCACCCTAAATATCCACCTATTTTCTAATGCTCTCTTACCCTTAGGCAATCTCACCAAGTCATAAGTGTGATTATCATGCAAGGATTTCATCTCATCTTGTATTGTATCCAACCACTGTTTCTTTTCTTCACTCTCCAAAGCTTCTTCAAAATACTCAAGTTCTCCATCAGTAGTCAAATTCACATATTCATCAGAAGAATACCTGGTAGATGGTTGTCTCTGTCTATTAGATCTCCTGAGTTGAATTTGAGAGGATTCATGTACATCATAAACATTCTCATCAACTGATCTCGCATGCTCCTCCTCGTCATCATTAATAGGAACATCCAATTCATCTCCAAGTTGTTGATCAACACCAATACTTTGTTGTTCACCATGTTCAACGCTACCTTTAACATTATTTAGAACGTGAATAGGCGATTGCATAGGATCAACATCTATCAGATTTCTATCCTTGTCGGGTATAGTCTTCTCCACCTTATTAATGTCCCCAATGGTTTGGTCTTCAATGAACTGTACATCACGACTTCTAACAAGCTTCTCCTCAATAGTATTATAGAACTTGTAGTCAAATTCATCTTCACCATAACCAACGAAGATGCACTGCCTTGTCTTCACATCCAACTTGGATCTTTCATCCTTAGGAATATGAACAAACGCTTTTCAACTAAAGACACGCAAATGATCATAGCTCACATTTTTCCCAAACCAAATTTTATTTGGAACTTCATTGTTCAGAATAATAGTAGGAGTGAGATTAATAACATGCACCGCTGTATACAATGCCTCACCCCAAAAAATGCTTAGGTAATTTAGCATCTGAGAGCATACATCTCACTCTCTCAAACAGTGTCTTGTTCATCCTCTCTACTAAACCATTTAGCTGAGGAGTTTTAGGAGGAGTCTTCTCATGTGCAATGCCATGCTGCTTGCTATAAACATCAAAAGGGTCCACAATACTCACCACCATTATCATTGCGAATACGTTTCAGCTTCTTGCTTGACTCTTTTTCAACCAAAGCATGAAATTGTTTAAATTTCTCTTACACTTGGTCGTTTCTCTACAAGACATAGACCTATAACTTCTTGGAACAATCATCAATAAAGATAACAAAATAAAGTGCACCACTAAAGGATTTTACCTTAAATGGACTACAAACATCATCATGCACTAATTACAACAACTCTGACTTACTTGAGCGAGGATGCATTTTGAAAGATACTTTAGTTTCCTTGCCAACCATGCAATGAGAACATCTCTCCAATTCTGCATTTTTTAGCCCTTGAAGAGCATGCCTTTTAACTAAGCAGTTCAACCCTTTTTCACTGATATGACTAAGCCTTCGGTGCCACAAATATTCCTCCATATCTACGACATTCACACTATCTTTAGTAACCAAAGCTTTTGTCCAATACATTTTAGAGATCTTCTCCCCTCTAGCCACAACTAGGTTACCTTTGGTAAGTTTCCACTTTCCAAAACCAAAGTCATTATCATAACCACTACCATCAAGCATCTGCACGGATATCACATTAAAATGAACATAAGGAGCATGTTTAACTCCTTTGAGCAACAACTGCACTCCCGTGTTAGTTTGTAGGCAAACATCACCAACACCAATCACTTGAGACACACCATCATTACCCATCTTCAATACTCCAAAATCACTAGAAGTGTAAGATGTGAAGAACTCTTTTCTTGGTGTAACATGCAGTGTAACACCACTATCAACAATCCACATGCTCTCATCTAATACAAGATTAACTAACTCATTGTCACAGAGATTAACTAGATCACCACAAGTAGCAGTAGCAATACGATTATCATCATCATGATCCTTCTCTTTCTGCTTAACCTTTTTATCTTTGTTCTCCTTTTTCCTCAAAAAACAATATTTCTGTATATACCCTAGCTTATGACAATAGTGACACTTCACATTCTTATATCTAGACACAGACTTACTCCTGTTCTTTTCTCTACCACCCTTCAGTTCCTTTCTTTGACTTTTTCCTCTATTTTCAGTGACAAATACTTCAAGCTGAGATGAAGAACCATGTGTCTTCCTTTTCATCTCTTCATTAAGAGCATCACCCTTTGCTGCTTGCAAAGAAACAACACCATTAAGGGCTGAGTTTGTAATAGAAACCCGAAATGTCTCCCAAGACTCAAGTAAAGTATTCAGTAGCCATAGTACCAAAACTTCATCATCAAATTTGATACCAATACCGGATAACTGATCTAGGAGCCCTTGAAATTCATTCAAGTGATCTAAAATAGAAATAATCTCCCTATACTTCAAATTCATCAAATACAATTTATTATTCCCTGATTTAGAAGCATACAAAGACTCAATCTTCTCCCTCAACATTCTCGCATGTGTCTCATTAGCAATGTGATTATAAACATTGTCTTCTACAAATTTCTGAATAAAACCACATACCTGTTGGTGTTCAAAATCCCACTCTTCTTTAGACATAGAATCTGGCTTCTGAGTAGCAAAAACAAGAATATGTATTTTCTTCACAAATAACAAGTCTTTCATCTTGCCCTTCCATAAGTGATAATTAGTGTCATTCAAAGCAATCAATTTTGTATTTGCCTCCATCATTCAAGCAAGTCAAATAGTCCCTAAACTAAAACCAAGGAGCTTTGATGCCACTTTGGAACAATAAGACAAATTTGTAACAAATGTAAACAAAGTAGCGGAAGTAAATCCCCATATCTTGCAAGAATCTATAAGGAGCAATAACAAAAATATAACACTAACAAATCACCACTCTTTTTTTAGAATACGACACTAAAATTTTAACATGGAAAACCCCTCAAAGCAAGGGTAAAAACCACGGGTCGTCCAGACAAAGAAATAGCTCTACTATTATCAATAGAGTGCAAAAGAGTCTTAATCAAGTGTCAGCAAAAATATCAATGTTAACATCAATTTCAAACAATAAAGCAATAAGCTTACAAATAGAGAACAAAAAAGATGAAACCCCCAAAAACACTGCTTCCATACGAACTGAATATCTCCTAACTAATAGGTCTTTGCAATAATCCAAACGGTTGGAATGAGGAAACATACATTTTCAACATGCTGTCCAAAAATCAGCCTGATCCAATGGTGAGCGAATCTGCAATGGTGAATTTACGATTGCAGTTTTTTCTAACAACGAGAATAACTTTCTCTCTTCTTTTCTCTCAAAACAATTGGTGTGTTTCAGGAACCTCTCTCTCTTTATCTCAGTATACTCTCTTGTTTCAAAGTACCTTCTCCACTTAACTTAAATAAGATAACAAATGGGTTTCTCAATTTAGGCCTTTTCTCTACATAGGAAGGGAGTCTAATACCCAATATCAACCAACGATTAATAAATATTTATGATTAAAGAAAATCATATATGAATTGTGTTTAAGGAAAAATGATTTGTAATAAAACTTATAAGAAAAATTACATTTTTTAATGATAAAATAGTCATAAAATATAAGCGCTAAAATATCTTATTTCTATTATTTTAATATATAGTATAATATATATATATATATATATATACATATATGTATATATAAATTACAGATAATAGGACAATTATGTATGTTAGATATCAATATTTAAACTAGTTTTTATTATAGCTGTCAAAATGGGCTAGCTCGGTCCGTATGGGTCAGCCCACCTTGACAACCAGAAAAATGAGTCAATCCAACTCGACTCATTTAAATTTTCTTACTCAATCTGTCAGTCCGGCCTAGCCCACCACGGGTTAGGGGGTTATACGGGCCAACCACCAACAGTATAAATACTTTTTACACAGGTCCAAAGTGGGCTGAGTTAATTTTTAGATACTACAACTCATTTTTCTTATTTTTTTGGGTCAACCCATATTTATGGTGAGCCAGGTTGGCTCACGGGTTTGAACTCGTTTTGACGGCTATAGTTTTTATTTGTAAGGATATAATATTAGTTTAATATCAAAGTTAAAGATGAAGAAGTACCAGGTTATTACAAAATTAGTTTTTTATTTTTTTTTAATTTTTAAATAAATATAAAGGTAAAATTAAAAATGAAATGTTGATATTAAAAATGGTAAATTCCCTTTATATGTGTATATACAAAATGATTATTGCTTTATGTTCACTCGTTTATGTTTGGTTGGTTTATATTACTATTTATTAGGTTATGGTTAAAGTAACCAGACGTCACATCTTATGGATCTAAAGACGCTCTTATATACAACTTCCAATCAAACTATAAATCGACATCTCTTTAGTTATTAATCATAAGAAACACTGGTATTCATCTTTAAATTAATTCCTTTTTTCCTCCCACCCATATGCTCTATGCACGTAATCCTATACGTTCTCATTATAATATACCTTTTCTATTTTGTATCTCCATTTTTTTTGGAACAAAAAATTTTTGAATACTTCCAAACTATCCTGTATTATAGATTTTAAGATTCATAATGTAATTTTTTAAGTGTATTACAGATTTGAGGATCCAAATTGCATTTTTAAGTGTATTACGATTTTCATAATTCATAATGTATTTCTTAGGATTTAACTGACTAGATAGATCAATATCTTAAATTTTGATGTTTTAAAAACAAAATTTATACTAATGTTAAGTATTTCATGTCAAGGACACAAACACATAACAAATATTTACAAGTATAATTAGTCTAGAAAAGATGCTTAATATACAAGGGAGCATAGAAAAAAACTTAAAATAAACTAATGAATCAACACCTACTTTAAATGCACACAGATAAATTTAATGTATTTGTACTTATCTTTCTTGTACATTTATTTATATATATATATATATATATATATATATATATATATATATATATATATATTTGTTTTATGTACACAAATGTTTCTCATTGATGTACTATGAAACCTTTTTCACGAGCAAAAACAAGGATTTAAAATTAAAGTTAAAAACAATATAAATAGAATCAATGCATAAAAAGTTGATCTTACTCCTTGGCCAAAGACATTTCATACATCCCTTCAATATTCGTTACCAAAGAAGTCAACAAGTAGACATAGTGCTCTGTCTTATCAAGAATGATTAGTTGGTAAAAATTACATTAAAGGTTCCAATAGATTAATCAAAAGAAAATACTTATACTAGTGAAACACTATTGGAAATAAGATAGAAGTGACTTAGAAAAATTATTTGTAACTTGTGAAAAATTAGTAGAACTTTAATAGTTACTAAGAAATTAGAGATAGTCTCTGTGCTTTAGACAAAGTAGTAAAAAAATACTATTTTCATTCTTATCATTAACATTGAATTATTTATATTCTTTTATGAAAATGTTTTGAAACCATCTTTCAAAATATTGTGTTTTCTTCTTTATAAAACCTTTAATATATAATTCAATATACATATACGTCTTGCAAAAAATTTGTGAAAATTTTTAAAACACAATTCAACCCTTCTTCTTGTGCCTTTTTGGAGACATACGTAAAGCTTAAAATATTTTTGTGTTGCGCATAAAATATTTTTGTGTTGCGCATAAGATGATCTATAATTACGTAATAATACATTGTAGATGATATAATCTGGGCTACAGAATGTAACTGTAGACAAACAAGACTAGACTAAGTGGTGGTTGAGTTGAGAATTGGGTATTGCTTACGGATCGGAAGAATGGAAAAATAGTGAGTGGTATGTACTTGGGTCAACATTGGTGCTGGATTTGTAACTGTGTTGCCGCTAGTCACAGAGGTGTGGCTGCTGCCACTGAAGACACGTCATTTTAGGAGATGCACCATGAGAAGGGCAATGTGTGGTCATTCCATGACGGAAAAGTAGCTATGGCGCCGGAACAGATTGTCAGAGGTGAGGAGAGGTGGACGGAGGTGATGAGAAGAAAAAATGTAAACAGAAGAAAGGAATCTTTAACGAATGAAGCGAAAGCAAACAGACGCACAACTTCGGTTTTTTTCACACATTTTCCAGAGGATTACATGGCAAAAGATATATGGGAGATATTCGGTAGGTTCGCCAATGTCCAGGAGGTGGTCATTCCGAACAAGCGGAACAAGACGGGACAAAGGTTCGGGTTTGCTCGGTTTAGGGATGTCGTCGATGAGAAAATGCTGGTGATTAAGTTGGACAATATCTTTATTGGATCGGAAAAGCTATGGGCAAATCTACCACGTTTCGATTCACCAATGGTGCAGAATTATAGACAGAGGAATACGGGGAGGGACAATTCAGACCATTATACACATCATACAGGGGTCCGGCAAACGGGGCAATACGGGAGCCACCACGGAAATAAAAAAACATACGCAGCTGCCGTATGTGATCAAGAGGGAGTGAGGACTACAGAAGTCAGAAGAGCAGTAGAAAGGAAGGAGGAAGTGTCACCGAAACTGGTCTACATGGCACACGAGGAAAATGTGAGTCGGCTCCGGAAGGCGTACGTGGGAGAAGTCCGAAAGAGAGGGACGACTTTTAAGACGAAGCTTTTCTTACTGACTCATTGTATCTACAACGTGAGCAGCATCCCCATGGGGGCAAACAAAGTTCTGTTGGAAGTAGAAGGGGATGAGACACTACAAGAGATTATGGTAAAGAAGAAGCTGTGGTTCGACCAATGGTTTGCAGGGATTCAGGAGTGGGAACCCGGTTTGGTAGATACAGACAGGAGGGTCAAGGTGAACTGTTATGGGGTACCCTTACATGTATGGGAAGTAAATTTTTTCGCTACTCTAATCGCCCCTTTCGGAGAGTTGTTGAATGTCGAAGAAAATACTCTAAAAGAACACCGCTATGATGTAGCGCAGTTGGTGGTGTCTAGGAAGGACATGAGGAGGCTCGACGCGACTGTAAGGGCGACTATAGACGGGAGGGAGTTCGATATCCGGGTGACGGAGATGGAG
This sequence comes from Psophocarpus tetragonolobus, assembly GCA_037954015.1. Lineage (NCBI taxonomy): Eukaryota > Viridiplantae > Streptophyta > Magnoliopsida > Fabales > Fabaceae > Psophocarpus > Psophocarpus tetragonolobus. Next base: position 39,449,849 of record CM075689.1, read on the forward strand.
CAGGGGAACAAAATGAAACACAGCAATGACAACTCTACCTATGGGTCTGAAATGAGCTCCTGTCCGGGGACGGAGTTAGATGAGTCGGAAGAGGTGGAGAAAAGGCTGACCGAGCTGAGGCTCGAGATGTTCGAAAATGGAACATGGAAAGACAGGGAGGAGGCACACTTCCGGGACGGAGTATATGGAGGCAGGGAAACCGGGGCCGGCCGAGTTCAGGAGGCCAACGAAACCAATCGACCCATCTCACGAGGACGGACCTCGCCGGAATTGGGAAGGCATGCATGTCCGGTGGTCGGTGCTAGTACGGAAGAATCTGACAGGGATGTTCAGGAGAGCCGGACCGGGGAGCTAACAGTGAAAGGGACAACATCCCACCTCTCCCGCCAATGGGAATCGACCGAAGGGGGAAAGGCGCAGGTAACTGGGAAGGATGGCAGGGTCAGAAATTGTGCAAAAACGGTGAAAGAGAAAAGTGGCTCAGAGAAAGCGGATGCTGAAAGTGTTTCATGGGAGGAAAATGGGGAAGATGAAGAGGTTAAGCGGATGAGGCGTGGGAAACAGGTGCTGATGGCGTGGAGCACGAGATCTGACAGCACGTCACCTCCAACAGTGCAGCGGGACGCGTGGCAACATCAGGACCGTTCAGGAGGGTACCACCCCGGAAACCGAGACACGTGCCTCGAGATCCCCGCGCAGCAGGCACGCGGCGCCTCGGGAGCTCCGCTGTTCGTTGACCAAGACACACGTCTCGTCACTCTCACGCGGCAGCTGCAGCTGGCAGGCGGTGCCTCGGGACACGTGCCATCCGTTGACCGAGGTGCGCCTCTCGTCATTCAGGCGCGGCAGGAGCAGCCGGCAGGCCCAACGCAGGTGCAGCAGACGCGCAGGTGCAGCAGGCAGGGGCAGCAGGCGCAGCAGCAGGCGCAGGCGCAGGCGCAGCAGCAGGCGCAGGCGCAGCAGCCGCAGCAGGCGCAGCTGCCAACCTCGGGAGTCGCGCAGGAACAGCAGGCGCGGCCGGCAGCCTCGGGAGTCGCGCAGTCGCAGGCGCAGCAGGCGCAGTTGGCAGCCTCGGGAGTCGCGCCGACCATGGAAGCCGGGCTTGACCGCGAGGAGGCCCAGCGCGCGCTCCCCTCCGGGCCGAGCTTCATTCGCGGGAGCCCCGATTGGGCCAGGAATAGTGCGCCTGAAATTTCGGATGCAGTCACCATTTTCACTGCTGGACACCGCAGGAAAGTTTCCGGAATTCAATTTCGTAACCAACATAACGAGGCAACCACGGTGAATAATGCTTATCAGGAAAATGACTCGATTTTCACACTACCATATGATTACAAGAAATGGGTTTTAGTAGGTGGAGAAGAGGTGTCCGGAGGAGGGGAGGGGCAAAGGAGAATGGTATCAATATGGAAACAACTAAAGAGGAATAGTACGGAGGAGGGGGAAGTAACGAGCCCAACGCAACCAAATGAGCCTAACCCAGGTGAACGAATTATGGAGGATGCAGAGGAGGAAATATGGAGGGCCATGACGGGAATCGGAATATCGGGACAACAACCAGACACAGTATATATTCAGGAACTACGAAATATGGAAAGGAGGGACAAACAGGAGCACGAAAGAAGGGAGACGAGGAGTAATCAGTATAATTAAATGAAGATTCTGTCTTTAAATGTGCGGGGATTCCGGGATCGGATTAAGCGAAGAAGAATAAGGAGACTGCTAAAAAATAATGACATCGATATTTGTCTACTTCAGGAGACAAAATGCAGGGAGATAAAGGAGTGGGAGGTGCTGGAGGTTTGGGGGTCGACGGGGTGCGAGTGGAAAAGTTTACCGTCTACAGGACTTAGCGGAGGTTGCCTGACAATCTGGAAGAAACAATTGCTCGAAGTCGTCTGGGATATACAAGGGCAAGGCTTTTTGGGGATCGGCTTCAGAGGAAAGAACTCCCCCGCAACAATTTGTGTGGTTAATGTATACGCTCCATGCACGCTTCAAGGCAAGAGAAAGGTATGGGATGATCTAATGATGACCAAGCGAGGCCTTCCGGAGGACAAGTGGGCGTTGGGTGGAGATTTTAACGCTGTGTTGGACAGGAGCGAATTTACAGGGAGATCAGACTATCATTCAGACATTGAGATGTCTGATTTCAAATTCTTTGTTCAATCCATGGGGCTCCTCGACATCCCAGTCATCAGAAAAGGACCAACGTGGATTAGTCTGAATGGAGAGTCATCGAGTAGGTTGGACCGGTTTCTACTTTCCACGGATCTGATGGAGGAGTGGGGAATCATAGCACAAAGAGTGGGTTCTAGAGAGTTCTCTGATCACAGTTGGATAATCACAGAAGTGAAGTCTCAGAATTGGGGTCCTAAACCGTTCAAGTTCTTTGACCATTGGCTACAGGAGCCGGGATTCAGGGACCTAGTGAAAAACTTCTGGGCAGATCACCATGGGCAAGGTTGGCGGCTGTACCAGCTAGCGTGCAAGCTGCAAGGTTTGAAGAAGACGATTAAGTCATGGAAACAAGGCGACGGGAGTAAAGACGAGAAGTTCTTGGCTGAGAAAGTTCTGGAATTGGAGACTGCGGATATCCACCTAGGCCTAGGAGTCACTGGGAGTGATAGCCAGAGACAAGAAATCTTATCGGAGTATTGGGGAAAGGCAAGGCGCATGGAACAGTCCATTTTCCAGAAATCTCGGGTAAAATGGGCTCGTCAGGGGGACAGGAATACAAGCTACTTCCACAGATGTTTTAAGGAGAGATGTTATGCTAACTCTTTGCTGTCACTTACATCTGATGAGGGGTGGTTGGAGGGAGTTCAGGATATCCGGCAACATGTGTTCAACCATTTCTCAAGGCTCTTCAATGAGGATAGACAGCCGAGAACTAACTTGGACGGGGTGTCTTTTAATCAGTTGAATGATCATCAGAGGCAGAGCCTAGAGGAGCCTTTTTCAGCGGAGGAGATAAAGGAGGCAGTTTGGGCTTGTGAGGGTGGTAAAAGTCCGGGTCCCGATGGTTTTAGCTTTCATTTCTATCAATCATGTTGGGATATAATAGGGGAAGACGTGGTAAAGGCAGTTCAAGAATTTCATCAGTCAGGCGCTCTCCCAAGAGCAGCGTCATCGTCATTTCTTACGCTTATTCCCAAGGTGGCAAAGCCGGTCAGGTTAGAACAGTATAGGCCAATCTACTTAATTTCAAGTATTCACAAGATTATATCTAAACTGCTGGCATTGAGAATGAAGAAAGTCATGGGGCACTTAATCTCAAAGTGTCAGTCAGCTTTTTTACAAGGCAGATCAATCCTGGATGGAGTATTGGTAGCAAATGAAATTGTGGATTGGGCAAAACGGAAAAAGAAACCCTGTTTTCTGTTTAAGGTCGATTTCCAGAAGGCGTTCGACTCGGTAAATTGGGATTTTTTAGATTATATGCTGGCAAGGATGGGGTTTGGGAGCACATGGAGAAAGTGGATGTTCAGCATCGTGAGGAATAACCAGGTTTCAATTCTAGTTAATGGAAGCCCGACAGAGGAGTTTAAGCCGGGAAGAGGATTGAAGCAGGGAGATCCACTATCCCCTTTCTTGTTCCTTTTGGTTGCTGAAGGTCTAGCCAGTTTGTTCAGGTCAGCGGTAGGGAAGAGGGTGTTTAAAGAGCTCAATATTGGGGCAGTGGCAAAGTTCTCTATCATGCAATACGCAGATGATGTCTTGATGATGGGGGAAGCTGATCTGAAATCAGTGTGGTATTTGAAGGCCATACTCCGGGGGTTTGAGCTGTCATCGGGGCTAAAGGTGAACTTTAGCAAGAGTCAATTTTTTGGCTTAAATGTTGGAGCCTCATTTATATCAGCAGCAAAAAATCTTTTGAATTGTTCAACCTCTGCACCGCCATTTAAGTTTTTGGGGGTTCCGGTGGGAGCCAATCCAAGGAGGGTACAAATGTGGGAACCCATTATTCAACAATTTCAGAGGAAATTGGCATCGTGGAGGGCGAAACAAATGTCGTTCGCAGGAAGGTTGGTGATGATAAATTCAGTACTGTCAAGTCTTTCATTATACCTATTCTCCTTTTACAAGGTGCCTAAGAAAGTCCTAAAAGTCATCACTGGTCTACAACGATCCTTTCTGTGGGGTGGGACTAGCCAGGAGAACAAAATTGCGTGGGTTAGCTGGAATCAGGTATGTCGTCCCAAGGAAGAAGGGGGTCTGGGAGTGAAGTGCCTGTGGAACTTTAATCTGAGTCTGTTAGCAAAGTGGAGGTGGAGGCTATTAACAGAGCCAAATGCAATATGGGTCAGCTTGCTGGAGACTAAATATGGATCCACATATAACTCTAATCAAAGGCAACACAATTTAGCCTCAGCTTCGCAGTGGTGGCGGGACTTATGGGACATTGATGGGCCTAAAGCAGAGAAGCCAGACTGGTTTGTGGATAATGTCAGCAGAAAAGTGGGGAACGGAAACGATACGTTGTTTTGGGAACAAAATTGGATTGGTGACGGTCCTCTCAGTTTAAAGTTCCCCAGGCTTTATGGGTTAGCGGCTGATAAAGGCACCAGCATTAACCAGAAAAAGCTACTAACCGACGGGTGGTGCTGGGTATGGAGGCGGGTGTTATTTGTCTGGGAGGAAGACCAGCTTAGTCAATTACTTACTACGCTACAGCCAGTAGTAATTGCGTTCGATAAGTTGGATAGGTGGACCTGGAGGACTAGCAGTGATGGAGGGTTCTCAGTAGCCGAGGCTTATGCAGTACTGAGCTCGCATCAGATCTCAATGATTTTCTCCGAGGTGGAACCCAATCAATGGAGACGCATGTGGAAAGACAGACTCCCATCAAAGGTAACTGCATTCTCTTGGAGATTATTGATAGATAGGCTTCCCACCATTGATAACTTGCTAAAGAGAGGCGTCGAGATTCCAGAAGAAGGGGTTCTATGTGTACTTTGCAGAAGCAACATGGAAAGCAGGACTCATCTGTTCTTAACGTGTGCCAAAGCTCAATCAGTGTGGAGTAATATAATGAGCTGGCTGGGAATCCACGGACCTATCCCGGGGGATCTGCATCAATTGTTTTCATCATCATCAACATGGGTGGTTGGAAAGAGGAAAAACAAGTGCAGGTATGTTTTCTGGCTGGCTGCTTGTTGGGGAATCTGGATGACTAGGAACCAGATTGTCTTTGACAGAATTCAGGTGGACTCAGTGGACATTATGATGACTATTAAGATCATCTCCTGGAAATGGCTGTCATACTCTTTTGGGTTTAATAGGGGGTGCGCTTTCTCGGACTGGTATGCTAATCCGAGAGAGTGCTTATTAAATATGTCTTAGGCGGTGAAGGTTAATTACCGCGTTCTAACTGGACATCAAGTAGTATGGTGTCTGCATTCTGTATTTTCAAGAAACTCTTGGTTTCTCTTCCCATTATATAAATAAATATTTTCTTTTCAAAAAAAAAAAAAAGATGATATAATCTGTAATTATGTAAATACATAATTGTAAATCTAGTTATTTTAATATATTATTAAACTCATGTGTTACAAATCATTGAATTTGCAACTATGCTACTTATGGCTGCAGATTTCATGATCCACGATGGAGTAAAAAATCAATGTGTTACAGATTTTATGATCTATAATATAGTAAAAGGAATTGCTTTTGTATCATGAAATCTGTGACTGAAAATTTTACTCATTAAAACTACTCTCTTGGTTTTTTTTTTTTTTTTTTTTTGCGAGGAAAAACCTATAATGCGATATTGTGAAACTTCTCTTGAATAAGAAAACTAGCGCACCACCATCAGTTTAACATATTAGAGAAAACTTTTTGAAATAAAAGCTCACAGTGGTGTTCAACGATAGTGAAATAGGGAAAAATAGGGGAAAGACACAATCTAAACATTATAAGATGGTAAGGGCAAATTAATCGGGTACAAAGAGTAAAATTGGGGTGCAAATAGAAAAGCTTATTTTGTGCTTAGTCCCAATAAAATTTTCTTTTGTGTTGGGTGCTAATGTACTTTTATTTTATTTTTTGTCCCTAAAGTACTTTAAATAATGCTAAAAATAAATTAAAAAATATGTTAGAGACCCAATATAAAGAAAAAATTTATTAGGCACCAAATGCAAAATTTACTAATATATGAAGGATCCATTTAAGCACACAAAGTAAATAAATTAAAGCACGAAACAATACAGTGAGATATGTGTCACTACATATTTAAGGAAAATTAAGTAGAAACATACCCGTTGTTATCAAACTCCCGAGTTAACTAGCTAAATACTACGAGCTTACAAGACACTTACCATTTGCAAGTTAATTCATTCACAAACTCTTTTTTAGTAAATTTTAGGTAAACTTGGTAGACTTTATGCAAATTCTGTTGACTCTCAAGTTTATTACCAAGTCACCAAGTCAACAAATTGAGTTTTTTTACACGTTTAAGGTTGAAGATACTTTCATTTAGTGTGTTATTAAATAAAAAAATACTAGCCTTTAAGAACACCAATCCTTCAATTATCCAACATTAATACCAAACATTGATCAAAATATTCTCCAATTATTATCATTTTTGCTATTATTATCACTTTACTAACCAAAACTAGTTAAACAACTAATTTGATCCCACATAAACACTAAAGAGATAAAAATGAATTATTTAAGAGAATAAAATTGTGTTTATTTTTCTTAACTATATCATTTATTGCACATTTGTGTTATATAATACCAAACATGTATCTAATGTACACAGGCTTCCCTTCTCAATATGCTTATAGAGTTTATACTTATGTTGCATAGGCAGTATAAAAAAGTTTTATATTAATTTTCAATCACAACTTTTGATTTGTATGACTTTTAAAGTATTAGTTTTTAACAAGCTTACCATATATGAAATTGTAATTAAATATTAATATAAAAATTTTTACACTTACCATGGATAAGCCTTTTTCTCATGTTTATATATGAAAAAAAGTAAAAGAAAACTTTAAAAACAGTAATAAAGAATAATAGGGTATTGACTTACTGTTTTCTTAATTTAATTTTTTAAGTAGAAGATTTTATGGTTAGTTTTATGCATAATAATAATAATAATAAATGTTTTTCTAAAATTAAACATTTATTGAGAATTAAATATTTAACTAATTATGCAAAATAAAAAAATTGGCCTCCTTTACTTGATTTCTGGATCGATCTATCTGTGTATATATATAATAGTTACATGCAACTAGCTAGTTGTATTTTAATAAGACATAAGTATCAATATAATATCTAAGAATCTAAAAATCTTATAGCAAATATCATAATGTTCATTTTAATTAGACATAAATAGTCCTTCCAATTTTGTAAGATACTTTCGTCCCTCAAGTTGTGCTCACATGCATTCAGTAGACCCTTTGGATAAAAAACAGGGTGTATAGTGCTTAGTGGTTACATGTGAGACAACTGAGACCACAGTGTTGTCATTGCATGGTGCTGCATATGTCTGCGAAAAAATTAACGAGTCTTGCTATATGGTATGAAAAATAAAGAAATGAAGGAGGTATTCCAAGGAAAATAAAATAGAAAAATCCTATTAGTTAGTATGCACTAAGAATTTACTATGGTTAATTATGAACCCGGCCACACTCTAAGAGATAAAATTAAATAGAGTTAACGTTGTATTTCATTACAGAAATAATAAAATTAAAAAGGCAACTTGTTTCGGATTTAAATATTTAGAAAAGAAGACAATAGAAGATTAGAGTCTTTCAGAAAGCATCTAATACCTACCATACTGCCTTCCTTGATGATGTTGTTCTAAGACTAAAGGAGAGTCTTCATTTAAAAGCGATTGCATCTGAGAATGTGTCATGGAAAACTCCATCAACATCTGTAGAAGATGGATCCCATATATATGGTAGGGAAAAAGACAAAGAGGCTATAATCAAGTTGTTGTTGGAGGATAGCAGTGATGCTACTTTGGCCCAGTTGGTGTACAATGATGACAATCTGAAGCAGAAATTTGATTTTAAAGCATGGGTTTGTATTTCCGAAGAATTTGATATTTTAAAGGTCACAAAAACTATGATAGAAGCATTAATTACTCGAAAGCCTTGTAAGTTGAATGATCTAAATGTAATTCATCATATCTTGATTTGATGGACAACCTGAAAGATAAAAATTCTTGATTGTTTTGGATGATGTGTGGATGGAGGATTATGTTAATTGGAGTGTTAGAGGAAGTAAAATTCTTGTAACAACTCGCAGTCAAAAAGTAGTATCTGTGTTACATTCAGTTCAACCTTATCTTCTACACCAGTTGTCAAATGCAGATTGTTGGTCTGTGTTTGCAAACCATGCATGTCTTTCCATGGAATCTAGTGAGAATGTAATGATTCTAGAAAAAATTGGGAAGGACATTGTAAAAAAGTGTAACGGATTGCTTTTAGCTGCACAGTCACTTAGAGGTAAGTTGAGAGGAAAGCAAGATGTAAGGGAATGGAATAATATATTGCACAGTGACATTTGGGAACTTTCTGAAAAAAAAGTGTAAGATTATTCCAGCATTGATAATTAGTTATCATTATCTCCCTCCACATTTAAAGCGGTGTTTTGTTTCTTATCCATTTTAAAGCTGCTCCATTCATCAAAATGCATTATGTAAGATAATGTCAAAGCTCACGCACGTGGGAGTTTTATCATTTGATGACTTTCAAAGTTTGGATGCATTGCCTGATTCAATTGGTGAATTGGTACATCTGCGATATTTAAATCTTTCTCATACAAGAGTAAAAACACTTCTTGTGTAATTTGTACAATCTACAAACGTTGAAGTTGTCTAATTGCTATAAGCAGGCAAAGTTACCTGGTGACATGCACAATCTTATCAATTTGCGCCATATTTATATTTTTGATACTCCTATAAAAGGGATGCCTAGAGGAATGGGAAAGTTAACTAATTTACAACATTTGGATTTCTTTATCATAGGAAAGCAAAAAGAGAATGGGATAAAAGAATTAGGAGGACTGTCAAATCTTCATGGTTCGCTTTCAATTAAGAATTTGGAAAAGTCATCAAGAGTGATCAAGCATAGGAGGCTAGAATAATGGATAAGAAGCACCTTGGTGAATTATACTTGCAATGGTCGGAGTGTAAAACAAATAGTACAGAGTTCAAATTGAAATAAATTTACCATGCAAGTTACAACCTCACCAAGACTAATCACTGTCCATAAGTGGTTATAATGGGACCAATTTTCTAGGTTGTTTAGGAAGTTTCTTCTACAACAAGATGACATATCTAAGTTTAGATAATTGTAACAACTGTTGTACACTTCCTTAGCTTGGGCAATTGTCATCTCTTAAGATTCTGAATATTTCAAACTTGAATTCGGTAAAGACTATTGACACTAGTGTTTACAAGAATGAAGAGATGTCCCAATTTGTGTCATTCTCAACAGAAGGACTGCCAGCACCCAATTTAACTTATTTCAATGTTTTCCACTGCGATAAGTTGAAGTCACTGCCTAATCAAATGGGCACTCTTCTCCCAAAGTTAGAACATCTTACGCTACATGAGTGCCCAGTAAATGAGTCGTTTCCAGAAGGTGGCATGCCATCCATGGTGTAACATGGCCATCCATGGTGTAACATGGCCATCCATGGACAAGCTTACGAATCTCGCTCTTGGGGGTCCATGTGATGGCATCAGGTGCTTCCCAAAACAAGGTTTTATTTGATCTGTATAGCTTTTCAAGTCTGGAGACGGTGGACTTTAGATGAGTGATAAGTATTAGAATTATGAAATAATTAGGTTTTATTTGATTGGTTGAAAGCATAGGCAAGTTAATATCTGGGAAAGAATTAGTTAAAAGGAAAACAAGCTCAGAAAAATAATTGGAATAGTTTAAAATGGAAATGACTTGTTAGTTTCTTGGATTGACTACAAATGTTAAGTACATGCTCTTTTATAAGCTTTAACACAACTATTCGGAAAATATTATACATTATTTTAGAGTTTTCTATCTATATGTAATTCTAGAGTTATCATGTATTATTTTAAAATATTTTATTTATAGATAATTTTAGAACTATCATGTAATATTCTAGAATTTTTTTATCTTTATATAAATATCTACGTAATTTTAGAATTAGAGATTGAAAATTGTGAAAAGCTGGAAAATATTGTGGGAGAAAGGTTACCCGCCTCTCTAATAAAATTAACCATAGATGGATGCCCTTTGTTGGAAAAACAATGTTATAAGAAGAACCATCAAATTTGGGCTAAAATCCAAGTCAAACTTAGGAGTGCATTTGGATGGAGTGGAGTTTAAGTGTCTATATAAAGATCAAAGAAGATTATTAGAGAAGAGTTCTTTGACGAAGAAATTCGTGTTGTAATTTGGAAGTATAACAACTCAAAAGTCTCACGCCCAGATGGGTATAAAGCATGAAATTTATTAAACATTTCTGACACTTACTAAAGGAGGATATAAGGAAAGTTATGATAGAGTTTCATTAGAAATAGAAACTCCCAAGGTCAAAGGTTTCCTTTCTTACCTTGATTCCTAAAAAGGAACTCTGAAGTGGTCTTGGTGATTATAGACTCATATCTCTTATTGGTCTTATCTATAAAATCATTGCAAAGGTGCTTGCACAAAGGCTTCAGCTAGTGATGCCAAGTATTATTGAAGAGAAACAAACTGCTTTTACTAAAGGAAGACAGTTATTGGATAGTACCGTGATTGTAAATGAAACATTTAGGAGTCAAAGTGTTTTAAAAAATCACTTCTAGTGTTTAAAGAAAATTTTGAAAAGTTCTATGATGTGGTTAGCTGGCCTCTTTTATTCTATATGCTTGAGCGATATGGTTTTGGTGTTAAATGGATTTGTTGGATCCAAGGGTGCTTGTAGTCCTCGTCTGTATTAGTGTTAGTAAATGGAAACGCAATGCAGGAGTTCCATATGTAAAGGGGTTTAAGGTAGGGTAACCCTCTGGCTCCACTTTTATTTTTAATTGTTGTTTAAGGGCTTAGAGGTCTCATGAGAAGAAAAATGTACTTAAATTTGCTATCTAGTATCAAAATGAGTAAATAAGATTTGCAGGTTTTCATACAAACAGTATGCAGATGACATTTTATCATGGTGACCCTAGAAATCTAGAGTGTGTATACATTGAAAATTGCCCTTAGATGTTATAAACTAGCATTAGACCAGAAGGTAAATTTTCATAAAAATAGTCTAGGAAGTATAGGGATGAACGATAAGGAGTTACGATCCTTTACTCAGATCCTTAACTGGAATGTAATGCATTTGTCATTTTCTTATTTGGGGATTGTAGTGAGGGCTAATGCGAGGAGTGAGAGACTGTGGAGACCAATAATTGAAAAAAAAAATGTAAGCAAAATTATCGTCCTAGAAGCAAAACAACCTATCATTGGGGGACAAATTTGCTTGATCAAATCTACCCTCTCATCTATTCCTCTATATTTTCTCTCCCTTTTTAGGGTTCCAAAGAAGGTATCTCATACAATTTAGAGCATGCAAAGGCATTTTCTATGGGGTGGATCGAAGGATTGCATGAAATTAGCTTGGATCAAATGGGAGCTGGTGTGTAAAAAGAAAAACAAAGGTGGACTAGAATTAAAGATGTGGATTAATTTAACAAAGCATTACTTAGCAAATGGATGTGATAGATTGTACAAGAGGAAGATGCTCTGGGTTAAAATTCTGAGTTCTAGGTATGGGGAAAATCTTAGAAGTAACTTGTTCGGGGAGCATGGGAGAGGAATGTCTTTGTGGTGGAAGGATATTCTAAGAGTGACATCTAGTAAGGGAGTGGGAGAATCGTTTGTTGGAAATTTCAAGGTTGTCGTTGGTGATGAATCTCTGTCCAAATTTTGGGAAGTGGGTGGAGAGAGTCAAAGGGTTGAATTCAGTATTTCCTAGACTTTATGCACTCTCCAATGAAAAAAAATGCATTAGTATCTGAAGTTGGAGGGTGGTCAGACTAAAAATGGGAATGGCAGTATAAATGGGGGAGAGAGTTATTCAGTTGGGAAGAAGGATGAGTGATGGAGTTAGAAAGGGTATTGAAGAGGGTGCAATTAAAGCAAGACTTGAAAGATGGATAGAGATAGGGTGACATTTTAATAAATAAAGTGAGTTATTCTTTCAAAGATGAATATCCCTTAGTTCATGGGGAATCTAATGAATATTTTTTTGCTTCTAAATTTTTTCACAGGATATGGAAGTCAAAGGCACCATTCAAGGTTGCAACATTTTCTTGGAAGGTTGCACACAACTGAATCCTTACAAAGGTTGAACTCACAAAACAAAATATTGCTCTCCCACATGGTACTATATGCCCAATTTGCCATAATGAACCAAAAAAAATATCTCATCTACTCTTCTTATGTAAACTTATGAATCTAGTTTGGATGAATTGCTATCGCTGGTTGGGTTATAAAAGGGCTCTATCTTCAAATTGTCATGCTCACCTACGGTAGTTCCTTGGGATAAGTAAATTTGGGGGGGAAAAGGTAAAAGACTTTCTTAGCATAATATGGTTAACTACTTTGTGGGGTATTTGGTTAACAAGAAATTCTATGGTATTTAAAGGTGAACGCTTCTGTGAGGAGAAAGTTTGACATGAATTTCTACAATGTTCTTGGTTATACGCAAAGGAATATTATAAAAATTCATTTGTTTCTTTTTATGACTAGTGTGTTCAACATGAATTTTGTTTTTCCTAAGTTTAGGTAGGAATTATCTAATAATTGTCCTGACTTGATTCTAGTTCATAGGATCCTGATAAGGATTTTATTTGTACTCTTTTCTTACTATTCTGGTCTATAATTTGCAGTTACTTTCTAGTCATGCCTTATAACTAAGGGGTATCTTATAATGATGAATAAATTTGACTTTTTAAAAAAAAAAATTTGTAACATTTATTATTAATAATTTTTTAAATGTTACCAAAAGTATTTACTAAATGTTAGACAAAAATTGTTACTTACACGTATTAACATTCATGTTTTTCTTACTCGAGACATATTGTGGAAATGACTAGTGTCTTTTTTCTCTTTGCAATTGATTTACACATATAGTACGAGCCAAGATATTGCCTAGTATTATGGTGAATGACGTAAACACTATCCTATAGTAGATCTCATTAGTCATCCCTAGATATAAGTTAAATTCTTACATCAAGTATGTTAATTAATTGCTTATATCTGGGTGCGTGATTACTTACATAAAGAACATAGTAGCAAACTACTTTCATGTCAATTGTGTAAATGTGTTTTATAAATTATAGTACACAATCGTAAACCGAAAAAAAAAAATAGAAATATTCATTCTCCAATGTAATTATCATATAATGTTCGTAATATAGCACTCGAAGTTCCGTTATATCTATATTTGTTAGAACTAAAAATGAAAATAACTATGTAATTAATTCTAGTTTCTGAAAGTAATTGAGATACTGAAATTGGTAACATGCTACCAAGTGCAGTTTGTCTCTTGTATGTGTTCATGCAAGGACTAATTTTGGTGAAGGAATATTTCTGAAAACTATAAATGAATGTTTGTCAGTAATTGAAAAGATCAAAGTGCCTTTACATGTTAGGAGTGAATCACAATAAACTTGGACTTGACACCACTACTCTTATTCTCTGAATAGTAGAGATCTGAAAGAAAGGGAATCATGTATCCAAAGCTTTTGATGCTCAAGATCATAGTGGAGGTGACAGTTTTGTACTAGCGTTGCAGTACAGACTTCATTGTATATGGAATAATTCCTGCCAGTTCATTTTGATGTAAAACAAGAACTCAAGAATTTGTAGAGTGCATGGTGGCTAATAAGTATGGTCTTTCATCTGTACAATTTTCATAGGACTACAAAATCACATATTTTTGGAAATCAAATATATTCTAGGGTTGAAATTGCAACAACCCAAGTGTAATTTATCCTGTTCATGCCTTTTTTTTTTCATGCTAATAAATGGCACAATCTTCTTATATTTCTATTATTTTTCTTCTCAGAGTCACAACTTCTAACTAGATGGAAATTACAAAATTTTATAAATTTATGTTAGCAAAACTGTAAGCATTATATATATTGTTTGTATTTGCAGGATGGTTGCTGAATTCCATATATATGGAATGTGTTCAACATGATTGATTGTGAAATACATTAATATACTTGGTCTAACATAATTCCTTCATAGTCGAATATGCTCTAATACAGGTCCTGTTTTACATTCAGTCTTTCAAACGAAATATTTTTCCAAAAACATCTTTCATTATTTGCATCACCAAATGTAGTTTGCGACATTTTAATGACGTGCCTGAGATACATTGTAGGATGATATTTCAAGAAAAATTGCATTAGCAAATGAATGTTATCTAAAATGAAAGTAATCACGGTTACGTTCTTCTTTCTTTCTAAATTCTAATTCGGTAAAATCACATCATTAAATGGCTCAATTTAAAATTGTTTAGAGCTAATAACCATTTGGTTTTTCTCTTCTTTGACTTTCTTTATTTGGTGAGAGAACTATAACCCTTTCTTTTGAGCTAACTAATAATTCTTTGAGAAGGTGTATATCTATCCATCTATCTATATATATATATATATGAAGATATCTTTTTTAAATCATTTATGATATCCTCTCTAATTTCTTTTTTTTCTACTACCAAAATTACTTTAATGAAGTGAAAAGAGAGAGACTTATTTTATTAACTAAAAAATAACCATGAATAACTTTAATATAATTTCTAGTCTAACCATCATAATTTTAAATCAATTTTAATTAAAGTCATTTCATAATTACATGAGTCAAATTTTCGATTAAATAATCTAACATTCTCTTGTTTGGGCATGTGGATATATGCTTCTTTCATATTCTATTCGTGAATGCGGAGGATTTTGATGTTTGTCATCTATTAGAATTTTGAGTATTTTATAAAAATATATAGAGTCTTTATAAATTTCAATTCATTTAAATTCCTATATTAAAATTTCATTAAAATCTTACAGAAAAATCTTACTAATAAATTATTTTAAAAAATTTAAAAGCAATAATATTTTTACATAATCTTATGGATGTTGGACCGCATTTCAACTAGAACTACCAACTAACCATGGCAGCTACGAGAAGCAAAGGAGGAGGAGTTTGAAATCCAACAATGACAACTAAAAACCCAGAAGTAGTAGACGAAACCAGTATAGCCGAAGTCTTCAAGCTACTAAGGGAGGAAGTAGCAGAGCTGAGGCATGAGACTGCTGAGATCTGGAACCAAAACCGAGGTGGGAGGGGGCGATGAGGTAGACCTTGAGAAAAGGGGAGAAGATTCGCACAGGGGAGAATCAACAACACCTTCCAGAAGCCAGAAGCCAACCTCTCCCATGCCAGTCTATGGCTCCATCGAGGAGCAGACCCTTCTAGAGCCAAACTGGTGGACAATCCCAAAGACGCACCGAGAGGCCCCCTAAGGAAGCACAACGTCACACACAAATTGGACCATCCGTCCTATCTCTCCTCCAGATAGTGCCGCCACCTGACACATCCATGGAGGGGGCCTTGGTGGTTAGACCGCATCACCCTTTTACGCTAGAAATAATGGAGATCCCTCTCCCAGAAAGCTGGAAACATGTGTCACTTGGTGAATTTTATGACCCATGTAGAGATGTACACCAAAGATCAGACAACCCAATGCAAGATCTTCCGCATGTCCCTCCAAGGGTCAACATTGAATTGGTTCATACAACTACCCCCACACTTAATGGATAGCTTCCAAGCATTAGCAACCAAGTTTGGGAACCAATTTGCAACATCTCAATCGTATAGGTTCACTTTGCAAGTGCTGACAACTGTCATGCAAAAAAAGGGAAAGTTTCTTAGATCTTTCATAGATCATTTTGGCAAAGCAACCCTGAGTATAAAAGACTTGCGTTCGGAGGTGACCCTTCACACCTCCCTAACAAATCTCCTACCTGGGGATTTCTCTAAGAGCATGATCTATGTTCCCCCGAAGAGTATGGAGGAAATGAGGAGAAGGGTTGTGTCATTCATAGAAATTGAGGAGTTGTAAGCTTTCCAAAGGAAGGCATTGGAAGCCCCAAGTCAATACCCAAAGGAAAGGGAAAAAAGGAGGTCAGAGTAGGGGTTGAGGATATAGTCACTATACACCCTTGAATACCACACGTTCCAAGGGGTTAGAACAGGGCTCGTAGTCGAACTCTTGGTCATGCCTAAGAAAGAGAACACACCAATAGGTGAAGATGTTTGATTCATTCTCCCTAAGCAAGGGCCCTATCACTAGGGTCATGGCTAGGAAAATAGAAGAAGACATGGCTAGAGTAGAAGGAGGAAGATCTCACCTCTATATGACCATCAAGTTATGCAAGCCATGACTTATTTACTTGTAATTTTTCTTTTAGGAACCTAGGATTTTATTTTGGACATGTATTAGTCCATTTAATTTTTTAGGAGGTGTCTTAGTAATAAGAAGGGGTAAGATTAGCTTTTGGGCCTTTATTTAGGAAATAAGGGGGTAGTTTGATAACTACACCCTCTTTTGATGGTAACCACTTCTAAGATCAATTTTTGAAAATATTTTGGCTCGATGCAATTCATCAAGCATATCGTCTAGCCTAGGGATTGGGTGCCTATACTTAATGGTGATGTTATTGATGGCACGAAAGTCCATACACATCCGCCATTTTCCATCCTTTTTGGGCACCAACAAAATAGGAACCGCACAAAGGCTAAGGCTCTTTTGAACCCCAACCCTTCTCCAACAAGTCTTGAACTTGAGACTCAATCTCTTTGGTCTCAACGGGGTTTGTCCTATACGCGGGTCTATTGGGCAGACTTGCACCAGGAACAAGGTCAATTTGGTGTTCTATTCCCCTTAGAGGTGGTAATCCCTTCGGAACCTCTTGAGGGAAAAGATCATCAAATTCTTTTAAAAGACTTGTGGCAGTGCCAGAAGGTACCTCTTTACAAAGAAGGAGATAAAAAGGTCGATCAAGCAAGATAGCTTCTTTAATATCCATTTTTGTTGCAAAATGACTCTCTTTGTTAATTACCTCTTTGGAAGGGGTACCTCCTTCCAACTCTCCCTCTTTACCCTTTTCAAGCTTTAGGGATGAAAGCTTTTCTTCTTGACTTTGAACTTTTTTTTTTCCTCATCTCTTTTATGTTTCATGATGAACTGATCCTCAGCCACTTGTGAAGGTGTGAGAGGAGTCAACTTTATTCTTTTACCCTTATGAGTGAGGATTATCTCATTAGAGTAGCCATGGTGAATGACTTGTTTGTCAAACTGCCAAGGCCTCCCTAATAAGATATGGCCAACCTCCATTGGAACTATATCACATAAGATCCCATCTTGATACTTTCCAATAGAGAACGGCACCTTCACTTGTTGGTTTACAACCATTTCCCCTTCCTCATTAAGCCATTGGAGCTTGTAAGGTCTAGGATGAGGAATTGGGTGTAAGGCTAGCTTCTCTACTAACCTTGAGCTACAACAATTGCAGCAGGATCCACTATCCATAATGAGAGAACAGGTTTTGTCTAAAACTTTACAACGTGTATGAAAAATGTTCTCTCTTTGGGAGTGGTTAAGCTCAACGGGTTGGCTTCCAAGAAGGCGCCTAACCATCAAGAGGTCTCCATCACAAGGATTTTCAACAATGTCATGCTCATGATGCTTATGACCCCTTTCTTCCTCACTCTCACTAGAGGAGGAAGATGAGCTACTCTCACTAAAAATCTCTTGGCCCCTCATGATCATGGTTTTCTTATTGGGGCACTGAGAGGCAATGTGGCCTCTCCCAAGACATTTAAAGCATTTAATACTACTAGTCCTATTGTTAGAACTAGTAGAGGGGTTGTCTCTATGATGCATGGGTTTATGTTCTTTATGCACATGCTTGGATGGTTCCTCTTTGGGAGAGCTCTTGGAAGAGCTTCCCTTGCCTAGGTCCCTCTTTGTATAATTGTAGTATAGAAATTCTCTTTTTGCTCCACATTTTCTTTTTAATTGATTTTCCACTCTTATGCAAAGTTGGACTAGGTCATCTAGATTATTATATGGTAAAACATCAACTTTGTCTCTTATGTCAGAGTTTAAACCACTTAAAAATCTAGCTTCGGTGGCCCTTGGTTCTTTAGTGACGCCCGCTCTCATCATGAAAAGCTCCATGGTTTATCTGTACTCCTCAACACTTGAGTTGTACTATTTTAATCTTTGGAGTTTATCCAAGAGCTCTCTTTCATAATAAGAAGGGACGTGTCTCCGCCTCATAGCCCCCTTGAGATCATTCCAATAATCCACCGGAGGGTTACGAAGGCGGTGCCTCTCATTGACCAAGGAGGTCCACCAACACATGGCATGCCCTTGGAAGCTAAGGGTTACCAGCAGAACTTTTCTTTCTTCACTTATGTTATAACAAACAAAGAGTTGTTCTGCCTTCATTTCCCAATCAAGGTAGGCTTCCACATCCTCTTTGCCATGAAAATGAGGGAGGTCAACTTTTTGTTCCCTAGGTTGGGCTTGGGGTTGGTTATGATGTTGTTGTGCTCTCCTTACCCTAGGTCTTTCATATCCCTCACTTTCACTTACTTCACTAGAGGCAGACCTATACCTATGCCTTTCTCTAACTCATCTTTCTCTTCTTTCTTCTCTTTCACGCTCTTCTCTTCTCTCTTCCCTCTCTCTCTCTTCTCTTTCTCTTCGTTCTTTTTCTTTCTCTTCCCTCCGTCTTTCTTCTCTTTCTTCTCGTTCTTGTCTCTCTCTTTTCTCCTTGCTTTCTTTCTCTCTTTTCTCATGCTCTTTTTCCTCTCTTCGTCTTTCTTCTCTTAACTCTCTTTCTCTCTTTTCTTTTTCTTTCTCTTCACGCCTCTTTTCTTCTCTTTTCTCCCTTTCTTTTCTTTCTTTTCTCTCTTGTACCCTTCATTCCCTAAATTCACTGAGAAACTTATCCATGTTGTTGGTTTTTTGAGAACCTTGTTGATTTACACTACCTTTTGTGTGAGCTCATTTTGAAAGTGATTGGGAAGAACCTATGGGCAACACTCCTTACTCTTTTGTTTTGTTTTCTCCCTAAGTGAATTACTTAAGAGTCATTGGAACTCAAAAGTCTTTCACACTAAGATGCAAAGCAAATAAAAGAAATTTAAAGCAAAGGTAAGGATCTAAAGGCGTGCACCTAAGGTGGAGAGATGGGGTACCAATTCCTTCTCCCACCTAAACGAGAAACTAAAAAATTATTACAATAAAAGAGGTGACCCTTATGGGCATCCAACACCTGTGGTAGATAGATTTTCAAAAATGGCTCACTTTATACCATGCCACAAGATAGATGATGCGAGAAACATTGCGAGACTTTTCTTTAAAGAAGTTGTCCGTTTACATGGAATTCCCCAATCCATAGTCTCTGATAGAGATGTGAAGTTTCTTAGCAACTTTTGGAAAACATTATGGGCAAGGCTAGGAACTAAACTCTTATTTTCTACCACATGTCACCCCCAAACTGATGGGAAGACTGAGGTAGTAAATAGATATCTATCTACTATGCTTAGGACACTTCTTTGAGGAAATGACAAGTCTTGGGATGAATACCTACCCCATATTGAGTTTGCCTACAACCGGGTGGTTCAAAGGACCACCAAGCATTCTCCCTTTGAAGTTGTTTATGGCTTCAACCCCCTTACTCCTCTTGATATCTTGCCCTTACCCTTCCCTTCTTTTGTTCACAAAGAAGGAATAGTAAGAGCGGATTTTGTTAAAAAATTACATGAAAGGGTAAAGGCCAACATTGAACATCATTCAAAGGAGTATGCTAGTAAAGCCAATAGGGGCAGGACAGAAATTATCTTCAATGAAGGGGATTGGGTATGGCTTCATTTGAGGAAGGATCGCTTCCCTACTCAAAGGAAGTCCAAGCTTAGCCCCCGAGGAGATAGTCCCTTTCAAGTCCTCAAGAGAGTGAACAACAATGCATACATATTAGATCTCCCTGAGGACTATGGTGTCAGGACTACCTTTAATGTTTGTGATTTGATCCCTTTTGTAGGTACTGATGAAGAAGAGGAGGACCTATCAGATTTGAGGTCAAATCCTTCCCAAGGGGGAGGGGATGATGCATTCTCCCCAAGCAAGGGCCCTATCACTAGGGCCACGGCTAGGAGAATAGAAGAAGACATGGCTAGAGTAGAGGGAGGAAGATCTCACCTCCATATGACCATCAAGTTATGCAAGCCATGACTTATTTACTTGTAATTTTTATTTTAGGAACCTAGGATTTTCTTTTGGACATGTATTAGTCCATTTAATTTTCTAGGAGGTGTCTTAGTAATAAGAAGGGGTAAGATTAGTTTTTGGGCCTTTATTTAGGAAATAAGGGGGTAGTTTGATAACTACACCCTCTTTTGCTAAATAAAACCCAAAACTAATAAAGGAGTAATCTTGGCCCTTGGATGAGGTAGCTTGGGCACCAATTCTCATCTAAAGGAGGGTATTGATTGGACTTTGGGCTTCAATCCTCCTCCCTTGGATGACTCCTTTTAATCCTAGCCCTTCATTTCCTTCATGACTTGTCCAAGAGGTTAGCTCCCTCTATAAAAAGGTGCTCCTTCACACTCTTGTATTTTTTACACTTTATTGAATGGAAAAACCTTGAGTTGGCCAAAATTCTCTTAGTGTCCACCCTTCTCTCTTTGAGAATTCCTTAGGTTTTTATCAAGGGTTTCATCCCTTGTGGCAAACTTTCCCTCTTAGGCTTATCTTACCTTAAGTGGCGCCTAAAACCACCTCACTTCTTACCTCTCCACAAACCATTTCACCAAAGAAGAAAACCTCTAGAAAAAGATCAAGGGAGGCATGCATCAACATTCTTATCCTATTTCTCTTAACAGCTAATGTGGTGTTGTTTCATCTCAACTTAAACAAAGTGCCCTCCTAACTCGCAAATTAGTTCGCCCAAGGCAACACTTAACTTTCCAAATTTTAAGAAAGTGCCCTTGCAATTCACAAAGGAGTTTGGCCAAGACAACACTTAACTTTCCAAATTTTAACAAAGTGCCCTCCCAACTCGCAAAGGAATTCGGCCAAGGCAACACTTAACTTTCCAAATTTTAACAAATTTCCTTCCCAACTCGCAAAAGAGTTGAGCCAAGGCATCACTTAACATTCTAATTTTTAATAAAGTGCTTTCCCAATTTACAAAAGAGTTCAGTCAAGACAACAGTTAACGCTCTAAATTTTAACAAAGTGCCCTTCTAACTAGCAAAGGAGTTCGCCCAAGGTAGCACTTAATGCCAAAAAATTTTAATAAAATATGGTCCCAACTTGCGAAACTTAATAAAACTCTTAGCTTACCAAGACCATGCAAACAAGGTAGCACTCGATTACTTTTCCAAAATAGCCTTAAGTGAACTAGCACTCAAACTTATGCAAAGTGTTTCTGTAAACACGATGCCTTCATAAAAGCTACGAAAATTAGTAAATAAAAGTCGAACATCAATCAAGCAAAGGTACAACTATTGAAAATAACAAGTGTTTCCTTTAATATTAGAAGAGAAAGGTGTTACAAAAGGTCTGGCCACCTATTACTTCATCCCAGTTACAAAAAGTTTAAAGGGTCCTCACTTTGGCCTACAAAAAACCAATACAACAGAAAGAAATTATGAACACATCTTGAGAAGAAAAGAGGATGTCACAGTATCATCATCACCCCCTTATCCCCTTCTTCGACACCTTCTTTAGACTAATCCTCAATATTTATCATTTCCTCAACTCAGATGGTCTCAGTAGGATAAGGTCTCAATTTGAATCAAACTTGAAGTCCAGGGGAAAGGAGCCGAAATGAAAGGCTTAGCCTGAAGAGAACCGTCCGCATGCTCATTACAAATGTCCTTTTCGACCTACTTTTTATACTTCACAAAGCCCTCTTTGACAGCATCAAGATCTCGATTTAAAGACTCCCAACTCCATTCACTCTGCTTATGAGCAACATCAACACCTCTTAGCCTCTCAGTAAGGTCAGTAATCTTGTGATTCTTTTTCTTTAACAACGTAACATTATCTTCAGTTGAGACACGATTTTTTCTTTCTCTTTCATCTGCACCATTTTGGTGTTCAAAATGTTAATGGTTTTTATCACCCCCTCAAAAGACTCCTTTGAATGTCTCAACTATTATCAAATTTTTTTTTATCTTAGTGGCAAAAAGATGGCTCCCCACTGCTTGCAGGCAAGCCAAAAAGGTCATAGTAATGCCCCAATGTAGAATGAGGTCTATCCCAGATAACTCTTTGTCACCCACCTCGAACAAATTTTTGCCAACCTTACACATCGCAGCCAAAGGGTCGAAATCTTTCTTGAAAAAAGTTAAACTCATGATAGAAGAGGGCACCGCCATGTTAGAAGAGGTTGTTTCGGTTTTCTGCTTCTTTGACTAACTTGAAGATAATTTTTCCCCTTTTTATTTTTTCTTTTCCCTTTGTCCTTTTCTTTTTCCTTGTCATTCTCTTTCCCTTGCTCTTTTTGTTTCAGCTTATTCTTTTCATACTCTGTCACGGGGGGCACAATATCCTGTGGAGGACTCCTCGAGGAATGGTCTCACTCAAAGATCTATTAAGGAATAGGCTCCTCCTCACCTTGGAGCCGAGCACATATAACCTTTCAGAAATACACAATGTTACTTCCACTAGCCATGATAACATCTATACAGAAAATAGAGACATTAGCTCAACTTCAATCATGATCGATAATTAAACACTATCTTCGGTTACTCACTCTGTAAACCTTCAACTGGCATAGGAGACTAAAAAAGATATATCAACTCCGCCACGGGAAGACATCAATGAAGAGAATCTAGGAAGGCAACATCCACCAACTCTTTGACCATAAGCAACTTTGCAAGATAGCAATCATACCTCCTTGACGCTCATTCCTAGTGAAAAGGAAACAACTTCCCTCAATTTCGATCGTAGAAATGGTTGCGACCAAAGACCGAGTCAACTAAATTTTAAAGAACCCTATCTTGAAACACTGTACAATGTGGTGTACAAGAACAACACTTTGGGTTTCGATACAACAACACCCACTTACACTTCTTGGTAGGATGAGTAGTAAAGTGGTGCAAAAACAAATAGGGGTATCCTTAACATGAGTAAAAAGACATAAAGCCTAAAATGCTTGAAGGTAAGCCTAGGCGTTCAAATGAATTTTTGGCTAGGAGCAAGGTTTAGAATTTGGAGGAGCCCCGTGGTAAATTCGTCAAAGGGAAGATGAACATGGAGGTCATGAAACATACAATTGTGAACATAAAAAAAGTCATAATTATCCTTCTCCATCTTATTAAGATATACCAAATCTGGCCTAGGAAAGGTGTCATAACGACAACGTCTAATGAGAAAAGGGAACTTTTCTGCTCTCTCGAAAGGACACAACTCTACGCTCTTGATAAAGCTTGTAAGCATGTTCCTAGTATTGTAATAGGAAAAGTATGTGGCTACCTCCCCATCCACCCATTCGTGTCTTGCATCTAAGATAGGAGGGAAATTCCTTTTTTGATTGCCAATACATTTGCGTTTGGAAGAAGAGGCGCTCTTCGGCCCCGCACAGGGAGTGGGTTTGACTGCATCCACAACCAACTCAACGGAAGAACCAACCCAAGGAAGGAAGGTGAAGCAGGCATTGCTCCCCTCCCTAGACAGGTTGACTTTGGTTGAATCCGAGGCATGACTCCCTAACACAGATGATCATGAAGGATTCTCATTAGAAGAGGAAGAAGAATAAATGTTTAAGGGACGTAGCTGAAAGAGAGAAGGGTGAGGTGAGAGCTCGAAAATATACACTTCGGCTCAGAGTGCAAATTTGGCAAAGGGAAACTGAAGACGTGACCCTCTATTTATATCCAATGGGCCCAACAAGGCCCAAGTTAATCATAACCGTAGATGTCTCCCGAATCAACATTCAGGCTACACGTGCCCCATCCGCTTTCCACACTCTTATTCATCCAATAGTAACTCAACCCTAACAAACTATTTGGCTACCCGGAGCGACACAAACATTTATAGCTTCGACCTTCATTGCACCATGCTTAAACCTAGGGGCAAGGGTACAGGACCTGAGTATTCGACCCGAAACAAGAATCCTCGACCTGAGTGTTCAACCCTCAACAAAAGTTTTTGGATTTTGGCCTCCACTAGAGACCGAGCATGAGTTCACTATAACAAGAAGGACATACAACAATAAACCAAGAGATTAATAAGCATAATCTCAATCATTATTCGAAAGATAAGTTTAAGGTTGTATTACCTAATTTTTTATTGATTAGCTAAGGCCCAACAGGTAAAAGCCCATTGCACCACTATATATATATATATATATATATGATAGACTGTTCATCGCTCTAGACAAACTCTACCTAACTTGAGTATCAAAGTGTATTTTGCAGGTACTGATGCAATCTTGGATTGCTCTCCTGGGATCTTGCTTCAAGAGGTTCCAATGGTTGAAGAAAATACAAATGATGAGAAGATAAGTGGTGGATGGAGCGCCACTTTAGAGGAGATAAGCCTTGGTTGGAGAAGCTTGCTAAGGGAAAGAACCCTTGATAAAAGTCAAGATGCACTCTCAAAGGTAGCAGACACTCACAAAGAAATCATTTAAAAGAGTCAATTTCATAAAATGATTAAAAATCCTTACAATAAGGGAGTGAGATGCTATTTAGAGGGGGAAGGTGGACTTGGACGTCCAAGCCAAGCTAAAGGAAGGAAAAGAAAAAGATTCAAACAAGCCCTTAAAAAATGGATCTATGTTCCCTCTAAATTTAAATTTGAATTTGGAAGTTCCATGTGGACTCCTTCTGAAATTCAAATTTGAATTTGAAAATTCCACCTAGGAGAGAGAAGGTGGTTGAAGCCTAACCATAGGCAAAGGGAAACTGAAGACGTGACCCTCTATTTATATCCAATGGGCCCAACAAGGCCCAAGTTAATCATAATCGTAGATGTCTCCCGAATCAATATTCAGGCTACACGTGCCCTATCCGCTTTCCACACTCTTATTCATCCAATAGTAACTCAACCCTAACAAACTATTTGGCTACCCGGAGCGACACAAACATTTATAGCTTCGACCTTCATTGCACCATGCTTAAACCTAGGGGCAAGGGTACAGGACCTGAGTATTCGACCCGAAACAAGAATCCTCGACCTGAGTGTTCAACCCTCAACAAAAGTTTTTGGATTTTGGCCTCCACTAGAGACCGAGCATGAGTTCACTATAACAAGAAGGACATACAACAATAAACCAAGAGATTAATAAGCATAATCTCAATCATTATTCGAAAGATAAGTTTAAGGTTGTATTACCTAATTTTTTATTGATTAGGTAAGGCCCAACAGGTAAAAGCCCATTGCACCACTATATATATATATATATATATGATAGACTGTTCATCGCTCTAGACAAACTCTACCTAACTTGAGTATCAAAGTGCATTTTGCAGGTACTGATGCAATCTTGGATTGCTCTCCTGGGATCTTGCTTCAAGAGGTTCCAATGGTTGAAGAAGATACAAATGATGAGAAGATAAGTGGTGGATGGAGCGCCACTTTAGAGGAGATAAGCCTTGGTTGTAGAAGCTTGCTAAGGGAAAGAACCCTTGATAAAAGTCAAGATGCACTCTCAAAGGTAGCAGACACTCACAAAGAAATCATTTAAAAGAGTCAATTTCATAAAATGATTAAAAATCCTTACAATAAGGGAGTGAGATGCTATTTAGAGGGGGAAGGTGGACTTGGACGTCCAAGCCAAGCTAAAGGAAGGAAAAGAAAAAGATTCAAACAAGCCCTTAAAAAATGGATCTTTGTTCCCTCTAAATTTAAATTTGAATTTGGAAGTTCCATGTGGACTCCTTCTGAAATTCAAATTTGAATTTGAAAATTCCACCTAGGAGAGAGAAGGTGGTTGAAGCCTAACCATAGGGAACAAGGGGGTCCTACTTGTCTCTCATGCATATGTGTATGTTAGGATGTGTGGCAATTAAACAAGGGAGTGTGGGAATTAAAATTCACACATCCTCTTGCTCCAAAAAGGCCCAAGGCCCACCTTCTACCATACACCCCTAACAAATGACTAATGGCACCCTAAGCCAAAAATAAGGGAAAATAAGAAGCAAATGGCTGAAATACACATAACCCAAAAATACTAAAAGCACCTACTTAAAATACTACATAATCTACACCAAATATTTATACAGTTTTAAGACTATGGCCCTAATGGTCTTCATGAATGATGCATTCTCCCCAAGCAAGGGCCCTATCACTAGGGCCATGGCTAGGAGAATAGAAGAAGACATGGCTAGAGTAGAGGGAGGAAGATCTCACCTCCATATGACCATCAAGTTATGCAAGCCATGACTTATTTACTTGTAATTTTTATTTTAGGAACCTAGGATTTTATTTTGGACATGTATTAGTCCATTTAATTTTCTAGGAGGTGTCTTAGTAATAAGAAGGGGTAAGATTAGATTTTGGGCCTTTATTTAGGAAATAAGGGGTAGTTTGATAACTACACCCTCTTTTGCTAAATAAAACCCAAAACTAATAAAGGAGTAATCTTGGCCCTTGGATGAGGTAGCTTGGGCACCAATTCTCATCTAAAGGAGGGTATTGATTGGACTTTGGGCTTCAATCTTCCTCCCTTGGATGACTCCTTTTAATCCTAGCCCTTCATTTCCTTCATGACTTGTCCAAGAGGTTAGCTCCCTCTATAAAAAGGTGCTCCTTCACACTCTTGTATTTATTACACTTGATTGAATGGAAAAACCTTGAGTTGGCCAAAATTATCTTAGTGTCCACCCTTCTCTCTTTGATAATTTCTTAGGTTTTTATCAAGGGTTCCATCCCTTGTGGCAAACTTTCCCTCTTAGGCTTATCTTATCTTAAGTGGCGCCTAAAACCACCTCACTTCTTACCTCTCCACAAACCATTCCACCAAAGAAGGAAACCTCTAGAAAAAGATCAAGGGAGGCATGCATCATTTGGCATCAGAGCATTAGTTCTAGAGGTCTAAACTCTCTTCCTATCTCATTTATTTTTTCTTTCCGTTTTCCTATTTTATTTTATCTTTAAATTCCGCAATTTTTTCTAGCTTTCCATTGTTGTTTATCATTTCCATTTATGTCTTGAGTTTATTATTTTGAGTTATAGTTTATTTGCACCATTTATTTTTTGCTTGATGCAATTTATATTGTTCTTTTCTTTGCATCTACATCTCTCCCATATTCATTAATTTCCGCTTAAGCTTTGAGTTGGGTGCTTTCTTGCTTGAATTTTGGTTTTGAGAATTTCTTGCTAAAAATCCATGCCGTTGTGGTAAATTCCACAACCTTGTGGTCAAGAAATTTAGACCACATTCTTGTGTTTCCTTGCACCTAGTTGCCTTGTTTTTGCTTTATTTTTAGCTTTTATTTTTCACTTTTATACTCTTGTGTAGTTGTATATAAGTCATGTTTATAGTTTCCCATTTTGTCTATTAATTCCTTTTAAGTTTAGCCTCTTTTGTTTTGACAAAAAAAAATTGAAACTTCTTAAATTGAGCAACATAGAGGGTCATACCTCATGTCTAAGTCTCTTTAGAAGTTCATGTGCTTTTAGTTTCAAGCATATTCTTAAAAAAAAAATTCAAAAATAGTTGCTCAATTTCCTTTGTCTTTATTTTCTTTATACGTATAATTAGTAGCTCCTTTGTGTGGTAAAGGTAGTTCTTGTTTGTGGGTGCTTTTACTTAAGCTACAAGTTTGGTATTTGTGTTCAACAAATTACTAAAAACTTAACAAAGCTTGAGTCCAGTGGCACACCAAACTACTAAACCATTAACACATCTATAGCTACTTTGCATTTTGAAGTCAGTTCTAGTAGTACCTAAATTGTTGCTTTTAATTTTCTTTATTGTTCCAAGCGCATAACTCTTTGTTATCAAGCACTAAATTCACAATCAATTTAGGTGCATCTAGTAAATATTCAAAAAAAAAAAACAAGAAAACAAAGTCTAAAATAAAATAAAAAAACAACAACGAAGGATTAAAAAAAAAAAGAGAACAAACAAAAGAAAAGAAAGTTTGAAAAAAAAATTCATTTGATGTACCTAACCTAAAATTAGCAAGTGCTTCAACTTTGAACTTGGAACCTTAAAAGAAATTTTATTACTTTTGGTACACTAGAACTTGATATTTGTGTTCTTCTACTCTTTAATCTAGTGTCATTCTTAGGTATTCCATTGTGTGCTCTCTTTCTTTTGTTTACCTTTTAGTTGTTGCTTCTCTTTTAAATCATCTTTCTAGTTTGTCTTATATACTCTTACCATTTGGTTAAGTGTCCTTTTGATTGTGTTATCTTTTATTGCTTTTTGAGTTTCTATTCGCACCTCCCCTTGCTACTTTTGGTTTCTTTGGTTTGTGTGTTAGTGTCACTTTTGGGAGAAAGCTTGAAAAAGGAGATTACCACAAGGGTAGCATATTTTGGAAGGTTGGACTAAGAGCCTAAGGGATCACCTCAAAAGGAAATACACCTAGCCGTGAGGACTTTGATTTGAGGGAGCATTTGGAGAATCATTTTTTGAAGACTTTACTTTTTCTTTAATTTGGGTGTATTAATTTTGTAGTTGGGAGTTTGAGTGCCCTTAAGGCCCTCCCTTTGGTTGTAATAAAATTTAATCAATTTTTTAGTTTCTTGAAAATTAGGTGAAGAAGGAAGAAGTGGTACGCTTCCTTCAACACCTTAGGAGCTCGCTTTAGATCCCTTTTCTTTTGAATTTTTGCTTTAAAATTCTTGCTTTATTTTTCTTATTCAAAGTGGTTAGAAGGCTAAAGAGTTCCAAAGACTCATCAAGCCATTTTAGGTAAGAAAACACAAAAAGAGAGGAGTGTTTGTTTGTGAAAATTTTTTAGCCACCTTTTTCCTCTTAGAAATTCAAGCACAATGACATCACACACCCACTCTAGTGCTCATAGTTATTCATCAAACAAGAGTGTAAACCAAAGAAATATTTCTAAAGATTACACTCTAGAAAACTTAAACATGGACTTTAGGGAGTGGATGGCAAAAGAACAAGAGAGAAGAGAAGAAAAAAAGAGAGAAAAAGAGTCCAAGGAGAAAAGAAAAATAAAAGAAAGAGAGGAAGAAAAGAGAGAAAAAAGAGAGAAGGAAGAGAGAAAAATAAGAGAAAGGAGAGAAGATGAAGAAAGGAGAGAAAGAAAAGAAAGAGAAAGAAGAAAAGAGAAAGAAGAAGAAAAAAGAAAGCATGGGAATGGTGAGAATTACAAAATGAAAGGGATAGTCTTAGGTTCCCCATCTAGACATACCCATAGGAGTGAAAGTGAGGAAGAATACTACAATCATCCTAGGAGAAACTCCCATTCATCCATGCATAATAATGGGGCCCCTCCAAGGGAGCCCAAAATTGATCTCCCCCCATTTCATGGGAGGGAAGATGTGGAAGCCTACCTTGATTGGGAAATCAAGGTAGAACAACTCTTCACTTGCCATGAGGTAAGAGAAGAAAGAAAGGTTCCAATGGCAACCCTTAGCTTCCAAGGAAGGCATGACATGGACAAAAGCTCATTGAAGATTCGAAGCCATAGTCTTCGTTATTTTTAGCTTGTAAATATTTTATTTTAATTAGATAAATAGGAAAGTATTTTTAATTCCCTTAAGGCCATGTATTTCCGGCCATCTTCTTAGTTTATAAGGTATAGGTGTCTTTAGTTAAAAAGGAGGAGTAAGCTTATAATGGGTGCATAAGTTAAGACATGATTTTGGGCTAGCCCATTCACATTAAGATATGCTAATTGCACCCATAGGGGGTGAACTTAGGTGCCTCACTTAAGGCCTAAGACTTGGGTTAATTAGTTTTAATCCTAATTAAGCCCAAGTCCCACATTGCCTAGAAAAGTGTGCCCAAGCTCTCCCATTGGGCTATATATACTCATTCCCCCTCATTGTAAAATTTCACCTTTGAAGTTGAATGAAAATAGTCTCTTTGTGAGCACATTCTTAGTAAAAGGTCTTGAGGATTCTTTCTCTTGAGGAACCTCTTCCTAGTTGGTTTTTATCAAGGGTTCCTTCCCTTGTGGCAAACCTAAACACTTTGGCTTATCTCTCTTTGAGAGTGGCGCCCCACCTCCATTTTCTTTCCCCTCCATCATCCATTTCATGGTGCTTGGAACCTCAAGGAAAAAGATTAAGGGAGGCATACATCATTTGGCATCAGAGCCAACTCCATGAGGTTCTTTTCTAGTCTTAATTTTCTTTAATTTTTTTCAGCTTTTCTTCTTAGAGTTCTTGCTTTTTCCTTTATTTTTTCCAGCCTTTGATTCTTGTCATTTAATTCCTTTTATGTCTTGTTAGTTTATGTTTTTGTAGTTTTCATTTTATGCAATTTATTTCCTAGTTTTTATTGCTTTCTAGATTCAATTTATCTTGTTCTTTTCCATTGAATCTTTATATGTTTCCTTTAGGATTGTTTCTTTAATTTTCTGCCCAGCTTTTTATTTTTTCCTTATTCTTGTGCAAATCCTAAGAAGATCATTGTAATGACTTCACAAAATTTGTGAAGGAAGCCACACATTGTGGTCTTGATCTTTGGATGCACGTTGTTCTTCTTATTTGAATTTTTAATTCTATTTTCCTGCACCTATTTTTCTGTTTTTCCAGCCCTTGTTTCTCTTTTTTGGGCATATATTTCTGGTTATTTTGAGTCATTTAATTTCAGTTTTTAATCTTCCAAGTTGTGTCTTAGTTGGTCATGTTGTAGCCCTTTTATTGTCTCTTAATTCTACATAGTTTTGCCTTTTTATTTTTACCATAAAAGTGTGTTATTTCTCTATTGGAAATTGAGCATCAAAGAGGCTTACTCTTGATCCCATGTCCTTAGAGTCTCACATGCTATTTAGATCTTAGCATGTTCTTAAAAAAAAAATCTTCAAAAAAATTAATGCTCAATTTCTTCCAAATTTCATTCACTTGTTCAATAATTTTAGTATCTTAATTTTTTGCTAGTTTTTGTGGTGATTTTTGTTGATTGGCTTTGAGAGGCATGTTGGGTATGATTGGGCTGATTATTGAGTAATCAAGTTGTCCTCAACTTCCATAAAACTCTCTTTGTGCCATTTATTTTTTATCACCTAAAATTACTAGTTCATATTAGGTTGCTTTGTTTCTTAATTTTGCACTTTTGTATATCAATTGTGGTGGCCATTTCCTATCCTTTGTTCAAGCATTTATGATTCTTTGACTCCTCACTATATTTGCTACAAAATGTGTTAAGAGGTGTAGCAAAATTGTTTCAAAAAAAAAAAGAAGAAGAAAAGAAATCAAAAGTGTAAAATAAGTAAAAAAAAAAAGAGTTACTAAAAAGTGCTAAAAACAAGTAAAAAGAGTACAAAAAAATAAAATAAAAATTAGTGCACCTCAAAATTATTAAAAAATTCAAAGGAGTGTTAAATTTTATTGAAATTTGCTTGAATTTATTTGACTATGATTTAGCCACCTTGCTTTACAATTGTGCAAATCATTGAATTTGTTGAGTCTTTTTTGTTTTAAGTCCAATTCTATTTTAGGCCCATTCTAGGAATTTTTTTTGTGTGCCAACTTTCTTTCTACACCTTTTATTTCTTGCTTGTCCTTATTGGATTTCTTTGTGTTTGTCAAATAAATTCTTTCCACTTGGATGTGTTCCTATTCTTGTTAAGTGCTTTTTATTGCTTTTTGCTTTCAAATTCTACTTCCCTTGGTCTCTTGCTTGGGCGCTTGTTTTCTCTTGGTAGGTAGCCAAATTGTTGAAATTTTCACAAGGGTAGCATCCTTAGGAAGTGTTTATTTAAAACCAAGGAAGACGAGACTTGAAAAGGAGGCCAAGACTAGAGTGATACACTTGGTGAGGAGCACTTGAAGAAAGGAGCTACATTCAACTACTTTTAATTTTCTTTGTTTAATTTGGGTGTATTTTTAAAGGATATTTTAATTAGAGGTATTGGATGCCCATAAGGGTCACCTCTTTTGTGTGTAATAAACCTTAGTTTCTCGTTTTAGTGTGGATAAGGAATTGGTACCCCTTATTCATACTTAGGAGCACGTTAGAATCCTTTAGCTTTGCTTTAAATTTCTTTATTTGCTTTCAACGTTTTAGAAAGTGTTAGAGTTCCAAAGACTCTTCACACTTTAGGAGAAAAAAAAAAAGAGAGGAGTGTTTTGCATATTCGTTCCCTAGGCCTTACACTTTGACATGTTTTCACACACTTCTAGGAGTGTTAGGAGTAGTAATGAAACTAGGGAAAATAAAGGAGAAGAATGTGAGAATAGAATAAAAGAAAAGAATGAGAAGAGTGATAAACCAACCTTGCCCACATATCCATACTCTATTGATTGGGAAATAGTAGAAAAACAACGTAGGGAATTTTGGAAAAATGAGAGAAAACAAAGAGAGATGAGGAAAAGAGAACAAGAGGAACTAGATAGAGAGGAGAGAAGAGAGAAAGAACAAAAAGAAAAGGAGAGACAAGAAAGAAAAGAAAGAAGAGAAAAAGAGAGACAAATAGAGAGTAGGGAAAATGAAAAGAAAGAAAGAGAAGCAAGAGAAAAAGAAAGAGAAGAGAGAAGAGAAAAAGAGAAAAGAGAAAAAGAAAGAGAAAAAGAAGAAAACAAAAGAAAAGAGTTAGAGAGAAAAGAGAGAAGAGAAAGGAGAGAAAAAGAGAAGAAAGAATTGGAAAAGAGAGAAAAGGAACAAAATAAGTTAGAAAGAAGGGAAGAAATGAAGATACAAAAAGAGAGAGATGCCTATAAGAGCTCTTGTGGTAACATTTACACACATTATAGAGACTTAGAGGAGCCTAAAATAATCCATGACATTCATGCTTCTTCTAGTGAGAAGGAAAACCCTAAGAGGCATCCTAAGAAAAAGACAAACCCTTCTATAATTAAACCCAAAAGAGAGTCATCCAAAAGAAAGCATATTGAGAGAAAACCCTTGAGTATGAGTGACACCCCTACCACTAGTTCGAGCACTCATTTTCGAAGTCCTAAATGTTTTAAGTGTTTAGAAAAAGGGCATATTGCTTTGTTTTGCCCCAAAAGAAAAAGGACTTTAAAGGGAACATCAAATGAAAAGGGTATTCATTCATGTGATGATCTCTTCAAAGTGAAACAACTTCTTGGAAGCCATCCTTGTAAGGAAACCCAAACACAAAGAGAGAATGTTTTTCAAACAAGATGCAAAATTTTGGGCAAAACTTGTTCTCTTATTGTGGATGGTGGATCATGTTGTAATTTTTGTAGCACGAGGGTGGTGGAAAAGCTATCACTTGCTACTACTCCTCATCCTTCACCTTATACTTTGCATGGACTTAATTATGAAGATGGTGAAGTAGTAAGAGAGCAAGTGGAGATTAGCTTCTTCATAGGGAAGTATCACGACAAAGTGTTATGTGATGTAGTCCCTATGGAAGCTAGTCACATGTTGCTGGGAAGGCCATGGCAACATGATAAGGAAACTTTGCACAATGGCCTCACTAATAAAATCACTCTCTCTCATAAAGGGAAAAAGATAACCTTACTTCCTCTTACCCCTACCGAGGTTATGGAGGATAGAAGGATCATGAAGCTTAAGAGAGAAAGGGATAAAAATGAAAATAAGGTTGTTGGTAAGAAGACCGAGTCTAAGGAAGATCCGCCGTTGCGGAGGTTCTCTACATAGAAAATTTTCCTGCCAACTCTTACAAAAAGAACAAGTTGAATTTGAGGATGTGCCTATATCTTTTGAGCACCTTGATCCACACCCTCAAATCCAACTTGATGAGTGCTCCATTCCACTTAGACTAGTCTCGCCAACTATTTCAAAACCTTTGAGGCTAGTATCTAGTGCAATTGGAGGAGGATGGGGAGCTGTTGTGTGGAGGCACATGCACACTAAAATATTTTCAAACTTTAGTGCCAACCTCCACTACCCCATTCTTAAAAGGCCTCCTTATAGACCTCTCACTTCCCCCAAAATCACTTGTCTGCATATACTTACTGCTTTCCTTATTTTCTTGCAGACTTTGAAAAAATGGAAGAAAGACCTCAAGATTTGAGGTCAAATCCTCTCCATGGGAGAGGAGATGATGCAATCTCACCTAGCATGCATCATGGCTAGGAGGACTCAAGGAAGGCATGGCATGGACAAAAACTCATTGAAGATTCGAAGCCATAGTCTTCGTTATTTTTAGCTTGTAAATATTTTATTTTAATTAGATAAATAGGAACGTATTTTTAATTCCCTTAAGGCCATGTATTTCCGGCCATCTTCTTAGTTTATAAGGTATAGGTGTCTTTAGTTAAAAAGGAGGAGTAATCTTATAATGGGTGCATAAGTTAAGACATGATTTTGGGCTAGCCCATTCACATTAAGATATGCTAATTGCACCCATAGGGGGTGAACTTAGGTGCCTCACTTAAGGCCTAAGACTTGGGTTAATTAGTTTTAATCCTAATTAAGCCCAAGTCCCACATTGCCTAGAAAAGTGTGCCCAAGCTCTCCCATTGGGCTATATATACTCATTCCCTCTCATTGTAAAATTTCACCTTTGAAGTTGAATGAAAATAGTCTCTTTGTGAGCACATTCTTAGTAAAAGGTCTTGAGGATCCTCTCTCTTGAGGAACCTCTTCCTAGTTGGTTTTTATCAAGGGTTCCTTCCCTTGCGGCAAACCTAAACACTTTGGCTTATCTCTCTTTGAGAGTGGTGCCCCACCTCCATTTTATTTCCCCTCCATCATCCATTTCATGGTGCTTGGAACCTCAAGGAAAAAGATTAAGGGAGGCATGCATCACCTTAGCTTCCAAGGGCATCCCATGCATTGGTGGGTTGGGTTAACCATTGAGAGAATCCGCACCAATATGCCTTCCATAAGATATTGGAATGATCTTAGAAGTGATCTAAGAAGAAGGCATATTCCCTCTTGTATGAAAGAGATCTTTTGGATAGACTCCAAACGCTAAGGCAAACCAACCTTAATATAGAAGAGTATACAAAAGATGGAACTTCTTATCTTGAGGGCGAGTATCATTGAGGAACCCAAGGCCACTATGGCAAGGTTTTTGTTTGGGTTGAGCCTCGAAATTCGTGATAAGGTGGAGCTCTTCTCATACAATTCCCTTGATGAGTTAGTTCAACTTTGCATCAAGGTGGAAAATCAACTTAGAAGGAAAACTTTTAAAAAGGATAACCCACCTTATGTAAAGAGGGACCAACCTACGGGGAACTCTTTCAAGAGTTACCCCAAAGAGGAACATCCCAAGCACTTCAAAGAGCATAAAACATCACATATAGAGAGAAAAACCCCTACTACTAACTCTCACGAGAAAGTTAGTAGTATCAAATGCTTTAAATGTCTTGGGAGAGGCCACATTTCCTCTCAATGCCCTAGTAAGAGAAACATCATCATCAGGGCCCAAGATGTTTATAGTAGTGAGTCTAGCTCACACTCCTCTAGTGAGAGCGAAGGAGAAGGGGTTCATGCATACCAATCTGATTGTGATGAAACCGCTTATGCATGTGAGGGAGACCTCTTAATGATAAGAAGACTTCTTGCAAGCCAACCTTTGAAAGTGTCCTCATCTCAAAGGGAGAACATATTCCACACTCGCTGTAAGGTGAATGACAAAATATGTTCTCTCATTGTGGATAGTGGGTCATGCTGCAATTGTTGTAGCTCAAGATTGGTGGAAAAGCTAGCCTTGACCCCACTTCCCCACCCTAAGCCTTACAAGCTTCAATGGCTCAATGAGCAAGGGGAAATGGAGGTCAATGAGCAAGTCAAGGTTCCAATTTCCATTGGGTCTTATAAAGATGAGATCCTGTGTGACATAGTCCCAATGGAAACTGGTCATATCTTGCTAGGAAGACCATGGAAATTTGATAAGAAAGCCATACACCATGGTCATTCCAATAACATCATCTTCACTCATAAGGATAAGCGCATTAAGTTGTGTCCTCTAACACCTTCACAAGTGGCGGAGGACCAACTCATCATGAAACATAAGAGAGATGAGGAGAAAAAAAAAAAGCAAAGCTTTACCCCTAAAGCTTGAAAGGGGTAAAGAGGTTGAGTTGGAATTTGGTGCCTCTTCCAAGAAATTCATTAGTAAAGGGAGTTTATTTACGACAAAATTGGATTTAAAGGAAGGCCCCTTAACTAACAGACCTTTCTATCTCCTCCTTTGCAAAGAGGCATCCCCCATTGCTTCCCCCTCCACTTTTTTCCCTTCTAGTTCTAGCACTGCCATAGAACTTGGACCTGAGAACCTACCTTAAGAGGTTCAAGAGCTTTTAAAGGAGTTTGGTGATATATTCCTTAATGAAGTTCCCAAAGGACTTCCTCCAATTAGGGGTATAGAACACCAAATAGACTTGGTACCTGGGGCTAGCCTGCCTAATAGGCCTGCTTATAGGACTAATCCCATGGAGACCAAGGAGATTGAATCTCAAGTCCAACAACTATTGGAGAAGGGTTGGGTTCAAGAGAGCCTAAGCCCTTGTGCTGTGCCAGTTTTGTTGGTGCCTAAGTAGAATGGCCAATGGAGGATGTGCATTAATTGTCGAGCAATCAATAACACCACCATCAAATATATGCACCCTATCCGTAGGCTTGATGACATGCTTGATGAATTGCATGGGGCCCAATTATTTTCAAAAATTGATCTTAAGAGTGGTTATCACCAAATCCGCATCAAGGAAGGTGATGAGTGGAAAACCATTTTTAAGACCAAGTTTGGGCTGTATGAGTGGTTGGTAATGCCCTTTGGGCTTACCAATGCCCCAAGCACCTTCATGAGGCTTATGAATCATGTCCTTAGAGATTGCTTAGGAAAATTTTGTGTTGTTTATTTTGATGACATCTTAGTGTATAGCAAGAGCCTAGATGAACATGTAGGCCATCTTAGGCGCGTCTTTTGCATTCTTAGGTCACACCAACTCTATGGAAATCTTGAAAAATGTAATTTTTGTATGGAGAGTGTGGTGTTCTTAGGTTTTATAGTTAATAAAAATGGGGTTCAAGTAGACCCCGACAAAATCAAAGCCATCCAAGAATGGCCCACCCCAAAAAGTGTGACTGAGATCAAGAGTTTTCATGGTCTCGCGAGCTTTTACAGGCGCTTTGTGCCTAACTTCTCCACACTTTTCTCACCAATCAATGATTTGGTGAAGAAGGATACTCCTTTCCTTTGGGGTGAAAAACAACAAAAAGCCTTTGAACTTATCAAAGAGAAACTGACCCATGCACCAGTTTTAGCTCTTCCTGACTTTTCTAAAACTTTTGAGCTAGAGTGTGATGCATCGAGAGTGGGTGTGGGAGCTGTGTTGTTACAAGGTGGTCATCCCGTGGCTTATTTTAGTGAAAAACTAAATGGAGCCACCTTAAACTACCCCACCTATGATAAAGAGTTTTACTCTTTGATAAGGGCCCTTCAAACTTGGGAACATTATCTTGTACCCAGGGAGTTCATCATTCATAGTGACCATGAGTCACTTAAGTATTTGAAGGGTCAAGGCAAGCTTAATAAAAGGCATGCTAAATGGGTAGAATTTCTTGAGACTTTCCCTTATATCATCAAATACAAGAAAGGAAAACATCATGTGGTGGCTGATGCTTTGTCTCGTAGACATACCCTTTACACCACCTTAAGTGCAAAGATTCTTGGATTTGATAATATTAGAGAAATGTATCTTTCTGATAAGGATTTTGTATCCATTTATGCTGCCTCTACATTTGCATGTAAAACCCAAAATGGGTTCTTTATGAGTTAGGGGTACCTTTTCAAAGGTAGCAGACTTTGTGTACCCCAGGGATCTATGAGAAATCTGTTGACAAAAGAGAGCCATGAAGGTGGGCTCATGGGGCATTTTGGAATTAACAAAACTCTTCTGCTTTTACAAGAAAAATTCTTTTGGCCCATATGAAGAAAAATGTCTATAGACATTGTCGTAGATGCATTGCTTGCTTGCAAGCTAAGTCTAAGACAATGGCTCATGGATTGTACACACCCTTACCTGCTCCTTCTGCACCTTGGCTGGATATTAGTATGGATTTCATCCTTGGCTTGCCTCGAACCCAACGAGGTGCAGACTCTATCTTTGTAGTGGTAGATAGATTTTCAAAAATGGCTCACTTTATACCATGCCACAAGATAGATGATGCGAGCAACATTGCGAGACTTTTCTTTAAAGAAGTTGTCCGTTTACATGGAATTCCCCAATCCATAGTCTCTGATAGAGATGTGAAGTTCCTTAGCCACTTTTGGAAAACATTGTGGGCAAGGCTAGGAACTAAACTCTTATTTTCTACCACATGTCACCCCCAAACTGATGGGCAGACTGAGGTAGTAAATAGATCTCTATCTACTATGCTTAGGACACTTCTTCGAGGAAATGACAAGTCTTGGGATGAATACCTACCCCATATTGAGTTTTCATACAACCGGGTGGTTCAAAGGACCACCAAGCATTCTCCCTTTGAATTTGTTTATGGCTTCAACCCCCTTACTCCTCTTGATATGTTGCCCTTACCCTTCCCTTCTTTTATTCACAAAGAAGGAATAGTAAGAGCGGATTTTGTTAAAAAATTACATGAAAGGGTAAAGGCCAACATTGAACATCATTCAAAGGAGTATGCTAGTAAAGCCAATAGGGGCAGGAAAGAAATTATCTTCAATGAAGGGGATTGGGTATGGCTTCAATTGAGGAAGGATCGCTTTCCTACTCAAAGGAAGTCCAAGCTTAGCCCCCGAGGAGATGGTCCCTTTCAAGTCCTCAAGAGAGTGAACAACAATGCATACATATTAGATCTCCCTGAGGACTATGGTGTCAGTACTACCTTTAATGTTTGTGATTTGATCCCTTTTGTAGGTACTGATGAAGAAGAGGAGGACCTATCAGATTTGAGGTCAAATCCTTCCCAAGGGGGAGGGGATGATGCATTCTCCCCAAGCAAGGGCCCTATCACTAGGGCATGGCTAGGAGAATAGAAGAAGACATTGCTAGAGTAGAGGGAGGAAGATCTCACCTCTATATGACCATCAAGTTATGCAAGCCATGACTAATTTACTTGTAATTTTTATTTTAGGAACCTAGGATTTTATTTTGGACATGTATTAGTCCATTTAATTTTCTAGGAGGTGTCTTAGTAATAAGAAGGGGTAAGATTAGCTTTTGGGCCTTTATTTAGGAAATAAGGGGGTAGTTTGATAACTACACCTTTTTTTGCTAAATAAAACCCAAAACTAATAAAGGAGTAATCTTGGCCCTTGGATGAGGTAGCTTGGGCACCAATTCTCATCTAAAGGAGGGTATTGATTGGACTTTGGGCTTCAATCCTCCTCCCTTGGATGACTCCTTTTAATCCTAGCCCTTCATTTCCTTCATGACTTGTCCAAGAGGTTAGCTCCCTCTATAAAAAGGTGCTCCTTCACACTCTTGTATTTTTTACACTTGATTGAATGGAAAAACCTTGAGTTGGCCAAAATTCTCTTAGTGTCCACCCTTCGCTCTTTGAGAATTCCTTAGGTTTTTATCAAGGGTTCCATCCCTTGTGGAAAACTTTCCCTCTTAGGCTTATCTTACCTTAAGTGGCGCCTAAAAACACCTCACTTCTTACCTCTCCACAAATCATTTCACCAAAGAAGAAAACCTCTAGAAAAAGATCAACGGAGGCATGCATCAATGAAACTCCTTCCTAGTTGTATCTTCTCTCTAATCCTCCTAGCTAAGGTCCCTTGCTAGGTGGGCTTATATCATCTTCTCTTTCTTGGAAAGGATTTAACCTCAAGTCCTGAGGCCCTTTTTCCTCTTCTTCCAATCCTGCAGTAAGGTAAACAATGTAATTAGCAGGTGTAAACCTAGAGGGTTGGGAAAGTGAAGGTCTATGATGTAACCCCTCATAGTTAGGGTAGTGGAGGTAGTTCATATGCCTTCATACATAAGCTCCCCAACCTATGCCTGATGCACTAAACATTAGTCTCACATGATTAGAAGAAGGTGGAGAGACTATACTAGGTACATTAATGCACTTATCAAGGAAGCTAAGTAAGGGTTATCCTTTTGTTTAGCCTAAGAGAGTATGATGGGCCTAGAGGTGGACCATTCTTGCATGGTCTCTTTGAGTTAAACTTAAGAATTTCTTTGAGTCTCCAAAGTCATGGGCTTAATCTCATGTTCAACTATAGAGGCATCATCTACAAGTAGAGTGTGAGTTTGTGATGCTTTATGCTCAATGGTAATAGGTACAACCTCAACTTCTACTTCTTGTTTAGAAGAATGATCTTCAATAAGATCCTCCTTGGGAACCAAGGGTAATCTTCTTGAAGGTCATCCTTCACTTCTATGTCTCCCAAATCTTGAACTTGATATGCATGATCAAGCTTAAACGATGAAGATTCAAGCTCAACACTTGGGAGTGTATGCAATGATGCCTTCTGAAGTTGAAGGTAGAGAGGTTGTTCTATAAGGAGGCTATGTTTTAAGTCCACTTTTGTGTAAAAATGGCTTTCCTTAAATACAACCTTCTTGGAAATGGAACTTCCTTCCAACCTCTCAACTAGCAATGCTTGCTTATTTTTTGTTTTTTTTCTCTTCCTCTGCCCTTTTTCTTTTCATTATGAGTTGGTACTCTAACACTTGAGAAGGTGTAGGAGAACACAACTTCAAATTTGTAGTAAGTGGGAGAGGGTAATCTCATTAGAGTGGCCATCATAAAGAGCTTTTCTATCATATTGCCATGGCTTCCCTAACAAAATATGGGTCACTTCCATTGGTACTACATCACAAAGGATAACATCCTTGTAGTCAAATGGAAAAGGACACCTCTACTTATTGATTGGCTTCCACCTACTTACTCTCATTCAACCATTGAAGTTTTTAAGGCTAAGGGTAAGGAATGGAAGTCAAGGATAATTTCTCTACCAACCTAGTGTTGCAATAGTTATAGTAAGAGCCACTATCTATAATGAGAAAACACACTTGATCTTAAACTTTACATCTTGTGTGATTGATGTTCTCTCTTTGAGATGTGCTAGAATTGTAGGGTTGTCTTCCAAGAAGTTTCCTAACCATCAACAAGTCTCTTTCACCGGCATAAGTTTCGTTTATGTGCATGCTACTCCCTTCTTCCTCACTTTCACTAGAGGAGCAAGATGGTTCGCTTTCAATGTCTTGATCCCTTATAATCATGGTCTTTTTGTTGGGGCATTGGAAAGCAATGTGGCCTCTCCCAAGACACTTAATGCTACTAAGTCTACAACTAGTAAAGGGGTCATCTCTATTGATGTGATCTTTGATGATCACGTGCCCAAAGGATCCTTTCTAAGGTCACTTGGAAGGGAAATGGATTTATGGAGAGGAAAGGAATGGGGTGAGGCGCCACAAATACTAGGTTTGATAAGCCAAAGGGGAGAGGCCACAAGGGAGGGGTCCCTTGATAACTCTTAGAAGCTCTCACAAAGGAGAAAAAGGGACACTCAAAGGTAAGAACCTCACAACCAATATGGTCTCTATGATTAAATTCAAGTGTAAAAAATACAAGTGAGGGAGGAGCTCCTATTTATAGAGGTAGCTAACCTCTTGAACAAGATAACCTAAAAAAGAAGGGCTAGGATTAAAAGGAGAGATCTAAGGGAGGAGAATTGAGAAACAATTCCCTCCTTAGATCATCAAACTTGGTGCCCAAGTTTCTCAAACCAAGGGTCAAGATTCCTTCTTATTAGCTTAGGGGGTTTATGTAGGAAAAAAGGGGTGTAGATATCAAGGCTACCCCTTATTTCCTTCATAAAGACCCAAAAAGCTAAATCCACCCTCTAAATTCCTATGACACCTCCTAAAAATAAAAAATGGACTAAATACATGTACCAAATTAAATTCTTAATGCTCCTCAAAATTAAAATAAAGGAAAATTACATTTTATTAACTAAAGTCCCTAGCCTAATATCTTCACTCTCCATAGGAGGTGAAGTCTTCCTTTGTCTGCAAGGGTTAGGTCTTCTTCAATCCTTCTAGCCATGGCCCTAGTGATAGGTCCTTGGCTAGGCATGGTCACATCATCTATGATGCAAAGGATTTTTATTTTCATGCATGCTTGTGGAAGGTTCATCTTTGGAGTGGCTCTTGGAAGATCTCCCCTTAGTTTGGTCCCTAAACTCTAAACCATAAACCGTATAAGAGTGGGATGAGTTGTTAGAGTAGTCATTCCTAGAGGAAGACCTTCTCTTCAGTTGTTGCTCCACTTTTATACAAATCTGAATCAAATCATCTAGATCCCTATATGGTAAGAGCTCAAATATATCCCTTATCTAAAGGCTCAAATCACTAAGGAATCTAGCTTCAATGGACCTGGGATCTTTAGTTACTCCAGCCCTCATTATGAAAAGCTCCATTTTTTGTCTATATTCTTCAACACTCATGTTGTGTTACCTTAATCTTTGAAGCTTACCAACGAGTTCCCTTTCATAATAGGAGGGAATATGCCTCCGCCTCATGGCCCTTTGGAGATCATTCCAATACTCAATAGGAGGATCATGAAAGCGATGCCTTTCTTTCTCGAGAGAGGTCCACCAATACATAGAAAACCCTTGGAAGCTAAAGGTTGCTAAAGGAACTTTTCTCTCTTCAGATACTCTAAAAAATCTTAAGAGTTGTTCTACCTTTATGTCCCAAACAAGGTATCTTTTACATTGACTTTTGCATCAAAAGGTGGGAGATCTATTTTTTATTCTTTAGGTTCTTAGTTTCTTCTCTCCTTAGGTCTAGGCCTCCCATTGTACCCATCGTTCTCACTAGTAGATTCACTCCTAGGGGAACTAGACCTATTCTCTCTTCTTCTTCTCTTGGCCTCTTCTTTTCTTTTGGCTTCTTTTTCTTTTTCTCTTTTCTCTCTCTATTTTTCCTCCCTTCTTCTTGCTTCTTTCTCATCCCTTTCTTGTCTTTCCCTTTTCTCCCTTTACTCTCTTTGAAACCTCTCTTTTCTTTCTCTTTCTTCTCTCTAACCTCTCCCTTTTCTCTTTTTCATCTCTCTCTAATATGTCTTGTTTATCTCTGTCTTTTCTCTTTCTTTTTCTTCTCTTCTTCTTTCTTCCCTCTTTTTTCTTTCTTTTCTCTCTCAGCTCTATTTTTCTCTCTTTTTATTTTTCTTCCCTTTTTTACTCCTCTCTTGCCTCTCTCTTCTCTTGCTTCACTCTCTCTTACATGCCACTCTCTAAACTCACAACAAAATGATCAAGAGAGTTGGCCTTGCGTGAGCCCCTTGGTTCACACTCTTGTTGCTAAAGTTGTGTGATTCCATGATGGTGGGTAGGGCAAAATCAACTAGAGGCACTCTTCTCCCTTTAATTTTTTTCTCTCTAATGAAGACAAGAGTCTTTGGAACTCAAGTCCTCAACCTAAAAAGCGATTTGAGCAACAAGAAAAACTAACCTAAAAAGTGATCCTAAGAGTGTAAAGAACCTTTGGAGTCCAAGGCACCTGATGCATTCCTCCCTAGTAAGGGTCCTATCACAAGGGCCATGGCTAGGAGGATTGAGGAAGACATGGCAAGAGAGGAGGGAAGAAGACCTCACCTTCTTATGGAGATCAAGATGATAGAAAATAGGTCATAGTCTTCTTTTTAGTCCTTTCTGTATACGTTTTCTCTTTAGGAGTTTGGAGGTGTTTTAATTTTTGGCCTTATATTTTGGCTTTTATGTCCTTTTTAATTTAGGGGGTGTGATTAGTCTCTTGTGGAGTGTGTTGAGTAGTTTGGGCTTTTTGGAGAAGCTTAGGAGTGTGGTTTTTGTGAACCACACCCCCTAAGTTAGTTCCACACCCCTCCCACTCACACATGAAGCATGAGAGACATATGGGACCTCTTGGTTCCCTTCCACTTGGATGAAACCTTCTCTTTCCTCCAAGGTGGCTTACACATGTTTTTTATGTGCTCTCATTTTTTAATTTGAATTTTGAATATGCCATGTGGCTTCCATCCAAAATTCAAATTCAAATTGAGAGGGAACCAAGATCTTAAAGTTAGGGACATGTTTGGATCTTCCTAGAGATTAATCAAGTGCTAATTGGCTCTAGCTCAATTAACACTTGATTAAACTTTCCTAATCTCCCCTAGCTTGCATGTCACTTTCTCTCCCCTTAACCCCTTATTTTTCTTATAAATAGATGCCTCCCCCTACTATGTTCATTTTACACGTAATATCTAGAGCCTCCTTCTAGAGGTTCACCTTTTTCCTAAGCTCTTTTATTTTTTTTGGTCCATTTCTCTTCTTCTTCATTGTATTTTCATTCTACTACTTCCTTGTTGTTCATAATTTTTAGCATGTCTTGAATGTGTGTCTTGTGTTTGTTTTCTTTAATTCTTGCACGTTATTGTAATATGTACTTTTAATTGTTAATTTAATTCATTTGTTCCATTAATTGAACTAGTTTTTCTATTTAGAATTCACTTCTCTAGCCATAGCTTTGAGTTTGTGTTCATTTGTGTGAATTTGAGGCACCTAAGAAGCATTCTACCAAAAATTCACATGGTTGTGGCAAAATCAACAGTGTTGTGGCAAATCCTTTGGACTCAATTTTCTACACTTATTTGGTTCAAATATTGTGCTATTGTTGTTTTCTATTTTAGGACTTTATTTTAAAATTTTATACTCTCAAGTTTTGTCTTAATAGAGTCATGTTTAGTCATTATATGTCATACTAATTTCTTCAGGTTTCACTTCTTTAATTTTTCTTTTTTATTTCTAAAATTTGCTAAGGTGTGTTAACCTTCTTTGAAATTAAGCATCTAAGAGATTCTACCTCTTGTATAAGTCTTCCAAAGAGGTCATCCATGCGTATAGTCTAAGCATGTTCTTATAAAACAGAATCTCAAAAAATTTTTGCTCAAT
Organism: Psophocarpus tetragonolobus; assembly: GCA_037954015.1. Taxonomy (NCBI): domain Eukaryota; kingdom Viridiplantae; phylum Streptophyta; class Magnoliopsida; order Fabales; family Fabaceae; genus Psophocarpus; species Psophocarpus tetragonolobus. Next base: position 39,494,824 of record CM075689.1, read on the forward strand.
TTCAATCATGTTTTGTTTTATACTTCAATTTAGCACCTCTTGTGTGTGTGCCTTGATTGTGAAGTAGAATTGTTAAGGAGTGTGAGTAGAAATTGGCGTGACATTTGGCTCTTCTTGTGCAAACAAGTAAGTGTCAATCTACACTAACCAAAAACTCATTAAGCACTACCTAAATCACTTCTAAAAGTAGTACACTAGAGTTACTTGTGTCTTCTTTAATTGCATTTCTTTTAATTCAAATTTTATGTGCCATAGCTTAGGATTTTGGCCACGCTTTTAGGACCCCTACCTTCCTTATAAAATTTACAATCTAACAAGTATTTAGGTACATCTAAAAGAATTTAAAAAAAAAAGAAAAGAAGAAAGTATTACAACAAAATAAGCAAAAGAAAAAAAGCAAACAAAATTGTAGAAAAAATACTAAAAGTAAAGGAAATAGGTGTACCTAATTGTAAGTAAAAAAAATTTCAAAAAGGAGTCTAGAAATGGTCTAATCTTGCTTGTCATTATCCCTACACTATTTGGCCATAATTACTAAATTTTTTGCAATTTTTGAAAACACTTTGAGTCATTTTCTCTTTTAGTCCTTATTCTACTTTAGATCCATTCTAGGATTTCTTTTGTGTGCTTACTTCTTTCTCATTCTTTAATTTTAATTTGTTTTGAATTCTACATTCCTTCAAGTTGTTTCCTATCTTCTTCCACTTGTAAAGTTTCCTCTTATTTCATTATACTTTTATTGCCTTTTTGCTTGTACTCTTACATTCTTGTTCTTGTTGTTGGTGTAGTGTTACTCTTGGGTAGAGGAGCTTTGAAAGAGCAAACTACAGGGGTAGCATTCTAGGAGGTGTTGACAAAGCCTAAAAGACTTGAGCAAGGAGGAAAGTAAGGTCGTGAGAGTAAACACTTGTGGGAGCTAGGAGGAAGACTTGAAGAATTTGCTACTTTTAAAATTTTGCATTCATTTCCTTTATTAAATTTTTAGGAGTGTTGATACACTAGTGGTCACTCCATTTGTGTGTAATAGTCTATTCTTTCATTTGAATTTCTCATAATTAAGGTGAGAAGGAGGAAGTGGTACACCACCTTCTAGGAACACGTTTAGAGTCTCTACACTTTTACTTTTCTTGCAAAAACCGTGTAGTTGAGGCCACAAAAAAGAGATCCAAAGACTCATTGCCTCTTAGGGAGAAAACCAAAAAGAGAGAGAGTGATTCGTTGCTTGTTTTCGGCCATCCTAACTCTTCTAGGTGTTCTTCACATGGCTACCCCTCCACACAATAGTGCAAATAGCAACAAGAGTGTCAACCAAGGAGGCTCTCCCAAGGTTGCGCCTCTTGATCACTTTGTCTTGGAATTTCGTGAGTGGTTGAGTGAAGAAAGACTAAGGAGAGAATCAAAAGAAAGAGAAAAAAAAAAGAGAGAGAATAAAAGGAGAAAAGAGAAAAAAAAGAGAGAGAAGAAAAAGAGAATAGAGAAAAAGAAGAGAGGAAACAAAAAGAGTGGGAAAAGAGAAAAAGTTTTGAATATGGGTCTCCTTCAAGAAGAAATAATGAAAGTGAGGAAGATTATTATGGGAGACCTAGGAGAGGATTCAACCATCATAATACACATATGCATGATCATGTGCCCCCGCCTAGGGAGCAAAAAGTTGATCCTCCTCCCTTCCATGGGAGAGAAGATATGGAAGCCTATCTTGACTGGGAAGTCAAGGTAGAACAACTCTTTAAGTGTTATGATATAAGAGAGGAACGAAAGGTTCCATTGGCAACCCTTAGCTTTCAAGGGCGTGCTCTCCATTGGTGGTATGGGTTAACCAAAGAAAGAGCCCGAACTCATATTCCTGAAATAAACTATTGGAATGATCTAAAAAGTGCTATGAGAAGAAGGCATATTCTATCTTACTATAAGAGATATCTTTTGGATAAACTCCAAAGACTTAGGAAACAAAAACCTAAATATTGAGGAGTATAGACAAAAGATAGAACTTCTCATTTTAAGAGCAAATATAATTGAGGAACCCAAAGCCACCATGGCTAGGTTCTTATGTGGATTAAGCTTTGAGATAAGAGATAAAGTTGAGCTTTTTTCATATACGAACCTAGATGAGTTGGTTCAACTATGTATCAAGGTTGGGAACCAAATAAAAATAAAAGGGTTTAAAAGAGAATCTCAACCTTATCCAAAGAGGGATCAGCTCAAAGGGAGCTCTTCTAAGAGCTTCCCTAAAGAGGAACCACCTAAGCATAAAGAACATAAAGCATCTCATATAGAAAAGAAACCCTCTACTACTAGCTCTCATGAAAGGACTGGTAGTATGAAATGTTTTAAATGTCTAGGTTGAGACCACATTGCCTCTTAATGCCCCACTAGAAAAAATATGATCATGAGGGGCCTAGACATGTGTAGCAGTGAGAGTAGCTCACCTTCCTCCTCTAGTGAGAGTGAGGAAGAAGAGGGTCATGCATCATCTTCTGAATGTGAGGATGCTTATGCATATGAGGGGGACCTCTTGATGATTAGGAGGCTTCTTGGAAGCCAATCTTTTGAGCTTACCTAATCTCAAAGAGAGAACATCTTTCACACTAGATGTAAAGTTAATAACAAAGTGTGTTCTCTCATTGTAGATAGTAGGTCCTGTCGTAACTGCTGCAACTCAAGATTGGTAGATAAGCTAGCCTTGACCCTAATTCCCTATCCTAGACCTTATAAACTTCAATGGCTTAATGAGCATGGGGAAATGGAGGTCAATGAGCAAGTGAAGGTTCCAATCTCAATAGGGACTTACAATGATGAGATACTTTGTGACATAGTCCCTATGGAGGCTGCCCATATCTTGTTGGGAAGACCATGGCAGTATGATAAGAAAGTCATCCATCATGGTCATTCCAACCACATCATCCTAACTTATATGGATAGACGTATAAAGTTCTATCCTCTATCACCTACTCAGGTAGTTGAGGATCAACTACTCATGAAGAGTAAGAAAGAGGAATAGCATAAAAAAAAGGTCAAAAGAAAAAGCTTTGCCCCTAAAGCTTGAAAGGGGTAAGGAGAAAGAGTTGGAAGGTGATGCCCCTTCCAAGAGGTTCCCTTAACTGATAAACCTTTCTATCTTCTCCTTTGCAAAGAGGCATTTCATTCTGTTCCTCCTTCTACTTATGCTTCTAGCACTACCATAGATCTTGAAAGTGAGAACCTTCCTATTGGGGTTCAAAAGCTTTTAAAAGAGTTTGGTGATATATTGCCTAGTGAAGTCCCAAGAGGACTTCCTCCTATTAGGGGTATAGAACACCAAATTGATTTGGTTCTTGGAGCTAGCCTACCAAATAGGCCTTCTTATAGGACCAACCCCATGGAGACCAAGGAAATTGAGTCTTAAGTTCAAGATTTATTGGAGAAGGGCTGGGTTCAAAAGAGCCTCACTCCTTGTGTTGTGCCAGTCTTGTTGGTGCCCAAGAAGAATGGCCAATGAAGGAGGTGTGTGGATTGTAGAGCAATCAACAACATCACCATCAAATACAAACACCCTATCCCTAGGCTTGATGATATGTTAGATGAATTGAATGGGGCAAAAATTTTCTCAAAAATTGATCTTAGAAGTGGTTATCATCAGATAAGGATTAAAGAGGGTGATGAATGGAAACCCGCTTTTAAGACAAAATTTGGTCTTTATGACTGGTTAGTCATGCCTTTTGGCCTAACAAATGCCTCTAGAACTTTCATGAGACTAATGAATGATGTCTTAACGGATTGTTTAGGAACATTTTTTGTATTTTATTTTGATGACATACTAGTGTATAGTAAGAGCCTGGATGATCACTTAGGACATCTTAGGCAAGTTTTTTGCATACTTAGGACCAACAACCTCTTTGGGAATCTTGAAAAATGTACTTTTTGTGTTAAGAGTGTGGTATTTTTAGGATTTGTAGTTAATTCTCAAGGGATTCATGTGGATCCTGAAAAAATCAAAGCCATCCAAGAATGGGCCACCCCAAAAAGTGTGACAGAGATCAAGAGCTTTCATGGTCTTGCTAGTTTTTGTAGGTGCATTGTGCCTAACTTCTCCACACTTTTATCACCAATAAATGAGTTGGTGAAGAAGGATAATCCTTTCCTTTGGGGTGACAAACAACAAAAAGCCTTCTTTCTAATCATACATAAGCTTACTCATGCACCAGTCTTGGCATTACCAGATTTTTGTAAAACTTTTAAACTTGAGTGTGATGCCTCTAGTGTGGGTGTCAGAGCTGTTTTGTTGCAGGGTGGGCACCCTGTTGCCTATTTCAGTGAAAAATGCAATGGATCCCCCCTCAACTACCCCACTTATGATAAGGAGTTTGATGCTTTGAGTAGGGCCCTTCAGACTTGGGAGCATTATCTTGCTACCAAGGAGTTTGTCACTCATAGTGACCATGAGTCACTTAAATATTTGAGGGGACAAGGTAAGTTGAACCAAAGGCATGCTAAATGGGTTGAATTCCTTGAAGCCTTCCCATATGTCATCAAATACAAGAAAGGAAAAAACAATGTGGTAGCTGATGCCCTGTCTAGGAGGCATAACCTTTATACCACACTGAGTGCTAACATTCTAGGATTTGATGACATAAGGGCCATATATCCTTCTGATAAGGATTTTGGCTCCATTTATGCTGCCTCTGCATCTGCATCTAAAACCCAAGATGGGTTCTTCACTAGTGAGGGGTATCTTTTCAAAGATGGCAGACTTTGTATACCCCAAGGATCTATGAGAAATCTGCTGACAAAAGATAGCCATGAAGGTGGGCTCATGGGGCATTTTAGAATAAATAAAACTCTTATTCTTTTGAAAGAAAAATTCTTTTGGCCACATATAAAGAGAGATGTCCATAGGCATTGTTCTAGATGTTTAGCTTGTCTTCAGGCTAAGTCTAAGGTAATGCCCCATGGACTCTATACACATTTACCTGCTCCTTCTACACCTTGGCTGGACATTATTATGGACTTTGTCCTAGGCCTTCCTCGAACTCAACAAGGTGCAGATTCCATCTTTTTGGTAGTGGATAGATTTTCTAAAATGGCCCAGGCCCACTTTATACCCTACCACAAAGTGGATGATGCGAGCAACATTGCAAGACTTTTCTTTAGAGAGGTTGTCCGTTTGCATGGTATACCCTTTACTATAGCGTCTGATAGGGATGTTAAGTTCCTACGCCATTTTTGGAGAACTTTATGGGCTAGGCTGGGAACTAAACTTCTGTTCTCCACTAGTTGTCATCCTCAGACTGATGGGCAAACTGAGGTGGTGAACAGATCCTTATCCACTATGTTGAGGGCAATACTTATAGGGAACCATAAGTCTTAGGATGAATATCTTCCCCATGTTGAGTTTACATACAATAGGGTGGTCTAGAGAACCACCAAGGATTCCCCTTTTGAAGTGGTGTATGGTTTCAACCCTCTCACACCTTTGGACCTCTTACCTCTCCCTCTCTCTCACTCTTTTCACAAAGATTGAGAGGCAAGAGATACTTTTGTTAAAAATTTACATGAGAGGGTCAAAACTAACATAGAACATCATTCAAAAGGGTATGCTTCTTTTGCTAATAGGGGAAGGAAGGAAGTAATCTTCAATGAAGGGGATTGGGTTTGGCTTCATTTGAGGAAGGATCTCTTTCCTGCTCAAAGGAAGTCTAAACTTAGCCCTAGAGGAGGTGGGCCTTTTTAAATCCTAGAGAGAATAAGCAATAATGCATACAAGTTAAATCTCCCTCAGGATTGTGGAGTCAGTACCACCTTTAATGTATGCGATCTATCTCCTTTTGTAGGTATTGATGATGAAGAGGACCCCACAGATTTGAGGTCAAATCTTTCCCAAGGGGAGGGGATGATGAATTCCTCCCTAGCAAGGGTCCTATCACAAGGGTCATGGCAAAAGAGGAGGGAAGAAGACCTCACCTTCTCATTAGATCAAGATGATAGAAAATAAGTCATAGTCTTCTTTTTAGTCCTTCATGTATACATTTTCTCTTTAGGAGTTTGGAGGTGTTTTTATTTTTATTTTTATTTTTGGCCTTGTATTTTGGCTTTTATGTCCTTTTTAATTTAACGGGTGTGATTAGTCTCTTTTGTGGAGTGTGTTGAGTGGTTTGGGTTTTTTTGAGAAGCTTAGGAGTGTGGCTTTTGTGAACCACACCCCCTAAGTTAGTTCCACACCCCTCCCACTCACACATGAAGCATGAGAGACATGTGAGACCTCTTGGTTCCCTTTCACTTGGACGGAACCTTCTCTCCCCTCCAAGGTGGCTTCCACATGTTTTTTATGTGCTCTCATTTTTGAATTTGAATTTTGAATATGCCATGTGGCTTCCCTCCAAAATTTAAATTCAAATTGAGAGGGGACCAAGATCTTAAAGTTAGGGGCCTGTTTGGATCTCCCTAAAGATTAATCAAGTGCTAATTGGCTCTAACTCAATTAACACTTGATTAATCTCTCCTAATCTCACCTAGCTTGCATGTCATTTTCTCTCCCCTTAGCCCATTATTTTTCTTATAAATAGATGCCTGCCCCTCCTATGTTCATTTTACACTTAATATTGAATGCAAAACTTCTTGTGAGTTCATTTGAGTATCTCTTTTCTCTCCTTAGGTTTTAGAGCTTCTATGGCTTTTATTAAGGGCTCCTTCCCTTGTGACAAGCTTCTTCAAAGGCTTATCTCACCATGAGTGGTGCCTACATCACCATTCCTTCCCTATCCACCATCTATTTCTCCAAAGGAACCAAGCTAGAAGGTGATCTTGGGAAAGGCATCAACAAGAATGCATCAACACCTCTACACACTTTTGAGGAAAATAAAAGCAAGAAATCTAAAAGTGTAAGGACCTAAGTGTGCTCCTAAAGGAATAAAGAGGTGTACCACTCCCTACTTCAATCCTTAAAACTGAGAAACTATGGCAATATTACCCACAAAAGGAAGTGACTCTTAGGGGCATCCAACACTTCCTAAAAGAGGCCTTTCAATACAAGGAGTTAAAAAGAAAAGAAAAAATATTGTCTTCACTCAAAGCTCTACTCTCAAGTGTTTTCCCTCTTGTCTCGCTTCCTCCACTTCTTTGAGTCCTTCTTGGCTTAGTCAACACTTTTTCAATGTGCTATCCTTGTAGAAGGCTCCAAACTAAGCTTTTCTCTACAACAAGGTGGCACAAACAAACCAAGCAATCCAAGCCAAAAGAGTAGAAGCAAATAAAAGCAAAAAAATCTCAAACCAAGGAAAGGAAACTACCCAAATGTAAAGAGTATAATGAACAAACTAGCAAGAGTAAGATAGAAGACAAACTAGAATTAAAGTAATGAATGAAGGCTAATCACACTAAAAAAATCCTAGAAATTGCACTAGAATAAGAATAGGGACTAAAAGGTAAAAGAAAAAAAAAATTGCACTAATGAAAAGAGGTATGGCCGAGAGCTAATAGAAATATTAATACGACCAATTTTAGGCACTCTATTAGAATTTTGAAATTGCTATTAGGTACGTCTAATCTATAGTAATTTTCCATTTTTGTTCTTCTTTTTAATTCCTTTTTAACTTCTTTTTATTTTTTATACTTTGCTAGATACACCTAACATCTTTTTAGTTTGCAATTCCTTTAGTAATATAATAGTGATAATCTCTTGAGAAGGAGAATAAGGCAAGGCATACAAAATTTTCAACTCGAGTGCAATCAATGACAATTACATGTAACTTAATATGCACCAAAATTTAGAGTGATTTTAGGTAATGCACCAAGAGATTTTAGATGAGACTTAGAACTTCTTGTTTGCACAAGTTTTGGCTCAAGTGTTACAAAAAATTTGCTCAAGCAAACCTCAAGAAAAAATCAACTCTCAAAGAGCACAAAAAGAGCTACTAAAATTCAAACAAGAACAATGAACATAAGAAGAAATTGAGCTCTTTAATTATTTTTTTTGAGAAAAATTTTTAAGGAAGCATCCTTAAATTAAATGCATGAGAAACTTCTTAGAGACTTAAACAAGAGGAGAATCCTCTTTGAAACTCAATTCAAGAAGTTACAACACACTTTTTCAAGGCAAAACCTCAAAACCAAAGAAGTAAAACCTAGAGAATTGATATGACAAAATTAAGGACTAAACATTACTCTAAGTGACAAATACTTTGAGATTATAAAATCAAAATCTAAAAATATGAAATGAAATTTAAGATAAGAAAATGCACAAGAATTGCTAAGGTGAAACCAAAGTGCTCAACCACACATATGTGGCTTCATCCAGAAAGGTTTGGAGTCATGACATGGCACTTCTTAGGCATCATCCTTAAGCAAGATTAACATAAAAATTAAGAGCTAATTGTAGGAAATGGAAACCTAAAACACAAGCAAGTGATTCAATGGAGGAACTAGAGAAATTGAACTGAACAAAATCAAAGAAAATTGCATACGCATCAAATGAACCGAACAAATAGACAATTAAACTCAAGGCATGCAAGAAATCAATGTACAACATAGATTAAAAAAAATAGATAGAGAAGAAGATGATATAAATTCCAAAATTAGAAGAAGATAAAGAGAAGAAAAGAACTTTAAGAAGTAGGCTCTGATACCAATTGATGCAATCTTGGATTGTTCTCCTATGATCTTGGTTCAAGAAGTTCTAATGGTTGAATATAGAGATGATGAAAAGAGAAGTGGTGGATGGAGGCACCACTCTAGAGGAGATAAGCCTTGGTTGTAGAAGCTTACCACAAGGGAAGGAACCCTTGATAAAAGCCAAGATGCACTCATAAAGATAGAGAGAAGAGGCACTCACAAAGAACTCATTTAAAAGAGTCAATTTTATAAAATGATTAAAGATCCTTACAATGAGAGAGTGGGGTGCTATTTATAGGGGGGAGGTGAACTTGGACGTCCAAGTCAAGCTAAGGGAAGGAAAGGAAAAAGATCCAAACAAGCCCTTAAAAAAATGGATCTATGTTCCCTCTAAATTCAAATTTGAATTTGGAAGGACCATGTGGACTCCCTCCAAAATTTAAATTTCAATTTGAAAATGCCACCTAGGAGAGAGAAGGTGGTTGACTTTTAACCATAGGGAACAAGGGGGTCTCACTTGTCTTTCATGCATATGTGTATGTTAGGAGGTGTGGAAATTAAACAAAGGGTTCTAAGAATTAAAATTCACACATCCTCTTACTCCAAAAAGGCCCACCTTCTACCATACGCCCCTCATAAATAACTAATGGCACCCCACGCTAAAAATAAGGGAAAATAAGAAGGAAATGTCTGAAATACACATGGCCCAAAAACACTAAAATTACTTACTCAAAATACTACAATCTACACCAAATATTTACACAATTTTATGACTATGGCCCTAATGATCTTCATGAAGCTCGTTCTTAGCCATGTCTTCTCTCCAATGCTCCTAGCCAAGGTCCCTTGTAAGGTTTTGGAGTCTCAACTGCCAGAAGATCTGGAGATACAAATATCTTAAGTAAGAATACAAGTACACACCTGTTAAGGGTATGTTTCTTGTTTTACATTAGGATGTTATGAGATTTATCCAGTACAGGCCATCACCAGTATAAATTTAGAAGGTTGCTTTTATCTAGGGTTCAAAGGCACCAGAGCTTGATGTGGTGCGTCTTATTTTCTATCAGCAAAATTGGGAGACTTAGGAAGAGCTTTATATGATACTGTCACAAAAGCTTTTAAGGAACATATGTACATTCACCATCTTAATAAGGTAAACCTTGTTTTAATTCCCAAAGTAGATAATCCTGTAAAGATTTCCTATCAGTTATGCCCTATAATTTTATGTATATAGTGTATAATGTAGTCACTAAAGTGCTAACCAACGGACTAAACCTCATATATATGAAGTTTCTTATTTCCCTTGCACAATGTACTTTCATTCCCAGGTGTCAAGGTATTGATAATGTTTTAGTTTCTTAGGAAGTTGGTGCATTTCATTTTTATCTATTTTTAGGTTTTATTTTAATTAGATTTTATCTATTTTTATGTTATTTAGGTTTAATATTTTCATTTTAGGTGTTTTTAATTATATTTTGAAATTTGTTACTCTTTTAGTGCTTTTTGGTGTTTAGGATATAATTTTCTAGATATTGATGTGCTTTTGGACCTACTTGGAGCATTGGAGTGAAACTTGGAGCTTTGGAGGTAATTCATAAGAAAAAAATATGCAGTCTCTTGTGTAATCAGTTTAAGTGCTATGTTTTATTACATTTTGGGTTTAGACATAAAAAGCCCATTAGTTTAAATAGAGAGTTTCAGCTCGAAACTAGGGTCTTTGAACTTCTGATTCAAAGACGACATAGAAAGCGGGACTTGGAGCTTTTCTTATTCATTCTTTATTTTTGGGTTTGATGAATTTTATTTTCTTGTTTTTTGATACTCATGGACATGTGTGAGTATAATTTTTATTCTACGATTGGGGTTTAACCCTTGACTCTATTAATGATGAATTAAGCATTTTTATTGTTCTTATATTGGTTTCTCTTGTTTTTTTCTCTATTGATTTTTCTGATGCAATACACTTGATGACTATTTTTGTAGTAATAGATAATTAGCGAAAGACCGAAATGTGAACTTAATTATTGGAATCCTAGGGAAGGAACTTAGGAATTAAATCATGAAAGTAGATTTAATCCTTTGAGGACTCAATGAAATTAACAAAGCACTTAACCGGTTTAATTGAATATAGTTACCACAAAAGTAGGATTAAATTCAATTAGACACGGTTTCATACCTCCCCCAATCTTGGAAGTTTTCTAAAATTTAAATTTTCAATCCTTGAATTATTCTTCCTTTATTTTATCAGATATTTGCTATTTTTTAAATATATTAAAAATATAAAAATCTTCCTTTTATTTTAGTTACAATTTTTTATCTCAGATTTTATATAATTTAAAAACTATTATGTTATTTTAATTTTAGAATTCATTGTTGCTTTATTTTTCTTCTTATTAATTATAGAACTTTGATTTTTATTAGTTTAAATTAATTTTATAAATTAATTAAAATTATATGCAATTATTTCTTTGTCAAACGCACAACCCCTATGGAAGAATGATTTTCATTATTACTTGACGACACCGTACACTTGCGCTTGACACACATCAAGTTTTTTACGCTGTTGCCGGAGACTGTGTTTCTTGATTTAATTACATTTGTTTTTAATTTTAATTTATTTGTGATTTTAAATTTGATTTTGTTTTTATTCTCTTTTATTTTATTTTTATATTTTGTTTCCTTATTTAGTTTTATTTATTTTTTTCCTTTTATTTTATTTTTAATTAACTTTCTTTCTTTGTTTCCTCTTTCAGACTTCACGTCTTTCTCTCTCTTTCTAGTTTTTTAAGGATTTATCTATTATCAATTTTAATTTTAGTTACTTTTTATTTTTAAATTTAATTTTGTTTTTATTCTCTTTTATTTTGTCTCCTTATTGAATTTTATTTGATTCTCCTCTTAAGTTTTTTTAATTATATTTACTGTTACTTTTATCCTTAATTAGTTTTTAATTTTTTTTTACTGTTGCTTCTGAATTTAATAATTTTTAAACTAGTTTATTTTTACTTAATTTTCTGTTATTATTGAATTACTTTTAGTTTGTTTTAATTATATTTGATTCACTTAATTAGTTTTAATTAACTTGTCTTTTTTTTTTCTTTTTTAGACTTCACTTTTTTCTATTGTTTTTTTTTATTTTGTAGGATCATATATAGTGTATGCCAAAAACATTCCATAGAAAGAGAAATGCATAAAAATTAAAAAAAAATAATTAAAAAAAACTAAAAGTAATTACCTTATAGTTTCAACTCTTTCAATGTTTTTGGCAAAGACTTGATGTATAACAATTCCTCCAATGATGGTTTACAATTGCACTGATTGAAAATACAATATGAATTGCAATAACAGATTTATTAACCACCAAAGGAATGGGTAAAGAAAGAATAGAATCAAGCTTTAATCACACAATATTATTTCACCAACCCAATCTCAATTATAAAACAATAATATTAAAAATCACAATCTTGCTGCAATAAAATCACTATTAAAGGTGCAACTGCAAAAACCCATTCAAAGAACCATCAAGAATTCAATATAATCAAGATTAAAGAGTATAAGGAAAGAGAGATTTTGTACAATGATTTATAGTGGTTTGGTCAACCTAACCTACATCCAGTATACAAACTTAGCCTTCCACTAATCTATTTTCCACTAAAATCTCATACATGCACACCACACATACAAATTTTAATCCCGAAAATATTTAAGTCACACACAAAAATAGGCTTCTTGTTGCATCCCACAATAGTTTGCTAAATTGTGACACGCCACCACCCACATCGTCTCACTTACAACACCCCGTTGCAAGATTTCACAACAATCTCAAGAACACCTCAAGAGATTATCCAAGACTTGTACAAAAATACAAAGTTAAGGGTATAGAACAATATCACCTGATCTTGTGATGAATACCCAGCAAGAAAGATCAAATCTCACAATAATCTCTTCCTTACATCATGTAATTCTTCAATCTTGAAATCATAAAAAATGGGTTTCGTTCTTGGGGAAAAGTGGGTAAATTAGTTAGCAATAGCAAGCATTCAATGGACCTTTTGTTTGTATTCCAAAATCTATTGAAAATCTGTTTTAAAAATGATTTTATATGAGTTTGGCAATAGGGTAATCGATTACCTACTTGATTACCTGATATCCTGCTTCAAAATTGGTCCAGAATGCATGGTCTCAAGAATAATCAATTACTATTTTCAGGTAATCGATTACTCCCGAGAGCAATAATCTAAGTACCCAAAAATCTCGAAGAGTAATCAATTACAGTAATAAGGTAATCGATTACCTTACCACAAAATACATTTTTGATGATTTTTCAGCAATCTCCAACCTATGCAATCTATCCCTAAGCTATTCAAACACATTCTTATGCCTATCCAACACACAATACAAGTACCACACCTATCAAACGTGTTTGGTACCATAGAATCGATCAGAGCAAAACTAGAATAAAACTTCAAACCAAAACACCAAAAGGGATTGATAACTTCCTCAAGATTTCCAAAAAGGTTTTTCAGGATTTCCAATCCTTCAATTCCAACATGATAGTCCATTCCTTTCACAATGGATTGAATTACAACAGTAAGATGTTGTTACATTCTGTAGTGGGTGGATTATTTATGGGGAAGTCATTAGATGAAGCAGTAGATATAATAGAAATCAAAAGGGATTGATAACTTCCTCAAGCTTTCCAAAAAGGCTTTTTCAAGCTTTCCAATCCTTCAATTCCAACATGATAGTCCATTTCTTTCACAATGGATTGAATTACAATAGTAAGATGTTATTACATTCTATAGTGGGTGGATCATTTATGGGGAAGTCATTAGATGAAGCAGTAGATATAATAGAAGTTGTTGTGGAAAATCAACGCCAATGGGTGGGAGAAAGAAGTCATAAGTCACAAAGAGTAATTCTAGGTAAATATGAGGTAAATAATATTGACCTTATTCTAGCAAAATTTGATGCTTTGAATCAATGATTTGATACCGTAGAAAAAGGCAATGTTAGTGTAATGGGTGCTGCTTATGTTTTTTGTGAGGTTTGTGGTTTATATGGACACTTGGTCATTGACTGTCAAGTAGGGATGCCTAATAGTTAGGAAAATACCATGAACGTCAGTGCAACTCATAATTTTTATGGTCATGCTAGGAAGCAAACATTTGACCCCTACTTAACACTTATATTGAAGGGTAGATGAGTCATCCAAATTTCTCTTACCATAATAATCAAGGGCTAGGAAACCAAGGAGTAAGGTACTCACAACAAAATTTGAGGCAATAATATTATTATAATAAGGGACATAACAGTCAAGAAGGTTACCAACAAGGCTTCCAATCCCAAATTTCCAAGCTAGAAAACTTAATGGAGGGGTTCGTGATGAGCCAAAAATAAAATTAATGAAACTATGGGAAGCCCTATTAAGGAGTTGACCACTTGAATGGATTACAAGGCACTTCACAAGAAGCAATTCAAAAACCAAAATTTCTCAAATAGCTCAACATATGTCTTGTTCTAGCACAACCCCAAGTAAGTTTCCATGTAAGCCCCAAACTAATCTAGTTGAGTATGTTAATGCAATAGCTACTAGGAGTGGTAAAGTTAGATGAACCTATATCTAAAAAAGTAAAAAAGGGAGTGAAGGAAGTTTAAGAGGAAATGCAACCTACTATTGAGATTGAAAAACAAAATATTTCTGAAAAAACGGTTCAAATTTCACTTACTTCCTCTACACCTTACCAACCACCTATACTTTTTTTCCAAAGGTTAGCCAAGGCAAAATTAAACAAACAATTTGGTAAGTTTTTAGATATGATAAAACAATTTTATGTCAACATTCCATTTGTAGATGTTTTGCAACAAATGCCTATTTATACAAAGTTTCTTAAAGAGATCTTGGCTAGTAAGAAAAATGTTGATGAGCATGAAATTGTGACCTGCGTTGAATGTAAGTTACCTCCTAAGCTTAAGGATCCTGTTACTTTTTCTCTACCATGTTTAATTGGTAACATAAATTTTAATAAAGCTTTGTGTGATTTGGGGGCTAGTGTTAGTTTAATGCCATTAGTTCTGTATGAAAAGCATGGTATAGAAAAGCTACAACCCACCAATATGTCACTGCAATTGACAGATCGATCTGTCATACATCTAGTGGGAATCGTAGAAAATGTTCCTGTTAAGGTAAGAGATTTAATTATCCCATGTGACTTTGTATTGTTATACATAAAGGAAGATGTCAATATTCCCATTATCTTGGAAGACCTTTCTTAGTTACTGCTGATGTTAATATAAGTGTAAAGAAAGGAAAGATTTCCTTGACTGTTGTAGAAAAAACTATTGGGTTTAACTTGTGTAAAGATAATCATTTTCCTTTTGTTGAGAATTCTATGTGCAAGGTTGAATTAGTGAACCAAGTAGTGGAACAAGGGGAAACCAAGTACCTTGATAAGGATCCTCCTAAGTTACTCTCAATAAAAGCACAATTTGATAATTATTCTACATTGAAGAGTACTAATGAAATATGTATGTCAAAAGGGAAACCCTACATCCCTCCACATAGGTGTGGGTCAAGAAAACTACTTGAAAGAGAGGTCAAATTATCTTTCTCCCACCTACCGTGGGGAACTAATTTTTTTTCTTCTTCTTTATTGTTGAGCTTAGGATGTAAAACAAACGCTAATTGGGAGGCAACCCAACCACTATGAGCTTTTTCTAAAAATTATTGTTTATATTTTATTATTTTGTTTTACTTTATTCGTTTTCTTTATTTTTCAATTTTACGTTTTTGGTTGTTTCTTTGATGTTTTAGGAAAAACATGAAGAAATTGGAATAAAGAATTTATTAGAAAAAAAAACAATGATGGATAAAGATGAATATGAAGAAAAAAATAAGAAGGAAGAACAAGAAAGACAAAGCATGAAGGAAGAAAGTTGAAGAAATCCATAGGGTTGCACTCCCATACAATTAAAGTGCACTCTAGGTTCATATTTTGTGAGTTATAAAAATTATTTTTCTAGAGAGTTGCACTCTCATGCAAATGAAGTACACTCTGAGTGCAAATTTCGTGAAATTCAGAATTATTTTTCTAGAGAGTTGCACTCTCATACAACTGAAAGTGCACTCTGAGTGCAAGCTTCATGAAATTTGTAGTTATTTTCCAAAGAGTTGCACTCCCGTGCAACTAAAGTGCACTCTGGTGCAAAAAAAAATCTTGAATTTTGAAAATTTATTTTATAGAAAGTTACACTCTCATGAAATCGTAATGCACTTTGAGTGCGAATTTTGTGAAATTTTGATATTATATTTACAGAGAATTACACTCTCGTGCAATTATTTTGGACTTCTGGTACAATTTGAAATAATTCTCTCTTATTTACTACATGCTAACATTTAAATGTTTTTCCTTTATTTCTTCAATCTTTGTGATATATTTTATTTTATTGTGTTTCAAATCTTATATTTTTCATTTCTTCTTGCCTTAATCTTTCCTTTTATTTTCATATCAATATTTTGATTTGCTTCAAATCTTATCAATTATTTTTCTCTTTCTTCCTTATTGAGATATTGAACCCCACACATTCTTTTTGGAGAAACTTTATAATATTCATATCCATGACTCTCCTATTTGTCATCTTCACACATGACAGGTTCAATATTTTCTTGTTTCATTCCTTTACTCTTAGATTTACATTGGGGACAATGTAACTTTAAGTTTAGGGTTGCTTAAGGTTTTATTTTATTTTATTTTGTTTTGTTTTATGTTATTTTACCTTGTTTTAGGAATTTTATTTTTTTCTTATTTTTAATTTTATTTTATTTTTGCAATTATCATTGAGCAAACCCAATTTTGTGTGGCTATTGGAGTCATTAAATAGGATCTTTCTTATTCTTAAAGATTTGTAACATTCATTGTATTGATGAACCTTTTAGCAAGTTGAAGAATTAGCATTGTTTTCTCTAAGTTAATGCCTTAGGTGAATTTAACACTATATGTGAGTTTTGAGTCAATATAGGGGCAAATCTTAACCCCAAAAATCTTTCTTGAATGTGATTAATTCCTCTAGATTGTATCTTCTAGAAATTGTTTTGAAACCATGGTTGAAACTTGCTCTCTTTCAATTAAAATAAATATGAACAAGACAATTAGGATTTTTCTTTCAAACCATTGACCTTGTGAAACACTTTGCCCATTAGTTGCCCCATTGAGGCAACCACTTTAAACTTTCTTGGTGCTTATATATCAATGTTTTGATTTATCTAAGTGTCTTATTATAAGTACAAGTGACAATTTGTGTGTGAAGTGTTAATGTGTAATAATTTTTTATATAGTGATTAATAATATCTGAGCATTGACATTTGAAAAAAAAAACATCTAAAAAAATTTTATTTACGAACGAATGTGAGTTAAGGTTCCCAAAAAAAAACAAAAAAAAAGAGGAAACAAAGAAGATAAAACAAAAAGAAAATAAAAAGGAAGGGGTATGCCCAAGTTATATAGTAGCAAATGCAAAGAATTAACACTTTTTTCTTGTTGTATGATCTATTTTATAATGGGCACTATGATTGATTAGCCCAATTTTGTATTTCCCACCTACAATTTTACCTTGGCCACATTACATCCCAATAAAATACCTTGTGATTTATCTTGGTTGAAAGAGCATAAAAGTGGAGATAAGGTTTCAAACCAAGCCTATGGTAAGATGTTCTCCTTTGAGGAAAATGAGAGAATTATCTTTACCCTAAACACATGAGATTTGTGAGTTGAGTAAACCCATCATCTTGAGCATAATTTTGGGAGAACTACCTCTAATTAGATTTGATTGAGATTTCATCCACATGACTATTTTCTATTGCATTTTATTATCAATCTTTGGTGTCCTGTTTTGGTGATCTCCATTTTATTCTGAGCCACATTTATTGCTTAAGGACAAACAAAATTTTGAGTTTGGGGGTGTTTGATGCGTTGCATTTTTATATATTTTCAGGTTTTATTTTAATTATAATTTTATCTATTGTTATGTTATTTAGGTTTAATATTTGTATTTTAGGTGTTTTTAATTATATTTTGGAATTTGTTACGCTTTTAGTGTTTTTTGGTGTTTAGGATATAATTTTCTAGATATTGATGTGTTTTTGGACTAATTTGGAGCATTGGAGTGAAGCTTGGAGCTCTGGAGGAAATTTAGAAGAAAAAAATAAATTATGAGTTAATTAATAAAGATTGCACTCCCATGCAAAACTATGCATTCCCTTGTGTAACCAGCTTAAGTGCTATGTTTTATGACATTTTGGGTTTAGACATAAAAAGTCTATTATTTTAAATAGACAGTTTCAGTTCAAAACTAGGGATTCTAAACTTCTGATTCAAAGATGGCATAGAGAGCGAGACTTGGAGTTTTTCCTCTTCACTCTTTATTTTTGGGTTTGATGAATTTTATTTTCTTTTTTTTATATTCATGGAAAATGTGTGAGTAGTGATGCAATCCTACCAACCAAAGGCCCTTTCACTAAGGCAATGGTTAGGAGGATTGAAGATGACTTGCCTCGGGAAGACTCATCAAGACCCTAGCTCATGATGGAGATAAATATTTTAGCTATAGTCCTTAGTTTTGCTCTTGTAAATATTAATTAGCCTTTAATTCCCTTGTAGGCCATGTATTTCGGCCATTTATGCTAGTTTCTAGAGTTTAGGGTGTAATTAGCTTAGGAAGGGAGGTAAGGGGAGTAGAGGGTCTAATAACCCAAAGGAGTGTTGATGCATTCTCCCCAAGCAGGGGCCCTATCACTAGGGCCATGTCTAGGAGAATAGAAGAAGACATGGCTAGAGTAGAGGGAGGAAGATCTCACCTCCATATGACCATCAAGTTATGCAAGCCATGACTTATTTACTTGTAATTTTTGTTTTAGGAACCTAGGATTTTATTTTGGACATGTATTAGTCCATTTAATTTTCTAGGAGGTGTCTTAGTAATAAGAAGGGGTAAGATTAGCTTTTGGGCCTTTATTTAGGAAATAAGGGGGTAGTTTGATAACTACACCCTCTTTTGCTAAATAAAACCCAAAACTAATAAAGGATTGATCTTGGCCCTTGGATGAGGTAGCTTGGGCATCAATTCTCATCTAAAGGAGGGTATTGATTGGACTTTGGGCTTCAATCCTCCTCCCTTGGATAACTCCTTTTAATCCTAGCCCTTCATTTCCTTCATGACTTGTCCAAGAGGTTAGCTCCCTCTATAAAAAGGTGCTCCTTCACACTCTTGTATTTTTTACACTTGATTGAATGGAAAAACCTTGAGTTGGCCAAAATTCTCTTAGTGTCCACCTTTCTCTCTTTGAGAATTCCTTAGGTTTTTATCAAGGGTTCCATCCCTTGTGGCAAACTTTCCCTCTTAGGCTTATCTCACCTTAAGTGGCGCCTAAAACCACCTCACTTCTTACCTCTCCACAAACCATTTCACTAAAGAAGAAAACCTCTAGAAAAAGATCAAGGGAGACATGCATCATTTGGTATCAGAGCATTGGTTCTAGAGGTCTAAACTCTCTTCCTATCTCATTTATTTTTTCTTTCCGTTTTCCTATTTTATTTTATCTTTAATTTCCGCAATTTTTTCTAGCTTTCCATTGTTGTTTATCATTTCCATTTATGTCTTGATTTTATTGTTTTGAGTTATAGTTTATTTGCACCATTTATTTTTTGCTTGATGCAATTTATATTGTTCTTTTCTTTGCATCTACGTCTCTCCCATATTCATTAATTTCCGCTTAAGCTTTGAGTTGAGTGCTTTCTTGCTTGAATTTTGGTTTTGAGAATTTCTTGCTAAAAATCCATGCCGTTGTGGTGAATTCCACAACCTTGTGGTCAAGAAATTTAGACCAAATTCTTGTGTTTCCTTGCACCTAGTTGCCTTGTTTTTGATTTATTTTTAGCTTTTATTTTTCACTTTTATACTCTTGCGTAGTTGTCTATAAGTCATGTTTATAGTTTCCCATTTTGTCTATTAATTCCTTTTAAGTTTAGCCTCTTTTGTTTTTACAAAAAAAAATTTGAAACTTCTTAAATTGAGAAACATAGAGGGTCATACCTCATGTCTAAGTCTCTTTAGAAGTTCATGTGCTTTTAGTTTCAAGCATATTCTTAAAAAAAAAATTCAAAAATAGTTGCTCAATTTCCTTTGTCTTTATTTTCCTTATACGTATAATTAGTAGCTCATTTGTGTGGTAAAGGTAGTTCTTGTTTGTGGGTGCTTTCACATAAGCTATAAGTTTGGTATTTGTGTGTAACAAATTACTAAAAACTTAACAAAGCTTGAGTCCAGTGGCACACCAAACTACTAAACCATTAACACATCTATAGCTACTTTGCATTTTGAAGTCAGTAGTACCTAAATTATTTCTTTTAATTTTCTTTATTGTTCCAAGCGCATAACTCTTTGTTATCAAGCACTAAATTCACAATCAATTTAGGTGCATCTAGTAAATATACAAAAAAAAAAACAAGAAAAAAAAGTCTAAAATAAAATACAAAATAAACAACGAAGGATTCAAAAAAAAAAAAGAGAACAAACAAAAGAAAAGAAAGTTTGAAAAAAAAAAATCATTTGATGTACCTAACCTAAAATTAGCAAGTGCTTCAACTTTGAACTTGGAACCTTAAAAGAAATTTTATTACTTTTGGTACACTAGAACTTGATATTTGTGTTCTTCTACTCTTTAATCTAGTGTCATTCTTAGGTATTCCATTGTGTGCTCTCTTTATTTTGTTTACCTTTTAGTTGTTGCTTGTCTTTTAAATCATCTTTCTAGTTTGTCTTATATACTCTTACCATTTGGTTAAGTGTCCTTTTGATTGTGTTATCTTTTATTGCTTTTTGAGTTTCTATTCGCACCTCCCCTTGCTACTTTTGGTTTCTTTGGTTTGTGTGTTAGTGTCACTTTTGGGAGAAAGCTTGAAAAAGGAGCTTACCATAAGGGTAGCATATTTTGGAAGGTTGGACTAAGAGCCTAAGGGATCACCTCAAAAGGAAATACACCTAGCAGTGAGGACTTTGATTTGAGGGAGCATTTGGAGAATCATTTTTTGAAGACTTTACTTTTTCTTTAATTTGGTTGTATTAATTTTGTAGTTAGGAGTTTGAGTGCCCTTAAGGCCCTCCCTTTGGTTGCAATAAAATTTAATCAATTTTTTAGTTTCTCGAAAATTAGGTGAAAAAGGAAGAAGTGATACACTTCCTTCAACACCTTAGGAGCTCGCTTTAGATCCCTTCTCTTTTGAATTTTGCTTTAAAATTCTTGCTTTATTTTTCTTATTCAAAGCGCTTAGAAGGCTAAAGAGTTCCAAAGACTCATCAAGCCATTTTAGGCAAGAAAACACAAAAAGAGAGGAGTGTTTGTTTGTGAAAATTTTTTAGCCACCTTTTTCCTCTTAGAAATTGAAGCATAATGACATCACACACCCACTCTAGTGCTCGTAGTTATTCAACAAACAAGAGTGTAAACCAAAGAAATATTTCTAAAGGTTACACTCTAGAAAACTTAAACATGGACTTTAGGGAGTGGATGGAAAAAGAACAAGAGAGAAGAGAAGAAAAAAGGAGAGAAAAAGAGTCCAAGGAGAAAAGAAAAATAAAAGAAAGAGAGGAAGAAAGGAGAGAAAAAAGAGAGAAGGAAGAGAGGAGAATAAGAGAAAGGAGAGAAGATAAAGAAAGGAGAGAAAGAAAAGAAAGAGAAAGAAGAAAAGAGAAAGAAGAAGAAAAAAGAAAGCATGGGAATGGTGAGAATTACAAAATGAAAGGGATATTCTTAGGTTCCCCATCTAGACGTACCCATAGGAGTGAAAGTGAGGAAGAATACTACAATCATCCTAGGAGAAACTCCCATTCATCCATGCATAATAATGGGGCCCCTCCAAGGGAGCCCAAAATTGATCTCCCCCCATTTCATGGGAGGGAAGATGTGGAAGCCTACCTTGATTGGGAAATCAAGGTAGAACAACTCTTCACTTGCCATGAGGTAAGAGAAGAAAGAAAGGTTCCAATGGCAACCCTTAGCTTCCAAGGGCATGCCATGCATTGGTGGGTTGGGTTAACCAATGAGAGAATCCGCACCAATATGCCTTCCATAAGATATTGGAATGATCTTAGAAGTGCTCTAAGAAGAAGGCATATTCCCTCTTGGTATGAAAGAGATCTTTTGGATAGACTCCAAAGCCTAAGGCAAACCAACCTTAGTATAGAAGAGTATAGACAAAAGATGGAACTTCTTATCCTGAGGGCAGGTATCATTGAGGAACCCAAGGCCACTATGGCAAGGTTTTTGTGTGGGTTGAGCCCCGAAATTCGTGATAAGGTGGAGCTCTTCCCATACAATTCCCTTGATGAGTTAGTTCAACTTTGCATCAAGGTGGAAAATCAACTTAGAAGGAAAACTTTTAAAAAGGATAACCCACCTTATGTAAAGAGGGACCAACCTACGGGGAACTCTTTCAAGAGTTACCCCAAAGAGGAACATCCCAAGCACTTCAAAGAGCATAAAACATCACATATAGAGAGAAAAACCCCTACTACTAACTCTCACGAGAAAGTTAGTAGTATCAAATGCTTTAAATGTCTTGGGAGAGGCCACATTGCCTCTCAATGCCCTACTAAGACAAACATCATCATGAGGGCCCAAGATGTTTATAGTAGTGAGTCTAGCTCACACTCCTCTAGTGAGAGCAAAGGAGAAGGGGTTCATGCATACCAATCTGATTGTGATGAAACCGCTTATGCATGTGAGGGAGACCTCTTAATGATAAGAAGACTTCTTAGAAGCCAACCTTTGAAAGTGTCCTCATCTCAAAGGGAGAACATATTCCACACTCGCTGTAAGGTGAATGACAAAATATGTTCTCTCATTGTGGATAGTGGGTCATGCTGCAATTGTTGTAGCTCAAGGTTGGTGGAAAAGCTAGTCTTGACCCCACTTCCCAACCCTAAGCCTTACAAGCTTCAATGGCTCAATGAGCAAGGGGAAATGGAGGTCAATGAGCAAGTCAAGGTTCCAATTTCCATTGGGTCTTATAAAGATGAGATCCTGTGTGACATAGTCCTAATGGAAGCTGGCCATATCTTGCTAGGAAGACCATGGCAATTTGATAAGAAAGTCATACACCATGGTCATTCCAATAACATCATCCTCACTCATAAGGATAAGCGCATTAAGTTGTGTCCTCTAACACCTTCACAAGTGGCGGAGGACCAACTCATCGTGAAACATAAGAGAGATGAGGAGAAAAAAAAAAGCAAAGCTTTACCCCTAAAGCTTGAAAGGGGTAAAGAGGTTGAGTTGGAAGTTGGTGCCCCTTCCAAGAAAGTCATTAGTAAAAGGAGTTTATTTGCGACAAAATTGGATTTAAAGGAAGCCCCCTTAACTAACAGACCTTTCTATCTCCTCCTTTGCAAAGAGGCATCCCCCATTTCTTCCCCCTCCACTTTTTTCCCTTCTAGTTCTAGCACTGCCATAGAACTTGGACCTGAGAACCTACCTCAAGAGGTTCAAGAGCTTTTAAAGGAGTTTGGTGATATATTCCCTAATGAAGTTCCCAAAGGACTTCCTCCAATTAGGGGTATAGAACACCAAATAGACTTGGTACCTGGGGCTAGCCTGCCTAATAGGCCTGCTTATAGGACTAATCCCATGGAGACCAAGGAGATTGAATCTCAAGTCCAAGAACTATTGGAGAAGGGTTGGGTTCAAGAGAGCCTAAGCCCTTGTGCTGTGCCAGTTTTGTTGTGCCTAAGAAGAATGGCCAATAGAGGATGTTCATTGATTGTCGAGCAATCAATAACATCACCATCAAATATAGGCACCCTATCCCTAGGCTTGATGACATGCTTGATGAATTGCATGGGGCCCAATTATTTTCAAAAATTGATCTTAAGAGTGGTTATCACCAAATCCGCATCAAGGAAGGTGATGAGTGGAAAACCGCTTTTAAGACCAAGTTTGGGCTGTATGAGTGGTTGGTAATGCCCTTTGGGCTTACCAATGCCCCAAGCACCTTCATGAGGCTTATGAATCATGTCCTTAGGAAAATTTTGTGTTGTTTATTTTGATGACATCTTAGTGTATAGCAAGAGCCTAGATGAACATGTAGGCCATCTTAGGCGCGTCTTTTGCATTCTTAGGTCACACCAACTCTATGGAAATATTGAAAAATGTAATTTTGTGTGGAGAGTGTGGTGTTCTTAGGTTTTATAGTTAATAAAAATGGGGTTCAAGTAGACCCCGACAAAATCAAAGCCATCCAAGAATGGCCCACCCTAAAAAGTATGACTGAGATCAAGAGTTTTCATGGTCTCGTGAGCTTTTACAGGCGCTTTGTGCCTAACTTCTCCACACTTTTCTCACCAATCAATGATTTGGTGAAGAAGGATACTCCTTTCCTTTAGGGTGAAAAACAACAAAAAGCCTTTGAACTTATCAAAGAGAAACTGACCCATGCACCAGTTTTAGCTCTTCCTGACTTTTCTAAAACTTTTGAGCTAGAGTGTGATGCATCGGGAGTGGGTGTGGGAGCTGTGTTGTTACAAGGTGGTCATCCCGTGGCTTATTTTAGTGAAAAACTAAATGGAGACGCCTTAAACTACCCCACCTATGATAAAGAGTTTTACTCTTTGATAAGGGCCCTTCAAACTTGGGAACATTATCTTGTACCCAAGGAGTTCATCATTCATAGTGACCATGAGTCACTTAAGTATTTGAAGGGTCAAGGCAAGCTTAATAAAAGGCATGCTAAATGGGTAGAATTTCTTGAGACTTTCCCTTATATCATCAAATACAAGAAAGGAAAACATAATGTGGTGGCTGATGCTTTGTCTCGTAGACATACCCTTTACACCACCTTAAGTGCAAAGACTCTTGGATTTGATAATATTAGAGAAATGTATCTTTCTGATAAGGATTTTGGATCCATTTATGCTGCCTCTACATTTGCATGTAAAACCCAAAATGGGTTCTTTGTGAGTGCGGGGTACCTTTTCAAAGGTAGCAAACTTTGTGTACCCCAAGATCTATGGGAAATCTGTTGACAAAAGAGAGCCATGAGGGTGGGCTCATGGGGCATTTTGGAATTAACAAAACTCTTCTGCTTTTACAAGAAAAATTCTTTTGGCCCTATATGAAGAAAGATGTCTATAGACATTGTCGTAGATGCATTGCTTGCTTGCAAGCTAAGTCTAAGACAATGGTTCATGGATTGTACACACCCTTACCTGCTCCTTCTGCACCTTGGCTGGATATTAGTATGGATTTCATCCTTGGCCTGCGTCGAACCCAACGAGGTGCAGGCTCTATCTTTGTAGTGGTAGATAGATTTTCAAAAATGGCTCACTTTATACCATGTCACAAGATAGATGATGCGAGCAACATTGCGAGACTTTTCTTTAAAGAAGTTGTCCGTTTACATGGAATTCCCCAATCCATAGTCTCTGATAGAGATGTGAAGTTCCTTAGCCACTTTTGGAAAACATTGTGGGCAAGGCTAGGAACTAAACTCTTATTTTCTACCACATGTCACCCCCAAATTGATGGGCAGACTGAGGTAGTAAATAGATCTCTATCTACTATGCTTAGGACACTTCTTCGAGGAAATCACAAGTCTTGGGATGAATACCTACCCAAATATTGAGTTTGCATACAACCGGGTGGTTCAAAGGACCACCAAGCATTCTCCCTTTGAAGTTGTTTATGGATTCAACCCCCTTACTCCTCTTGATATCTTGCCCTTACCCTTCCCTTCTTTTGTTCATAAAGAAGGAATAGTAAGAGCGGATTTTGTTAAAAAATTACATGAAAGGGTAAAGGCCAACATTGAACATCATTCAAAGGAGTATGCTAGTAAAGCCAATAGGGGCAGGAAAGAAATTATCTTCAATGAAGGGGATTGGGTATGGCTTGATTTGAGGAAGGATCGCTTCCCTACTCAAAGGAAATCCAAACTTAGCCCCCGAAGAGATGGTCCCTTTCAAGTCCTCAAGAGAGTGAACAACAATGCATACATATTAGATCTCCCTGAGGACTATGGTGTCAGTACTACCTTTAATGTTTATGATTTGATCCCTTTTGTAGGTACTGATGAAGAAGAGGAAGACCTATCAGATTTGAGGTCAAATCCTTCCCAAGGGGGAGGGGATAATGCATTCTCCCCAAGCAAGGGCCCTATCACTAGGGCCATGGCTAGGAGAATAGAAGAAGACATGGCTAGAGTAAAGGGAGGAAGATCTCACCTCCATATGACCATCAAGTTATGCAAGCCATGACTTATTTACTTGTAATTTTTATTTTAGGAACCTAGGATTTTATTTTGGACATGTATTAGTCCATTTAATTTTCTAGGAGGTGTCTTAGTAATAAGAAGGGGTAAGATTAGCTTTTGGGCCTTTATTTAGGAAATAAGGGGGTAGTTTGATAACTACACCCTCTTTTGCTAAATAAAACCCAAAATTAATAAAGGAGTAATCTTGGCCCTTGGATGAGGTAGCTTGGGCACCAATTCTCATCTAAAGGAGGGTATTGATTGGACTTTGGGCTTCAATCCTCCTCCCTTGGATGACTTCTTTTAATCCTAGCCCTTCATTTCCTTCATGACTTGTCCAAGAGGTTAGCTCCCTCTATAAAAAGGTGCTCCTTCACACTCTTGTATTTTTTACACTTGATTGAATGGAAAAACCTTGAGTTGGCCAAAATTCTCTTAGTGTCCACCCTTCTCTCTTTGAGAATTCCTTAGGTTTTTATCAAGGGTTCCATCCCTTCTGGCAAACTTTCCCTCTTAGGCTTATCTTACCTTAAGTGGCGCCTAAAACCACCTCACTTCTTACCTCTCCACAAACCATTTCACCAAAGAAGAAAACCTCTAGAAAAAGATCAAGGGAGGCATGCATCAAGTGTGGATCTCTTTCCACACCCCCTTGATTAGTTCATGGCACTCCCTAGCTTAAGGCTAGGCACCACTATTAGTGGGCCTAAGAGGAATTAGTGCTCCTAATCCTAATTAGGCCCAAGTCCCACATTGCCTAGTTTTAAGTGTCTTGCTCTCTCTTTGAGCTATAAATACACCTAGTCCCCCTTGTATAAATTACAATTGATTGAATGAAGTAAGACTCTTTTTGAGCTATTTATTCTTGAGTGTCATTGAGAATCCTCTCTCTTAAGGAATCTCTCCCTTAAAGCTTTTATCAAGGGACGTATCCCTTGTGGCAAGCAACATAAAACTTTTGACTCATCTTTCTCCTAGAAAATGGCGTCAACCCTCCCTCATTTCTAGCCTCTCCATCCTCCATTTTCTTAGAGGAAGGAACCTTGGTTGAAGAGATCAAGGGAGTACATCAAGTAGGCTTTTTATTTCACGATTGGGGTTTAAACCTTCACTCTATTGATGATGAGTTAAGCATTTTTATTGTTCTTATATTGGTTTCTTTTGATTTCTTCTTTATTGATTTTACCGATGCAATAGGGTTGATCATCATTTTTGTAGTAATAGATAATTAGGGAAGGACCTAAAGGTGAACTTAATTATTGGAACCCTAAGGGAGAAACTTGGAAATTAAATCACAAAAGTAGGTTTGACATAAACATGTTTATGGATCGATAATTTCAACATCAACAAGAAGAAAATTAAAAGGAATTTTTTGTAAAAGAAAAGATAAAAAATGGATTAAGGCAGAGAAATGGAAAGAACAATGCTACAATCCCTAAGGATTGATAAGTTGAGGAGAATTCATCACAAAGAATATGAATTCTTTGATAAGAATTTGTAAAGGTTATACTCAAGAACTCAGAGAGAAAACACTCTCACTTTAGCAAAAGCTATATTTGATTTCTTCTAAGTCTGCCTTACATAAAACACTCACTTTAGCAAAACACTATCATTGCTAATTAATAAGAAATAAATTCTCTCTTACATAAAAACCCACTACTTACTTAGTGACTTTAAAACAAAGCTAAATTGACCCAAAATATGCGAAGAGTCATATAAACTTATTACATAAAATTATTATGAAAATCCAAATAAAAATATAGAAAATAGATTTTAATTTAACTTCAGTATAATATTGATAATGTTCAAGAAAATCTTGAAGTCTCCTTCATAGTCCTCTATCATACTCTCCTTCTTAAAGAGAATTCAACCTCGAATTTGGGGTAAAAGTGCATAGGAATGACAGATCTCTTATTATTCAAGCACTTATTAACCCATTCTCCTGGATCAAAAACAAACTTAAAGAAGTCATCATAGTTTATCATCAATATAACATACAAATCATGAATGAACAATCTTAAGCAAGTCATTTGATTTCCAATGCATCCATCACACATCTTATATACATGAAGTTTCATGTGAACTCTTAAGCAATTCTCATTTAATGCATACAAACTCTTTTGAAAATTTAAAGTATCCAACAAATTCTTATCATGATATATTTCACCTAAAGAATCATGAAAACCATAAGTATCATGCAAATCAAGAGTTAAAACACAATGTATATCAATGAAAAGATTAGGCCTAAACATGAGCAATTATTTTTATTCTTGTTATCTATAGAACTTTGATTTTTATTAATTTAAATTACCTTTAAAAATTAATTAAAATTATAAGCAATTATTTCTTTGTCAAACGTACCATCTATGTGGAAGAATGATTTTTATTATTACTTAACGACATCGTATACTTACGGTTGCCACACATCAATTAGAAGTGTTCCATGCAATTAAACTATTAAATGGTAAAAAGGTATTTATGGCTATTAAAGTTGATTTTGAAAAATCTTATGATATTTTTTTTATGAGAATTTGTTTTGGATACTTTGAGAGATGTTGGTTTTGGGATCTGGTTAATCACTACATTGGATCCTGTGATATGAAATTTATGGTGAATGGTGTAGTATTGATCCTTTTTGTCTAGATGTTTAAGGCAAGGAAATCCCTTTCCCCTGACTTATTTGTTCTTTGTGTAGAACAACCACTCTCCCATCTAACTCAACAGGTTGTTGCCTGTTAGTGGTAACAAATACATTTGACCAAGAATGGTACTTCTATATCACATTTATATATTTTACAAATGCTTTATTACTTTTGGTGAGGCTTACTGTGAGAAAATGCAGGTTATGCTCGGTTGTCTTAATTTATTAAGTGCAGATTCTAGTGAAGTGGTTAGCTCCCAAATGTTTAACTCGCCAGGGCTTTCGGTTACTGTTGATTCAGGGAAGTATTTGGGCATCATATCACATAAGAGATTTGGAGTTTTAAATATGGCAGGCAGAGTTATGTTAGCACAATCCATTCTTCAAGCTCTACCTTCCTATACTTTGTTTTTTGCCTAAATTTATTTGTCAAAAGCTGGAAACAATATTGATTTGAATCTTTGTGTGGAATAGATCATCTTGATGATTCTGGCATACTATTCAAACGTTGAATTTTTGTAAATCTGCCTAGGCTTTAAAAATGATTCATGATTTTAATAAAAGTTTGGTTATGAAACTTAGTTGGGGCCTTGTTCACATGACAGATGCTTTTGGGTTAGAGTGATGTGGGACAAATATAAATGCGGTTCTTATATTATTTCCCCACATGAATTTCTGTTCAATAGCCTGGAGAAGTAAAGTCAAAAACTGGTGACTTAGTTTACCAAAATATTTGTTGGGTCATTGGTAATGGCCAATGGCCAGTCAGTTAATGTTTGGAATAATCATTGGATTTCTTCAGCTCATTAGAAATAATACTATTGTTCTATATTTGGAGAAGATGGATTTTGTTCTTGTTGATATTTTGTTAAAATGGTCGATGGAATCTTCGCATACTTCAACCTTTTTGTTCAACCAGATATTATCATGGAGATAGTTGCAACAACACCTCCCTCTGATCATGAATCACGAGACATGTATGCATGGGTTATAATCCCATTTGGAGTCTTCTCCACTAAATCAACTCAGCTTGTTGTTTAGAGCTGGGAAGATTCTCAAAAAATCAAATTTTTTCTTTCTCACTTCTTAATGATGGTTTAAAGACTAATGTGAGAAGAAGAGATTGTGATTTCACTATGTATGATATGTGTGTCATTTATGGCTCTTATTGAGAAACAAATGTTGTGCAATCCTGTCTGCCAAAGGTTCCATTACTAAAGTTGTGACTAAGAGGATAAAGGAGGACAAGACTTGGAAGGAGTATGGTAGACCTCAGTTCTTGCTTGAAGTCAAAACCTTAGGCATTGTACATAGTTGCTTGTGTTTGTAAATATGTGGGTTATTTGTCATTTCATTTGGGTCATGTATTTTCACCTTTCCTTTTAGTAGTTTAAAGTATGGAGGTGTCACTAGTTAGTATGTGGAGTGTGTGTTAGTAGGCTCTCATAAAGCATGGACATCTGATCCTTTCGATAGCCTTTAGCTTGTTTTTGCACCTCTCTTTGCATTCACAAAGGATGACCAACATGTGGACCCACATGTTTCCCTTAGTACGCCCTAATTAGGAGAAGGTTAGGGTTAATCCTTGCTTATGTTTGGTAGTTATGCTTAAGGGAAGATTAACCTTGCTTAGTCTCCATAATGCTAACCACCAAGCCCCCTTACTCCTCCTATAAATACTCCCCTCATTTCATTGTATGCTCACACTTGAATGAATGAATGAATGCAAGACTCCTTTAGTTAGTTTTTTTATCTAGTAAAGTGTCGTGAGACTTCTCTATTGAGGAAGTTCTTCCTTAAGCTTTTATCAAGGATTATATCCTTTGTGGCAAACATCCTTAGTTCAAGACTTATCTTCCTATTTGGAAGTGGCATCCCACCTTCCATTCCATCCTTTTCCACGCCCACCTTCTTGATGGAAGAACCTTGGATGAAGAAGATCATGGTGATTGCACAAATATGTCCTTCTCTTTCAAGATTGTTCTTTTACTAACAATGTGTGAACTACTTTTCCTGACAGTTCTCCGTGTTCCTTAGAGATTAAAATTGGATATTTCTTAATTTGTCTAATCAGAACCCTCCAAATACTAATCATCGTACTATTTTTGGAGTCATCTTATGGATGCTATAGAAAGTAAGAAATAATAAAATTTTTCAGCATCATAACCATTCTATTGCAGGTATAGCTGTATAGGTGCAACACCTTATTTCTTATATAAAAAATGCTTGGAACATGACTACAATTATAAATCAACATCTTGTTAAGTGGATTAATGTTGGTTGACATAAACCTCTTAACAGTTTTTACAAGTTTAACATTGACAAATTTGTTCGTGATTGTGGACATGATGTAGTTGTGGTAGTGGGATGAGCAAGGTTATGGATTGGGGAGTTTTCTGCCATCTTAGGAGAAATTATTATATGATCCTCGACCACCACATTATCTATAATCCCAACCAATAAAGATGCAATATATAATTAATTATCAATTTATTTCATAAATTGTTTCAAGCAAATAATTATATATATGTTCCATGCTAATTGGTTGGGAACATAAATAATGTGGTGGTCCAGGTGTTGGGGATAATTTGATATGTAAAAGATCCAATCTATCATGTAATTATAATTGAGTTATTTTGAATAATGAAATTATATTTTACTATAACATTTATTGTTTACATAAATTATTGATATGAAAAATGTACTTGATTAATGTTTTATTATCATAACATATATAGAGATGATCTTTATTGGATTAAGATTAATAGACCTCCTTTATTAGATTACATATATAAATAAGACGTATAGGGATATGATCATTGAACTAACCCACTCAAGAATCCTTAATGGTTAATATATTAGAGTTAAATTGTCAATGGAAAATTCTCATGAAGAAGTATAATAGTTTCCTTTGACATGAGATTGTCATAGTAATTAATAATTTATTTTTTATATTTTGATTTTAGACATCTAGTGCTTTATAGTGTTATTTGAATATATATTGGATATAATTAAATGCTTGTAGAATTAATGATTAATCAAAAACGAAATTCATCAACTCTGAATAATGAGTTTGGGCTCTACCATAAAGTTAAGATCTTGACCAGTGTAATTTGATGAATCAAGATATATGTGTATTTAAGTTATTCAAATGTGTTAACTTATTAGAGTTTGACAATAATATCATAACCTAGAGTTAACTTGGAGCTATAAAGATGGAAGGAAATATTATATCATTTTTCCAAAGGTTTTTGAAGACTAAAGAATATTGTTTGATGTTATTCGGTCATTAAGGAGTGTTGCTAGATGACCTTGATTAGTAAATTAATTTGATGTACTACCAGCTTAGTATTGAACCTACAAGGTCACACGCTAACAAGTGTTCTATTCTTTACTAAAGAAAAAAAATATTATTTTGTAAATTAAAAAATTTAATCTGATCCATAAATAAATTTTCTATTTGCAATATTATCATGTTTTTTGCTAGCATGAAAGATATAAGTAATACACTAAATTAAGAAATTACCATTTTAAATGTAAGTATGGTAACATTTATTTATTTATTTTAATAAATAAATAATATAGTGATAAATTTGGTGATATTGTATTACATGTCAAACCAATTTTAAACAATATAATATATGGGATGTTATCATGAGGTGTGAAAAGATAAGAAGAGTTACAACGATTAAATAGTCATCTTGTTTGTTGAAACAATTATAAAAGGATAAGAAAGATTGCAATGGTTGAATAGTCATGCTATTTGATAAAACAATTATGAAAAGTTGCAATGGTTGAATTATCATGTTATTTGATGAAACAATTATAAAATGAGAGTCTACATTGAATATTGACTCAAAAAAACTAAATTCGAGGAATCTGCTTCTAAGAATCCTTTATTTGCCCCTGTTCTTAATTTTGGTTCCACAAGTTTAAATGTTAATTGCAAATGATATTCTTAGAGTGGATACACGTGGAGTCTTCGTACTTTTCATGAAAAAAAAATTAAAATCAACGACTGTTTATCATCACCAAAGCCATGTGATAATTTTTTCTAACTTAGGAGTTTGTAATATCTTACAGGTGAAGTAACAAGCTTTTGTTCTAGCTCTCCAATTTGCATGACTAAAGGGTCTAATTAAAGAAAGTGAGCAACGAGAGTGATTCTACAATAAGCATATCTTTTTTCCATTTCTTCTAATTCTTGGCAACATGTTTATGCTAATTTGCTTAAAAGGATCAATAGTTGGTGTGGTAAAGATTATTGGTCATTCATGTTTCAACACTCTCTTGAGGGAAATTATGTAGCTTATTTTTTTAGCTTCAATTCTAATGGTTTCATTATAGCTATTGGTGTTACATGGTTTGATAGTCCACTCCTTTGTGTGAAATTGTATGTTGATTATGTCAGGATAGTTTTTTATAGAAGCAACCTTGGTTGTAAGTGACTCAATCCTTTATAGAAAAACAACTAGCTTGAGTGTGTGATATCCTTTTACCCCAACATTTTAATAGTAAAAATTAGAGGGAAATAAAATTGAACACGGGTAAACGAGTTCACATGAATACATACTTCACTTTAATAATTCCCAAAAAACCCAATGTTATAAAATCATACTTCTCTTGCCAAAATAAACAACAAATAAATAAATTGTAATTAGAAAAATGATAATTAAATCCTTATAATAAATAGGTTTCATACTAATTAAAAATAATTAAACAACCTAATAGCCCATTGCCCCAATGTCATATGCGTATTAGAGCAACCCAACAACTTAGGTATATCCCTCGATACCAGCTCCTACCTCTTTTTTTATCTTCTGACCTATGGGTGTTCAGACTCAAAAGAAAACAAACAACACAACAAGCAAAAGGGTGAGAAATTGACTCATATATATTAGGACATGCAAGAAATAACACCACCCTTTACATATCCCATATCATATGATTACACAATCACTTACAACTTTTCAATCACATAAGATATATAATAGCATATGGAAACATGTTAACAACACTTTGATACAATTTAATGTTAACTCATCAAATACATGCAATCCATCTCTATGCAAAATGTATCACAATCAAGCACATGCAGTCTCGTGCAAGTTCGTCTTAGGCATACACCTCTTTTATGCCAGTCACGCGTGGCTTCCAAATGGCAAAACCCTCATCTATGCTAGCCATAAGCCTTTTCTACCCCAGCCACGTGAAATTTCCAATAGGCAACAGCCTCTTCTACGCTAACCATGTGTAGGTTCCAATAGGCATAAGTTTCTTCTACACCAGCCACACGTAGGTTCCACATAACTTAAGGAGAACTAGTTCAAAATGCCGCTCAATGGGCAGACCTTACAGAACCCCCTAAGCTGTCACTATGCAATATGCTCATTCATGCTCATGTCATATTCATAATGACAATATCTCATAATGGTAGCAAATTTCATTCCTAACCGCAGCTGGAATATCTCCTTGTCAAGCACCCCTGACTCATACCATCAATCACATTATCTCAAATCATGTTCATGTTCATTAATATATCACACATTTATAAATCAAACACATCATCTTAACATCATGTTCACATCCTTAACACGTCACATTTATTTATAAATTAAATAAAAATACTTCGCCTTATACTCATTTGCATAACATACATTCACCACACTACAAGATACTCTTAAATACATTTATCCATAAAAGTATTTTTAACATATACTATGACTATAACAAAATTAATCATTTACAATATTGAATGCATTCACTTTCTCACATATACATGTAGGATTATTACATTGATAGCTCACCACAACATTTTCTATGTTTTGAAAATTTGTTCTCTGATTTTCTAATGAGTTTCTATGACCTTTGTGGAGTATAAACGCGATATCTAGAGATTTATTAATCATACAATAATTTTCTTATCTAGTTTGAAAGTAGGACATTTATTTAGAATTCTTATGTTGACCTCAAGGGCTCAAATAAACATTTACTATGTTAAAAATTGGAGGAAACATGAATTCATCACTTAATTCTAACAGTTTGATCTCCAATCACTAATCTTATCATAATTTGAGGTCTAGGTATTGTTTTGGGGTGAAACTAAGTGCATTATATAACATCTAGGTTTACAAATTTCATGAAGACCACTTTCTCAAATTATATCGTTTTACTATCGGTTTTCTCATCCAAAAATAATGAACGTTGATTGTAAAATTCGCGCCTAATTATAGTAGTTTGACCTTTAGTCGCTAATCTGATCATAACTTCAGTTCTAAAATCTTTTTCGAGTGAAATTAGTTAGATAACATCTAGGGCTACAACAATTATGCAGAACATGAAATCTAATGAGATCGTTTAGGTCACATTGCAGGGCTTGCAACACACAAACATATGTTCCGCTCATTGGATTAGACACTCAACTTATAAGTCACATAACTTAGTCAATTCTTACCATTTCTATGTCATTCTTGAGCCCAAATTGTAGTCCCAAATGTCTATTTTCTGAAACAACAAAACTCAATTTGTATAACCGTACAAAAAGATATTACAAAATCACTAAGGTATATTTATATGAAAATTTCAGATAACAAGTATTCAACTTATAAGGTTCCTAAAATATAATTCTAACTCCAAACCCTCAAACATTCTACTTCTCTATCTCTTTTGTTTATTATCAACACACCCTACAATTATAGTGAGAATCTTTAATTTTCCATCAATCCTCTCAATGGAAGAAAACATCCAACACCTAACATATAATCCTTTAGGTTGGAGAGTGGTTCAAATAACAGAGTAGTTATTCAACTATCCCACTAATCAATAATATAATTAAGTTTTTCACCGTTTAATAATTGGTAGCATTCATAGAAACAAACAAACTAATCAATCGCATAAAAAATATGAAACTTTAATCCCTATGAAGACATAAGGTTCACCTCCACCACCCTATTTCTTATATAGAACCTAACTTTAACACAAGAGACTAATCAAAACTATCCATTACTTTGTTCAAAGGTACTAATCTCTGGGATATAAAAAGGGAAAACCTCAATGTCAACATAATTATTACATCCAAATAATCTGATAGGGCACATGTACTTCCACAATCCAATAAAAAAAATTATTATACACATCTAATAATTATTCATGAGTGTCAACCATACCGGAATTTGAATTTCTTTTATATCTCATTAAAACACATCTTCAATAAAAAAAATAAATTATTACATTAAACTAACCACACATAAATTCTAATTTAACAAACCATCCCATTGTATACATACAAACCTCCAATTACATATGCCCACACAGTCATGCACAAAACATGTTATCAACGTTCGTTGTGGGTGTTCATAACCCTTCAATAACATACCTGCAACATTGAAACCTATCGAAGCTTAGGGATTGCTTCATTATTCATTTATTCTATATATTTCACATGACAGATAATTTCCCACTCCCTTACCTCGATGCAGAAACAAGGACAAACAAAGATTTTACTTTTCCTATCCGACGAACTATTGCCAAAATAGAGATTCTATTGCACTGCCGCTTTCTACAAAATTAAAGCTCCAAATGAAGATCCGAACGCTCAGAATGAAAAACTGACGTTTGGAACCTACTGTCCAATTTTAAATCTGATTCAACGGTTAATGAATTCACAGTGATGATATTAGAGAAATTGCACAAAGTTTATGCGAGAATAGCTTTCTCTCTCTATGACTTCTATTTTTCTTTTTCCAAGCTTCAAGAAACTCTAGGGTAAAGATGAGGCATAATAACCCTAATCATGTCTCTTCCTTCCTTTTTTACATAATAACCCTAATGAGCCTAGCCCATCCAACTCCTTTACCTTCTCACTTAACCTCCTAACTTATAATATATATGTAAAACCCCTACTAATAATATAAATATACCATTCCTTATTATTATTGTTTCCAAAAATATTTATCTTATTCTTTTGTCTATTAACAGTATGTATATACTTTAACTTCTTTTAAATAATTAATTATAATAAATAATTAAATTTCTATTAACTAATTCAATTGATATAAAATAACTAAAATATCTTATTTACGAAAATTGGACTGTTAGAGGGTGTATGAATATCATACTAGTTATTTGTACAAATTCATCTACCTTGTAGAGTCAGGCATGTGGTATGTTAATTTATCTCAATTTGATGTGCACATTACGAGTTTGAATGAATAATTAATTTAAACTTTATTGAATGAATAAGAGGATTAACAATTGGTCATATACATTTGTGTAGAATTTTAATTTCTCCACATGAACAGATAGAAAGTTCATTGTATGAAGGTACGGATGATAAATAAACTTGTAATCATGATTAATCTTTGAATTCACCCCGAAGTTATGATTTGATTATATATGGGTACGAGTATGGGAAATGTCTTATTTATTAAGTTAGGGATAAGGATGAAAATATTAATACTCACTTCGTTCGTTCCTCGTTCTTGTACCCATATTTATTTTAATGAATAAAATACTTTAAACTTGTTAGACCTAATTTTCAACAAAATTATTCCTTTGATTCCTTTTCTTTTATAAGAGAGGTAAAGAAATGTTTGACATTTATCTTTCAAAAAGAAAAAGAAGAAAATTTTAACATTTAATTAATAAATTATAAATTTTTTATTTATTAGACAATTTTTAAATTAATATCATTATATTCAAATGTTATTAATATTGGTTTGAATTATTTGTACAAATTCAAACATCATTATTTGTACAAATTCATCTGTGCATGTCAGAATGTTATTTTTATATAATTTTATGAATATAAAAATGATTTTTTTTATATTTATAATTAAAAATGTAAAGTAATTACTAGTTAATAGTCAAATCATTATTAACGAGTATGGAGTATAAAGTGACTTAGTTAGGTAAGGAAGAAGTACGAAAAGGTTGTGAGGTTTTTACTTTTCAATTAAAATTTCTTATTTTAGAATAAAAGTTATTCATAATTTTAAGAAAATGAAAAGTGATAATACATGTAATTGAACATAAAATAAATGTGTAGGCATATATTGTATTAATCATTTTATTTCACACGAGTCATAATATGAATCTCTTTAATTGTCTTTAATATTTTAATATAAATAAATCTTGAAATTTCTTTTCTTTTATTCTTGGTCTCTTATATATCTATGTTTCATGTAGAGATGTACATTCGGATAATTCGACTGGCAAAACCCGCAACTCAGTTCACAAAGTTTGTATTCTAAATGGAATAACTATATTTGAGTTTGCAGTTATCCTGCAAAGCGCGCAAAGGCCCGCAAACCAATCCACATGAAAACAAAAAAAAATCCTTTTAAAAAAAATATATCTCAATTTAAATTATTATAAAAACTTTAATATAGATATCTAAAGTCACTAATGCGTTACAAGACAATAATTAAGCAAAATAAAATTATTTATTACTTCAAAGTTAAAAATTAAATGTCATTACAAATATAATTTTAATTTTCAAATGTAAAATGAAATAGTTCAAATTTAAAATATACTAAAAAATTATAAATTCACTTAAAAATAAAATTTCAAATCTCAATTCTTAAATGTATCCTAAAAATATTGATTTTTTTTTTCCTTTATACTTATACATCACATCCCTTTTTTATAAGTAAAATATTTGTTTGTTATAAAGTTAATTATGCTAAGATCGGCATAGGCTCCTAGATTAACACATTCAACTTACAATGCGGGTTGAGCCTAAAATTTCGGATATCTAAATTAACCTAAAATTTGAGATGCGAATTTAACATGCAGAGATTTTAACTCCAATGCCCTACTTTTATGAATTTAATACGAGATATATCTTATAATAAATGTTGTAAAATAGTATCACATTTCTAAACAATACCATTATAAAGATTTGTTTAAATTTTTCTAAATGAATATTATTGATTTTTTTTTCCACCTTCGCGATTTTAATTTCGACATCAAAGTATAATATATTTTTTTTTCCAATTTTCCCTGATTATAAAAAATTGTAGGACGGGCTCTGGTTTTATATATAGTTTACTAAACTTATGTGTATATTATGGCACAAATAATAAAAGTTGCATGACCTGTAACTAAATGATTTGTTAAGTTTTTATTAATGATATCATTCGATTTGAAATTTAGTTTTACTTAAAACTTTTCGTCTTTCTATGAGCGTACGTATTAAGTATTACTTTACTTTAACTGCTAGGTTATAATGTACAAGATATATAATATAAGTTTGTAGAACAATTTCTCTGGCCTTCATTTAAACGATCTTTGCTTATGTTATATTAATGCGTTTCATTAATTATCTGTTTTGTAATTACTTCAAATTTTAGTGAAAATAAGGAGATATAAAAACTATTTTGATAATTTTCATTTATATTTAAAGAACGAATCTTTACTATTAAATTAAGGGATAATATTTCTAGTATATATATATGAAAGAAAATATATAAAAAGGCATTCATGCAAGTAAAGTTGCAAACAATATATACTCCTAAGATATGGAATTACATTTATTCAAATACAAAAGAAAATTAAAAACAATCTATTTTATACATGGATTCGAATGATAAATAACCATACATTTATTGCTCATAATTTATTTTATACATATTCAATACTTGTGAGACATCACTTTCACTTGTGTAGCTTGATTTCATTCTAGCATTTCAAAAAGAAAATCACTCACCCTACTTATCTAAATATTTAATCACATCTCACTATAAGATTATATTCATCCTATCAAGGGCAAGGAATTATCTGGCCAGGGGAATAAATTCGGTATTTAGATTTATGGTGATCGGATTAATTGAATCTCTTGAATGAGCACCTTTAATTCTAGCTATTTCCATGGCTAATGATTCCTTTAATTCACTTACTATCATACTTATGATTGGCCTTTTATTGGGGTTTGGAGATACACATGTCATTGTTATTTCTACTGCTTTCCAAACGGAGTTATTATCAAAATCTCCTTCTAACCTTGGATCAATAATAGACTTGATATCGCCGTTTGCAACGAATGAGCTTACCCATTGACTTATGTGAGTCATTTGTTGATTCTTCATCATTACTTGTTGACTTGTGATTATCTCCAAAAGAACAACACCAAAACTATAAATATCACTTTTCTCTGTTAATCTGTTGGTTTTATAGTACCTATAAGACAAAGAATGCACAATTTATTTTTTAAAACAATTTATGGACATAAGTAGTATAATTTGAATTAGGGTCTAATTTCACCTTACAAAAATAATTTGAAAGCCAAGAATGATATACTTTAATTTAACACTATTTGATGTGAGATCTTTTGTACACCTTCTCAGACTGAGTACTGAATATCTCCAATATGGACTTTACAAAACTAAATATCTATAGGTGATTCAATAAAGATCTAATAGGTCTAAATGTCCACATAGAATCATAATATTTTCCAAGAAAATAATGAACACAAATAGTACTCACTCAGGGTCTAGATAACCAGGAGTACCAGCAATAATAGTTGACACATGTGTTCCCCATCTATAGGAATAATTTTAGATAGACCAAACTCAGATAGTTTTGCTAGGAAGTGTTCATCCAATAAGATGTTTGTAGATTTTATGTCTCTATGAATAATAGGCGGCTTACAACCGTTTTGTAGATACTCCAATCCTAAGATCAAAAGAATAGTGAGATTCAATTATATGAGAGAAAGAGTTAACCAAAGACAACTCTAAGTGTATTTTCATACCTAAGATTGCATCTACTGCTATATGAAGTCTATCTTCCCAGCTAAAGAATTTTGTTTTGCTATGTTTACCTGCAAAAAGAAGTTATTTACCTTTTTGTATGTTCACTAAAAGCAAGTCATATCACTCTTATAATTGTCCAATAAAGAAATATCAATGTCCATAGTTTTAAAAATAATTACAATTGGAAATTTATTAGCATAAATTTTTAACGAGAAAATAATTTTTTTTTTCGAAAATAACCTAAGAGATGTTCTTGTAAGTTTCCATTAGCCATATACTCATATATGAGACTCTTATTACTTTCTTCATTGCAGTAGCCAACAAGGGAGGTCAAATTTTTATGATGAACTCTCATTAGAAGTTTAACCTGTAAATCAAAGTCACAATCATAAACATTATATATTTGTTTCTTAGCTAAAAAAATCTAAGTTAAAGTGATTAAAAATTTACCTCTGCTTGAAATTGTTGATAACCTTGAACTGATGATGGGGAAAGATTTTTCACTGCAACTGGAGTGTCATTGATATAACCTAGATAAACCATTCCAAATCCTCCTTTACCAATGACTGTATTGAAATTGTTGGTGATTTTAAGAACATCGAAGTATGAATATATTTGCTTTTTGGATTGCAGTGATAAATCATCTCGTTCTATGTATTGTGATGAGATCTGTCTTTGACCCTTCTCTGCCACCAAATCTTTTAAATATGATACAATATATATAAAGAAAACAAATTAATAGGGTATAAATTGATTGAGTTTGAAAAATAATCAATAGAAATTACGAATATTTATAATTTTGTGGTGTCACCTTTATTCAAGTTTGTCCTTTTAATAGTCCACAATATAGCTGCCACAATCACTAGAATGATCACAACCCCACTAATTGATGTTGCTAAAGGTATAACAATGTTCTTTTTCTTTCCCTCTTCCTTTGGATTTTCGGTGTTGTTGCATTGACTAGATTCACATAAATATGGATTTTGATCCACACTAGCATAAATATTGCAGAAGATTTATGTTTTAGCCCTCACTAAATAGTTTCCATAGATAGTATAATT
Organism: Psophocarpus tetragonolobus; assembly: GCA_037954015.1. Taxonomy (NCBI): domain Eukaryota; kingdom Viridiplantae; phylum Streptophyta; class Magnoliopsida; order Fabales; family Fabaceae; genus Psophocarpus; species Psophocarpus tetragonolobus. The sequence continues at coordinate 39,536,162 of CM075689.1, forward strand.
CTTTTTGCTTATATTGAGATATTCAGATGATCAACAACTACTTATGGAAAAGAATAGGTGTCAAAATTGGTTAACATAAGAAATAACTTAAAAGTTTTTAATTCAATTCTTCTTATAATGGGACATGGGCATGAAGGTCTACACATAAACGAGTGCAGTATAATTTGGTGTTATGCATGTCTATTGAATTAAAATCTAAATAAATAACATGTGTCATTGAAAGATAACTACATACAAAATATTGAACAAGGATAAACAAGATTCATGTAAAATACTAAAATATGATCAATTAATGTTCATCTCCATAATAAAAATATTATGAATTTGAGAAATCTCAATAAGTTCATACCTTAATGATAAGGAACCTTTTCTAAGTGTTGATGGAATTGTACCAGAGAGGTTATTCTTCTCCAAATTTCTAAAACAACAAGGAAACTATAATATTCTTTTATATGTTTCACATAGATGACACAAAACAACTAATGGAGCAACTTACAAGATTTTCAAGTGTAGTAGTTGAGACAAAAATTCAGGAATTTCACCATTTAAGTTATTGTTTGATAAATCCCTGGAAAACAAATAATTTGCCCCTTTTACAAATGCTTAAATCTAGACACATGTACCAAGAAATGTCTTAACACATAAGTATATAGAACAAATAATAAAATTATTTTAAATAAGAGGTTTTTCTTGTATTATATTAGAGCAAGTGAACTAAAAAAACTCACAACTTCTCCAACATTGTCAAATTTGAAATTAAAGGATCTATCTTTCTTGACAATCCACTTGAAGATAAATTCCTGTTTTTCACAACCAATCTATACATTATCATCCCATGTTTATAAATCTATAACATTAAGTTGAGACGCATGACTTACAAAGTTATGATTCTTGGAGAATCACTTTCGACATAAGTACAATTCAAACCATCCCATACGTAATCTTTTGGACTACATGGATCCCCTTGCCAATCTCTTGTCAATCCATAAATTGACTTCATAGTTGTAATAGCCTCAACTATTTTTTCAGTGCATGAAGGAAAAAAAGGAATGGTAAAATTGTAAAAGTAATTAAGAATATATACAATAGTGTAAACCAAAGAAATTGATTTATAAAATGAGAAATCATATTTTTATGGCTTACCATCTACTTGGAATATATCTGATTGTGGAAACTCTTTGACTTTGTAAATTTCAAAGGCACTGATGATGGGAGGTAGGGTTGAATTTTTTGTCATCTCAAGTAAATATTTAATTTCTTTCCCACCAAAGGATGATGTGCTCTCAATAGTGGTAACACGAAGGTACTATGGAGTCAAATTTGCATACCTTAATTCACCATTGCGTATGATGTTGAATTCTCTTTTTTGACTGGGTGTTAACACTTCAATCTCCATAAAGTGTAAGTAAGCATAAAATTGCCAAGTTGATTCTTTTGGCTCCCAACTTATTTTCAATGGAGCACTAGCATTTGTTGGTTTAACTAGGGTTCTCATGGCAATAGCTGGTGGATGGTATTCATTTTACTCTAAAGAATCATCAGTATTTGAAACATTTAATTGTATCAAATCCTCATTTAAGTTACAGGAATACCAAAAACGATCATGAACATCATAGTTGTACCTACGAGAAAATCAAAATAAGTTTAATTGAATCAATTAATCTTTTAATGCTTGCAAAATGTTCATAGATAGAGTTCAAAGCATGCATTCACCTGTAGGATTCATAATTTGAACCTAAATCACATCGCCAGTAATATTCCAATGATCCTAATTCAGTGACATATGTATCATTTTTCAAAGTCCTCAATTCTATATATGATATAAATGGTGTCCCTGTGTCTGTGTTGACTAGACAAATTTGTATGTAATCCAGTGAAGGTACATATATGATTTCCTTGAATTGGTCTTGGGATGCATTATATATATTCACTCTATCCCACAGATTAGCTCCAAGAAGAAGATCAAATTGTGGTAAGATATTTTGACCATCATAATTTCCATACAAAAAACTAACTCGAATGAGGTACTTGGAGCCTCTTGTGATATTTATTTTGTAACAGTTTCTTTTTTCTTCTGGGAAGCTTCTAAGCCTCAAAAAATATTGTTGTCGATTACTTCTTAGTTCAGATGCTATTGTCTTACTCACACCAGTATTTATGAAATTTGTGTCTGATATATAACTTATGCTTGTATAAATGTCAGAATAGTTAACACCTGCGGGAGCTCCGCAATCTATGCTGATGAATCCTAGAACATAAAAATGTGTAGTAATTAATATAAATACAAATTGGCATTGAAAGAATTTGATCTCCAAAGCGGAGATATGATCTAGAACAATATCACAAAATATCAATACAAATTTCAAGAAATAAATATTTTTACTCTTTTTTTTTTCTCAAGTATGAGACCTATAAAAATGTTTCAGGATTGTATCATAAAGTTTGATCTTCGATTAAAATAAAAAATGAGATAAATCTTAAAAGTGAAGTGGCATTATGGGGTTCATAAAGAGTAAACTAAAATTACAAAGTTTGATATTTTATTGGAGATGCTCTAAGGGTTTAAGTAGTTGTCTTTTTAGACAATTTTGACATTTTGGTTTCCACACTCATTTTAAAGATAAAAATATAAATTATCGTTGTATTATACAATTAAATTAAAAATTTCCTCCAATAAAATGATTTGATACTAATTTAAAAATAAATATAAATTTTATCTTAATTTAAATTTTAATATATAGACTATTAATAAAGAAAATTTCCCTTTTGATGTTTACTTTTCAAAATACATATTCTATACTTTTTTTTTTAAAAAGAAAAAAACTATTTTGTTAACTATTCATACTCACGATCTTTCCTTCTCCCGTATATCGAATTTCCCACTAGATCAACCTTATAATTTTGACAAAAAAACTACTTTAAAATATTTATATTCATTATTGTCCTACTATATCTATAATTTATAATATATAATATTATATACTATATCTATACTATTAAAAAAGAGAATACCCCTTTTAACATCTACTTTTCAACATACTTATTCTACCCTTATACCTATTTTAAAATTAAAAATAAATTAATTTGTTATAAAGGGGAGTTGAACTCCACAACCTCTTACACCATAAACATAAATTTTATCACTAGACCAACCTTATAGCTTTAAGTAAAAATTGACTTTAAAATATTGATATCCAACATACATATTAAAACTAGCAAAATATTTTTTAGTTCTATTCAAACTCTTTTCATTTTTTTATATTCATTGCATATTTAACATATTCGTTGATGATTTGAAATATTTATATCATGTTATCATAAAAATTGACAAAATATATTTTAAAATATACTAAACTAAAATTATTATACGCAAAATGACATATAGTCAATTATCTATATTTTATCATGTTATTACAAAACATATTAAATTAAAATCCAAAAATTGATATAACATATAAAAATAGAAATACGAATACACAGACGCGGCAACAATTGTATTTTCGTAGTATGCATAATAGTAATTGTCTTTTGTGCAATCTTGACATTTTAGTTTTCCTGCTCATTTTAAGGAGAAAAATGTAAATTAACGTTTTCTTCTCATACAATTTAACTTATATATTCCTTGACATTCGGTGTCACACGGGTAATTCATTATAAATATAAATCCTAATATATTATCTCCATTTCCATAAATTCAATGTAAATGTGCGTATATATATACATATATATATATATATATATATATATATATATATATATATATATATATATATATATATATATATGTATATGTATGTGTAAAATTGCCATCCTCTGAGAATATAGGAAATATTAGTTTTTTCCTTGTCCATTTTAAGGATAGAAATGTAAATTAGCCTTTTTCTTATTCGATCCAAATAATTTCTTCAATCAAATAACTTGATACTAATTTAAAAATAAATATAAATACTATTTTTAAAAATAATTTTTATTAAACTATTTAAAATTAATTTTGATTTTTATTGAATTTAAATAAGGTAACCCTAAATGCTAATGTATTATTTCCCGTTTGCTAAAAGTAACAAATAAAATAATAAATCGTAGTTGTATTATTAATAGTTATGCTAATTAAACAAAGAAAAGTGTTATGAATACATTCTTAATATATTTTCTAATACATTTTTTATTATTAGTTGAAATTGATTGAAAACTATAAATTTTGGAGAGACTGTCATTTAATAACAAATGAAATATATAATTTGTTGTTTTTGATAAATTTAAATACATCCTATAAAGTATGCTCAAAGGAGTTCTTAACCAAATAACATTGTCAATAAGGTCGAATTTGATTGGTTGAGTGTGTAACTTATTATCAACTCTCTAACAAATGTGTTCTATTCCTTAAAACAAATGATAATGCTAAATCACAATTGTTAGTTAAAATTAATTATCTGTTAGGTGAGTCGATGAAAATGTTAAATTAACAACAGAAATAGAAAATAGTAACAAAATTTTATCTTATCTTGAATATTAAAAGGGAAATATAATAAATATTGAATGAAAAATGAATAGATAAAAAGTTAGTTGTAATCTAACATTTTGATCGTTCAAAAAAGAATTTAACATTTTAATTAAAACAGATACGTGAAGTTGTGTTTAAAAATGGTTAGAAACTCCTAAGAGAAACTTATCGATTAAACAGTCTTATCAGCTAAAAAAGCTTTGAAGTTATCTAAAATATTGCCAAAACTAGTGTTATCAATACTTATGAAAACATGATTGGACACAATCACTGAGAGCAGGTGGATGGAGCGAAACAACTTTTTGTATCAAAAAAGTGAAGTAAGAAAAAAACCAGTTTTTAAAGACCGGTTGATTGTCAAAAAAAAAAAAAAAAGAAGAAGAAAACCGGTTTTTAAAGAAACCGATGACTTGGTGAACCGGTTTAGATAAAAAAGCATTAGGTCTTTTTTTTTATTTATTTAGTAAAAAAAGCACGAACACGAATATTACAAGTTATAAATTTTAAAGTACCCAACATCTTTTAAAATAATTATATGCGAATTTTTTTTACACATTAAAAGTAAACTTAAAATAAGTTTCACATCTTTTAAAAAATTTATAGAGAAACTTTTAAATTTCTCTTTTGCTAAAAGTTTTTCAAAAAAAATTTACACAAGCATCTCCATAATCTATTTCACTACCAACACTGAAAGATAGAGACTATATGCTCTATTTCACTTCCAACACTGAAAGACAGAGACTGTGTGTGGGTTATTTAGTACATGTTTGATTTAATCTTGAGAAGTCTTCTTAATCCACGTATTTCGATGATAAAAAAAAATTATGTATAAGATATAGCACATAGGAATGGACACTTTTTAAAACAAGTAGAAAATTTTAACAATTAATAATTACTTAAAATCACATTAATATTCATTTCTAGCACTTATTATTTATTTATTAAATACAAACATAAAATAAAGAGAAAAGTATCATGCACAAATAATGTAAAAAAAATTACACAGTCATTAAATTATAATGTTAATTTGTTGAATCAATTAATAAATATTTAAAAGATATATAAATAATAATATTATTACCTTTAATCTCTAAACTAAGGTGAAATAAATATAATAATCATATTATTATGCTGTCAAAGTACAAAACAAAACTAATAAAGATCATAAAGGTATTAAAAAAACTAGGTAACAAACTGACAATTAATAATGATATAATTGAGGTTAATATTTTAATTTGTTATCTAACCTGGTTGAGCTTCAGCTTGAATCAGAACACAAACAACTAGACATCCTAAAAAAGCAACAAGGATACTCATCGACTTTCCCATTTCTCAGCACCTTCTGCTGCTGCTTCTGCCTTTGAATACAATATATAGGAAATATTGTTGTTATGAGACTTGGTCAATGTTAACGTAGGTGGAGGTATAAGTTTTTGTCCTTTACTATTTTTGCCCTTGCAGTAGGTGTATCCACACTTGCAATAGGTCTTATATTCCTGTAAACGTGTTTACCAGGTTTGGAGTCATCGTTGGTTAAGGTATTTGAATTTATGTTCTCATATTGCTGTTTTAATTTGTGGCAATACCTTGAAATTACTAAAGTATACGTAAAAAGATTTTAAAGGTATTTTGAGTATAATTTAGTTGACTACCCTGTTAGATATATGGCTAGTTAGACATACTCCCATAGTGTAAAAACAAAAATAAAATAGAAATAAAAATAATTACAAAGGCATTTATCCTACTAACAGATACTAGGAGAAAATATAATTAATAAAAGAAGAGTCTTCAGGTCTCCTCGACCTTCTCAGCTTCTTTGTGTGGTTCTGGAAACAACACTTTTAATAAGATAATAATTTCAGTGAATAAAACAAATTCTAAAAAAAGATTTGCAAATATTATTGTTCTCAACTGGTGTAGAATCTGAAAAATCCATTTATGGTACTTGCAATAAAAGATATTTTTATACATAAAATATAATTTGATTTGAATAATTTCTAATAATAATAATCAACACGAGAAGAAAATAGTTTTCCAATAAACCACATGCATACATACAATCTAATAAAATGTAGTGATACTCATGATCACTTATTCTCACACTTCGCTTCCTATAATCAAGTTTTCATAGATTCATAAAAAGGTTTATAGGCTCATACTCTATACAATAACATCTCATTATCTTCCTTATACTATTATGGAGATATCTCGAATCTCTTCCCCATCCTAGATGGAGGTATCTAAATCTAAAACCTCTTCCCCATATTAAATAAGGATATCTCATGTCTCATCTCATCCCAAACGTAAGTATCTTAAACAATTATTAAATAGATATAAATTAATCAAAGAATAAAAGTTATCAACATAACTAATTCATATCATTAAACAATACAATTGAAAAAGCTAATATGAATTTCTCAAATTTTTTTCTCTTTCAAATTGTATTAACTTCATCAAAATTCATACCATGGAGATTTTGAAATATGTTTTACTCACTTCTTGAAGCAAAACTCTAACCTTGTCTTGAATAGCCACTAGTTTATAATTTTCTCCGAGAAAATTACTTAGCCCTATATAATGACTTAAGATTGATTTTTCCCTCTCTATTCTTTCTTCTTCTTTTTTATAAAAGATCAGTTTTATGGTTTAAACTCAATATGAGTTCAAATATTTATTTATTCTATCTTATTTCTTTTTTAAAAGTAATATTATCTTAGATCAATTTATATTTTATCTTTTAGGCATTGGATTGATTCACATCTAATTATCATCATTTTCTTTTATTTTATCTAAGGAAATTTGTAGCGTCCCCCGTTACAACAACACTCAAGGTATAATAATTAAGTAATTATTATAAATAGAAATAAAATCTCAAAATAATAAAAAGGATAAATGTAATAATAACGTTCATAAAAAGGAAAATTCTTCTAAATTATAATAGCAACATTCATAGAAGGAAAATCTAAACTACGGGCTAAGTCTTCATGTCTCCTTAGCCTTCACAGCTTCTTCCTCTTCTAACTTTGAAAATAACACTTTTAAAATGAAATGAAAATCTCAGTGAATAAAACAGTTTTTAAAATAGGTTCGCAAATAGCGTTGTTCCCAGTCGGTGCGGAATCCGGAAAAACAACCATGGTATCCGCAAATAAAGGAGGTTTTTTTTTTATTAAACAAAATTATTTATTCCAAATAATGTCTAATATGAATAATTTACGAACACAAAAAGAGAAGGGTATTTTAAATAACACCCTTATAACACAATCGCTGTGAAAAATAGTGATTGTCAAGATCACTCG